>OX336391.1:350777306-351977306 GCA_946902985.2 Meconema thalassinum
ATGCTCCGGACAAAGGCTATAAAAATTACTTTGTTATAACCTAATCTGTTTTTGATGTCAATAGATTTTCATTTGTAGAAATGCCCCAAGCAACCTACATTTAATATCCTCTGATTCGTCCATCAGTGTTTATATTGTTCCCGAAGTAGCAGACGTTGATTAATAGCCTGAGTGTAAAGGATCCGATGATGATCGCTTGACGATCGAAAGTGGTGATCCAAGTGTAATAATAATTATTGGAGGACTGTGGTCAAAACAGTCTGTTCGAAACATCCTTATTCTCATCGTCAGCATAGTTAAATCTTCAGGCTAACATGATTTAGGTTCAAATTCTACCAGTGAAATTTGTGTTTAATACAAATACGATCATTTGTGAGGAAGAGGAATAGGAGTGTAAATAGTTCAGTACTACCAGTTTTAAATTACTATTCATCAGTCTAGCTCATCTGATGAAATATATCAGATCTACCCTGCTAGCAGGAGGCCTTTGCCTTTTAAGAGATTTATCAAAGGCTAATATTAATAATAATAATAATAATAATAATAATAATAATAATAATAATATCATGTTTAGGGAACAAAATCCATTAAAATTTGAGTAAAATCCTGTTGACCGATTGAAAATATTTAAATTTACAAAGGCAACATTGAAAAATGACCTTCAATACGATAATTGATAAATAGCCTCTTAGCCAAAAAATATGATCTGCGTTGGACTCAACTGTATGACTATACATCGGTACTGAAAGATACTGGTGTAGGAACTGGCGGAATACCTACGCGAATTGTAATATCCTGGAGGACAGAAGACAATAGGCGCTACCCAATCTAGCCCACGACAGAAACAAAAGAAATGCAGTGAGTCAGAGATACAGCCAAGGTGGAGTCAAGGATACATAATTTGGCGCCGCTCATCATTGGACAGCTGGTCCTGCACATGAAGCTTAAATAAGGCCATATGAATCACCAACATATTACAGTTCTTTTATCTCATCAAATTGGTGTAACTGAAAGAGAATGTTTTAAAAGGACACAGTTCTGCGTATTTTTCAAAACAAAAGTTTTGATTCTATTTCTCAATTTGGATAATTCTCACCATTTAATTGCAATAATACAGTAGTATTCATCTTGGGTATACTTCGTTATTGTCAATTCATTTAGGAGCTTGCAACATTAACATTAACTTCGATTTCTGTTCGAGTGCTATTGTGATGTTATTAGTTGTGTGTGTATTTTAGCCTATTATTTTCTCATATGTAATATAGGATTATGAGATTACCTTTTGTCCGTGTATGTGTGTGTCCCTAATAAAATATAAACCCATTTGGTGGCCAAGCGAAGTTAAAATATTGGAATTGAATTTTCTCGCTCTTTGAATATCCGAGCGCATTGAAATTTGGCACATTTAAAATGACGGCTGTGCAAAATTTGAAAAATAAGTTTTTATTTTTTGTGTCCTAATCATGTGACCGAAGCGAGCGTTTGTATAATGAACCAAAGGAATAATATTCATGTTTACAACTCTAGGATCTACATATAGAAAAATCCAATATGGCGATCATCTGAAATAATGAACTGGTTCTCAATATCTACGAATCCATTCCAGCAATCAAACTGATAGATTCCATTAAAATAAGTTCACCTATGGGAATTTCAATAACCTGATCAGCACAAAATCAACAAAGTGGCGACGCGAAATTTAAATATTTTACGGATATTTCTCGCGACTTATAGGCTATTCCTTATGTAGCCTATATTATGAAAATAAACCGAGCAGTATGAAAACTTGGCACAGTATATCTTCATACAAGGCGTGATGACTAATTTAATTCAATTATTATTGGAACATTATAATGGCGGCTGTGAATTTTTTTAAATCATTTTATGTTCGACCCTCACTATTATGTGTCAGATAACTGTATCATAATGATGGTCATTATAACACTGTTTTCCATTATGATACAGTTTCTCCAGCCAATCAGAGCTCGTTCATTGACCAATTAAGTAACGATAACTTCGCGCACGCGCTCAAAATCCAACATGTCGGACATAAACACAACATCGAACTATAATAAATTACCGACATGGAATACCCACCGTCCATATGTTCGCGTAAATAAACTGGCGAATATGAGACAAGAAATAGCACTGTACCTTAAAATCACCAACACTAATTTCTACACAGCGCATTGTCTTCAAATGACTGCGGTGACAATATTACTGAGGGACGGCTGATGTAAACATATGGCTGCATATGGCATTGCAAGCCCACAGAGCGCATGCGTCGGCCGTTCAAAGCTCTTGAAAGACAAAGATATAACACCCAACGCTCGCTCTGCGATCACAAAATTCCAGTAGCTGACTCTCAACAGATATTTATGAATATTTATGTTAAAACATATAATAAAGTTATAATTATCGTCGAACATAAACAGTCGTATGCAACTCGCCTATAATGGTAATTAAGACACTCGTATGGAAATTATAAAACTCGCATACGCTCGTTTTATAAAAAATACTCGTGTCTTAATTATAGCCATTATAGGCTCGTTGCATAATGTACTATTATAATTTTATTTCTCATGTCCTGAACAAGTGATAAAAGCGGTATAAAGAAACACCATGATAATATTCATCTTCTGGCATATAATTCCATAGCCTCTTGTCTAACGATCGTACAAAACTGTTCTCTGCAGAATGGTGGTTGTTGTTGTTTCATTTGAGGGGCTTGGGACATCGTGGTCATTCAGCTCAGTGTACTTGGGTGTATGTGGAATTCTCTCTTATAACCTGTGTTATTATGATGGCTGTATTAGTGAGTGTATTTGTTATTCTGGTGTGAATTGGGAAGGAGGTGGCCGTGGACTCAAGTTAGAAACCATCCCTACATTTGCCTGGAGTAAAAGTGGCACGGAAAACCACTTCGAAGATGGTTGAGGTGTGAATCGAACACACCTCTTCTCAGTTTCTCAGTTTTCATTTTTCATTTTTGTCAGACCAGCGAATCGAACCTGGAACACCAGGGCGCCAGTCAGAATGTTCTCTGCAGAAATGAAACACGTCCAGGCCATGATCCCTTTCTGTATCTAATGCATATTCCTTATGTATACTGTATTTCGTGCACTTCAAATATTATGAAAATTATTCCATTTCTGCAGAGAGCGAAGCGGCTACATCAAAATATGACATTTCCTGTTAAGAACAAGTTTCATGAAAAAGTGGACGTTCCCTTTCTGCATTTAGCGATTACCATCTCTTGATGAATGCAGTACATTTTCATTTGTCTGTTGTCAGACGCTAGAATAAAACGTGGCTTTTCGCCGATATCTCAGTCTCATTCATGGCTTTGATTAGGCCTATATGGAAACTATTGAGGTATGGTCGGTGATGAACAATGGCCTTCGTGGCGTAACTAGTGCCTGTGTGTACTGTGAAAGGTTCTACTCATAGCGTGAGTGCTATTGTTCTGACTCAGTGAGGAAAGGAATGACAAACTACCTCACTCCTCATTTAGCCTAGTACGCCTCATTATAGTACTTTTTGAGGATCCAACCAGCTACTACCTCACAGACAGACAGATAAATTATTCATTATGAGAAAAGGCTAAAATAAAATACTTGTCAATAATAATTCTCCAAAAATCCTTCAGTATGCCTTCCTTCGGATGGGAAGTAAAGTCGCGCAGGTGGGCCCATGTCATGTACAGGAACATACTGCTACAATTGGTAGTGTGTAGCTTAATTTATAGGTTGTTTGGTTAGAAACGCTCTATGAAGTTTCAACGTTCACCGCTATGTGTCAGTGACAGTGGCATTTCTGGTGGACAAAGTTGGAACTACTTGAAATCAAACTTGATGGGGAGTCCCCGGGCCTTCAATTAAAATACCCTGCAATGTCCATCGGCTGCAATTTAATTAATTATTATTTGCGCAGATCTGTGCATGTGTTTACTGACCGAACTTTGCCATTCAATTGAGCAAAATTGTGTGTTTAAATTATTTTAATTACCGGCTGCTGTGGCCAAGAGAGATAACGCGCCAACTCACCATTCAATAGGTCCACGGTCAATTTCCTTCCCAAATCCCTTCCCTGAAAAGAAAATGCAGGGCCATTGGCTGCATTAATAAAATAAAATACAATAATTCTAATTAGGCCTTCATACAATTTAATATTGCACTTCATCCTTGATTCCGACAGACATTCGTCCACATATATCGTTTAATTCAGATGGATAATTTTTGGCATCGATGTGATCAATTCACGTGCATACTAATGCCGTGGTTAAATTTAAACTCTTTATTACATGTGTTTTGCTCATCCACAGATTCGATACAGGTAGTAATTTATACAAGTTCTTTCAGCTTATTAGTTGGTTGAATTTTAGTGTTGACTACCTCGAGGCACAGTGGCTAGCATTGTTGGCTGTCACCTCCGAGGTACCGGGTTCGATCTCCGGCTCTGCCAAGAATTTTTAAGTCTTGGTATGGTCTGAAAAAGGGTCTCCTAGCTTCGTGATGCACAATAGGAACCTGCCGGATGCTATGGCAGGAGGACGAGTGGAAAGGAACTGGCCACCCTACCACACACAAATTCCGGCTCGGGATGCCTGGTTAGTGATCCTTTGTCGGCTCTAATTCAGGTCACCAACGTCTCTGGAGGGGATATGGCACTCAAATATTTCTTTTCTTGATTGCAGGGTAGTCATCAGAACTTTCAATAAAACGTCTAGCTGTATACCTCTCACCAAGGCGGTCCGGGTTCGATTCCCGGTCTATGCATGTGAGATTTTCGAAGTGAAATGCCATGTCCTGTGGTTCGGATTCCACGTAAAAGGAGGTCCCGTGGCTCATAACACAAGATTCACGGTCACGTAAAACTACAATCTTCCTTCCTTCCTTCCTTCTCATCTGACTCTGAGTGCAGAAGTTTGCACCAACCAGCTGCTACTTCCTGTATTACATCTTGAGGTGAACGGGGCGGATATTATATAATTGTTTCTAATTTTTAATATAATAGTGTTAGGCTATTGGATTTACGTTCTTTTTAAATACTCTGGCTTTTAGAGACGCCGGGGTGCTGGAATTTTGCCCCAAGGGGGATCTTAAACGTGGCATCAAATCTACTGATGTCGCTCCCTCATATTTGCGCACCCTCAAATGCCAACTGATTGCGCCAGGATTCGATCCTCCAACTTCGCGCAGTGCAAGTGTGAGAACGTTACTGCTGAGCTACGGAGCCTGTTTCTAATTCATCTTTTCAGTGTGTAGATTCCAGATGAAATAAATTCCTTATATGATAATTATGTATTCTCTCGCCACATGCACTGATGGCTGTTGTTAGAATTCCAAAAGCACAACGTCCATTCACGAGAATAAATCTACCAGCAGTTATTTCTCCAAAACTAAGAAATCTATTTACGTGATATCTGTCTTGATAGAGCCTTCGAACGTTAGTTAAAATGTTCTAGCAACAATTTTAAAGGGCATGATAACCCCAAAATGTTGCGGCATACAGGATTATTTCTCTCATTAAAAATATTCTTCTGTTAGTCATTTAGCTCTAATTTTAGACAACTTCATTAGTGTCACAACGTTAATTGTTTCAGACAGTTAAGGAATCACCGCAATTCGATAGTTATTATGTATTATTTGGTCAGTCGCAAGGTTTTCTCTACTGTAGCACCATAAATACTTCTTGGCTCTTGGGTGCCAGAGGACCCCCTGTATTATCCTTCTCTACGGATGAAATATAACCAAGTGCTGGGAACGTTTGAACACGTGTGCTTTATTAAGGAAATTTCACAACAAGCTACATTAGTTAATACGATTTCACTTACTCCTTGCAAACCGAAAGGCAAAGAGATACACTGTATCGTTTATGACCTATTATCAGCACTTTCAAAATTTTGCCAAAATTATAGACACTAGGCCTACATTCATATTAGAAAGATAGTCTTAATCCTCTTGACCATAATCCTACTATTCCAACGAAACAAAACATAAAATTAAACTGCATTCACAAAATCGTGTAAATAGAAATTGTTTCTCAGTGCGAGATTTACAAGGAACGTACGCGACCCAATCGGAGTCCATGGTTATTACAAGGGATCATTAACCAGGCATCCTGAGCTGTAGTTAACGTGCAGTAGGGTGACAAGTTCTTTCCTGCATCTCCTTCTGCCACAGTCTCCGGTAGGTACCTATTTAGTATCACAAGGCTGGAAGATAGCCAACCATTTATACATTCTCAGGGGTGGCAACCAACAAGGTTAACTGTTAAACAATGAAGTGACCCCTGACTGAGAAGGATATTAACGAATATCGGATCTGCATGACAGACAGGCTGGGAGGCGTGCTTTTAAGGAAGTCCATGGTTTTCGGGAGAAACCTCTTAAGAAAAGTACCCACTGGACTTCTGAAACAAAGGAGTTACACCGGCAGAAAATGCGTCAATACTAGGTGAAGATCAAGACCCTCCATTGAATAAACGTGGTCCTAAGTATGCCAATTCGAGAGAAGAAGAAGAAGTGACCCCTGAATGGATATACAAGCTAACATTTAATGCGACCGGTTAATATTTCGGTAGTTTTTTATCTTAACGAGATTTAAGTGGACTGGTAAGCTATATAAGGAGAAAGGATGCGTGTGCAAGGACGCTAAGGGATAGACTCCCAACCACCAAAGGTGATAGATAGTAACTCAAAGCTAGGTTGGTTGATAATAAATTCCCTTCTTTAGTGCCCTTGCAAGCTTTCAACTGACTGTTATAGTTATGTCACGTTATTTTATAATACCTATAATACCTCATTAAACTGAGGCTTACGAAAACGTTCACTACAAACAACAGAGTGACCTCGCATTACCGATACTTAGCACACACCGTAAATAATATCGTGATGATTTAATAATGCTATTCAATTATCCTGACAGACAATAATGCTAGAAATGTTGGGCTAGTTCATTTATTCTTTATATGGCATCCAGGGCATTGAAAAACAAGTGAGAAAGCGCACTCCTTTTGAAGTCATGTGCCTGACTTGCGCAAACTTCTTCCGAGACCTGTGTGATTCACAGAACTTAGACGTCTTGAAGGGTCTTAGGCTACTCTTTAATATTGAAGTAGAGAGGAAGAAGATTACATTCCTTCTTAACTCAAACTCTACAGTATTTATAAAATACTCTGCACAACTTTAAATCGTGAACATTTGAAGAGTACCTCGAGATCGCCTTGTCCTAAGGGCCACTTTCACCAACTAGTAACGATTAGTTAGTTAGGCTTCCTATTTAACTTACATAGGAAAGTTAATGCATGGTTATCGTCGATGAATTTCACGAAACCATTTGGGTTCGTAATTACTTAATTCGCTTTACGGCTCTCGTGAGTTATGGACTAAGGTTCATCCTAGAGAAACATGGTGGACAGAGCATGAAGCGTGTAGCAGTGATTGTTGTTTGCGATGCCTCATTGAGATTTTCTGGAACATAATTATAAAGGAGGGGAAATACAGAAGACCTCATTCATGACAAAAACTTAAAATGATATGTACAAAGTATTTAGGAGAACTAGCAGTTGTGTGTACACATTGTTTACTTAAGTAAATATGATACGATTTTCCCATTGTCCTTTTAGCGCAAATGAATGCGTTGCTGCCTCAGAATTCGTTATGCAGAGCTGGAAGTAGTTCAAATCTCACTTCTGATATGCCTCTTTAAGATTTTCGAATCCTTCTTTCTTGATGTTAAACATGTACGATCTTTTATAACTTTATGTTCGACCCTGACTATTATATGTCTGAAAACTGTATCATAATGATGGTCATTATAACACTATTTTTCATTATGAAACAGTTTCTCCCACCAATCACAGCTCAAGAAACAGTTGTTTGACCAATTAGATAAGTATACCTTCGCGCATGCGCTCAAAATCCAACATGTCAATATAAATTACCGAAAGTGCACCGTCCATATGTTCGCGTAAATAAACTGGTGAATATGAGACAAGAAATAGCACTGTACCTTAATATCCCCAAATCCAATTTGTACACAGCGCGTTGTTTTCAAACGACGACTTCGGTGACAGTTTTACTGAATACTGGTGCAAAATCTGCACATATGGCATTGAAGCACACAGAGCGCATGCGTCGGTCGGCCAGAGAGCTTGGAGAATAGAGATATCCTACCCAGCGAAGCACCCGATCACAAAATTCTAGTGACTGGACAGATATTTATGAATATTTATGTTAAAACATATAATAAAGTTATAATTATCGTCGAACATAAACAGGCGTATGCAACTCGCCTATAATGGTAATTAAGACACTCGTATGGAAATTATAAAACTCGCTTACGCTCGTTTTATAAACATACTCGTGTCTTAAATATAGCCATTATAGGCTCGTTGCATAATGTACTATTATTGTCATTAACATATTTTATATTCATATGGATGAAAGTTATGTGAAAGTCAGAAATAAACCCATTCCTCTGGCACTGCAAGATTCGCGAGGTAGAATTTGGCATTTTCTCTCCACTTCAACGGTGTTTTGGAGAGTTGACTGGTCAGATTTGTCAAGGTAACAAAATTGCTTGTTAGTGGTAAGTTGACAAGTGTTCCTTTTTGATGAAATGCTCGTGCAAAATTAAATAAACTTTAATGATGAATTAAGGGAAAATTGATGTTTGTTAAGACGGCCCTAAGAGTAACACTGTAAAGCACGGGCCGCTTGTAAATACCCAATGGCACTGTGCAAAGGGGATTGGTTGGTTTCGATTAACACTGTTAACTTAACTGTAAAATCAAACCGTTACATAATTTAAAACTTCAGTTACCTGGAATGGAATGTTCAGCTGATGTCTTCACCAAACCACGTTCTGTTTTCCCGCTTCCTTCTAGCAGAAAATACTGGAATAGTTTATGGGCGTCTGTGGCTGAAATTCATGTTCCTCTTGCCACACCGGAACAACGAACTACGCCATGCATTACAACCAAGCCTCCGGGTTTTGAGCTTCCCAGAGTAATTTGGTCTACCCTTAATAGAATTAGAACAAATTGTGGCAGATGCGCGGACTCTCTTCACAGTTGGAGGAATATTCCATTTCAGAAATGTACCTGCGGTGCTGATAGACAAACTATTCAGCATATTACACAATATTGTCCACTAACAGCCTTCTCTGGGGCTTCAATTGAGTTCCTCATAGCTACAGAAAAATGCATCGGTTATTGTTATTTTGTCTATCCTGTTTTAATATCGTTGTATTATAATATGTATTGTGATGTGTTTTGTACCATACGCTAAAGAAATAAATTTTCCTCTTATGATCACCAAATGTGAGATGAGAGATCTTCAGTAGTGGTGGTTGTAAGAAATTGTTGTAAGGGGCAATAAAACATGGTCATAAGTCTCAATTTCCTAATGTGGGTATCATTAACTCTAGGTTATACATATATTCTTTACAGAATATGAATACATTCTCCTGATGTGTTATTGAAACGGTCTCTCGGTACGTTGATAGACCAATACCATAAACTGGTAGACAATTATTTAGTGTTCTTTGGACATATATACAGAATGGACCCAGGTATTATAGATTAACCAACCGGATAATGAAATTCTTTGTGACCAGGAAAACCACAGCTCGCTGGTATCAGGAGGTGAAGAAGGACCTAGAAGAAATGGCAACATATGAAGCTGAAGTCAGCAACAGGGAAGCATACAAAGCCAAAATTAAGAATTTCACGGGTTAAAGAGTCATCCTACATCACGGATCCAGGCACCATGGACTGAAGAAAAGGAGAATGCAGAGGGATAAAATGAAGGAATATTCGGCAAAAATAAAGATCCAGAAGCTGAAATAAAATTAACGTGGTCCACAGTCGGTCTAAACGACAGAAAAAGAAATGTAGATAAGCCTCATCGTGTATCTTAGAAATCATATTTTCCAGTGATGACCGTGTGTTGGTGTGACTTATCGTGTGTAACGATAAATGGTTTACTGTATGACTGGGCTGTTTTTGAATAATTTTATGTTTCTTGCCTGAAATGACTACAACGTTCGAACATTGAGTTTTAAATTTGATATTGTTGCTCTATACTTTATTACAATGTAGGTCGTGTAGACAATGCTACTTAGTCAATCATATAGAAAATGCATTTAATAAGGAGAGTTCTTATATAATAACTTTATGGGATTTACGACCCATTTAACTACTGGGGCTTTTAGAGATGGCGGGGTGCATGAATTTTGTCTCGAAGGGGATCTGTAACGTGCCAGTAAATCTACTGACATGGCTCCCTCACATTTAAGCACCATCAAATGCCAACTGACTGCGCTGGGATTCAATCCCGCTATCATGGGCTCAACAGGCGAGAACGTTACCGTTGAGACACGCAGCCAGTCGGAGGAGAAATTTTAAATGTACAACTGGTGTAATATGTGAAAATAGGCTAATGAGTCTTTTACGGATCTAGGCTATTTGCTATTAGTTTGAAAATATTGATTATACCGGTATATTAATCATATAAATATTGAATTATTAGCCTACTTTTCACATTTTGCAAAAATGAAGAAGAAGTAGACTTATGAGATCGATTTGGGCTGTCTGTCTGTCTGTCTGTCTGTCCTTCTGCCTGTCTGTCTGTCCTTCTGTCCGTCTGGCTGGCTGTGTGTGTGTTCCCTCATGTCACCTACTAAACGGCTGCAGCAATCGAAACAAAATTTGGTTGGAGTAAAGTACCTGAATGCCGTATTTGAAAAAGATGGCAGTGCTACCAACTGCTGAAAAATCGCAATTTAAATCCATGATGGATATCCTGGAAGGTATGAACGGGAGCTATTTCAAAATTAGCACACGTATAGATAATAATATTTCAGTTTAATTTCCAGGAGGCCATACGTGGCATTGTTGCCAAAATGATTATAAGCCTGCTGATAGGTCCAATTTTAAAATGCATGTAACTTCTATACTAACTAATGGATTTCATTCAAAATTGGCACAACGATAGATCATATTATTTCAGATTATTTCTGACCAATACATGCATGGCACTGTTGCCAGCATGATTTTCCGCGCGCTGTTAGATCCAATGTTTAACTGCATGTAATGTTCATGCTATCCATTGGATTTCAACCAAATTTTGTATTCTGTACCTTAAGAAATGGAACTAAGAATATATTCAGTCACCAGGGCTGCCAACTGTATTCCTCTATTAGGCTACATTATGCCAGGTATATTTCGAACTAATTAGAAATTTCGATATTACCAACTTAAGTTCGTCATTATTCTAGATAGATGCTTATAGATTAATCATTGGCATGCATCTTACATTTTAGGAAAAGTAGGCTCTTTAGTTCGTCACGGATCTTCTTGTTTTTTTTTTTTACCTTATAGATAAATTTGAATTTCTAAAAAGGTGTTCCTTAACAGGGAATTAGTTGCAGTACGGTGGTCAGTTACTTTCTGCTCCTACTTTACTTCCCAGCCGACATCACGTGGTGTCCCAAAACAGGTCACACATCCAGGGTCTGACCACCCCCAGTGTTGCTTAACATTAGTGATCTCTCGGGATCCTGTGACTTGCCTATCCGTTGGCTATGTAAGTTTTAAGCAACACTAATTAATGCAATAATAATTAATGATTACTTAATAGATAATTTGAATATTATTCAAACAGTTTCTTTCTTTCTTTCTTTCTTTCTTTCTTTCTTTCTTTCTTTCTTTTTTCAATTTATTTATTTATTTATTTATTGTATTCATAATTTTGAAGAAAAGTACCAAACAAACATATTTATTAGTGACGTTATATTTAGGGAATAAGGGCAAATATCCTAAAGGCTATATCTTTTAGCGTGTTTTGAATAGAACTTGGGCATTACTGACTGTTCAATTTTATATGTTTTTGGTAAAATTAAAAACCTTTCTTTGCAGACAATGTGGGGGTCCCTATCTTAGCAAAAGAGAAAAATTTAGCAATTTCCTCAATTCTCCCGAACGTTGAAGGGTTAAGAGGCCAGGGAAGGTTTCAAATTGTGTGTCTTGGAGAACTCTGTCAAACTAAAAACCACATTTTGAGAATCACTTCCCGCATAAATGCAGTTCCGGAGGACAGCCTAAAATCGATTGTTTCTTTACTCGTCTTCTTTTCGATTCAAATCCTAGCCAGGTTAATTTATTTACATAATTCTTTTTAATGTGTTCCTTGGCTCAATACATTCTGAAAAATTTTGATTTTTTGAAAATTCTTTACACTTGAAGTAGTTATAAGAGCTTAAGTGAAACTCTGCAGTGACTCACACTAGTTAGTAGAAAAGGCGACTGCTAATCGAATCGACCAGATATGGTTGAGTTTCATTGACTCACACTAGCGCTTGTAGTGGTAGAAAACGCAAACTGATAATCTAATCGACTAAACAATAGTTGAATTTCCGGTGAAAAACCATCAATCGCGCGTCATCATGCCGCCACTTCTTAAGAAATGATTTGCGTGTCCTTCTGGCATGGAAGAGCGGAGAAAACAACGAAAATTAATTGCAAATGCACCAAAAATGAAACAGTGTTCATGGAAGGTCTAGTCTATAACATTAAAGAATGACTTCAACATTGAGTTGCTTGCTTGAGGGCTAGAACTGTGGATTTTTGACGACTACGAAGATGTGTCTCTTCGAGCTGGGCCTCGGATTGAAGACTCATGTCCCTAGATGGATCAAACTCGAATTAAATGGTCGGTTGGATATTTGTCTACCACACTGCTTCTTAACCGGTGGTCTGCGGGCCACAGGTGGGCCACGAGTTCCTCGGGAGTGGTCCGCGGGAGAGAAGGGTCCACCAGCACGTATAAGAAAAGTGGGCAGTAAATGGGGATTTCGAAAACGATGTGCGTTGAACGGGAATTGTCCGAATGTACTCGCGGCGATGACTATCAGGTTTTCAATTGAAATATCTTTAAAATGAGTGTTTTTGAGGAAGGGTATTTTCCGTACATGATTCAATTTCAGGCAGAGGGGTCCGCAGACTTCTACGTGTTCAGAACCACTGGTCTATCAGGAAGCCAAATGCTTGTATTACTTCTTTTGATTTATGCAGCACTGTAGAGTGTAGTATTCAGAGTAACGCTACGCCATCCTACGTTAACAGTAATACCTACACTAGAATATGCAATATTGTATGAGTAGCAACATGGTGGAGAGATACTGTGAACTAGTGAACGGTATCGCTGGAGCTTCAACATTCACTTTGTCACAAAATATTGAATCTGTCCCTGAATGGGCTGTAAAAACCAATCCATCAGAAACTAGTTTCTTCCTCAGAGGATTATGAACAAGCAATTTTGCATCACATCGGAGTTGCAGTTTTATTAGCCTTGAAGAGATTATTTACATTACAGGTCACGATCCAGTGACATTTCTCTAGTACAACCTAAGTGATAGTATGTAAATTAAATTGTCGCCTCAACCAGTGCAATTACGTTATTGACCTTACTTTTATGAGTTAGCGGCCCTTTTGATACGCATTAATGTGGTTAACCTCACACATTTAAGTGTCTTAAGAAAAATGTGGACTTGTTTATGTATCGTATCATAATTAGCCTATAAACCAGGGAACATACCGTATAGTAGAACCAGAATAATAGTATAACGAAAAAGTGTAAAACTCGGTCATTATTCTTGCGTACAATGAACGGTAAATCTTTGAGACACGCATATGTGAAATTTAATAGCTAAAGACACGGAACACTGTACAAAGTATATTATAACAGTTTGGTATAAGGTTTCCTTTATACTATCACTCTGCACTGTAATAGAGAGGTTCTCAATTAGCTGTCAATAAATACACTAGCTGTATATCAATAAACATATTAAAACTGTGCATGCGAGTCCGAGGCAGGAATCTCAGGAAGAACTGCGGGAATTTCTAGGTGTACTAATAAGTTTATTTTGGATATGGGTATCATGTAACAAGTAAAAAAGAAATCAGTTGATGTAACAGCAGCAAACAAATGAGTGAGTATGAGAAGGATTTGGTACTCGACTGTTATTTGTTGAATACTTACTTTACTTACTTAATTCCTGCCGCTCCTTCCGGAGCATAGGGCCTTGGCGAAATTTCTCCACGCAGTACGGTTCCTGGCCATTCTCTTCACTTGACTCCAGTTCTTGTCCACCTCTGCAATTTCATTTTCGATCGTCCTCTTCCAGGTCTTCTTAGGTCGACCTCGCTTCCTGGCGCCTTGAGGATTCCAGTCTAGCGCCGCCCTCTCAATAGCTCCGTCCGGCTTCCTTAGTGTGTGACCAATCCAGCGCCATTTCCTCTCCTTGATCTGGATGCTAATCGATTGTTGATTGGTGATGGTCCAAAGATCTTCATTTGAGATTATGTCCAGCCACCTCACATTCATGATGCGACGCAGACATCTATTAATGAACACCTGTAGCTGGTTGTTGATCGGTTTTGTGACTTTCCATGTTTCACAGCCGTAGAGAAGAATCGACTTTACGTTGCTATTGAAAAGGCGGAGCTTGGTCTTCCTGGAAATGTTTCTATTTCTCCAGATGGGGTAGAGCTGGACAAAGGCACCATTTGCCTTCCTGATACGGCTTCGAACATCTTCCTCTGCTCCCCCATCATTTGTGACTATACCTCCAAGGTAGAGGAAGGACTCAACTCGCTCAATGTCCTTTCCGTTGACTGTCAAACTAGTCGTGATGTCAGAATTTATCCTCATCTCTTTGGTCTTGTTGGTGTTGATCATCAGTCCTGCACGTTCTGCTTCTCTCTGCAACCTCCCCAGCTTATCTTCTATGTCTCGGTACCGTTGTGCCATAAGACAAATGTCGTCTGCGAAATCCAGATCTTCAAGCCTGTCATTTATACCCCATTGAATACCCCTCCTCCGTCCTCCCATTACCTTCTTCATCACACTATCCAGGACCAACAGGAACAGAGTGGGGGAAAGGACACACCCCTGTCTCACTCCGGAACTGACCTTTATCTTTTCTGTTAATTTGCCTTCGTGAAGAACCTGGCACTCATACCCTTCGTACATCTCTTCCATGATTCTGATGATCTTTGTTGGAATATTATATTCCTCGAGGGTCTTATTTGTTGAATAATCGTGCATAATTGCAATGTAGTAGATCACAGACTTTTCCACAAATCAACATTCACATGTTCCTTTGAAAATGATTGTCCAAAAACAAGATCTTCAGTAAAGAACATGCGGGCTACGTTCTCATAAATGTATCTGTACAGTTATTTCTTTGTCCCTAAGCAGTATAATTGAACATACATGTGATGAATCTGTAATGTGTTGCTTCGTTTACTAAGTTTCATTACCATTCCACTCTTGCACTCAGAGGAATTGATCCTAAAACTCAGCAATTGTACTAGGTTTATGCCATGTCTTGTGTGGGGTTTAGCCTAGGAACACCAAGATAGGCTTTTAAGCGGGCTCTTGCTGTGAAAGCCAATATACCATCATTTTGTCCATATAATGTTTAATGCTGTGGAAGGGTTAAAAGTAGGTGCTGTGAGAGCACATTAATTGCACAGTAGTGAAGCAGCAGTGAGGTGGCACACTCGGCACTTTATCTTGAGAATCACTGCGGTGGCAAACTATGAGTACTGGGGATACGAAGCGGGGTACACTGCGAAATAGGGCCAGGGAACTGCGATGCACAGTAACACTGCCATCGTATTAGTCTGTAGTCACATCGAGGGAAAAATAATGATGTTCAGTATCGTTTGCAGCATACGCTTGCAGTTCATTAGTACCATACGGGATGCAGGCAGAGAAATATCGACCTTCCTGATAACAATGCTAGTTGGGCTGCAGAAAACAATATTATTAGGGGCAGCTGATTCACCTGGTATATTAATTTCCGTGCACTCCTATTCTTTTGTGAAAAGAGTGAATATTTTTTACTAGAGAAGAATTACGGGTGCAAACAACATGAATGAGGTTCCATAGCTGCAATACAGGGTCTTTGACAAACTGTGAAATATTCATTCTAGTGTCTCATTTTGGTTCCTATGAAACGGGACAAGTGTTTTAGAATGTATGGTTTTGAGAAAACATGACATTAAGTTTTACAACATGTGTATGTTAGAAAAACTTAATATTATCTGTTAGTGGTTAGAAGCAGCCTACACCACAACCTAGACCGTCATTATCTTTGAGTTCATACAACCGTTTCTTTTTCTTACTTCTTGACTCTCTAGAGTTTAAACATTTGGAGAGCAGAAATATATGACTTGGTGACATGCAAGCTGTCAAGTTCTCTTATAATAGTTACAGTATTATATTCAGGTGATATACCAAACTGTTCTAAAGCATTCAGTCGGGCAATTATTCCATTGTCTCACGTTTTCACAGTGTGCATGTAGTAACTCAACTATCGAAATACGCAGTAGCAGGTTAACCAGCATATGAACCTTACCTTTCTCTACATTACAAAAAATTACTAACTCTCTAACTGTAAAAGGGTCGAAGGTATAAGATATAAGGGGCACAATATTATTATAAAGTTGACAGACGAATTAAAAAATCAAACATATTTAGTTATGCAATAATAACTGGAGGACAGTAATTTATAATGCATATAAATGTTCAGAAGAGAACATAGTATCTGATGTAAAAACTAAACGTCAATTTTCTGAAAATTTTCAGCTTACCGTCTTACCTTAATGAAACGCACTTCAACGAGCAAATTCTTAGTGATCTACCCTCGAAACTTCCAAACTATGCCGTGACATATAACGTTCTGTGTTGTGTGCAGTGAAATGAAAATTCAGTCTATGCGGAAATTTCCTTCTCCTTGAGCCCCCAGGGGCTTTGGCGACCACGAGGCCACAGCTGAGTCCGGCATTGCCAGTTACTTGTGTCTGCCTCATCTCTTTTATCTTTAAAATCGACCTCCCTTGGTCACCTCTTGTTCTCATCCGACCTCAACGGTATTACGGCAACCGAGGCATAAGGAGTCTTTCATTTTATCGCCTTAATTGGCTCGTGACTCATCTTTCCTGGCACCCTCATTTTTCGAAGGGTCAGACCTCTTCTTTTCTCTTCATAATATCTCCTGCCTTCTGCTCGAGACCCTAAAAGAGGCAGGGTGTGTGGTGCACCTTCGATAGTGCTACACACTCAAGGACTCATGACTGGTGAGAAATTCCTGAGCTGGGTCCGTTTTCCCTTTTTTCCTATGGCACTGGGGCGGACCCTCTCCTCTTTCCCTTTCCTATCTGCCTCTCATGGCTCTACTTCTTTCCGAGTCCCCCAGTCCTCTTTCTTTGAGGGCATTTCTATTCCCTGGCTTTTATTTCCCTTATTCTCTTTTTTCATTTTTCCATTTTCTTCTTCTAGTAGATAGCCTAGTTTAAGTTGTAAACTGGTAGTTTTAGTTGTAAATATAGCAGTTAGTTTTAGTTGTATATCTGGTAGTTAAATTTAGTTGTAAGTATAGTCTAGCAGTTAGTTTTAGTTGTAAGTATATCAATTAGTTTTAGTTGTATATCTGGTAGTTAGTTTTAGTTGTATATCTGGTAGTTAGTTTTAGCTGTAAACTAGTAGTTAGTTTTGGTTGAACGTCTGTTAGTAAGTTTTAGTTTTAAGTCTGGTAGTTAGTTTTATTTGTTAACTGGTAGTTAGTTTTAACTGTAAACCAGTTGATAGTTTTAGTTGCAAATCGGTAGTTAGTTTTAGTTTTAAACTGGTAGTTAATTTAGTTGTAAGTCTGGTATTAAGTTTTAGTTGTAAACTGATAGTTAGTTTTAGTTGCAAGTCTGGCAGTCGGTTTTAGTTGTAAATTGGTAGCTAGCTGTAGTTGTAAGTCTAGTAGTTAGTTTTGGTTCTAAATCTAGTAGTTAGTTTAGTTTGTAAATATGGTAGATAGTTTATGTTATAGTTTCCATTTCACTATCATCTACACCATTAGGGGCCGATAACCTACCTTAAAACCACACTTACCGTCATCATCCTTCTCCTTGACCCTGATAGTGGAGTTGCAGCAGGAAGTAGCGGGCGTGTCAGGCAGTGTGCGGTCATACTGACAACATGCTGTCAGAGGCAAGGTAATTGAACATCACAAAGAGATCGGATCAGATTGAAATGTACACGTTAATAAACGAAATGGATTAGAACCCGTTAGGGGGCAACGTTTTGCTCTTCAAATCTACACATAGATAAAGATCTTTAACAGCTCAATCTGCTGAGGCCAGAGGCAGGCATGATCGTGACACTTCAGTGTCGTCTGCAACGTGAAGAACAATTTTCTCGGCCACTGGAGCATGCATGTTAGCGGTCAAGCGGACCACACAAAGAAGTTGCTGGCAGCACGGCAGCTTGTTCAACTTCTTAACCTCTGAGGAGATGACCCAGCCCGTTCAACACACACGAGTGCGCATATCCGTGATTACTCAAGAATACGGGAGCATTTGAAGCGGCGGTGTACTACTTTGATTGTTACAAACCTTCAATTCTTCTTGACCCTTGAATGTTGAAGAATATAGAGCATTTTAAGGGGCAGCGCACTACTTAGCGCGTTACAAGCCGCTATCACTTATCTACTCGTGAATGTAAAAATAGGGTTATGAGATCACCTTTTGTTCGTGTGTGTGTGTGTGTGTGTCCCTAATAAATTCTAAACGTCTCGAGCGATTTCAATGAGACTAGGTAAGAACATAGTATACCCTTCTATTTTGTCCGACCCTGACCGTGCATTTCAAATTTAATGCGTCTCACCAATCCAACATGGCAGCTGTACCAAACATTTCACCACCATTCTATAACAATGAAATTATTACTGATATCACCCTGAAATGTTGTACGGTGATAGAAAATACTAAGATATACTAAGTGATACATAAATTAAGATGATAAGTACAAAACCATCATGAGGTCAAACGAACTTAAACTATTTAAATGGCATATTCTCAAGATGTAATCAACCGAGTGCAGTGAAACTTGGCACGACAAATGTTTATATAAGGATTAGCAAACTATTTTAGGAATTATAAGGAAATGTCATATTGATGAAGAAGGAGCAAAACGTTTCAATGACTAAGCCAGCTCACGAGAACACATTCAGCTTTCCGTCTGTCTCCACCCAGTGATATCAACCCCGCCTTCCAAGAGGATTTCTAAAAATTAATGTTGCATTTATCAAATGGGTACTAGACCGTCAATAATAACATTTGCAAGCTAAAATGAAGATTAAAACAAATTAAATAGTACAAGAATTACAATGATAGTTCTGAAACAGAAACAAATTTACAATCCTTCAAAACGTTGTTGAGTTACTTCAATGTTACATCAAGTTCCAAACATTCGTTCTCCCAGTGTTGAGCGAAAAAGAAGGGAGCTTGTAGTCTCATGTGATTATTAATCTCGTGATCATGAGCCATAAGACCTCTTTCGTTTTGCGTGGAATACGAACTATATGATGTGATATTTTACTTCGAGTATTTCACATACATTAACCAGGAATCAAACCTGGTCTGTCTTGGTGATAGTTTGACCGCTGTGACTCATACATGAATTCAGTTCTATACCAGATTCTGTGCACAATGAATACAGCAGGGCCTAATAGCAAGAAGCTCTTTTGGTCTAAAGTCATGCAGTTGAATGCATCATTGCTGGCTGGTGTGCTCATAAGTGCTACTCATTAACCAGCTTGGAGAAGATGTAAGGAGATAGAGCTACCGAGACCCGCAGTGCTACCTACGTTACGACTTAGTCAGAATAATTCATTTTAGGGACATCTTGGTCATCAGATTTTTAAGGTAGTGGTGCCGAAAAATATGACAAATGCACACGAGAGGGGAGGGGAGTAGGGGTTGACCTTTGCCAGATAAACCATGTAGTGGAAGCTATTCCTGATCTGAAACCAGCAGGTCTCTTACTCGATTTTGGGTAACCATTCTCTAGTGAACACCCGTGTACGAGCAAGGTGTGCATAATGGACCAAGAGGCATAGAAGAAAAGGTAATTTGTTCACAGAGAAGATAGCAGCATTCACAAGGGGACAGTTTAGTGTTCCATACATTGATTTTTACAATTCAATCTACTATACGTAGATAAAATATTAAAATTGATATCCCATTTATATTTATTTTCTAGATTTTAGCCTTTAACCCGTTGAGTGCTTCGCCCGTCTATACAAATTGCAAAAGTATATTTTTAAATCAATTCCTCATTGGCTATCGAATGCCGAGTCGATCTTGGGCATTTTCTGCCATCTATTGGGCATTATGTAGCACTACTTGAGTTTGGATTTTTGCTTCCGGGTGTAACTTGCAGAGCAATTTGTAAGCGTCTGTTGTCTATAGCTGGAGTTCATCCGAGATGTAAACAAGCATGGCGGAATAACAAGCAAATTCTTCACGTCGCGTAGTGATTTCGGACCACAGAATATCAATTTTTGTACTAGTGTTGAGCAACAAGCATTACTTGCCCACTGATTTTAGGAAATACTTTTACCTGGTGTGATGATGCAAACATTGGCGCAATAATTTTAATTTTCATTCCTCTCAAAATAAAAATTTACATAATTGAAGGCTTTTGAATTTACATTTAGATACATAAATACCCAAATCCTATAGATATTTTAAGCTCCCCACTCCATCTTGATAAGTAAATAAATACTCGTACAATAAAAAACTGCGAATGAAAAAACTCAGGACTTAAAAGGATAAATGTTTATGTGATAGTTATAAGCCTTTATCTATAAGTAGTTAACAAAATATAATACTAATAATAACCGCTGGCACTATAGCCCATGAAGGCCCAAGGCCTACCAAGCGACCTCTGCCGAGCCATTTGGCCTGCAGATATTGGGGTGACGCGTGGTCAGCGCATCGGTTCCCCTCGACTGTTAATCTTGCTTTTCGTGCGCTGCCTCACTGTCAGACAATTACTCAATTGTCCTCCACCCCGTTCCAGCCCTCACGTCAGTTTCTAGAATCCCTGACGGAGCCGGGAATCGAACCCGGGGCCTGCTGATGAGAGGCAGGCGTGCTACCGCAACAGCACGGGGCCGGCACTAACATAATATATACGAGATAAAATAGCGACTGAGCTGCTGGATCAGTAATGATCAATGGTTTGAGACAATTGCAGACGGGAACAATATTCGCAAGGGATATCCTTACAAAGCAGTTGTTGTTGTTGTTGTTGTTTCATTTGAGGATCTTGGACATCGTGTACATTCAGCCTCGTGTACTTGGGTAAGTGCTTGTGTGATTTTATTAATTAACTTTTTAACTGACGGTGGCTCTGGGGTCTGGGGGACGTGAAACGAGAAGATATTTCAAAATTATTAGTAAGTCGCAAAATGGTAGACTACTCATTGCAGTAGGTAGCTTTCTAATGAAATCTACCTAAAAAGTACTTAGCCAAATCTTCGGACTGAAAAATATCTCTTCCGTGTTTCTCATTATGTAAGATATATGGTTGAAAGTAACGCGAATGATCCGTAATACATGCATCATAAGAATTCGGTGTGCCCGGGGCCCATGTGCTCTGCAGGGAGTCTCTAGGAAGCTCCGACCGTTTGACCTGGACATCCCCGAGCACAAGAGTGTGAAGTAGAGGACCACGCCTTAAAACTGGTCTCCCTTCTCCCCCTGCTGCGTGCGATATGCTCGACAATTAGTAGCCACATCCAGCCACATAACGGATCACTTGCTTTCTATGCAAACATTTCTGTAGCTCTTCCTTCCTTCTTTATCTTTATGTGGTCTGCGTGAGGTCAACAACAATGGCATCTCCTCAGGGGCATATATAAAATGTTGCCACATATTGTATAATATTTGTTTATGAATGAAAACATTAAGAAACAATATGCTTATCATGTACTACAATTACTAAGCGACATTTATGGTAACGTTGCAAAGCGAGGCGGCGGTAGAGCGATGTAAACTGAGTGACAATCAATTTGCTCGATGAGTAACAACATAATCTCTTATTACTCTCCAGTGCCATCGCTCTTAAGAACCTACCAAGAACAGCAACAAGTTCCGTTGGAGCGTGTGACTAAATTTCTTTTCCCTAACTTTCATACACTCTCAAACTTTTGACAATTTTGCTTGTCTCTGTAGCTACCACCGAACAGAGTTTGAGTTTGAGTAGGTTGAAAATATACTTATAAATTCTACTTCTGAAAATAGACTCAACAGTCTACCAATGTTACCAAGTCTCAGAGACATAAAACAACACTGACGATGAAGTTGTAAACCGATCTGGTAATGCTTCAAGAAACCTTGATTTTATATTATAGTGTTAGTTGTAAATCAAAACAGTAATGTTAATTATTTCCATCTAAACACTAACAAGTGAGCAAGATGATTGTATTAACAAACAAGATGTTCAGTAAAGAACATACAACCTACTTTCTCCTGAATGCATGGGTATTGTTATAACTCTTTGTCCTTTTCAAGGAGTATAATTGAATGTTGGTTGTAGTAGCTTGTTGAAATACAACGTGTTATACGGATATTAAACATGAATATGAGGTGCCCTTTGATACAAAATTTCTCTCTCTGTACAAAATTTCATTCAATTCGGTCTCACCGTGTTTGAATTGATATGGTGAATCGATTTGCACACATACATGGCCTCTATCTGCAAACTAATAGGCTGATGACCTTGTCGTTCAGTCAAAATATGCTTCCCACAAAACGGTATGATGTTGCAAAATTTGGTAGTGATCGAATAATTAGGTTGGTCGTAATTTGAATTAAGCTTTTAACATTTGGGTGGCCGCCATTCCGTTTCCGTCAAGATGGTGGCGATATAAAACATGACACTGAGGTGCCCTTTGCTAGTGCTACCTTTCTACCAAATTTTGTTCAATTCGGTTTCACCGTGTATGAATAGATAGGTGGAATCAATTTGCACACATACATGGCCACCATCTGCAAACTATTGGGCTGATGACCTTGTAGTTTAGTCAACACACGCTCGCCATATAAATATATTCCGGTGTAAAATTTGATATTTGGTTGAGTTCGAAAGATTAGGTTATTCGGAATTTGATTTAAGCTTTGAACATTTGGGTGGCCGTCATTACGTTTCCGTCTAGATGGCGGCGATATAAATCACGACACTGAGGTGCCCTTTGCTAGTGCTACTTCTGTACCAAATTTCGTTCAATTCGGTTTCACCGTGTTCGAATTGATAGGGGGGAGAGGACATACATTCAGAGTACACACACTCACACACAGACTCACACACACACACCCTGTGTTGATCTCATAAGTCTACTTTCATTTTTTGCAAAAATCGAAAGTAGACTAAAAAGTAACATAAAATGGTCTTAGTTGTGTTTAACATTAACCAAACATAAAACATCACAACAAATTGGTTGAAAAAGTGATGCCAGATAGCCTTAAAACTCATCATTTTGCACCAAATTATGCAAAAGATTCCGTGGGAGGAACCGCGGATCCTTTTCTCTTGGGCCGATAACCTAGATGTTAGGCCCCTTAAAACAACAATTATCATCATCTCTTACCTTTTCTCTTTGGGGGCTATTCCATGCCCTCAAACCTCCCGATGCCCCCCCCCCCTCCCCCTTCAAAAAAAAAAAAAAAAGAAACTCTATATACGCCCCTGCATCTCCGAATACACGTGTTAAAACAAATTCCGTGAAGAACTAATATCGCCTGTGACCACCTTGTGGTATAATGGCTAGCATTCTTGGCTGCTGGCTCTGCCGAAAAATTTAATTCTGCCCTGAAGGCTGGACTGGGGTGCACTGAGCCTCGTGAGGCAAAACTGAGACAGGTAGGTTTGATTCTTACCTCAACCGTCCTGGAAGTGGTTTTCCATGGTTTCACCACTTCTAATCCAGGCAAATGCTGGATTGGTTCCTAACTTAAGGCCACGGCCGCCTCTTTCCCAATCTTCCTCTGAATTACAAATACACACACTAAATCAGCCATTACAAAACGCTGGTTATCAGTCAAGAAATTCCACACTGACCCAAATACACGGGGCTAAATGACCATGATGTCCAAGCCCCTCAAATGAAACAACATTTACAACCAATATGTCTGTTCCTGTTTTAAACGGAGATACAATGAATTTCTGTTGTTGTTGTTGTTGTTGTAGTAGTTGTAGTTGTTGTAACATTATGTGAAAATGAAAATCCACAGCCTGCTTCCAGTCTCCGACCGGGTCAGGAATGGAATGAATGAAGCCCCCATCTAGCGGCGAGGATATGATGTGTGCCGGCTGCCGAAGCCTGTCGCACCCCTCTGGGGCAATGATTAAATGAATGACAGATGGAATGAAATGATAGTGGAGAGTGTTGCTGGAAGGAAATTGTGACAGGGAAAACCGGAGTACCCGGAGAAAAACCTGTCTGCCTCCGTTCTGTCCAGCACAGATCACACATGGAGTGACCGGGATTTGAACCACGGAACCAGCGGTGAGAGGCCAGCGTGCTGCCGCCTAAGCCACGGAGGCTCTGTAACATTATGTAACGTGTCTAATTTGAATGCTCAAATAATTCGATATTTTTGTTGGTCCATTTAGTTTCTAATTATCAAGTCCCACCCTATTTGGTAATGACGGAAATAAAAAAAACTGAAACTATTCCAGAAAACCTTCATTACTAGTAGGTACGTATATTTGCCTTAGCTGTGAAGTAATATAATTATGTGGTAGATCCCCGGTGCAGTAGTGTAACTACGGAAGGCAATCAGAGGGATCAATCACCCCTTCTAGAGCCAAATAATGAAAGTATGAAATTTCATGAAGTTTTACATTTTGAATAAAACCAATCTTTGGATTGATAAGAAATGATTGGATCATGTTTGAAAGCATTTCTGGTCACACGTGTAACATTATGTTACCTAACTTAAAACGTACTGAATGAGTATAATAGTCAGCTGTTCAGTTAGCCAGAGGTGTGGCAGTGAAATTGGTAAGATACAGTGGCGTAACTAAGATTTGTTTCTGCAGGGGGATGAGCGGAGTCAAATCTGAACTAATTGCGTTTTTTGATTTTGTGTTCTTTTTGCTTTTGTTTTTGATATTGTGTTTGTTTGATGCTTTTACTTTTCCCTTTTTTTTTGATATTGTGTTTGATTTCTGCTTTTGATTTTGTATTTGTTTTTGTTTTCTGCTATTGTTTTTGATTTTTCTTTTGTGCTTGTTTTCTGCATTTGCTTCTGCTTTTGCTTTAATTTTTGATTTTGTGTTCGTTTTCTGCTTTTGCTTTAGTTTTTGAAGATTTTTTGTATTTTTTGTTTTTGTTTTTGATTTTGTGTTTGTTTTTGGCTTTTGCTTTCGCTTTTGTGTTTGTTTTCTACTTTAACTTTTTGTTTTTGATTTTGTGTTCGTTTTCTGCTTTTGCTTTTGTTTTTGAATTTTGTCTTTTTTGTATTTGATTTTGTGATTGTTTTTTGCTTTTGTTTTTGTATTTGTTTTCTGGTTTTGCTTTTTAGGTTTTGCTTTTGTGATCGTTTTCTGCTTTTGCTTTTGTTTTTGAATTTTGTTTTTGTTTCTGATTTTGTGTTCGTTTTCTGTTTTTGCCTATGTTTTTGAATATTTTTTGTATGTTTTTGATTCTTGGTTCGTTTTCAGGCTTTGCTTTTGTTTTTTGATTTTGAATTTTATTTTGTGTTTGTTTTCTGCTTTTGCTTTTGTTTTTGTATTTGTTTTCTCTTTTTGCTTTTGAATTTTGCGTTGTGCTTTCTGTTTTGGTCATGTGTTTGTTTTTACTTTTGCTTTGTGTGCGGGCAAAATAAGACATTCAATGAAATTAAACCTACGCGTTTTCATGTTTGATCTCTATAGCATTTGCACCTCTCAATGTGCTTAACACTAAATATTTTACTCATGTAAAGATAAATGATCACAAATTATAAACGTACATAATTCAATCGTTTGTCAACAATTAAAAATATATTGTTATTATAAATAAGAATTTTATCAAAATAGGTCTTTTTAAATTATTTGGCTCTAGGGGGGAATGATCCCCCTAATCGCCCTTCCCCGTAGTTACGACACTGGTATGGCACTATCTTTCCTCGTACGTCTCCAAAACACACCACTACTTGTTAGTTGGTATCCGAGTCTAGTACCATTTCCGAAAGTGAATAATGTGTTAAGTTGTGTTGCTATTATAAGCTAAACTTTAATTGAGAACTGTAGTCTATCAGTATTATTTTATACAATGTCGGTGAATAGAAAGAGCTAGATGATTTCACGAAGCAAACTGTATTTTATAATTTAATACCAAAAACATTGTTAATTTTTGATGATTTGCACTTTGAAAAAAGGTATCAAATACTTCTTCTTCTAAAGACGCCGTCTCCAAACGAAGGTTGGCGATCCACGTAGCCTCTGACCTTGACATTGCAGTATGAAGTGCTTCCTCTGATGTACATCTGTGACATCTTCTAATGTCCTTCAACCATGAAATTCCGCGTCTCCCAACGGATCTATTCCCTTGTATCTTTCCAAATTAGCTGTAATAATTGGTAACTCTAGTTTCGCATGATGCGACCCACGCATTGTGTCTTTCTTTGCTTTATAACATAGCAGTTATTTTTGCTTTTCATCCGATGTAGGACCACGACATTTAAAACTTTCAATATCCAAGATATGCACAGGAGACGGCGATATAGATACATGTCAAAGGCATCGATTCGTTTTTAAATAGAAGGATCCATGGTCCAGCATTTGCATCCATATAGAAGAACAGAAAATATGTAAGAACGGATCAAGCGGATTCTCGGCTGTAGACTGAGATCTGATCGTACAAAGAATTTCCGCAAGGTAAAGAATTGTTTCCTGGCCTGTTCAATTCTAGATTTTATTTCTTCTTAGGAATGAATTCAAAAACGAATAAAAATGAGATAAGAGGCATAAAAACTTCGGGACCGTATTTTATTTTTGATTTATTATGCCTCATTATGTCCGAGTCCTTACCCCCCAACCCAAAAATTTTAAAAATGTATTTCTGACTTATCTCATCCACCTCCAGAAGGAAACCATAGCTACGCCACTGGCTCAGTAGTAAGCGTGGGATGGGCATTTATATTTCTGATACCACTGCTATGACCACTTATATTAATGCCAACAGGAAGACGATAGATGGACCAATGGCTGTTCTACTAATGTTCCTAATTTGTTTCTCCGAACTTGAACAATTGTGTTTCCCCATGGGCCCTATGTTTATGAAGTGTGTAGCTTGTCATTAGGACCGCCTTGGCCATACATATTCCCAGAAGCCAGCGGGTGTGTATGTTCTTAGCCAGGTCAAAGGCGGTTTGCAATGCCGCGTCGCGTAACTGAGTGCATTCAGGGCCAAGGTTCATTCTGTCACACTCCCAAATTATATCCGCACACTGCATTCACTTCACACAATGCACAATGCTGCCTCCCGTATGTTCATTCAATCTACTTGCCTTGTAAAGCAGGACTACCAAGCCCCATTTCGTAGTACAAATACCGGCCTCCTAATGTGGAGCTTGATTGTTCCGAGTGTGCGTAACAAATTGGATGCAAGAGTTTTGTTTTAGCGTGAGGATGTATTGCCCAATGTGGTTGTTCTGGGACAAGTTTTAGAAGTGGATTTAGGTAGCTTCTGTTCCAGGTACACAACTCGAAAGAAAATAAAACTGCGAGATATATTTGAGGAGAAGATATCAGATTCCTCTCACCCGGAGGTCCAGGTTTCGATTCCCGACTCCGTCAGGGATTTTAGAGACTGACGCGGGGGCTGGAGCAGGGTTCACTCAGCCTTGTGAGGACAATTGAGTAGCTGTCTGACATTGAGGCAGTGCCCCGATCACGAAAACCAAGATTAACGGCCGAGGGGACCCGATGCGCTGATCACGCGTCACCCCAATATCTGCAGGCCAAATGGCTGAGCGGTGGTCGCTTGGTAAGCCTATGCCCTTCATGGGCTGTAGTGCCAGGGGTTATTTCTTTAAAGATATCAGATTCATGGGTGCAAAATGTTCACTTGGACGTTAAGATAAAATCTGTCATGGACTAGACCTTCCATGAACACCATTCCTTTATTGGTGCATTTATAATTATCTTTCGTTGTTTTCCCCACTCTTCCAAACCTAAAATATACACTAAACGTTTCTTACGAGGTGCCGGCATGATGACACGCGATAGACTGATGATTGTCCACCAGAAACTCACCCATATCCGGTACATTGATTAGCAGTTTGCCTTTTCTACTACTACGAGTGAGAGTGAGAGTCATTGAAACTCAACCATATCTGGTCCATTAGATTATCGTTTTGACTTTTCTACCACTATGAGTGCTAGTTGGAGTCAATGCATGGTTCAAATTTATGTTAGTCCTTATAATTACTTCCGGTGTGAGGGTTTTTCAGAAAATCAAACAAGAAGTTCCGTGACGAACTAAAGAGCATACTTTTCTTAAAATTTAAGATTCATGCCAATGATTAATCTATATGGATCTATCAAGAATAATGACGAAATTAAGTTGGTAATATCGAAATTTCTAATTAGTTCGAAATACTGTATACCAGGTATAA
The DNA here is from genome assembly GCA_946902985.2 of Meconema thalassinum. Lineage (NCBI taxonomy): Eukaryota > Metazoa > Arthropoda > Insecta > Orthoptera > Tettigoniidae > Meconema > Meconema thalassinum. Next base: position 350,805,828 of record OX336391.1, read on the forward strand.
TGCAGCCTAATAGAGAACTACAGTTGGCAGCCCTGGTGACTGAATATATTCTTAGTTCCATCTCTTAAGGTACAGAATACAAAATTTGGTTGATGTCCAATCGATAGCATGGACGTTACATGCAGTTAAACATTGCAACTAACAGCGCGCGTAAAATCATGCTGGCAACAATGGCATACATGTATTGGTCAGAAATAATCTGAAATAATATGATCTATTGCTGTGTCAATTTTGAATGAAATCCATGAGTTAGTATAGAAGTTACATTTATTTTAAAATTGGACCTATCAGCAGGCTTAGAATCATGTTGGCAGCACTGGCGTTGGCCTATATTAGTTACTCCAAATTAATCTAGAATGCCAGGTACTATACGTGTGCAAAGGTCAGAGCTATTGGCATGCATACTTTCTGATATATTGATATTAGGGTAACAAAAATGGAGACAGTATTTATTAACATGATGATGATGATAATTGTTGTTTTAAGGGGCCTAACATCTAGGTTATCGGCCCCTGATGGTTTGGGTGATAGTGAAGATGAAAATGAAAAGCGAACTTAAAACTAAAACTAACTACTAACCTACATACTAGAAGAAGAAATGGAAAACTAAAGGAGATTAAGGCAAATAAAAGGACAGAAGGAAAAGAAATGCCCTCAACCCTCGGAGAAGGCGGATTGAGGGACTTGGAAGGAAGGAGAGCCATGAAAGGCATATAGGAAAGTGAAAGAGGAGAGGGTCCGCCCCAAAGGTAAGGGACAAAAGGGGAAAATGGACCCAGCTCAGGAATCCCTCGGGGTCGCCAACTCCCGAACTCACCAGCCGTGAGCCCCTGAGGATGTAGCATTATCTAGGGTGCACCAGAAGACGTGGGGCTACATACACCCTGCCTCCTTAAGGGCCTAGAGCACAAGGCAGGAGGTAAAAGGAAGAGAAAAAGAAGGCTGACCCCTCGCAGAAGGAGGGTATCAGAAAAGATGAGACAAGGGCCAATTAAGGCGGGAAAGGAAGAGACTCCCTAGGCCTCGGATACCCTAATACCGTCGGGGTCAGAAGAGAACAAGAGTTGACCAAGTGAGGTCGACAGGAAAGAAGACGGAGAGGAGCCCGGCACAAGTAAGTGGAAGCAATGCCGGACTCAGCTGGGGCCCCGTGGTCGCCAATCCACGCCCACAAGATGTGAGCCCCTGGGGGATATTTATTAACAGTTGGCAGACCTGATTACTCTTAGGAATCGGCATAGTCATATCTGTTATGGTACACATAGAACACACGAAATTTGGTTGAAATCCAAATGATAGTATAGAAGTTACATGTATTTAAAGTTGGACCTCTCAGCAGGCTTAGAATCATGTTGGTAGCACTGACGTATATAAGTTACTCCAAATTAATATAGATTGTCAGGTACAATACGTGTGCATAGTTGAAAGCTGTCGGTTTGCATACTTTCTGATATATGGGTATTTGGATTTAAAAAAAATTGAGAGCATTTATTACGAGTTGGCAGCCCTGGTGGCTCTTAAGAATACGCTAAGTCATATCTCTTTATGTACACATAGCACATACGAAATTTGGTTGAAATCCAAATGATAGTGTGGAAGTTATATGCATTTAAAATTTGGACCTATCAGCAGGCTTATAATCATTTTGGCAACACTGCCATGTATGGCCTCCTGGAAATTAAACTGCAATATTATTATCTATACGTGTGCCAATTTTGAAATAGCTCCCATTCATACCTTCCAAGATATCCAACATGGAGCTAAAATTTCAATTGTGATCTTTCAGCAGTTGGTAGCACTGACATCATTTTCAAATATGGCCGTGAGATATTCAGGTATAGATCTTTCTCCTACCAAATTTTGTTTCGATTGCTGCAGCCGTTTAGGAGTTGATAGGGGGGGGGGGGGGGGTTGGGACACACACATACAAACACAGCCAGACAGACAGACAGAAGGACAGACAGACACACATTTGCCCGGTCTCATAAGTCTACTTTTTCCCCATTTTCGCAAAATGCGAAAAGTAGGCTAAAAACACCTGAGGGTATTGAACCAAGGAAAATATTAAAGAACGAATTATGCAAATAAGTTAATTTGGTTAGCATTTGATTCAAAAGAAAAAGAGTAAAGAAGTAAGGGATTTTAGGCTGGTTTTCTGGAGTTTTCTGCATTTAGTTGTCTAGTTTGATAAAGCTCTCAAAAACTCACAATTTAAACCGTTTCCGGAGCCCCTTAAGCCCTTCCATTTTTGGCACAATTGAGAAAGTTGCTTAATTTTACGGTTTTGCTGAGATGGGGACCCCTACTTTGTCTGCTACGAAGTGTTTTCTACATTAAACAAGAAGTTCCGCGACGAACTAAAGAGCCTACTTTTCTTAAAATTTAAGATTCATGCCAATGATTAATCTATATGGATCTATCTAGAATAATGACGAAAATAAGTTGGTAATATCGAAATTTCTAATTAGTTCGAAATACTGTATACCTGGCATAATGTAGCCTAATAGAGAACTACAGTTGGCAACCCTGGTGACTGAATATATTCTTAGTTCCATCTCTTAAGGTACAGAATACAAAATTTGGTTGAAGCCCAATCGATAGCATGGACGTTACATGCAGTTAAACATTGGATCTAGCAGCGCGCGTAAAATCATGTTGGCAACAATGACATACATGAATTGGGCAGAAATAATCTGAAATAATATGATCTATTGTTGTGTCAATTTTGAATGAAATCCATTAGTTAGTGTAGAAGTTACATGCATTTTAAAATTGGACCTATCAGCAGGCTTAGAATCATGTTGGCAGCACTGGCGTTGGCCTATATTAGTTACTCCAAATTAATCTAGAATGCCAGGTACTATACGTGTGCAAAGGTCAGAGCTATTGGCATGCATACTTTCTGATATATTGATATTAGGGTAACAAAAATGGAGACAGTATTTATTAACATGATGATGATGATAATTGTTGTTTTAAGGGGCCTAACATCTAGGTTATCGGCCCCTGATGGTTTGGGTGATAGTGAAGATGAAAATGAAAAGCGAACTTAAAACTAAAACTAACTACTAACCTACATACTAGAAGAAGAAATGGAAAACTAAAGGAGATTAAGGCAAATAAAAGGACAGAAGGAAAAGAAATGCCCTCAACCCTCGGAGAAGGCGGATTGAGGGACTTGGAAGGAAGGAGAGCCATGAAAGGCATATAGGAAAGTGAAAGAGGAGAGGGTCCGCCCCAAAGGTAAGGGACAAAAGGGGAAAGTGGACCCAGCTCAGGAATCCCTCGGGGTCGCCAACTCCCGAACTCACCAGCCGTGAGCCCCTGAGGATGTAGCATTATCTAGGGTGCACCAGAAGACGTGGGGCTACATACACCCTGCCTCCTTAAGGGCCTAGAGCACAAGGCAGGAGGTAAAAGGAAGAGAAAAAGAAGGCTGACCCCTCGCAGAAGGAGGGTATCAGAAAAGATGAGACAAGGGCCAATTAAGGCGGGAAAGGAAGAGACTCCCTAGGCCTCGGATACCCTAATACCGTCGGGGTCAGAAGAGAACAAGAGTTGACCAAGTGAGGTCGACAGGAAAGAAGACGGAGAGGAGCCCGGCACAAGTAAGTGGAAGCAATGCCGGACTCAGCTGGGGCCCCGTGGTCGCCAATCCACGCCCACAAGATGTGAGCCCCTGGGGGATATTTATTAACAGTTGGCAGACCTGATTACTCTTAGGAATCGGCATAGTCATATCTGTTATGGTACACATAGAACACACGAAATTTGGTTGAAATCCAAATGATAGTATAGAAGTTACATGTATTTAAAGTTGGACCTCTCAGCAGGCTTAGAATCATGTTGGTAGCACTGACGTATATAAGTTACTCCAAATTAATATAGATTGTCAGGTACAATACGTGTGCATAGTTGAAAGCTGTCGGTTTGCATACTTTCTGATATATGGGTATTTGGATTTAAAAAAAATTGAGAGCATTTATTACGAGTTGGCAGCCCTGGTGGCTCTTAAGAATACGCTAAGTCATATCTCTTTATGTACACATAGCACATACGAAATTTGGTTGAAATCCAAATGATAGTGTGGAAGTTATATGCATTTAAAATTTGGACCTATCAGCAGGCTTATAATCATTTTGGCAACACTGCCATGTATGGCCTCCTGGAAATTAAACTGCAATATTATTATCTATACGTGTGCCAATTTTGAAATAGCTCCCATTCATACCTTCCAAGATATCCAACATGGAGCTAAAATTTCAATTGTGATCTTTCAGCAGTTGGTAGCACTGACATCATTTTCAAATATGGCCGTGAGATATTCAGGTATAGATCTTTCTCCTACCAAATTTTGTTTCGATTGCTGCAGCCGTTTAGGAGTTGATAGGGGGGGGGGGGGGTTGGGACACACACATACAAACACAGCCAGACAGACAGACAGAAGGACAGACAGACACACATTTGCCCGGTCTCATAAGTCTACTTTTTCCCCATTTTCGCAAAATGCGAAAAGTAGGCTAAAAACACCTGAGGGTATTGAACCAAGGAAAATATTAAAGAACGAATTATGCAAATAAGTTAATTTGGTTAGCATTTGATTCAAAAGAAAAAGAGTAAAGAAGTAAGGGATTTTAGGCTGGTTTTCTGGAGTTTTCTGCATTTAGTTGTCTAGTTTGATAAAGCTCTCAAAAACTCACAATTTAAACCGTTTCCGGAGCCCCTTAAGCCCTTCCATTTTTGGCACAATTGAGAAAGTTGCTTAATTTTACGGTTTTGCTGAGATGGGGACCCCTACTTTGTCTGCTACGAAGTGTTTTCTACATTAAACAAGAAGTTCCGCGACGAACTAAAGAGCCTACTTTTCTTAAAATTTAAGATTCATGCCAATGATTAATCTATATGGATCTATCTAGAATAATGACGAAAATAAGTTGGTAATATCGAAATTTCTAATTAGTTCGAAATACTGTATACCTGGCATAATGTAGCCTAATAGAGAACTACAGTTGGCAACCCTGGTGACTGAATATATTCTTAGTTCCATCTCTTAAGGTACAGAATACAAAATTTGGTTGAAGCCCAATCGATAGCATGGACGTTACATGCAGTTAAACATTGGATCTAGCAGCGCGCGTAAAATCATGTTGGCAACAATGACATACATGAATTGGGCAGAAATAATCTGAAATAATATGATCTATTGTTGTGTCAATTTTGAATGAAATCCATTAGTTAGTGTAGAAGTTACATGCATTTTAAAATTGGACCTATCAGCAGGCTTAGAATCATGTTGGTAGCACTGACGTATATAAGTTACTCCAAATTAATATAGAATGTCAGGTACTATACGTGTGCATAGTTTAAAGCTGTCAGTTTGCATACTTTCTGAAATATGGGTGTTTGGATAAAAACAAATCGAGAGCATTTATTAACAGTTGGCAGCCCTGGTGGCTCTTAAGAATACGCTCAGTCATATCAGTTTATGTACACATAGCACATACGAAATTTGGTTGAAATCCAATTGATAGTGAAGAAGGTACATGCATTTACAATTTGGACCTATCAGCAGGCTTATAATCATTTTGGCAACACTGCCATGTATGACCTCCTGGAAATTAACCTGCAATATTATTATCTATACGTGTGCCAATTTTGAAATAGCTCCCATTCATACCTACCAAGATAACCAACATGGAGCTCAAATTTCAATTGTGATTTTTCAAGAGTTGGTAGCACTGACATCATTTTCAAATATGGCCGTGAGATATTCAGGTATAGATCTTTACTCCTACCAAATTTTGTTTCGATTGCTGCAGCCGTTTAGGAGTTGATAGATGGACACACACAGACAGACAGACAGACAGAAGGACTGACAAGCAGACAGAAATTTGCCCGATCTCATAAGTCTACTTTTTCCTCATTTTTGCAAAATGTGAAAGGTAGGTTAAAAACTGTGAAGTCAAGAAATACGTTTTATGTTCCGTTATTACGCCAGCTGCAGCGTCATTGATATATCAGTGATAGAGTGTCCAGCTAATGAACCAATGCTCGCAAGCTGAGGAATATCGATGTGTCAAGGGCGAGACGAATTTAGGCTACTCATGTCGATTCATTAGTGATTTCACGTATCACATAGAGCGCAAAAAGACACCATTAAATCTTAGTACCTGGTCAGGCAATTAACGAAGTTCCTTTTGGATCGCTATACGGCAATGCAGACGTAATACAGTACTGAAGTTGGATAATATATTGCCTAGATGCTTCCACCTGAAATATTTAATGCTAGGTAGATGAGGTCATATTAACCAAACCAATCGCCTAGGCGCTTCAGTCCATGAAGGGCCTAGGCTTACCAAGCGACCGCTGCCCTGCCATTTGGTCTGGAGATCATAGGGTGACGCGTGGTCAGCGCGTTGGGTCCCCTTGGCCGTTAATCTTGGTATCTGTGACCGGGCATAACGAGGCTCAGTTCACCCCGTTCCAGCCCTTCACGTCATGGACCTTTGAGGTCATATTTATTACACCTAATTATTATTATTATCAGTATTATTATTATTATTAAACATACTGTATTCATAAATTCATGTTCGCCTCGTTGCGGTTTCGCTAGCACACTTGATTGTCACCACGGAGACCTCAGCCATCCTGGGAGTGTTTTTCCATGGTTTTCCACGGGTTGCCACTTCGACGCTAGGCGAATGCTGGGATGGTTCCTAAATTAAGGTGACGGCCGCCTCCATCACGATCCTCCTCTGAATTACAGATACATTAATACAGTCATCACAATTAACACAGGTTATCAGACAAATTCCACACACAAACACACACAAGTACACAGGACTACATAACCGCGATGCACAAAGCCCCCCAATGAATAAAAAAGAACAACAATATAATTCCCTCATTTTACAATGGTAAATTGACTGAAAACACGGTTAGTTGGTTGGTTCCTCGGTTAAGGACTGAGACAACGCGACCATGTAGCCCCGTATAGGCCTACGTTGGGTGTGTGTTGAATCTGTCTGATAACCCGTGTTAATTGTGATGGCTGTAATAGTGTCTGTCATCTGTGATTCAGGTAAGGACTGTAGACGATCAAATTCAAGTAGTAGTTCCTACTTTTTCTACCAATTCTACCGTCAACGATACCTAGCTGTGAACTTGGCTACTAGATGCCACAGCAACCGGCACCTGGCGGCGAACGTTGGAGCTTAATAGAGCGTTAATCAAATCTAACCTGCAAATTTAGCTTCACACAATTGCAGTTAGCGGAAAGTTGTTTTATATGCCATAAATCTATGGCATGGGCCCGCTGGCTATACTTCCCCTCCGAAAGAAGACATACTGAGTGATTTTTAACGCTCTTAAAAGTCCGACGACTTAAGCTGGGTTTGAACCCGCGATCTTGGGCATAGAAGCTCATCATGCTAGCAACTACGCCACCGAAGCCGTCGCAGATAGAATGCGAGGCCGGGTGAACACGGTTTAGTCTCCACATTGGTTTCACTTCAATGACCAGTTCCGTGTAGCCTATTTGACCCTTTTGGGCATAGGCTATTATTGGAGGTTATGATTGAGTGGCACGGATATATGGTTTATCTGACGCGAGTGGTGTGCTATCTATAAACGAGAGTGCGAGTCAGATGTAGCTCAAGCATCCACCAATCATAAACCGTCATTTTAGAGCCTATGCTATATGAAGTGGGATCGTCCAACATGCGGTACTCTCTATACCGGCCTTGACATTCCCAGTTAGTGAACCCATGCATGCGGTGTAATTGAAAAAAATCCTCTTGTTGCCGATAGAGCGCACTCACACCCAAGCATAGGCGCGATTAAACATTAGCTGTGTTGTAGGTTTATTAAATGTGTTTCTCCCAGTGATACGTTTAGACCAACGAAGTTCTGTTTCAATTATCGCAAGTAGCTGGTGTTAATATACTGAATTCCTACGTTGTTTGGAGTGTTTGCTGATGAATATTGTAAAATTCTGGGGTAAATTATAAACTATGGTTTGAACGCCGCTGCTCAAATCCAGTATGGCATACTGTTGTGTGCCAATTTGCACATCGAATAGGAAGAAAATAGGGGTGATAATGACAGAGACTTATAACTATAACCACTGCTTGATTTGTATATGAAGAGGTTGGTGGTGGTGGGAATATATTGAATATTGAAATATTGAGTTCTGAAAACTATATTTTTACGCTTTTCTTAACACCTTTAAAAATTAATCAGTGGACAAAATAGCAATCTAATTTTGAATTCAATTTTAAATTAAATTGAGACGGCTGTAGCAACATTTTTCTTACCATAGCCGTTGGCCTATATTCAATTTTTATACAGGCCAACTAGGCTACCATTCAAACAATGTATTTCAATTTCTTTTTTTACGTAATTTAAAAAAATCAATACATTTGGTTTGAAAATACACACATGTTCACCAACAATCTTTTATTTCTTGTTTTATAATTATGTCTTGACAGTCTTCTGAAATAATTATTTATTATAAAAGGTACTGTACTGTGCCCGCTTCTCCAATGGGACAGGTGATCACCCGGCTAGCATCCCGGCCCCATCAGAAGAAACAGCCAAGGGAGTGGGTACAAAAAAAATTAGGGCATGAATCTTGGTTCATACAGACAAGACTAAAAGAAAAGCTCCAGCGAGCTAGAGACAAAGGGTGTCGGGTCGTTTACGGGTCGGGATGGTAAATAGACTGAACAGGATTCACAAGCAAAACCCTAACTTGAATTGACAAACAGAAAAGAAAGGAAAAGCCCTCGTAAAATCACATCTGCTCCTTTATTGGCCAAAGGATAAATAAATATGCAACCTGCCTATCACGCACGAGTATAATGTTAGGGTGGGACAAAGTCCGGAAAAGAAATAAAGTTCATAGTCCCTAAACAAAGAAAAGTAAATTACGCTTATTCAAACTCGTGGGTGTCCTTTCTTAAAGTTCCGACAAGGAGATCGTCTTTCAAAAAGCTAAAGTAACCCTTCATTTATCGGTGGACACGCATGTAAACATCACTAGCCACTTATCACGAAGTTCACCTGCGGCAAAAAAAAATCTAAGAAAATATCGAATATCTATGTAAATTACAACTGTCTACCCTTATACAGCAATGGACGGATCTCCTCTATCGAACTGCAAATTAATAATTAAAGAGCATCATGTTACATCAAATAGCACTCAAACATCGACTCAGCTTCACATACTATGACATTTCAACAATTAATTATAACCTATCATAAATTATTAACACACCCAGATTGTGCTTACATATTTACACTACTAATTCTTATTATTATTATTAATGATTTGTCTCCGCCTTTCCAACAACCTTGATCCACGCTGTCATATTTGTCATTGTAATTAAATCATAGCATTGTCTAATGTTTATGAAAGGTTAAGAACCTCGTAATAAGGCGCCCTAGCGTCTTTCATACTCACAACAAACATTTAATCGTAACCCTTCCGCCGAACACTCTGTGTGAAGATCCAAACAACCTGACTGTCGAGCGCACCATCAATTACACACCTGCGCTATTCAATAGCACTCATCAATGAACGAAGCACGTTCGTCAAGAGGACCCTGTCCTTACAAATACAATTCCACGGACATCCGTCGCCCCGTGAATAATCTCGTCACATATGACGGAATAATACCATATTTAATTACCACATAATTATCACATAAACTTTACACAACATCATTACAAAATAAATCATGCATTAATAGCATGTCTCAAGAACCCACACTAACAGAGCGTATCAACTTTATCGGGACCACGAGGTCGTATGATAATATGGCATCCTATCCAAGGAACCTTATCCGACAATCTTCAACCATATTCATTTGCAATAAAAAATCTTTGCAATCCGTGACAAACCTTTCAGAATAAAATTCGAATAATGACCTCTGAAATCGTCATGCTAGAATCTCCCAGCAAAATGGGCATCTCCTATTATCGTTACCCAATTTCAAATTATTATTATTATGTCTCAGAGAATAAATACATGTCTTACTCCTACCATTGATGCTGTAAATTTATGTAGGTCAAATGACCCGAAAAGAAAGACAAAAAAACATCTGCAAGACCCTATGAAAAAAAAATGATGCTCTTATTCAACCTGGAATAAATGATTATAAAGGGCGTTAAGTTACACGATCTCAGGTTATCTCATGGCATGGCTATCCGAGGTAGAAGTTCTCTTCTTTCTGATGAACAAGGATGGAAAGGAAACGTCTTACTTTATATCCGGTGTCCTCGGAAATCCATGGCGTCGGCGTCGTCATCGTCTGCGGCATCAGGGCGGCGGCGTCCCTCCGGTGTCTCCGCGATGTGGTCTCCCAGCGTACTGGTAGAGGTATCCGCCTCCGGCAACTCCCGATCTCCTGGCGACGCCCATGTCTGCCCACAGGTTGTCCCCGGTCACCTTCATCAGCGGCGTCTCCCGACGTCCCAACCATGGTCCACTCGTCCATCTCGCTGCGACCGTTCATCCCATTATGGCCCTTTTAGAAGTTCAGTGCAGCATAATTCGCGTGTTAATATGCATATTGATGCCCAGAATATATGAGTCCATGGTTATTAAGTTCATGCCGCCGTGTTGCAATATTACATTTCACTATATCAGAGCACATTCTCGCTCGCACACTATGGCGTCTAGTTCCTGGTTCACTTGAGTTATATGCTTTCACTTCCTTTAACCCGGTGACACACTTCCTTCCACGAGGAGCTATTTCGAGCTGGCCTTGACCGACATATCAAGTTGCCTACGGCCTACCGTCTTCCAACACAAGCTTAAAGTAGATGTGGCCTTCCTTACTGCGTTCTCACTGCGTTTCTTAAAATGCCGTACTGCTATGCTATTTCCAAATGGATGTCTGTTACAATAGGGCCTCGCGATAATGCTTCGCCTCGACTATCGTTATATAGTTCTTCCCCTGATACTCGTAATTTTAAACACCTCCTGGTATCAATCTTTAATGAACATAAATTGTCGGCATAAACGGACCTCCTTTATCAGTTCTAACTGTTTCCTCACATACTAGCGAGTCCGAAATCGTCTTGAAATTCACACTGTTCGACCAACAAACTGACATACTTCACTGTAAAAAAAAACTCACTGGCAATACATGCATGCTAGTTTCAGGCTTCATGGCCTGCTGGTCACTCACGAAAACCATTCAAGTTCCCGATGTAAAATCACTGTCTACATGACATGGGCTAATCTTCCGTGCTCCGCTGTATGACATTCTCGTCCACGCACTACTGACTCACATACTGCTAACTCACATACTGAGCATTCCGGAACCACGTCCTTCTTCGAGAAAAAAAAGTGGGAGGGGTTGGAACCTTCTGGAGCATTCCCCTACTCTCGCGGTTACCTCGCCGCGTCATGCCATGACGTCATACTGACTCTCCGGTTCCCTTCCGATCTTCTGTCATCCGGGGCCGGAAATTGACCCTGACTGGATCGGTCACATCTCTCCCGCGGCCTTCAAAATATAAGCGGTGGGAACATAGCTTATGTTTTTTCCTCAAGTGATGCATGTGACCGATCTTTTTTTCAGTCATCTCCTCAATGCTGACTAACGGGCTTGCCGGTGATACATCCGCAGATTCGCAGCATTGAAATTCCCAACAAGTGCATTCGTGACGTTGTCAACCACCCTACAGCAATTGTTGTCCATCACTCTGGCAATCCTATGGGGTCCCGAAAATGGGCGCGCAAATTTCCCATACACTCTGAGTGGTAAGTTTGATGACGTGGGTTTCCGAATCAGCACCAGGTCATTGACTCGAAGTGGCTCGCGAAAACGGCGGCCAGCCTTCCTTCTCTCCCATTTCTGCGCCTGTAGCTGCATCCTTTCCCGAGCCAGTTCGTTTCTCCTTTGCACCGACGGCTCAATCTCTGGGGGTGCCTGTATAACAGCATGCCAAGGTCTACTCGGTTTTCGTCCATGGTGCAGAAGGCAAGGAATTTGTCTGGTACTCTCATGTGTTGTAGAATTCAAGCAACGTTCAATTATGGGTACCACTTCCATCCATCGATGATGCTGTTCATGACAGTAAATCCGGCAGTACTTTCCAATCTCCGCATTTACTCTTTCAACAGGATTTCCTTCTGGGTATCTTATGGAGCTCAAGATATGCCTTATGCCGAGTCGTGCCATAGCTTCTTGAAATTCGGCGCTCGTGAACTGCGTTCCGTGATCGCTCAGAAGGAACTCTGGCTTCCCTGCAGTTGGAATCACGCCGGTTTCAATCCTGCGAATTACGTATCGGGATGTTGCCTTCTGGATAGGGTGCAACATGACTAATTTGGTAAACACATCCATCGTCACCAAGATGTATTGGTTACCCCTGGTGGACCTCGGAAGGGGGCCATACAGGTCCGTAGCCATTAATTCATTCGGACGAGTCGGTATAATAGCCCTAGGCTTCTCCTTAGATACGTCCGATGGGAATTTGCATCTCTGACAGATGTCGCATGTCCTGATTACCGCTCGTACGGTTTTTCCCATGTACTCCCAGGTAAATGTTTCTCTTATGGCATGTAAGGTTTTATCACATCCTCCGTGCCCAATAGATCGGTGAGCCAACCAAACCACTGCTGAAATCAACTTCGGCGGTATTACAATACGTAGCCTTGTGTGGTCTTTATCGACAAACTTGTGAATCACGTCACCAACAATGTGATAAAAGTGAGCAATCTTCGCCGTTCCAGCATAATCGGGATCATCTGCACCCATGCGATTCTTCAAATACCGGTATATCCGTCTTAACGGAGTATATCGCCGTTGCGCCTGGCTCAGGCGTTTCAAACGTTCCACCGTTTCCTGATCGTCCGGTATTAGCTCTACCTGGTGCAAAACAGCCTCCTCACGTGGGTTTCTGCTCAAAACATCCGCTAGAAAGTTTTGCTTTCCTGGCCTATGTTAACTTCTGCATCGAATTGCTGCAGGAACAGGGTCCAGCGCGTGACTCTTTCGCTTGAAATGTCAGACTTTAACATAAACTGTAACGCGCGATGGTCCGTCACAATCACGACCTTATGCCCTAGAAGAATCTTCTTCCACATCTTTAGAGCATAAATTATAGCCAGCGCCTCCAACTCCGTGGCAAAGTAATTAAGCTCAGCCTGTCGCAATTTCCTACTGGTAAATGCCAGATAATGTTGTTTCTTCTCGTCATCCGCCTGGTACAACACAGCACTCACTCCTACCTTTGAAGCATCGGTGTCAATATAAAATGTTTTGGAGAAGTCTGGGTACTCCAGTTTAACGTTGTTAAGGAGCATGTGTTTAGCTTCCGTGAAGGCCTCTTCACACGCCTGATCCCAATTCCAACGATTGTTTTTCCTGAGCATGCTCTGTAGAGGGGCAACTACATCCGTGTAACGGGGACAATGACTAGAAAAGAATAAAGTCATTCCCAGGAACTGCCTCACTTGTTTCACCCTTTCTGGTCTGGGAAACTCAGCTATCGCTTCAATTTTCTCCGGGTTCGGCCGATATCCATGATCTCGTCCAAACATGACTGAGACACCACACTAATTATCGCTCCGGTGTCAACCAGGGTTTTTATTTGTTTACCGAGCACCCCTACTGTTATGATTGGCAAAGGATGCACTTACCCGCGGAGGATAACGTCTTCCTCATGAATCAAGTCTTCATCGGTAGCCTGAAATATCTCTTGAATTTCAATCAGTTCGGGAGGACCAAGGTTTGAGGAATTTCTTAATTTGAAGTTTTTTTTTGTTGATCTGACCGACTTGTGTCAGGTGGTCGGTCAGCTTCCCCCGGTGGTGCGGATGGATTACTCCGTAATTGTTGTAAATATTCCTGGCTCTCTCGATGTCTTTCCATATAGCTCGGCCGCGACCCCTGCGAACGAGAATCCCTATAGGCATTCTGTCTCTGATAATATTGATTTGACTGCCTTCGCTGATATTCACCATATCGTCCCTTCGTATTGTTGAATCGGGGTCTCCTACGTTATTCATACGGTTTATTCCTCCATCTGGGTCGCTCGTCTGTTCCACTGTAGCTCCTATCTTGGCTCCGATAGTACCCTGTGTCCCTTGGCCTGTCCGTCTCCCGCGGCGTTCGCTCTTCCGTCTGCGCAATTTTGTCAATCACGACCGTGTTCACATCTCTATTTTCCGGTCGTCCGGACCTCGCCTGTAACTGTGTGCTAGTGTGGTCCAGTTTTCGAAGAATCTCTTCACATCCCTCTAAAGTCTCGGCTCCTGACGCTATTACACTCTTCTGGACCTCTACAGGTAACTGTCGTATAATGGCTTGGACCAATTCGTCCTCCGGCACTGGTGGAGTCAAATACTGCAGCCTGGCGAGTTGCGACGCGAAGTACCCCGCGTACCTAGTCGGATTGGACGTCGCATACCGTTTAGCGTATAGTTCCGCCCGTATGTTCAACTGTTCTTCAGGGCTCCAAAAACGTTTGATTAATAATCGTTCGAACTCATCCGTGCTCGTGAACGTGTATCGAAATGCGCGAAACCAGGTTAATGCCGTTGATTCCAGGGACCTCTCAATAACTCTTAGTTCCCTCTCACGTGGTATCTTATTTTCCGCCATGTATTCACGGACCTCCCTCATAAATTCGATAGGTGTGACGTTATTAGTCCCATTGTTCCCCGAGAATTTCCTCGGCTGGTGGTCTATACTTCTAATGATAGTTAGGTGTCCCGCGGGATTTGTACTCCGTATTCTCGGCGTTGCAACTACCTCATCCGCCTTTCTAGAAGATGAGGCGTTTTCACTTTCCGTCCCGTTAAGATGTGGCGTGTTTTCAATTTCGGACCATCTAACCCTTTCTGACTCCGATTTGTCTTTTATCTGCGTCATTTCCGCCTCTAAGTTGCCTAATCGCGTGAGTTGCCTTCCCTGTTGAATAATGATCTTCTCCTCCAACTCAACAATGGAAGTGTGGATAGATTCTCTCACATGTTCGAGTAATGTCGTTTGTGAATTAGTGATTTTCCTGTCATACGTGTCCTGGAATGATTCAACCTGTATCTGCATGTTTTTCACGTCCTTCGCAACCTCTTCTTTCCAACCTGACACGTCCTGTTTCAACTTATCCAGGGTTTCCTCGTTAGACTGACCAATTTGCTCAATTTTTGCCGTCAAATCTTGTCCCATGCCTTTAATATTACTGTTCAACTTCTCCTCAAGTCCTTCAATATTCCCCCGAAGCGAACTCTGAGTATCCCTGATTTGCCGTGCCATAGAATCTTTGAGCTCCGCGGTGAGCACTTGGAATGTAGTTTCTACCTTTTTATCGAGTAAATTAATCTTATTATCTATAGCCTTTCCTGATAGCCTAAGATTACGTTCTACAGCATCAATGTTTTTCTGCAAATGAGATTCTAAACTCTTAAGATTAGATCCCATGACTTCTAATAAGTCGGATCTGAGACCATCAACTTTATCACTAACATCTTTTTTTATTCCTGCTATTTGAGTGCCGACACCCTCTTGTGTCCTCTGTACCTCTGCTACCTGAATACCGACACCCTCTTGTGCCGTCCATAAGCGATCCATATCGCTCTTCATGTTTGTTTTAATTGACCCAACACTATCCTTAACATTATTCATTTCAGTGGTTAGACCATTTAATCCAACTTGGATTTGTTTTAATATGTCAGCAATATTTTCTGTGGTTACTACTTGTGACATCTTACAATACAACTTAAATATAGGGGCCTACATGGGAATGTAGGTCGTCGAGTATAGCCATAACCTGAGATCGTGTACCAACCCTGTCAAATGGTTCACTAAAGGCTCAGTGTGGTACGAGGTTAATTTTACACAAGAATTACACACGGCAAGCATCGCGCTCCCATCAAAGGCACGAATCTGACCACACAGTATACTCCCATCATCACAACAAATGATAGAGTACAAAGAAACATGCCCATGACGGAAACGAAACACACCATCGTCGTCGAGCCCAACACGTTGGCGGCGCCACATCCCCCCCCCCCTGTGCCCGCTTCTCCAATGGGACAGGTGATCACCCGGCTAGCATCCCGGCCCCATCAGAAGAAACAGCCAAGGGAGTGGGTACAAAAAAATTAGGGCATGAATCTTGGTTCATACAGACAAGACTAAAAGAAAAGCTCCAGCGAGCTAGATACAAAGGGTGTCGGGTCGTTTACGGGTCGGGATGGTAAATAGACTGAACCAGGATTCACAAGCAAAACCCTAACTTGAATTGACAAACAGAAAAGAAAGGAAAAGCCCTCGTAAAATCACATCTGCTCCTTTATTGGCCAAAGGATAAATAAATATGCAACCTGCCTATCACGCACGAGTATAATGTTAGGGTGGGACAAAGTCCGGAAAAGAAATAAAGTTCATAGTCCCTAAACAAAGAAAAGAAAATTACGCTTATTCAAACTCGTGGGTGTCCTTTCTTAAAGTTCCGACAAGGAGATCGTCTTTCAAAAAGCTAAAGTAACCCTTCATTTATCGGTGCACACGCATGTAAACATCACTAGCCACTTATCACGAAGTTCACCTGCGGCAAAAAAAATCTAAGAAAATATCGAATATCTATGTAAATTACAACTGTCTACCCTTATACAGCAATGGACGGATCTCCTCTATCGAACTGCAAATTAATAATTAAAGAGCATCATGTTACATCAAATAGCACTCAAACATCGACTCAGCTTCACATACTATGACATTTCAACAATTAATTATAACCTATCATAAATTATTAACACACCCAGATTGTGCTTACATATTTACACTACTAATTCTTATTATTATTATTAATGATTTGTCTCCGCCTTTCCAACAACCTTGATCCACGCTGTCATATTTGTCATTGTAATTAAATCATAGCATTGTCTAATGTTTATGAAAGGTTAAGAACCTCGTAATAAGGCGCCCTAGCGTCTTTCATACTCACAACAAACATTTAATCGTAACCCTTCCGCCGAACACTCTGTGTGAAGATCCAAACAACCTGACTGTCGAGCGCACCATCAATTACACACCTGCGCTATTCAATACCACTCATCAATGAACGAAGCACGTTCGTCAAGAGGACCCTGTCCTTACAAATACAATTCCACGGACATCCGTCGCCCCGTAAATAATCTCGTCACATATGACGGAATAATACCATATTTAATTACCACATAATTATCACATAAACTTTACACAACATCATTACAAAATAAATCATGCATTAATAGCATGTCTTAAGAACCCACACTAACAGAGCGTATCAACTTTATCGGGACCACGAGGTCGTATGATAATATGGCATCCTATCCAAGGAACCTTATCCGACAATCTTCAACCATATTCATTTGCA
The DNA here is from genome assembly GCA_946902985.2 of Meconema thalassinum. NCBI lineage: Eukaryota > Metazoa > Arthropoda > Insecta > Orthoptera > Tettigoniidae > Meconema > Meconema thalassinum. The sequence goes on from OX336391.1 coordinate 350,823,207, forward strand.
ATAAAAAATCTATGCAATCCGTGACAAACCTTTCAGAATAACATTCGAATAATGACCTCTGAAATCGTCATGCTAGAATCTCCCAGCAAAATGGGCATCTCCTATTATCGTTACCCAATTTCAAATTATTATTATTATGTCTCAGAGAATAAATACATGTCTTACTCCTACCATTGATGCTGTAAATTTATGAAGGTCAAATGACCCTAAAAGAAAGACAAAAAAACATCTGCACGACCCTATGAAAAAAAAATGATGCTCTTATTCAACCTGGAATAAATGATTATAAAGGGCGTTAAGTTACACGATCTCAGGTTATCTCATGGCATGGCTATCCGAGGTAGAAGTTCTCTTCTTTCTGATGAACAAGGATGGAAAGGAAACGTCTTACTTTATATCCGGTGTCCTCGGAAATCCATGGCGTCGGCGTCGTCATCGTCTGCGGCATCAGGGCGGCGGCGTCCCTCCGGTGTCTCCGCGATGTGGTCTCCCAGCGTACTGGTAGAGGTATCCGCCTCCGGCAACTCCCGATCTCCTGGCGACGCCCATGTCTGCCCACAGGTTGTCCCCGGTCACCTTCATCAGCGGCGTCTCCCGACGTCCCAACCATGGTCCACTCGTCCATCTCGCTGCGACCGTTCATCCCATTATGGCCCTTTTAGAAGTTCAGTGCAGCATAATTCGCGTGTTAATATGCATATTGATGCCCAGAATATATGAGCCCATGGTTATTAAGTTCATGCCGCCGTGTAGCAATTTTACATTTCACTATATCAGAGCACATTCACGCTCGCACACTATGGCGTCTAGTTCCTGGTTCACTTGAGTTATATGCTTTCACTTCCTTTAACCCGGTGACACACTTCCTTCCACGAGGAGCTATTTCGAGCTGGCCTTGACCGACATATCAAGTTGCCTACGGCCTACCGTCTTCCAACACAAGCTTAAAGTAGATGTGGCCTTCCTTACTGCGTTCTCACTGCGTTTCTTAAAATGCCGTATTGCTATGCTATTTCCGAATGGATGTCTGTTACAATAGGGCCTCGCGATAATGCTTCGCCTCGACTATCGTTATATAGTTCTTCCCCTGATACTCGTAATTTTAAACACCTCCTGGTATCAATCTTTAATGAACATAAATTGTCGGCATAAACGGACCTCCTTTATCAGTTCTAACTGTTTCCTCACATACTAGAGAGTCCGAAATCGTCTTGAAATTCACACTGTTCGACCAACAAACTGACATAATTCACTGTAAAAAAAACTCACTGGCAATACATGCATGCTAGTTTCAGGCTTCATGGCCTGCTGGTCACTCACGAAAACCATTCAAGTTCCCGATGTAAAATCACTGTCTACATGACATGGGCTAATCTTCCGTGCTCCGCTGTATGACATTCTCGTCCACGCACTACTGACTCACATACTGCTAACTCACATACTGAGCATTCCGGAACCGCGTCCTTCTTCGAGAAAAAAAAGTGGGAGGGGTTGGAACCTTCTGGAGCATTCCCCTACTCTCGCGGTTACCTCGCCGCGTCATGCCATGTCGTCATACTGACTCTCCGGTTCCCTTCCGATCTTCTGTCATCCGGGGCCGGAAATTGACCCTGACTGGATCGGTCACATCTCTCCCGCGGCCTTCAATATATAAGCGGTGGGAACATAGCTTATGTTTTTCCTCAAGTGATGCATGTGACCGATCTTTTTCTCAGTCATCTCCTCAATGCTGACTAACGGGCTTGCCGGTGGATCTTCCGCAGATTCGCAGCATTGAAATTCCCAACAAGTGCATTCGTGACGTTGTCAACCACCCTATAGCAATTGTTGTCCATCACTCTGGCAATCCTATGGGGTCCCGAAAATGGCGCGCAAATTTCCCATACACTCTGAGTGGTAAGTTTGATGACGTGGGTTTCCGAATCAGCACCAGGTCATTGACTCGAAGTGGCTCGCGAAAACGGCGGCCAGCCTTCCTTCTCTCCCGTTTGTGCGCCTGTAGCTGCATCCTTTCCCGAGCCAGTCCGTTTCTCCTTTGCACCGACGGCTCAATCTCTGGGGGTGCCTGTATAACAGCATGTCAAGGTCTACTCGGTTTTCGTCCATGGTGCAGAAGGCAAGGAATTTGTCTGGTACTCTCATGTGTTGTAGAATTCAAGCAACGTTCAATTATGGGTACCACTTCCATCCATCGATGATGCTGTTCATGACAGTAAATCCGGCAGTACTTTCCAATCTCCGCATTTACTCTTTCAACAGGATTTCCTTCTTGGTATCTTACGGAGCTCAAGATATGCCTTATGCCGAGTCGTGCCATAGCTTCTTGAAATTCGGCGTTCGTGAACTGCGTTCCGTGATCGCTCAGAAGGAACTCTGGCTTCCCTGCAGTTGGAATCACGCCGGTTTCAATCCTGCGAATTACGTATCGGGATGTTGCCTTCTGGATATGGTGCAACATGACTAATTTGGTAAACACATCCATCGTCACCAAGATGTATTGGTTACCCCTGGTAGACCTCGGAAGGGGGCCATACAGGTCCGTAGCCATTAATTCATTCGGACGAGTCGGTATAATAGCCCTAGGCTTCTCCTTAGATACGTCCGATGGGAATTTGCATCTCTGACAGATGTCGCATGTCCTGATTACCGCTCGTACGGTTTTTCCCATATACTCCCAGGTAAATGTTTCTCTTATGGCATGTAAGGTTTTATCACATCCTCCGTGCCCAATAGATCGGTGAGCCAACCAAACCACTGCTGAAATCAACTTCGGCGGTATTACAATACGTAGCCTTGTGTGGTCTTTATCGACAAACTTGTGAATCACGTCACCAACAATGTGATAAAAGTGAGCAATCTTCGCCGTTCCAGCATAATCGGGATCATCTGCACCCATGCGATTCTTCAAATACCGGTATATCCGTCTTAACGGAGTATATCGCCGTTGCGCCTGGCTCAGGCGTTTCAAACGTTCCACCGTTTCCTGATCGTCCGGTATTAGCTCTACCTGGTGCAAATCAGCCTCCTCACGTGGGTTTCTGCTCAAAACATCCGCTAGAAAGTTTTGCTTTCCGGGCCTATGAATAACTTATGCATCGAATTGCTGCAGGAACAGGGTCCAGCGCGTGACTCTTTCGCTTGAAATGTCAGACTTTAACGTAAACTGTAACGCGCGATGGTCCGTCACAATCACGACCTTATGCCCTAGAAGAATCTTCTTCCACATCTTTAGAGCATAAATTATAGCCAGCGCCTCCAACTCCGTGGCGAAGTAATTAAGCTCAGGCTGTCGCAATTTCCTACTGGTAAATGCCAGATAATGTTGTTTCTTCTCGTCATCCACCTGGTACAACACAGCGCTCACTCCTACCTTTGAAGCATCGGTGTCAATATAAAATGTTTTGGAGAAGTCAGGGTACTCCAGTTTAACGTTGTTAAGGAGCATGTGTTTAGCTTCCGTGAAGGCCTCTTCACACGCCTGATCCCACTTCCAACGATTGTTTTTCCTGAGCATGCTCTGTAGAGGGGCAACTACATCCGTGTAACGGGGACAATGACTAGAAAAGAATAAAGTCATTCCCAGGAACTGCCTCACTTGTTTCACCCTTTCTGGTCTGGGAAACTCAGCTATCGCTTCAATTTTCTCCGGGTTCGGCCGGTATCCATGATCTCGTCCAAACATGACTGAGACACCACACTAATCATCGCTCCGGTGTCAACCAGGGTTTTTATTTGTTTACCGAGCACCTCTACTGTTATGATTGGCAAAGGATGCACTTTCCCGTGGCGGATAACGTCTTCCTCATGAATCAAGTCTTCATCGGTAGCCTGAAATATCTCTTGAATTTCAATCAGTTCGGGAGGACCAAGGTTTGAGGAATTTCTTAATTTGAAGTTTTTTTTTGTTGATCTGACCGACTTGTGTCAGGTGGTCGGTCAGCTTCCCCCGGTGGTGCGGATGGATTACTCCGTAATTGTTGTAAATATTCCTGGCTCTCTCGATGTCTTTCCGTATAGCTCGGCCGCGACCCCTGCGAACGAGAATCCCTATAGGCATTCTGTCTCTGATAATATTGATTTGACTGCCTTCGCTGATATTCACCATATCGTCCCTTCGTATTGTTGAATCGGGGTCTCCTACGTTCTTCATACGGTTTATTCCTCCATCTGGGTCGCTCGTCTGTTCCACTGTAGCTCCTATCTTGGCTCCGATAGTACCCTGTGTCCCTTGGCCTGTCCGTCTCCCGCGGCGTTCGCTCTTCCGTCTGCGCAATTTTGTCAATCACGACCGTGTTCACATCTCTATTTTCCGGTCGTCCGGACCTCGTCTGTAACTGTGCGCTAGTGTGGTCCAGTTTTCGAAGAATCTCTTCACATCCCTCTAAAGTCTCGGCTCCTGACGCTATTACACTCTTCTGGACCTCTACAGGTAACTGTCGTATAATGGCTTGGATCAATTCGTCCTCCGGCACTGGTGGAGTCAAATACTGCAGCCTGGCGAGTTGCGACGCGAAGTACCCCGCGTACCTAGTCGGATTGGACGTCGCATACCGTTTAGCGTATAGTTCCGCCCGTATGTTCAACTGTTCTTCAGGGCTCCAAAAACGTTTGATTAATAATCGTTCGAACTCATCCGTGCTCGTGAACGTGTATCGAAATGCGCTAAACCAGGTTAATGCCGTTGATTCCAGGGACCTCTCAATAACTCTTAGTTCCCTCTCACGTGGTATCTTATTTTACGCCATGTATTCACGGACCTCCCTCATAAATTCGATAGGTGTGACGTTATTAGTCCCATTGTTCCCCGAGAATTTCCTCGGCTGGTGGTCAATACTTCTAATGATAGTTAGGTGTCCCGCGGTATTTTTACTCCGTATTCCCGGCGTTGCAACTACCTCACCCGCCTTTCTAGAAGATGAGGCGTTTTCACTTTCCGTCCCGTTAAGATGTGGCGTGTTTTCAATTTTGGACCATCTAACCCTTTTTGACTCCGATTTGTCTTTTATCTGCGTCATTTCCGCCTCTAAGTTGCCTAATCGAGTGAGTTGCCTTCCCTGTTGAATAATGATCTTCTCCTCCAACTCAACAATGGAAGTGTGGATAGATTCTCTCACATGTTCGAGTAATGTCGTTTGTGAATTAGTGATTTTCCTGTCATACGTGTCCTGGAATGATTCAACCTGTATCTGCATGTTTTTCACGTCCTTCGCAACCTCTTCTTTCCAACCTGACACGTCCTGTTTCAACTTATCTAGGGTTTCCTCGTTAGACTGACCAATTTGCTCAATTTTTGCCGTCAAATCTTGTCCCATGCCTTTAATATTACTGTTCAACTTCTCCTCAAGTCCTTCAATATTCCCCCGAAGCAAACTCTGAGTATCCCTGATTTGCCGTGCCATAGAATCTTTGAGCTCCGCGGTGAGCACTTGGAATGTAGTTTCTACCTTTTTATCGAGTAAATTAATCTTATTATCTATAGCCTTTCCTGATAGCCTAAGATTACGTTCTACAGCATCAATGTTTTTTTGCAAATGAGATTCTAAACTCTTAAGATTAGATCCCATGACTTCTAATAAGTCGGTTCTGAGACCATCAACTTTATCACTAACATCTTTTTTTATTCCTGCTATTTGAGTGCCGACATCCTCTTGTGTCCTCTGTACCTCTGCTACCTGAATACCGACACCCTCTTGTGCCGTCCATAAGCGATCCATATCGCTCTTCATGTTTGTTTTAATTGACCCAACACTATCCTTAACATTATTCATTTCAGTGGTTAGACCATTTAATCCAACTTGGATTTGTTTTAATATGTCAGCAATATTTTCTGTGGTTACTACTTGTGACATCTTACAATACAACTTAAATGTAGGGGCCTACATGGGAATGTAGGTCGTCGAGTATAGCCATAACCTGAGATCGTGTACCAACCCTGTCAAATGGTTCACTAAAGGCTCAGTGTGGTACGAGGTTAATTTTACACAAGAATTACACACGGCAAGCATCGCGCTCCCATCAAAGGCACGAATCTGACCACACAGTATACTCCCATCATCACAACAAATGATAGAGTACAAAAAAATATGCCCATGACGGAAACGAAACACACCATCGTCGCCGAGCCCAACACGTTGGCGGCGCCACATCCCCCCCCCTGTGCCCGCTTCTCCAATGGGACAGGTGATCACCCGGCTAGCATCCCGGCCCCATCAGAAGAAACAGCCAAGGGAGTGGGTACAAAAAAATTAGGGCATGAATCTTGGTTCATACAGACAAGACTAAAAGAAAAGCTCCAGCGAGCTAGAGACAAAGGGTGTCGGGTCGTTTACGGGTCGGGATGGTAAATAGACTGAACCAGGATTCACAAGCAAAACCCTAACTTGAATTGACAAACAGAAAAGAAAGGAAAAGCCCTCGTAAAATCACATCTGCTCCTTTATTGGCCAAAGGATAAATAAATATGCAACCTGCCTATCACGCACGAGTATAATGTTAGGGTGGGACAAAGTCCGGAAAAGAAATAAAGTTCATAGTCCCTAAACAAAGAAAAGAAAATTACGCTTATTCAAACTCGTGGGTGTCCTTTCTTAAAGTTCCGACAAGGAGATCGTCTTTCAAAAAGCTAAAGTAACCCTTCATTTATCGGTGCACACGCATGTAAACATCACTAGCCACTTATCACGAAGTTCACCTGCGGCAAAAAAATCTAAGAAAATATCGAATATCTATGTAAATTACAACTGTCTACCCTTATACAGCAATGGACGGATCTCCTCTATCGAACTGCAAATTAATAATTAAAGAGCATCATGTTACATCAAATAGCACTCAAACATCGACTCAGCTTCACATACTATGACATTTCAACAATTAATTATAACCTATCATAAATTATTAACACACCCAGATTGTGCTCACATATTTACACTACTAATTCTTATTATTATTATTATTAATGATTTGTCTCCGCCTTTCCAACAACCTTGATCCACGCTGTCATATTTGTCATTGTAATTAAATCATAGCATTGTCTAATGTTTATGAAAGGTTAAGAACCTCGTAATAAGGCGCCCTAGCGTCTTTCATACTCACAACAAACATTTAATCGTAACCCTTCCGCCGAATACTCTGTGTGAAGATCCAAACAACCTGACTGTCGAGCGCACCATCAATTACACACCTGCGCTATTCAATACCACTCATCAATGAACGAAGCACGTTCGTCAAGAGGACCCTGTCCTTACAAATACAATTCCACGGACATCCATCGCCCCGTGAATAATCTCGTCACATATGACGGAATAATACCATATTTAATTACCACATAATTATCACATAAACTTTACACAACATCATTACAAAATAAATCATGCATTAATAGCATGTCTCAAGAAACCACACTAACAGAGCGTATCAACTTTATCGGGACCACGAGGTCGTATGATAATATGGCATCCTATCCAAGGAACCTTATCCGACAATCTTCAACCATATTCATTTGCAATAAAAAATCTATGCAATCCGTGACAAACCTTTCAGAATAACATTCGAATAATGACCTCTGAAATCGTCATGCTAGAATCTCCCAGCAAAATGGGCATCTCCTATTATCGTTACCCAATTTCAAATTATTATTATTATGTCTCAGAGAATAAATACATGTCTTACTCCTACCATTGATGCTGTAAATTTATGTAGGTCAAATGACCCGAAAAGAAAGACAAAAAAACATCTGCACGACCCTATGAAAAAAAAATGATGCTCTTATTCAACCTGGAATAAATGATTATAAAGGGCGTTAAGTTACACGATCTCAGGTTATCTCATGGCATGGCTATCCGAGGTAGAAGTTCTCTTCTTTCTGATGAACAAGGATGGAAAGGAAACGTCTTACTTTATATCCGGTGTCCTCGGAAATCCATGGCGTCGGCGTCGTCATCGTCTGCGGCATCAGGGCGGCGGCGTCCCTCCGGTGTCTCCGCGATGTGTCTCCCAGCGTACTGGTAGAGGTATCCGCCTCCGGCAACTCCCGATCTCCTGGCGACGCCCATGTCTGCCCACAGGTTGTCCCCGGTCACCTTCATCAGCGGCGTCTCCCGACGTCCCAACCATGGTCCACTCGTCCATCTCGCTGCGACCGTTCATCCCATTATGGCCCTTTTAGAAGTTCAGTGCAGCATAATTCGCGTGTTAATATGCATATTGATGCCCAGAATATATGAGTCCATGGTTATTAAGTTCATGCCGCCGTGTAGCAATATTACATTTCACTATATCAGAGCACATTCACGCTCGCACACTATGGCGTCTAGTTCCTGGTTCACTTGAGTTATATGCTTTCACTTCCTTTAACCCGGTGACACACTTCCTTCCACGAGGAGCTATTTCGAGCTGGCCTTGACCGACATATCAAGTTGCCTACGGCCTACCTTCTTCCAACACAAGCTTAAAGTAGATGTGGCCTTCCTTACTGCGTTCTCACTGCGTTTCTTAAAATGCCGTATTGCTATGCTATTTCCGAATGGATGTCTGTTACAATAGGGCCTCGCGATAATGCTTCGCCTCGACTATCGTTATATAGTTCTTCCCCTGATACTCGTAATTTTAAACACCTCCTGGTATCAATCTTTAATGAACATAAATTGTCGGCATAAACGGACCTCCTTTATCAGTTCTAACTGTTTCCTCACATACTAGCGATTCCGAAATCGTCTTGAAATTCACACTGTTCGACCAACAAACTGACATACTTCACTGTAAAAAAAAACTCACTGGCAATACATGCATGCTAGTTTCAGGCTTCATGGCCTGCTGGTCACTCACGAAAACCATTCAAGTTCCCGATGTAAAATCACTGTCTACATGACATGGGCTAATCTTCCGTGCTCTGCTGTATGACATTCTCGTCCACGCACTACTGACTCACATACTGCTAACTCACATACTGAGCATTCCGGAACCGCGTCCTTCTTCGAGAAAAAAAAGTGGGAGGGGTTGGAACCTTCTGGAGCATTCCCCTACTCTCGCGGTTACCTCGCCGCGTCATGCCATGACGTCCTACTGACTCTCCGGTTCCCTTCCGATCTTCTGTCATCCGGGGCCGGAAATTGACCCTGACTGGATCGGTCACAGTACTTAAACAAGATTTACCTCACAGTTTATAAAATTGTACAAAGTTTAGAAGAGTTTTCGTTGTATGTGCCGCCTCTGTCTCTCATCTTGCTGTTAGTATCCAGAGTGAGGGGCAGATGACCTCGTAGTTCCGCCCCTTAAAACAACAATAACTAAGTATCCAGAATGGAGTGCCATCCCCGAAGCAGCCAATATTCCACGTACTTTGAAGGGTCAAAACGAGTGATTGGTGGGCCATTCAGCTTCAGGAAAAGTAGTGAGGAGACTGTGTTAAAAAAAAAGACGCAAAGAGGTTTAGGTACGGCGTACAGGTGTGTACCGGCACATATCTAGCCCTGACTATACCCATACATTTAGGAGAAAATAGGCTGTATGTTCTTGCCTGAACATCTTTCATAAATGAATATGGGCTGAAAATTGGCTTATGAGATCACCTTTTGTTCGTGTGTGTGTCCTCCACCTAATAAATCTAAACGGCAGAAGTGATTTCAGTGAAACTCGGTAAATACAGAGAGTTTAGTTTGTATGTAATGGAGACCCTCACTTGCCCGCTCGCCCGCGTTGCGCGCATGTCTCCCGCCAGGCACTTTGCCGTTATGCGCTGCCGTGGCACTGAGTCATTGAGTATAGGAATTTGTACGCCGCACTGAGTCATTGAGTATAGGAATTTGTACTTAAATTTGTACTTCAATGTGATCCTTGACCAATTTTTTGACGAACTGACTTACGGAGAGCGATCGTCAAATTACTTTCAACAAGATTCTGCCACTGCTCACACTGCCGAAGCATCCATGACAGAATTGCGTCGCATTTTTGGTACGAGGATTATTAGTCGGAACGTGTGGCCCCCGCGAAGCCCAGACTTATCACCATGTGACTTTTATTTGTGGGGGACGCTTAAAAATAGAGTGTATGCGAGAAACCATCACACTATAAATGAGCTTAAAGGCTATATTACAGCTGAAATAAGGTCAATCGGTGCTGAGGATCTTCAGAGAGTAAATTCCAGTTTCATAAGAAGGTGTCAGCGATGTGTAGCAGTGAATGGCGAACATTTTCAGCACCAGCTGTGAACTAGGTAAGTACACATTCCTATACTCAATGACTCAGTTATGTGCTAGCGCCGCATAACGGCAAAGTGCGTGGCGGGAGACAGGGTCGCGCTACGGGCGAGCGGGCAAGCGAGGGTCTCCGTTACATACAAACTAAACTCTCTGTACATACTACTGCCTTATCCGACATCGACCGTGGCTTTCAAATTTTAATATGTTTTAATATGCCGCACGAAATATTTCACCGGCATTCTATATCTCCACAACAGGTACCGATATCACCCTGAAATTTTATACGTTGACAAAGGGCACGACTAGTCATTCATTCACGTAATGTGACTTTCAAACACCTGTTAAGTACAAAATCAACATGGTGGCCAAGCAAAGTTGAAACATTCAAATATCCTTTCCTCGGGACTGAACAATCTGAGCGCAGTGAAACTTGGTACGGTAAATGTTTGTACAAATATTCATCTACTGGTATCGAATTTAATTAAATTGTTTTCATAATGTCAGGATGGTGGCTGTGCGAAATTATACAATTATTATTTTTATTTCTTTTGTCCCAATTATCCGATCGAAGTGAATATTTGATTAATAATCCTACGCAATAATTTTCATTTAATGGTACATGCTGTAATTCTATGTCGTACATAATATACAACAAGTAGTTCCGTGACGAAATTTTCATAAAATTTAAGATTCATGAAAATCTATATAGAACTATCTAGAATAATGACGAAATCAAGTTGTTAATACTAACATTTCTAAGTACTGCAGTTTGAAATACACCTGAAATAGTGTAGCCCAATAGTGTAACTTACTACAATTGGCGGCCCTGGTGCCTCTGAATATATTCGTAGTTCCATCTCTTAATGCATAGGATGCACATATAAAATTTGGTTGAAGTCTAATGGATAGTATGGACGTTATATGCTATTTGATATTGGATTTATCAGTGCGCGTGAAATCATGTTGGGATCATGTGATGATCAGAATTAATCTGAAATATTACGATATATTATAGTGCCAATTTTGAAAAAAAAAATCCATTTGTTAGTATAGAAGTTACATTTAATTAAAAGTTGAAACTATCAGAAAGCTTAGAATCATGTTGGCAGCACTAAGGTACATTAGTTACTCAAAATAATTCTAGAATGTCGGGTACTATACGTGTGCAAAGTTTAGAGCTGATGGCTTGCATACTTTCTGAGGAATAAACAAATAGAGAGAACATTTATTAACAGTTGGCAGCCCTGTTGGTTCTTACGAATGCGCACAGTCATAACTGTTACGGTACACAAAACACATACGAAATTTGGTTGAAATCCATTTGTTTGTAGAGAAGGTATATGCATTTAAAAACTAAACCTATCAGCAGGCTTAGAATCGTGTTGGCAGCACTGATGTACATACGTTACACCAAACTAAGGTTTAATGCAAGGTACTATTCGTGTTCAAAGTTTAGAGCTGTTGGCTTGCATACTTTCTGATATATTGATATTAGGGCTAAAACTTAGAGAGATCATTTTTTAACAGTTGGCAGCCCTGGTGGCTCCTTAGAAAACGCAGTTTCATATCTGTTGTAATACACATAATACATACAAATTTGGTTGAAATACAATTGCTAGTATAGAAGTTACATGCATTTAGAAATTGAACCTATCGGCAGGCTTAGAATCATGTTGGCAACCCTGGCATGTAAGGACTTCTGAAAATTAATCTAGAATTTTATTATCTATATGTGTGCCAATTTTGGAATAGTTCACATGCATAACATCTGAGATATCCAACATAGAGCTCAAATTTTAATTGATATTTTTCAGCAGTTGGTAGCACTGAGGTCAATTTCAAATATGGCCGTGAGATATTCAGGTATAGGTCTTTACCTTTACCAAATTTGGTTTCGATAGCTGCAGCCGTTTAGCAGTTGATAGGGGGGGGGGGACACACACAGACAGACAGACGGACAGACAGACAGACAGACACACACACATTTTCCCGATCGATCTCATAAATCTACTTCTTCTTCTTCCCCTTCGGCATTTCCTAATTAATTGGGGTCGCCGGAGCCAACCAGGCTCATTTTGGTTTTGGCTGGGGATTTGAGGCCGGATGCCCTTCCTGACGCCACGTGATTTTCCAGGTGAAAATTCCAGCCCGCTGTCACCGGGATTCGAACCCCGGCCGTCCGGGTGAAAGGCGAGAAGCTAAGCCACTGCGCCATCACGCTCCCCGATCTCATAAATCTACGTTTTTCCTTAATTTTGCAATATGAGAAAAGTAGGCTAAAAGTCCAACATGGCAGCCCCGCAAAATATTTTTTCCGGCATTCCAGATCTCCGAAACAACTGTATTACAGATATCTTCGAGCATAAATACAATAGAGTGCGCATTGCCACACTGCGGTACTGTGACGTGAAACCAACATCTGGATCAGCTGACTAAAGGGAAAACAGAGGAACTCGTAATGGAAGGTGATAGGAGTTGGTGGGGAAATGATTTTTAATGAGGGTTTAAACACACATTTTCGTAATTTATACGACATTGGGAGAAGCATCGCATGTTTCTTTACGTACTGGAAGGTAGCCAAGGTTAAGAATGTAACATATTTGGTGTTAAAAGTGGCTGTCGTGTTCCGTAATACTCATACATCCAGAATCCCCTATTGTAAATAATTAATAACAAATCCAATTCTGAATTAGGCCTACTGATTTTTGATCAGAATTGTGTTAGAATAAAAAATGGCTGTCGTGTTCCGTAATATTCATACATCCAGGATCCCCTCTTATAAATACTTAATAACAAATCCAACTCTGAATTAGGCCTACTGATTTTTGAACAGAATTGTGTTTGTGTAAAAATTGGCTGCCGTGTTCTATAATATTCATACATCCAGGATCCCCTCTTGTAAATCATTAGTAACAAATCCAACTCTGAATTAGGCCTACTGATTTTTGAAGAGAATTGTGTTTGTGTAAAAAGTGGCTGCCGTGTTCCATAATATTCATATATCCAGGATCCCCTCTTGAAAATAATTAATAACAAATCCAACTCTGAATTAGAGCTACTGATTTTTGAACAGAATTGAGTTTGTGTAAAAATTGGCTACCGTGTTCTATAATATTCATACATCCAGGATTCCCTCTTGCAAATCATTAATAACAAATCCAACTCTGAATTAGGCCTACTGATTTTTGAACAGAATTGTGTTTGTGTAAAAAGTGGCTGCCGTGTTCCGTAATACTCTTACATCCAGGATCCCCTCTTGTAAATAATTAATAACAAATTCAATTCTGAATTAGGCCTACTGATTTTTAAAGAGAATTGTGTTTGTGTAGCTGGTCATTTTTAATTGTACGCCTGAGAGCTCCAAACAAGTCCAATCTATTACTACATCATTTCCTAATTTATTTGTCATCATTAGAATATGTATTTTGGCTAATTTCAGTACCGGTGCATTACTTTACAAAATGTTATCGTACGATTAGCTCTTATTCAGCGTTACTTTCCACTTCAGTATTTTATGATGGTGAACAAAACATAGGCAAATGGAAATAAGGAAGTCTATTGATTTAGTAAGCGTTGCTTTTTAACAACTATGCATTACATTTGCTACAACGGAAAACATTATAAGCAATGTTTCTTTTTAAATTCCATTTTCAACGAATCATAGAACCCTTCGCAGTAATAATCCAGAACTTTGAAATCCTACGAATTGACTAATTTAGGGCTGCAATGTATCCTAGAAGGATCTGAAAATTTCCTCAACCAAACGCACTGTGCATACGTTTAATAAGATGACAAATATTACCTCAGCGTATTTATTATCGAAGACTACATCGTCACATCAGTAGCATAACCCGCAAATTGACACTGAACATGATTGAAAAGGAAGGCTATTTGATGTTGTGATGGTCCTAATTTTGCTTCATAGGCCTGTTCAGTGGAGTAAGGGATAGAGTAAATTTTAATAATTTGTAATAAATTTACAGATTAAATTATTTTTCTTTCATGTCTCGGAGTTAAGAGGAAACGTAGAGAAATGCAAGTAGTGAAGTCAAGAATTTTAGGGTTATTTTACAATGAATTCATTTAGGACTACTTATGGAAAGAAATGCCCGATCTTTTCCTAAACGTCTCCTTACATCCATACGCTGCACAGTAATACACCATTCTGGCTGAGTACGGTAATGAATAGAACAGCATAGCCCAATTCTATCGTCACGTGTAGTATTTCAGTGCTCCAAACTATCCGCAGTTCCCGGCAGATCCCTTTAGTCAGCTGATTGAGATGTTGGTTTCACAAATGTGACGTCATCAGCCATCTATTGTATTTATGATCTAAGACAGATATCACCCTGAAATATTAATGGTGATAGAGAATATTACTAAATGTTCATCTATATGACATTGACTACCATGTTATCTACCATACTAATAAGGCAGCCAAGCGAAATTGAAATATTTAAATGGCATATTTCCGCGATTTAATCATCCAAGCACAGTAAAATTTAGTACGGCACAAAATTGTACGTGATTTAAGCTACTGGCATCTAATTTTATCCAATTGCTTTAATAACCTCCAGATGGCGACTGTGCAAAATGTTACAATTACATTTTTAGCCTACTTTCGATTAAAAAAAAATGAAAGTAGACTTATGAGATCAACACAGGGCGAAAAAAGTGTGTCTGTCTGTGTGTGTGAGAGTCTGTGTGTGTGTGTGTGTGTGTGTATGTGTGTGTGTGAGTCTGTGTGTGTGTGTGTGTGTGTGTCTGTGTGTGTGTGGGTGTGTCTGTGTGTGTGTGAGTGTGTGTACTCTGAATGTCTGTCCCCCCCTATCAATTCGAACACGGTGAATGCGAATTGAACGAAACTTGGTACAAAGGTAGCACTAGCAAAGGACACCTCAGTGTCATGTTTTATATCGCCGCCATCTTGACTGAAACGTAATGGCGGCCACACAAATGTTCAAAGCTTAAATCAAATTACGACTAACCTAATCATCCGATCTCTACCAAATTTTGCAACAACATACCTTTATGGGGGGAGCATCCTTTGACCAAACCAATAGGTAATAAGCGTAATAGTTTGCGGATGGCGGCCATCTTTGTGTGAAAATCGATTCCCCCTATTAATTCAAACACGGTGCAACCGAATGGAACGATATTTGGTACAGAGGTAGTACTAACAAAAGGCGCCTCAGTGTCATGTTTTATATCGCCGTCATCTTGACGGAAACGTAATGGCGGCCACACAAATGTTCAAAGCTTAAATCAAATTACGACTAACCTAATCATCCGATCTCTACCAAATTTTGCAACAACATACCTTTATGGCGGGAGCATCCTTTGACCAATTTAATAGGTCATCAGCGTAATAGTTGGCGGATGGCGGCCATCTTTGTGTGAAAACCAATTCCCCCTATTAATTCGAACACGGTGCAACCGAATGGAACGAAATTTGGTACAGAGGTAGTACTAACAAAAGGCACCTCAGTGTCATGTTTCATATCGCCGCCATCTTAACGGAAACGTAATGGCGGCCACACAAATGTTCAAAGCTTAAATCAAATTACGATTAACCTAATCATCCGATCTCTACCAAATTTTGCAACAACATACCCTTATGGAGGAAGCATCCTTTGACCAAATGAATAGGTCATTAGCCTAATAGTTTGCGGATGGCGGCCATCTTTATGTCAAAATTGATTCCCCCTATTAATTCAAACACGGTGAAAACGAATGGAACGAAATTTGGTACAGAGGTAGCACTAGCAGGGGGCATCTGTGTCATGTTTTATATCGCCGCCATTTTGACCGAAACGTAATGGTGGCCACACAAATGTTCAAAGCATAAGTTAAATTACGACTAACATAACAATCCGATCTCTACCAAACGTTGCAACAACATACCTTTATGGAGGGAGCATCTTTTGACCAATCTAATAGGTTATTAGCCTAATAGTTTGCGGATGGCAGCCATCTTTATGTCAAAATTGATTCCCCCTATTAATTCGAACACGGTGGAACCAAATGGAACGAAATTTGGTACAGAGGTAGCACTAGCAAAGGGCACCTCAGTGTCATGTCTTATATCACCGCCATCTTGACTGAAACGTAATGGCGGACACACGACTGTTCAAAGCTTAAATCAAATTACGAGTAACCTAATCATCCGATCTCTACCAAATTTTGCAAGTACATACCTTTATGGAGGGAGCATCCTTTGACCAATCTAATAGGTCCTTCGCCTAATAGTTTGCTGATGGCGGGCATCTTTGTGTCAGAATCGATTCCCCCCCTTAATTCAAACACGGTGAAACCGAATGGAACGAAATTTGGTGCAGAGGTAGCACTAGCAAAGGGCATCTCAGTGTTATGTTTTATATCGCGGCCATATTGACAGAAACGTAATGGCGGCCACACAAATGTTCAAAGCTTAAGTTAAATTACGACTAACATAACCATCCGATCTCTACCAAACTTTGCAACAACATACCTTTATGGAGGGAGCATCCTTTGACCAATCTAATATGTTATTAGCCTAATAGTTTGCGGATGGCGGCCATCTTTATGTCAAAATTGATTCCCCTATTAATTCGAACACGGTGGAACCGAATGGAACGAAATTTGGTACAGAGGTAGCACTAGCAAAGGGCACCTCAGTGTCATGTCTTATATCACCGCCATCTTGACTGAAACGTAATGGCGGACACACGACTGTTCAAAGCTTAAATCAAATTACGAGTAACCTAATCATCCGATCTCTACCAAATTTTGCAAGTACATACCTTTATGGAGGGAGCATCCTTTGATTAATCTAATAGGTCATTCGCCTAATAGTTTGCGGATGGCGGCCATCTTTATGTCAAAATTGATTCCCCCTATTAATTCGAACACGGTGGAACCGAATGGAACGAAATTTGGTACAGAGGTAGCACTAGCAAAGGGCACCTCAGTGTCATGTTTTATATCGCCGCCATCTTGACTGAAACGTAATGGCGGCCACACGAATGTTCAAAGCTTAAATCAAATTACGATTAACCTAATCATCCGATCTCTACCAAATTTTGCAACTACATACCTTTATGGAGGGAGCATCCTTTGACCAATCTAATAGGTCCTTCGCCTAATAGTTTGCGGATGGCGGCCATCTTTGTGTCAGAATCGATTCCCCCTCTTAATTCAAACACGGTGAAACCGAATGGAACATAATTTGGTACAGAGATAGCACTAGCAAGGGGCATCTCAGTGTCATGATTAATGTCGCCGCCATATTGACAGAAACGTAATGGCGGCCACACAAATGTTTAAAGCTTAAATCAAATTATGACTAACATAACCATCGGATCTCTACCAAACTTTGCAACAACATACCTTTATGGAGGGAGCATCCTTTGACCAATCTATTAGGTCATTAGCCTAATAGTTTGCGGATGGCGGCCATCTTTATGTCAAAATTGATTCCCCCTATTAATTCGAACACGGTGGAACCGAATGAACGAAATTTGGTACAGAGGTAGCACTAGCAAAGGGCACCTCAGTGTCATGTTTTATATCACCGCTATCTTGACGGAAACGTAATCGCGGCCACCCAAATGTTAAAAGCTAAAATGTAATTACGACCAACCTAATAATCTAGTCTCTACCAAATTTCGCAACACCATATCTTTATGTGGGAAACATATTCTGACCAAACTGCAAGAACATCAGCCCAATAGTTTGCGGATGGTGGCCAAGTATGTGTGCAAATCGATTCCCCCTATCAATTCAAACACGGTGGAAGCGAATTGAACGAAATTTGGTACAGAGGTAGCACTAGCAAAGGGCACCTCATATTCATGTTTAATATCCCTATAGCACGTTGTATTTCAACAAGCTACTACAACCAACATTCAATCATACTCCTTGAAAAGGACAAAGAGTTATAACAATACCCATGCATTTAGGAGAAAGTAGGCTATATGTTCTTTACTGAACATCTTGTTATTATTTGTGTCCTAATGAAGTGATCAAAGTGAACGTTTGAATAATGAACCTAAGCAATAATCTTCAACATATGATACATAACTCTATGACCTATATATAGAACAATCTAACATGGAAGGCATCCGAAATATTTAGATGGTTCTCAATATCTGGGAATCCATTACATGTAGAGGCAGATGACCTCTTAGTTTTGCCCCTTAAAACAACAATAACCAACTAATCTAGTACAGCAATCAAGCTAAAATTTTGTATGTTGATAGAGGCTGTTAACAAACGTTCTCCTATGGACCTATCAGTAACCTGATGTACACAAATCTAACATGGTGGTGACGCGAAATTCAAATAGTTATATGATTTTTTCAGGTTAGATTTCGTGAGAACGCTCTATCAAAGTTCCAACGTTCACCACTAGGTATCATTGATATCTGGTGGCGAAAGTTGGAACTACTTGAAATTGAACGGAACTTGTATTTCACCCTTTAGGGTATCCGCTGGAAGCAGCTACAGACTCAGGCGAGCCGAACATGTCCTCGGACACTCCCGGCACTAAAAGCCATACGATACATAAATAAATAAATAAATAAATAATTCACGGGACTCTATTATCCTAGCGCAGTGAAACTTAACACGCATGATCTTCAAATAAGGCTGAAGATATAGGCGTCTAATTTAGTACAATTTATGTGAGAAATTCAAAATGGCGGCTGTATTAATTTTTTAATATACCGTACGTGTATATTTCTCATGTCATTAAGAAGCGATAGAAATGCAGGTTGGTATAATGAGTAATAATTAATATTAATCTGCTGGCACATAATTCTATAGAATATTATACAAAACAATCGAACATGGCGTCCATACGATACATTTCAGCGTTTCTCAATATATCGGAAACTATTTAATCAATGAAACTGATATTTTGTATGCCCTTAGAGGACTGTTAGTAAGGACAAATACGTGACATTCCAAATCCTGAGCAACACAAGACATAGTGGACAAGGGATTTTAAAATATTCAAAATAATATTTCTAGTGATCTAATCACACGAGTGCATGAATCTTGGCACAGCGAATCTTGTAATTGTTTCTTGTCATGTGATATAAGTTTCCGGGAGGGGGCCAATTCATAGATAGAATACTACGATTGAATATAATCTTAATACAGACACAAGAACTCATTCATCTCAAGGTGTGGTATGTCTCCGACACCAACCAAGACACTTCAGTAAATAAGGGCAATAAAGATTTACCGTAACATACATATATTTCATACGGTTGCTACTTACTTTTATGATGCATAGGGAATGTATAAAGATTGTGACATTAATCCAATCACCATAAAATATAACTTCCAAATCACGTAGCACCATTCACCATTATTCGTTAAAAGAATCGGAAGAGCTTTATTTGAAATATCAGCCATATAACCATAAAGATGCTGCGAAGAATATAGAATAAATTTACTGTTACTTTCTTTAACAAATATTATACATTCAGTATATCGTATGTGATCATTAAATTAGTTTCGATACTTCATGTATCATCTATAACCTCTAAGAATTCCTTTGTCCCACTTTCATACTCTCTGTTGTCATTCTTGTCTATACCATCTTTGCTATTCCTAGAGTTGTCACTTCATATAAAAGTTCATGTTCTCACAACTCTAGCGCTCCATCACCACCAAAGAACACAAAACAATCCATAGATAAATACTTCATGGTAACTCAAGACCCTATAACTATTACAATCTTTATTCCGAGTTCAGTGCAGAGACATCAAATTATGTTCAATTGTTTTCAAAAATTCAAGATGGAGTCTGTTCGAAAATGAAAATCCTATTTTTAGCCTATTTTTAATTTTGAAAAAAAAAAAAAAAAAAAGGCTTATGAAATCACCTTTTGTCCGTGTGTGTGTGCGAGTGTGTGTGTGTGTGTGAGGTGTGTGTGTGTCACCCCCTAATAAAATCTAAACGGCTGGAGCGATTTCGATGAAACTCGGTAAGTTCATAGCACTGTTCCCAGCGACCTCGACCGTGCCCTTCAAATTTTGTTATGTCTCACCAATCCACCATGGCGGCTGTGCGAAATATTTCACTAGCATTCAATATCTCCGAAACTATTACCGATATCGCCCTGAAATTGTGTACGGTGATAAAGGGCACTACTGGAAGTTCACCTATGAGACTTTCTAAAACCTGGTGACTACAAAACCAACATGGCGGTTAAGCGAATTAGAGACTTTTAAATAGACGTTTCTCGCGATTTAACTATCCAAACGTAATGAAACTTGGTACAGCAAATATTTATACACATTGTAATGCACTGGAGTCTAAATTAGTTCAATTGTTTACATAACCTCAAAATGGCGGCTGTGCGAAATATTTCACTGACATTCTATATCTCCGAAACTATTACAGATATCACCCTGAAATTTTGTACTGTGATAAAGAGTACTGATACAAGTTTATCTATGTATATTTCATAAACCTGTCAAGTACAATACGAACATGGCGACCAAGCGAATTTGAAATATTTTAATAGACTTTTCTCGTGATTTAACTCTCTGAGCGCAGTGAAATGTGGTACAGTAAATGATTTTGCAGATTGTAATGTACTGTCATCTAATTTAATTCAATTGTTTACATAACCTCAAGATGGCGGCTGTGTGAAATTTTAAAATTATTTTTTTTATTTCTTGTGTCGTAATCATGCGATCGAAGTGAAAGTTTGAATAATGAACCTAGGCAATAATTGTCCTTGAATGGTAGATAACTCTATGGCCTATACATATAACAATCCTAAATGGCGAGCTTCCGAAATATTTAACGGTTCTCAATATCTATGAATCTTTTACAGCAACTAAACTGATTTTTTAATGTTCATAGAGACTATGAACATATGTCCACCTATAGGACTTTCAGTAACCTGAAGAGCACAAATCCAACATGGTGGCGACGCGAAGTATAAATATTTAAATGGACGTTTCTCGCGAATTAACTATCCGAGTGCCGTAAAACGTTGCACGTTAAATGCTTATACAAATGTTGATCCGCTGGCATCTAATTTATTTCAATTGTTTGCATAATCACAAGATGGCTGCTGTGCGTAATTTTAAAATCTCGTTTTTGCTTCTTGTGTTCTAATCATGCGATTGAAGTTTGAATACCACACGTACACAATAATCTTAATGTAATAGTACAATAAAAATCCAACCTGGCGACCATCTGAAATATTTAGACGGTTCTCAATATCTACGAATCTGTTACAGCAATTAAACTGCAATTTTGTATGTTGATAGAGACAATTAACATGAGCAGGATATATGAAAATAGGCTGTATAGTTCTTCACGGAACTACTTGTTTAGCCTATTTTCATTTATGAAAAAAAAAATAGGCTGATGAGATCAGCTCTTGTCCGTGTGTCTGTCTGTGTGTGCGTGTGTGATGGTGTGTGTGTTCTCCCCCCTAATAACTTCTAAACGACTGGAGCGATTTCAATGAATGAAACTCGATAAGTTCATAGCACTATTCCAGGCGACTCCGACCGTGCCTTTCAAATTTTGTTAAGTCTCCCCAATCTAATATGGCGGCTGTGCGAAATATTTCACCAACATTCAATATCTCCGAAACTATTACCGATATCACACTGAAATATTTTACGGTGATAAAGGGAACTACTAGAAGTTCACTTATGTGACTTTTGAAAACAAGGTAAGTACAACACCAACATGGTGGCCAAGCGAATTTGCGACTTTTAAATAGACGTTTCTCGCGATGTAACCAACCAAACGCAATAAAACGTGGTACAGTATATATATATATATACACATTGTAATGCACCGACATCTAACTTCGTACAATTGTTAACATAACCTCTAGATGGCGGCTGTGCGAAATATTTCACCGGCATTCTATGTCTCTGAAACTATTAGCGGTGTCACCCTGAAATTGTGTACGGGACTTTCAAAATCGGTTTACTATAAAACGAATATGGCGGCCAAGCGAATTAAAAAATTTTAAATAGACCTTTCTCGCGATTTAAGGATCCAAACGCTTTGGTACAGGAAATGTTTATACACATTGTAATGCACTGGTATCCTATTTAGTTCAATTGTTTACATAACTTCAAGATGGCGGCTGTGCGAATTTTAAAATTAAGTTTTTATTTCTTGTGTCGTAATCATGCGATCGAGGTGAAAGTTTGAATAATGAACCTACGCAATAATCTTCCTTTAATGGTACATGCCTCTATGACCTATACATATAACAATCCAACATGGCGATCATCCGCAATATTTAGTCGGTTCTCAATCTGAAATTTCGTATGTTGATAGAGGCAATTAACATAAGTAGGATATATGAAAATAGGCTGTATAGTTGTTCACGGAACTACTTGTTATTTCTCCTATCTTAATCAGGCAATTGAAAAGAAGATTCGTAAGATGGGCTATTATAATAATCATTGTACAAAGACATTGAATTCTGTATCTTATTAGCCTACTTTTCACATTTTGCAAAAATGGGGAAAAAGTAGACTTATGAGATCGATCCGGGAAAATGTGTGTCTGTCTGTCTGTCCTTCGGTCTGTCTGTCTGTCTGTCTGGCTGGCTGGCTGTGTGTTCGTCCCCCCCTATCAACTCCTAAACGGCTGCAGCAATCAAAACCAAATTTAGTATGAATAAAGATGTGCACCGGAATATCTCACGTCCATATTTGAAAATGATGTCAGTGCTAGCAACTGCTGAAAAAACGCACTAGAAATTTGAGCTCCATGTAGGATATCTTGCAAGGTATGCATGGCAGCTATTCCAAAATTGGCACACATGTAGATAATGCTATTTCAGTTTAATTTCCAGGAGGCCAACCATGACAGTGTTGCCAAAATAATTTTAAGCCTTCTGATAGGTCCAATGTTTAAATGCATATAACTTCTACACTATCAATTGGATTTCAACCAAATTTTGTATGTAATATTTGTACATAAACAGATATGACTGAGCGTGTTCTTAAGAGCCACCAGGGCTGCCAACTGTTAATAATTTCTCTCTCTATTTTTTTATCCAAATACCAATATATCAGAAAGTATGCAAGCCATCAGCTTTAAACTATGCACACGTATATTCTGACATTTTAGATTAATTTGGAGTAACTTATATAAGTCAGTTCTACCAACATGATTATAAGCCTGCTGATAGTACCAATTTTTAAATACATGTAACTTCTATACTATCAGTTGGATTTCAACCCAATTTCGTATGTGCTATCTGTACCATAACAGATATGACTATAAGTATTGTTAAGAGCAATCAGGGCTGCCAACTGTTAATAAATGCTGTCTATAATTTGTTTTACCCTAATATCAATATATCAGAAAGTATGCAAGCCAACAACTCTATACTTTGCACACGTATAGCACCTGACATTCTAGAATAATTTGGAGTAATTATTACAAGGCAGTGCTGCCAACATGATTCTATGCCTGCTGATATGTCCAATTTTAAAGTACATGTAACTTCTATACTAACAAATGGATTTCTTCCAAAATTGGCACTAAATGATATAATATTTCAGATTATTTCTGACCAGCACACGCATGGTATTGTTGGCAACATGCTTTTACGCGTGCTGACAGATCCAGTGTCTAACTGCATGTAGCGTCCATTGGACTTCAACCAAATTTTGTATTCTGTACCTTAAGAGACGGAACTAAGAATATATTCAGTCACCAGGGCAGCCAACTGTAGTGCTCTATTAGGCTACATTATACCAGGTATATTTTGAACTATTTCGATATTACCAACTTAATTTCGTCATTATTCTAGATAGGTTCATATACTGTAGAATAATCATTGACATGAAAAGTAGGCTGTATAGTTCTTCACGGAACTTCTTGTTTTTCTTTACTCTTAGTAGCTGTGCATTTTTAGCCTACTTTCGATTTTTGCAAAAAATGAAAGTAGACTTATGAGATCACTACAGGGCCAAAAAATGTGTGTCTGTCTGTGTGTGTGTGTGTGCGTATGCGTGTGTATGAGTCTGTGTGTGTGTGTGTGTGAGTGTGTACTCTGAATGTCTGCCCCCCCCCCCCTATCAATTCGAACACGGTCCAACCGAATTGAACAAAAATTTGTACAGAGGTAGAACAAGCAAATGGCACCTCAGTGTCTTGTTTTATATCGCCGCCATATTTATGAAAACTGAATGGCGGCCACTCAAACGGTCAAAACGTAAAATCAAATAACGACTAACCAAAACATCGGATATCTACCAAATTAAGTAACAACATACCTTCATATAGGACGCGTCTTGTGACCAAACTACAAGGTCATCCGCCATAACATTTCAGGATGGCGGCCGTGCGAATTATGCAAACGTTATAATCCACCAGTTCCGATTATCGAGCCGAGAATCGTTTTAACTGTTCTAAAGGAAGAGGGACGTTCGAAATTAGAAGTTTATTTTGTAATTCTATAGTGCAGACATGATATTAAAAAGCTGAGTCGTCTCGGTTATTTGACAAGATGACAGCGGATATCTTGTGCCTGACTTATATTTCACTAATTTGAGTATTGTATGCAATATAGCGTACTGATACAAAATAAATAAACTTTGTATGAAATGGTTTATATATAAATAATATACTTCACTGATGAAATAGTTTAGTATAAATCATTATTTGCTAACAAGTTCTATGTAAGTCATTTTATATAGAACGTTGTTCATTGGCACAATTGGCTCATTGGTAAAGCGTTGGCCTATCGCTCATATGCCTATGGTTCAAACCCTATCAGAGTTAGGTATTTTTGCTTGAAATTTCATATATTTATTGTTTTGTAATGACTCAGACATTTTAAAATTAAGCGTTATATTGTGCATATTATGGTGGAAAATATATATTTAATTCAAACATAATTCGCCAGCGGATTTGCTCGAGACATCTAGCAGCCAAAAAGGTAACTGCACGCTGACCAGATTTTATTGAAAAGTTTATGTTTATGGCCGCTAGAATGCACTCGCCCTGTTAGGATTGTATTGTTCGATACTTCTCCACTAGATGTCACGACTGGTCTACGTGGGACTCCATTGATTACTATACCATTGGCATTCTATGCGCATCGAATTTGAAGAATGACAAGATTATACTACGATACATTTTTACTTTTTATTTTAAAGGGTTTGTAACAGCCTATTGTGCGTTATTTGAAAATGTTATTTGAAGTAAAGAACAAAACGATTTTACATAGTAACTGAATTCTAGCCGTTGGTGCTAGTTCAGGTTATTAATTAATACTTTTATTTCAGGCAAATAGCAATCGAAAATATCCACATAGTTTGTATACACACGTCTCTGTAGGGTCATGGAAAGATTTGTTAATTCAATTAGGGTTGTGAAAGCCATGCACAACCAGACGTGTAAAGACATGCCTCAACTCAAAGTTGGATGTTGCCCACGGCAGGTCGTTTATGTAATAATAATAATAATAATAATAATAATAATAATAATAATAATAATAATAATAATAATATTGGTTTTACGTCCCTTTTTACTACTGCTGCTTTTAGAGACGCCGGGATGCCGGAATTTTGGCCCGAAGGGGACCTTTAACGTGCCAGTAAATGTACTGACACGGCTTCCTCACATTTGTGCGCCCTCAAAGGCCAGCTGACTGCGCCAGGATACGAACCTGCGACCTAGGACCCAGCAAGCGAGAACGTTACCGCTTTTTTTTATTTTTTTATTAGCTCTTTACAGAATTACAGAATTTTCAGATATGATAAATACCATACTAATACATCACAAGAAATCCAGATAGTGTCCATATTTATCGTACAATTGTCCACTTTCACTAAGCTTCCAACGCTCTTTTTGCAGGTGATACCTGAGATCCAGGAACGAGAAATGTTGATCATTGTCCATCACGAAGTGTACATATTGGCCCATTATCCACACAATGGCAGTCTGTTTAATTTGGGGGAAGGCGGTCACCGACAAACGAACCAACTTCCTGTCATCAAGGTCATCCGTGGGCACATTTAATAGTTGACATACTTTTCCCTTACACCACAGCCACGTGGAGGCAACTCGCGTGCATGATGTGAAGCGGTGTATCGGCGTATCAGTTTGACCACATATAGTACACCATGGGTAAGCTTCAAGACGGATGGTATATCGCCGTAGAGCGGTTGGGATGAGATCGTTGAGGAAGATAAAAACCTGGGAGTGTACAGCAGAAGAAATGGTCATAGCCCCAAAAATTTTTCCAAACAGTGGGCCAATGGACGTAGAGGGTGGTGGCCTCTATTCGCGGTTTGGAGTGTACCACTTGCTGCAACGTGTTATAAATACTTTTCGTCGTTGGAACAGTCCCTGAAGGCATTTGGCGAACAGTTTCCAGAAGGTGCTGTTGATGGTCCCTAAATATCTTCGGCAAAGCTCTATCACAACCACGGGCTGTGTTTCGAATATCTTTGTATAGCGCTTTCGTAAAAGTGTCATGTTGGGAAAGAATGGTGATATCGTTCTTGCAGAGGAGTGCACGGCATTTCATGCCATGAGCTGTTAGCCCTAGCCCGCCTTGCCGGGATGGGAGATACAACTGTTCCCGTTGTACTTGGAACCAAAATCCTTGCCATATAAACCAACCTGTATATTTTGCCAATTGGCTCTCAAACATTTTGGGAAGTGGGAAAAGTTGTGCGACATACCATATTTTAGAGAGCGCAAACACGTTGAGGACCATGACCCGTTGCACTATATTGAGGTTTCTTTGACCAAATTGGATCAGCACTCCCCTAACTTTGGCAATGACCATAGTCCAGTTTGCTTGCACTGCGTCCAGAAGCGATTGCTTCCAGGTAATGCCAAGAATTTTCACCTCATTTACTATCCGGAACCAAGGCTGTTGGGTAATCACTGAGTTAGTATTGAGGGGAAGCAAAGCAGTTTTCTGGGGGTTCGATTTTGCTCCAGAGGTGATATGGTAGAGCTGAAGGACGCTATCGATGTGGGAGATGTCTTCATTATTGCGGATCAATATTGATACGTCATCAGCATATGCGCACATTCCAAAAACATGTGTGGACAGTTTGTAACCCTGTAGCTTCACCTGGGTAGTCCGAATGAACGGTTCAAGGCCAATGACAAAAAGTAGCATAGAAAGGGGACATCCTTGCCTAACTGATCGTTGTATTGGAATCAGAGGGGAAAGAAAACCGTTGACGAGCACTCGAGATTTAGCATTACAATTTATCATACGAATGTAGGCAGTAAGGATTTCAGGAAATTCGAAGTGTTGCAAGACCATGTACAAGTATTCATGACTGATGCGGTCGAAAGCTTTATCAAGATCTAAGGTGAGAAAACTCATTGGCTCAGTGGGGAGCATTTCGGCTTTTAGGTGTAGGTCCCGTAGTATCGCTAAGTTTGTTAACAGAGTTCTTCCAGGAATACTGCAACATTGTTCATCACCAATGATATCAGGTAGAACAGTCTTCAATCGGCATGCAAGTACTTTGGTAAGGACTTTATAGTCACTGCAGAGCAGAGTAACTGGTCGGAAGTCACCAACTGCCATGTGAGAGGATGTTTTTGGTATGAGGACTATGGTACCCTCGTGATGTGATTGACAAAGAGCACGACGTTGGAGAATGGTACGCAGGACATGACAAAATTCTTTGCCAATGAGAGGCCAGAAGTGTTTATACATTTCATATGGCAGTCCATCAATGCCAGGTGAGCGGTTGTTTGGGAGTTGCTTAACCACAGAGTGAATCTCTTCGTCCGTAATATCCGCGATGAGCAGAGTTTTGTTGTCCGGAGATAGTTGGGTACTGCAAGATGACAGCAATAGGGTCACCTGCTGTGGATCAATGGGAGCCTTTGCGTAGAACCGTTGATAAAATAATGATATTTCACGACGTATAGCGTCAGGGGAGGTGACGACACTTCCAGTACTGGTGCGGAGGCAGTGGATATATTTACGTTGCCGCTCACGTTGTCCTTTGGCGATATGGTATACACTTGCACTTTCGTCCGGGAGCACTGTACGATCTTTTAAAGCCACGTTTATATGAGCGAGCGTTCGTTGCTGTAGAGACAGGAGCTTGGTTTTAACTTCCCGGATCTGGTCATATATACGCTCCCCAGCATCAGATCTTTGCTGGAGCTGGCGAAGAACTCGATAGTAAAATTCAACTGTATCCCGTCTTTCCCGACCTCGTTGGTAAGATATGTTCTTAAAGACGCGGCGGATCCCTGGTTTAACTAAAATATCCCACCAGTCTGCGCAGTCGCCAAATTTGCATTTTTGTTGGACCCATCGAGTCCAGTGTTGTCTGAAAATATCTTGGCATTCCTCCTCCAGTAACAGCGAGCAATTCAGCTTCCAATAACCTCTTCCTATGTGAAATATGGGATGGGGGTAAGAGATTGTACATACGACAGCATGACGGTTAGTGAAACTGGCAGGTATCACTTCATATCGTCTAGGCTGGATAAGTTCCTGTGAAAAGTAGATGCGGTAAATTCGTGATGAGGAGTTGTGACTTATACAGGTGTAATGGGGCAGGGGCACCCTTAAACTATCCACAGCATCAATGAGGTGTAGGGAGGTAAGAAGGGTCCTGAGAGCCGGGTTGACACCTTGGTATGAGCTAGTAGAATCTTCTGGGCGTTGAATACAATTGAAATCCCCTGCAAGAATAAGTTTTTCCTTAACGTCGTGCAGATGAGGCAGTATACTCTGTTGAAAGAACATTTTCCGTTCCACACGTTTATTGGACCCGGATGGGGCATATACATTTATCAGGGTGGTATTGTTTATGTGTCCATATATTATGCGTCCTGATGGATGACATAGCACACCTTCGAGTGGGATATCATGTCTTATGAGGAATCCGGTCCCTCTATTCGTATTACCGGTATTGATGTATTGTTTGTAGAAGGCAGATATGGGCAAACAGGGTAGAGCAACTTCTTGAATGAAGGCAATGTCAATGTCTGCATCTCGAAGGAATCTCTCCAACAGTTGAAATTTCAGAGGGCATTCTATTACATTGATATTCACAGTGGCCACAGTGAGAAATTGCGCCATTAAGAGAAGTATAAAAGTTGTGCTAGACATACTGGAAGGTGGACTCGAGAAAAAAGAAAAAAGAAAAAAAGACACAGGTGAGAAATATACTGGTGCACTATGTCAAATTAGGTTGAGATAGTTCCTTATGACTGCCATTCATAGGCCGGCTGTCAGCGGTTGAGAGCGTTCGTGGGTCCCTAGTTGACGTAGAATGAAGATTTTGTTTCTTTTTCACAGCTGCGGGAACGTATGTAGAGCCAGTTTGATTCTTCGGGGCTGGTACGGCAATCGAGGCATTTGTTTTAATCTTCTTAGAGACCTTCTCGGATCCCCGATCAACCTGCTTAAGTGAGTCGGTAGGGACCAGCGAAGGTGGGGGCAGTGAAGACGAAATTTCTGTGGTAGCCTGTAGTGACGGCATAGTTGGTTCTAAGGCTGCGATACAGGTTGCCGATAGCACAGGGGCACTCTGTGGCTCGCTGCTCTGGTCAGGGCAAGGTACCAGTTCTGCGTCATATGTATCCGAGGCCACTTCTGGTGTTGTCCCAGCTGACTGATCAATAAGCATGTTTTCATATGACGTTTGCTGCGTCACAACTTCCGAGTATTGGACACGTCGTTGTTGTGGAGGAGTTATACCGAGGGGAATCATTTTCTTTGGGCAGTTGATACGTAGATGTGTGGTAGCATTGCAAATAAAACAGGTCTGTTTCTGTCCATTATACGTTATATAGCCAGAATGGCCACCAAAAGTCTCAGTGGAGGGGATATCTTGTTTGATTTCCATAGTGACGGCACGTATTCCATTATACACCGGGAACTGATAAGCAGAAGACCATTGTTCTTTCCTGACGTCACTCACAGTGCCATATTTCGACAGGACGGATTTGAAAATTTCAGGGGGAACTTCGAGTGGGACATTAAATATACGCACTGTGGTAAAATTGGAATCTGCTGTGGAGAGCTTAACATTTGTCATTTCGCCTGAGTCATACTGAAATTTAATAGGATCTACAAAAGTATTTAACAATTTCTGATAAGTAGATATGCTGATTACCTTGATGTACATGGTTTTTTCGTGCGCATTTAACTGGATGGCTTCTACTTGGTCGACAGTCAACCGGAGGGTATCGCCAATCCAGCGGTGAATTTCTCCTGGTGAGGGGCGAGAACTCTGCCTGTCCCATTGGCAGCGTACGGTGTTTTTCCTCTGGTATCCGGACATGATTTTCAGCGGGGTTTTCTGGGTTTCTGGTTTTGTTGTCCTATCTGGAACACTACTTGAAAAAGTATTGTCCGAATGACACACGGAAGGTCAGTACACACGGGGAACTAAGGAAGCACCGGTATTAGGAACCGTACACTCTTCCAATGCGGTCACACAGCGCGCACACACGTACCTCACTCGGCCACGACTAGTGACCAACTGTCCGCTGAGCCACGCAGCCAGTCCGGTCGATTATGTCTCCAGATCCATAACATTCTTGAGATTTTTCTTATCTTTCTTTCTTCAATGATGGTAGCAGTTTTTATCTAGGTTGTGGCGTTTGGTAGAGGTAAATAGTTTCTAAGGTCTTCAACCAAGAAATGATTCTATTATACTCTTTGATAATAACAACGTGTTATAACTATACTCATACATTTAGGAGAAAGTAGACTATATGTTCTTTACTGAACATCTTGTTTTTTTCTAAAAATGAATACCATTGGTTCGTCACTGAAAGATTCCACCTCGCAGGAGGAGTCATAAACACTGATATTGAAACTATATATTCTAGCACTTAGCTTCTCATTGTAATGGTGTTGGAGAAGACAGACTCCCTCTGTCTGAAATGTTCGGGGCAGTTTGAACAGGGCGTTATGGGGCAATTTGGATTATGAAATTATGGGCAAATATTTATTTATATGCCACTTTACTGCACATTTTAAGATACTTTTACATTATTTCAAATGGTGAGACATTATAAGGAAAAGGGCGCTCGGATGAAATGGAATAAGGAGAGTATGGAATAAGTCGTTTAAGCAACTACTGATGACGGGGTGTCCATTTTAGGAGCTGCGCAGCTGTTTAATGTCTCCTACGCTAGTTTGAACCGAAAATGAGCAAATATTCCTCCAAGAAAACAATAACAACAATACATCATCAAAGGGAGTCCATCAAGAAAATGCGAGTCATGAAACAGCTATCAATGGAACTGCCACCTCCAAATAATCAAGAGCAAGTTCCAAATAAATGTGCAGTAAAGGACAACCTTTGTGCATTTTGTAACCTGAGCTATTATTCACAGCTATCAGTAAAAAGGGGGGAATGGATTCGTTGTCAGTGCTGCAGATCATGGTATCACGAGCGATGTGTTGGAGCCGAAGAAAATAAACAGTTAATTTGTGGTCTATGTGCTTGAGATGCTGTTAAGGGACTATAATATGTAGTCTGATTTCTTTCCGGCGTCTCTAAAAGCCAGAGTAGTTAAAAGGGACGTGAAACCAACATTATTTATTATT
Organism: Meconema thalassinum; assembly: GCA_946902985.2. Classification (NCBI taxonomy): domain Eukaryota; kingdom Metazoa; phylum Arthropoda; class Insecta; order Orthoptera; family Tettigoniidae; genus Meconema; species Meconema thalassinum. The sequence goes on from OX336391.1 coordinate 350,854,959, forward strand.
CTCTGGGTCTCTTTCCATAAACACACCCCTCTATGATTGTCTTCAGGATTCCTCAATGTCTCAATAGATGGCCTGTAAGTTGTACTCTTTTTTTAACAAATGCTTTCCACAAACTTCCCTTTTCGCCCACTCTTTTCAAGGCATCTTCATTTGTAACCTTGTCAATCCTTTGTATTTTGAGCATGTGCCTATAGCACCACATCTCAAAAGAACGCTTGCCACGGTGGGCGAGTGGTTATCGTGTCGGGCCGCCAACCCCTAGCTTGCAGGTTCGCTCCTGGCCGTGGTAACTGATTTTTGAAAAAGGCTACAAAAATCACGATACTTATGTCATACGATGTTGGTATGTTAAAGAACTCATTTGAATTCAGTAGGCCGTGTTCATAATGGCAAAATTAATCTCGAGATTTTCCGCCAACAGTAAGTTCCTCATTTCTCTACTAGAAAGCACTATAGTGTTAAGGAGCTTGATATCTAACCTCCTTGACTTTCATAGCGCTTCAAGAAGCAATAAAATTTGACATGCAAGTTGCCTTCTGGGCCCCAATTAACAAAACTTGCACCTGGTACCCGAGGCCATACGATATTATTATTATTATTATCATCATCACAAAATAATGTATCTTCTTCTCTTCCACAGTCCTCTGAGTCCAGGATCACAGCCGTAGCGTGCCACACTCCATACATATGCATTCAGATATTTTTTTCCTGAATTCAAGATTAATGCTCTTAGAAGTTAAGATCTTTATACTTTTGTTGAAGGCAGCTTTTGCTAGAGTAATTCTACTTCGTACTTCTGTTTTGCTCCGTCCATCCCTTCTGAACCGACTGCCTAGATATATAAACGAGTCAACTTGTTCAAATTAATTCGAACTTTGGCTGCTCTTGTTCGTCGCATACCATCACTTTTGTTTTGGATTTATTTATTTTCATATTACATTCTTCCCCCATCACCTTATCCATTGTAATTAGCAGGATTTCAAGGTCTTCTTCTCTCTCGGCTAGGACAGCTACAATATATCATCCGCATATTTTATCATATCTATTCAATGGCCGTGAATTAATGCCCCTGTCTGTGAAACTTCTCTGACTTTTTGAAGTGCCTCTTCTATGTATAGATTAATGATAATGGGTGTTAATGCACATCCCTGCCGGACACCTCTCCATATCTGCACCTCTGCTTGCTTTGTCCTTCCATGTATAACAGCTGTCTCATTTTTATAGAGGTTCCATATTATTCTTAGGTCTTTATAGTCTTTTTCCTATCTTTTTCAAAAACGCAAACATTGTGTCCCATTTGACAGTATCAAAATCTCTCTCCACGTCAATGAAAGCTATGCATGTAGGTAGATTCTTTTCCAGTCGTTTCCCTACGTCTAATTTTAGTGCTGGATATGCTTCTCTGGTTCCTCTGTTTTTCCGGAATCCAAACTGATCTTCCGAGAGTAAAGCTTCAACTTTTTGTTCTATGCGGTTTAGGACAATCGTGTTTATTAATTTAGATGCATAAACAACAAGTATAAGAGTTCAATAGTTTTCACATTTTGTGGCATTGGTCTTACTTAGGGATTTTTCTCAAAATCCGTGGGTATTTCACCCTGCTCATACATATTGCACACACGGTTAAACAACTTCTGTTTGTTATTTGTTCCTCCTGCTTTCAGAAGTTCATCTGGAATATTGTCTATTAAACAACTCCTGTTTGTTTTTTGTTCCTCCTGCTTTAAGAAGTTCATCTGGAATATTGTCTACACCAGGAGTTTTCTTGATTTCAATTTCTTCAGAGCCTATTCAAGAGCTCATCCTTCAAGATGGGTGCACCCAGGCTACTTCCGTTACTTCTGTTTATTCTTCCATAGTTTTTTCAGACCAATCTTCTCCGCTGTATAGTTCTCCTATGTACTGTTTCCACCTTCGTGCAACTTGGTCACCTTCATCCAACATTATGTCATTTTCATCTAATATTGTCCTAATTGTATTTCTTCTGTCTCAAAAGAACTGCCTTACACATTTATACGCATTGTCTATGTTTCCCTTTCTCATGTTATCCTCAACTGTGACGCAGGCATCCTCAGGGTATTTTTTCTCTTACTTGTCTTGTCTCTCTGTTGATTCTGTTCCTCAGTCTTGGAATTCCTCTTTCTCTGAATTTTTAAATTTTCTTGTGTCTTCAATCATATTCAGTTGATCAATAGTGATTCATTCCTTCTTTTTCTCTAATCTTTTCTTTCCTATTATTTCTCCTGCTGCCTCCAAAATACCAGTTTTAATTTTTCCCAAGCTTTCTTGAATGTCATTGCAGCCCTCTGTACTTGTTTTCGTGTCTGTAGCCTGTTGATACAACTCCAGTGTGTTCTTGTTTTTAAGTTTATTTAAACCCCACTTGTATCTATTTCCCTTCTTAATTCACTTGAATTTTAGTTCACTTGTCATCCTTACCAATACATGGTCACTTCTCCACATCGTAGCCTGGATACGATCTACTGTATTTGACTTGCTTTTTAAATCTTTATTTCACTATTATGAAATCAATTTGATAGCTGTTAATATCGCCAGGCATTTTCCACGCATATTTTCTCCTCAGTTGGTGATTGAAAAAGGTATTTGTGATGCTAAGTTTTTTTTTTTTGGTAGAATGCCACATGTTCATCTCCATTTTATTTCTTAATATATGTGTGCCCATTATTATTCCCGTTTCCAACGGGATCGGGGATAAAATGCGATGAAAGTCTTTGTAGCGGATCCTTCCAACTCGCTTTCACCCACAGACTCTGCGGGAGATCGTTCCTCTACCATTGCAAGAACGGTGCGACAGAGCTGAACACACATTGTCATCATATACAACTGGAGATGGTGATAGGCCGATCGCTTAGATGACCGCTAACTTTGGTCTAATTAAGGCTGGTCTTATAAGTTTATCGAGCTGTCCGTCTCATAGTGCAGCGACTGGCTTTCTTAGCTGTCACCGCTGAGGTCCAGGTACGATTTCCGGTTCTGCCGGGTTCTGGTCCGAAGGGAAGAGCGGGGTTCACTCAGCCTTGTGAGGCAAAATCTGAGAAGAGAAAGGAGGGTTCGATTCCTATCACGGTCATCCTGGAAGTGGTTTCCCGTTGTTTCCCACTTCTATTCTAGTTATATGCCGGGATAGTTTCAATCTTAAGGCCACGGCCGCCTCCTCCCCAATCATAACCTCGATAGCAAAAGTACACACTGCTGCAGACTACACAATAATACAAGTTATCGACAATATTCTTCACAAACCTAAGTGTATGGGGCTGATGACTACATAGCCAAAGCCTCTAAATTAAACAAAATCTGAATTGACGTTTTGTGTCGGCCCAGAAACGTTGGCTATAAAAGGTTGTAATATATAACTTTTAAATTTAAATAACAGGTACATTTGGTTACGAGGTTGTTACACTTTCAAGGTAGGTACCTTGATAATGGTTTCCTGCTCTCGACCCCCTAGACTCGAGAACCTGAAATGTGACGCAACTCGTCGTACGTGACCGTAGAATCGCGTGCAGAGTTGCACTTTGCACGTGTCCGAACTTCACCTTGAGTAACCCAGACCTTACTGACTGACCTCTTAAACCAATCGCACACGTTTTCTATTGTCTCAGCTTTCTATGTTGAAATCGTTCAAGTTCATCGCTCCAATTATGCTAAATCAATTGTTATGCTGCTACAGGTGGTTTATTTAATGATGCTGTACACAGATTCCACTGTGTTCATGTTAATATTGTAATAACATTTACACCAGTTGCCTTTAACCAAGTAAGACCATGGTTCCATTCCGCACTCCGCTGGAGATTTCAAGTCTGAAATGAGGGCTCGAGTGTCATGAATTGAGCCTCGTGAGGACAATTCGGTAGCTGCTTGATATGAGAAGTAGTGTCATCGCCCAAAATCCAAGTTAATGTGGCTGATGGTGTTGGCGCAATGGTCAAGTTGCCTACTAAATATGAACCAGTTTTTAATTGTACTTGAGCACGTTCAAACCCCTGAAGTCCAATCGTGGCGCTGGTTACGGTTAAATAGTGCGCGATTAACGTCTCTTTTAACTCTTGTGTATTTAAGTACACCAAAGTGTCAGAACTTTACCCTATAGGAGTTCTTTAGTGTGACAAAACCTTGGCGAGTTCGTCATATTTTAAAACGCTGGATTAAGCCGGCATCGAATCCACTATTTTCATGTTAGCACGACCACGCAAGCAGTGAAGAGGAAGACAGTATCATTGTTATCTAGAGTGCTCTTCCGATGAACCCTTATTGAACCTACTTATTTCAACAAAAGATGTCTTTATTAACAAGGAGAAAATATAGAGTTCTCAAAGCTAAACCATCTCTTGTATACTCAGTAGATGACTTGAAGTTATAAGTTGCTACCAGAACACAGCTAAAGTTTCTGTTGAAGATAGTCGAAACCTTTCCGCAGGATGTGAAAATGGAATTCAAGCTGGAGAAATGTAAATCGCTCAATATTATGATTGGCTAGTTGCAGGAAGGGTATATGAAACATTTTAGGGCAGCAGATTGTAACAATGCTTGCTTGCACTTTACGTGGGAATGAAGCAAGCCAGACAAGAACACTCAGTAGTGAAACAAGGTCTGACAAGGCATTTGTCAGAGGAATTAAGCTTGATTCTAACATCAGCCTCAACAGTAAAAACTTGGTTAAGGCAATCAACGCTTATGCTGTCAGCATGCTTAGGTATTCATTTGGGGTCATCAAGTGGAGTAAAACTGACATTGAAAGCCTAGAACAGAAAATTAATACATTACTAACCAAATCATGAAAACACCATCCCAGGACATATGTGGAACGAGACATATGGGTGGGAGAGGTATTTTTGATATGTACAACCAAGTAGTTCGACAGGTCCATTGGCTAAGAAAATAATTCCACTCCGTAACAAACCATTCGATGATGCTCACGGCTGTCACAGAAGCAGATAATTCGACTCCACTACTCTTAAGTCTGCAAGAGACTCAACATCACATGCGCAGTGATTTGGATATATTCAATGCCTGGTTGTCTAAGCCACTGCATGGATGCCATTCCATTGACGAGCTAGCGTCGACGTTTAGTTCATTTCTGGGTAAATGTTTCCTGAATCAGAACACTATATGTTGGCTATTCAGACCAGGTTTTCCCCACGAGAAACCACCTAAAAGTCATTATCTAGGATGCGTATATGCGAGATAACTATGCAGATACGGTTGCTCAACATCTGAGACTGTTCAGCATAATACAATTTCTGGTTGTCGCCTTTTTGCAGGAGCAGAATATAGGAAGAGATATGATTTTGTTGCCAAGATATTACATTAAGAACTGGCTATACGCCTTCAACTGGTGATCCAAGAGAAAGGACTGTACTATAAATATGCCCCTGAAAGTGTGCTGGAAAATGGCAACTTTACCTTGTACTAGGATTGTACTGTATTGACAAACCAATGAGTCGTGCACAACAGACCTGATCTGGTTCCTGTTGATAAATACATGAGACATACCACCTTCATCCCAAACAGTGGCAACATGCTAACATAACATGTTGAAAAGCTCTCAAAATACAGACAGCTTTCAGAACTGTTCAGGAAACAATGGCACAGGGCACAAGTCAGGACAAATCCTACTATCATCTCCAGAACTGGCGTGATTCCGAACAACTTAAAGGAATCACTCACAGGTTTAAGTTAGACTCAGGATTTTTTAAGCTTAGGCAGAAGACGTAACGCATAGAAAGGTTGTTGTTGGATAATCAGGCTTGAAGGCGTGAGGGAGAAGGATAATGGTGCTACAGAATGCAGTCACTGAGAGATTGAAGAATTTTATCCTTATGATATATATCTGAGATTGTAAATATTATCTATCCAGCAAATATGCTGAATATGTCCAGGCGCATGCGCAAAATAAATAATAATAAAAATAATGTATTTTTCATATTTTCTGAGAAGGTTTCGTTTACCCTTCTTCAGAGTAATTATATGAATGCTGAGTTTTAATTCCTTTGCCGTGAAAGTCAATATACCATCTTTTTTGGAAGCCTTTATATGGAGGTGAATGACTGCGCCTGAGCTTTTAGCTCTCGTAGTAAAGAAGCGCACGTGCGGTTCGTGATAAGGGAGGTAGTGCACAGTTCGCTACTCCTGTGGGGGTGAAGGCACGGACACCATGGGATACCTTAACAGGCCTTTTGATCCAAAGTTTACCTGCGGTAGGGTGACAGTTCCTTTCAACTCCTCTTCCTATGATGGAAGCAGGCAGGTTTCTTCTTAGCATCACACGGTAAAGAGAGCCTGTAGCAAACCGTACATTGCAGTTTATATGCAGGGTGTTGAAAGAAGGACCTCATCGGTGCCAGTTAGTAACAGTAGTCATTACACCACGAAGGGGATATAACTGATCTTGATATGTGTATTTATATATGTTCACTCATGGCTGGTGATTCCGCGAGTTGGCAACCCTCCAAGTAATTCCTGATCTGGATCCAGCTTTCCTCCATTTCCCAATGACTTTGTGGTAGACCCTCTTCTATTTCCCTTCTCTATCTGCCTTTAATGGCACTATATCTTTCCAAAACCCTCAATCCTCTTTTTTTTGAGGGTTGAGATAATTTATTTTCCGTGACTTCAATTTAATCATTAGTTGGTAATTAGTTGATGTTGTTAATTCATTTTAGTAGCTTGAGATAGTTTTGTCTGTAGTCCCCGTATACAAGAGTTGGATTTGTTATTAAGTATTTACAAGAGGGGATCCTGGATGTATGAGTATTACGGAACACGACAGCCACTTTTTATACAAACACAATTCTGTTCAAAAATCAGTAGGCCTAATTCAGAGTTGGATTTGTTATCAATTATTTACAAGATCGGATCCTGGATGTATGAGTATTAAGGAACACGACAGCCACTTTTAACACCAAATATGTTACATTCTTAAGCTTTGCTACCTTCCGGTACGTAAAGAAACATGCGATGCTTTTCCCAATGCCGTATAAATTACGAAAATGTGTGTTTAAACCCTCATTAAAAATCATTTCCTCACATACTCCTATCACCTTTCATTACGAGGTCCTCTGTTTACCCTTTAATCAGCTGATCGAGATGTTGGTTTCACGTCACAGTACAGGCGCAGTGTGGCAATGCGCACTCTATTGTATTTATGCTCGAAGGTTCCCCCCTATATTCTCAAGGCCATATTTGGAAATGACGTCAGTGCTACAAACTGATGAAAAACCGAAATTGAAATTTGAGGTCTATGTTGAATATCATAGAAGGTATGCATTGGAGCGATTCAAAAATTGGCACACATATAGATAATAATATTTCAGTTTAATTTCCTGGAGGCCGTATACTGTATGACAGAGTTGCCAAAATGATTCTAAGCCTGCTGATAAGTCCAATATTTAGATGCATACAACTTATACACCATCAATTGAATTTCAACCAAATTTCGTATGTACTATCTGTACATAAACAGATATAACTATGCGTATTCTTAAGAGAAACTAGTGCTGCCAACTGTTAATAACTGCTGTCTCTATTTATTTACCCTAATATAAATATAGAGCGTACGCAAGCCAACAGCTTTAAACTTTGCACACATATAGTACCTGACGTTCTAGATAAATTTGGAGTAACTAATATACGTCAGTGCTGCCAACATGATTCTAAGTCTGCTGATAGGTCCAATTTTAAAATACATGTAATTTCTATACTAACAAATAGATTTCATCCAAAATTGGCTCAACAATAGACCATAATTACTTCAGATTATTTCTGACCAACACATACATGACATTGTTGCCAACATGATTTTTCGCGTGCTGTTAGATCCAATGTCTAACTGCATGTAACGTCCATACTATCCATTGAAATTCAACCAAATTTTGTATTCTGTACCTTAAGAGAAGGAACTAAGAATATATTCAGTCACCAGGGATGCCAAGAGTTGTGCTCTATTAGGCTACATTAATCCAGGTATATTTCGAACTAATTAGAAATATCGATATCACCAACTTAATTTCGTCATTATTCTAGATAGGTCCATATAGATTAATCATAGGCATGAATCATAAATTTTAAGAAAAGTAGGCTGCTTAGTTCGTCACGGGGTTTCAGCCCTTAAAACAACTATATCATCAGCATTATCATCATTATGATATCTCTGAACTTAATCCTTATTTTTATTAAGAGATTTACTGACGAATAGTGTAAGTTGTACTAACCATTTCGTGGGATTTGACTTTTATTTAATAGACATGCACCGAGCCAATAATCATTTCATTTATATCAAATTAAAGAGGCAAGTGTATTTATTATATTCTATCATTTGTGGAATATTTCTGTGAAAACAGATACGCTTCATCATCTTTTGTAGCTGAAGTACCGTACGAAATAATGGCAAATTATAGCCTTTACTCAGATCGCAGACTACTTCCAAGAACAGTCAACAAACATTCCCCGCGTGATTACACACTCAAACCTCATTCTATTAAGCGACCATCATTAACTTTATCAACAATTTTACACAGAATTCTAGCATTTACATGCTACATGCTCTATCATGTTATTTATGCGATGAAAAGCTACAGAATTCTCAATTAAGTGTTTATTTGACTGGCTACGATATTTCTTACTTTGAATCGTGCAGTATATTTTCGTTAACTGCTAACATGATGGCTATTTGGTTTAACCAATTAATTGGACTGGAGCGAATGAACCCTCTAAAGGTAATTTATCAGTTCATTATAACGTTAAGAGATGAAGTATCGTTACTTGAGAAGAATTTATGTTTCAAGTTCATTCAAAGTGATCACCGCCGTAGTCTGGTTGGTTGGTTCCTCAGTTTAGGGGCTGCGACAACGCGGACAAGTAGCCCCGTGTACTTTTGGTGTGTGTAGAATCTGTCTGATAACCGGTGTTAATTGTGATGGCTGTATTAGTGTGTGTATCTGTTTTTAATTCTAGTAAGGACTGCATACATTCATTTTTAAGTAGTTCCTACTTTCGCTACCAAACACCACGGTCAACGACCAACTAGTTCAGAACTTAGTTACTAGATGCCACCACAGTCGGCTCCTGGCGACGAACGTTGGAACCTAAGAGCGTTACTCAAATCTAACATATAATTTAGCTTTACACAAGTGAAATTAGTGGAAGGTTCTTTACCGTGCCATAAATCTATGACATAGGACCGCTGGCTTAACTTCCCCTCCAAAGGAAGCCATACTGAGGGATTTTTAACGCTCTTAAAAAATTCGATGACTTTGGCCGGGTTTGAACCCGCGACCTTGGGCATAGAAGCTCAGCATGCTACCAACTACGCCACCGAATCCGCTCCTCCGTCGACTGAGGAGAAAGATTGTCGGTTGAAGTGGCGAAACATAAAGGTTATCTGCATCTAATGAGACGTATGAAAATGAAGATCACCACTATTAAAACAGGGGTGTAAAATGTATAGTGTTTAATACGGATATGCTTTATGACTGGGGGTCTATCTGTGATTAGCATGTATAAAAAAACGACACGGATATCAGGTGGTTACCATGGCAACAAGAGTTCGTCATCTAGCCAAATGCATTAAGTTATAGTTTAGTAGATACATCCATGTGTTGCTATAAGAACATCTTACTTATTATTTTTGAACGTTAGTAAGCCTATCGATCCGAGCCTCCGTGGCTTAGGCGGCAGCACGCCGGCCTCTCACCGCTGGGTCCGTGGTTCAAATCCCGGTCACTCCATGTGAGATTTGTGCTGGACAAAGCGGAGGCAGACAGGTTTTTCTCCGGGTACTCCGGTTTTCCCTGTCACAATTCCATTCCAGCAACACTCTCCACTATCATTTCATTTCATCTGTCATTCATTTAATCATTGCCCCAGGGGAGTGCGACAGGCTTCGGCAGCCGGCACAGTTCATATCCTCGCTGCTAGATGGGGGCTTCATTCATTCCATTCCCTGACCCGGTCGGACGACTGGAAGCAGGCTGTGGATTTTCATTTTCATTTCAGTAAGCCTATCGATCGCGATACAGTACGAACTCGCAGTTTTGCGCTAATAATCCCTTCAGTTACTAAAGGCCGTTCAAAATGTCGATATTTCTTCTAGTACCTTCGAGAGTCATTTTAAATATTACTAAAATCAGTGCTATCAACATAAAATTTTAGTGTGAAAAAAAAAAAATGTTTCTAAATTCAAATTTCTACCAATGTTTCATTTTAAGTGAAATAGGCCTATTTTGTTACCAAGGAAACAAGCCTCCCAAATGCGCCATTAACAAGAAATAGAAAGAATCTACGACTACCCCTTATTAATCCCGTTTCAAACGGGGTCAGGGATGAGATGTGATGAAATTCCACGTGGCTGATGGTTTCTACGGCCGGTTGCCCTTCCTGAGGCGAACCTCAGGAGTGGAGTTCATGAGAGATGTTTTTGTTTTATCGTATGGCTTTTAATGCCGGGAGAGTCCGAGAACATGTTCGGCTCAAAAGCTTTTGTAGCTGCTTCTATGCGGACACCCTTGGGGTGAGCTACACGTACCGTCGCGTGTGGAGTGTTGTCTGGTTAAAGTAGGCTAATGACGAGGAATTGGAAGGTAGTGGCTGTGGCCTATAGTTAGGGACCAACCCCGCCATTTGCCTGTAAGGAAGATGAGAAACCACAGAATACCATCTTCAAGGTTGCCGGGATTCGAATCTCCCCGCCTCCCTGATGTGAGCGACTGCCTGCAGCCACGCCGTAACGATCACGGCTAACTCACCCGGTAGAGATGAAATGAATTAAGATACATGAAAGTTCAATTTTAAGTAGTTCCATCTTTGGCTACCAAACGCCACTGTCACCCAGTGGCGAATGTTGGAACTTTATGGAGCTTTTCTAAACCAAATGACCTACCAATTTAGGTACACACTACCAAGTGTAGTAGTATGTTCTTTCTCATCCCATGGACCCGCCTGAAGGATTTTAACGCTCTTAAAAATCCGACGACTTCAACCGGGTTTGAACCCGCGATATTGGGCTTAGGAGTTCAATATGCTACCGACTGCGCAATCAAGGCCGCTTAAGAATTAGCAAGAATACAACCAAGAATATTATCCCTGCATTACAAATCAACCAGCTGATTGGGTGGAAATTACTTCACTTGAGTATTATTGCCGGCAATACCCTCGGAATAAATGTATAGGCTACCTCCAATACACAACTCAAATTTTCTTAAACAATTGATTTAGGTAATGCATCATTTTTTTTCTTAAATTCCCTGCTCGGTTGCAGCTAAATTATTTAATGTGAAATCAAAGTGAACTACAGTACGTCATGCACGAAAACGGAATCACGAAGTGGAATAGAATAATGAAGGTACATGTCAGATAAGTTGAAATGAAACTATGCCACGGTTGATTGCTGCATCTCACTGCATCTACAAGAATCCTGTCCGGAATCTGGCTCCCGTTCTCCACATACATTTATTCTAGGCCATGAACAAATCTATGCCAGGAATTTGCTACGAATGTAGTGGGCTAAGTAAATGTATTGGAGCTCTCTAACTCACTTGACCAGCACTTTCTTGGAAAATGAATGTAATCTTATCTGTGAGCTATCAACAAACTACAGAGCGCGTCCAGCCAAGCTATATAAATATCTCAGACCAGCACACATCTCACCGAAATCGTTCAGCACAGATGCGGAAGAAAGACTGGCGGTGTAAAATAAAGAGTTAAAGCACCTATGAATTTGCCGCGGAGATTCGATGCAATGATTATTTTAAGTCGGTTAACACATGGAAGGGAGTCCAATTATATTCTGCGGCTACTATTAATACTGTATAATCTACTTGCAATATTTAACATTCACAATGACTAAAATAAGTAGGCCTACCACAAATGATACTCTTGAGAAAATATTCACTGGACTATATAAATGATAACGATATGTTTCAAAAGAAACATTGTAAAGTTTTTTTTGCAGTACGTTATACAGTCAGGTGCAAGCGAGTCAAGTGAGAGCACCTGTGCGACGACTGTGCCTGAATAGGATACTCTAACGGTTAAGTACTCATAACCTTAAGTAGAAATCAGTGTGCATGCTCTAATTTTATTATGTTGTTGTGTAGCTGAACTATTTAAACGTGCATAATATTCATACGTAGATCACAAACGAATAATACAACATCGTACAATAAACTACCCTATTCAAGTAACAAGATTCACTGCTTATCATAAGTACTAACACAAGACAAGCTATACGAAGTATAGCAAAATACATTTCTAAATATTTGTATCATTTTAAACTTCAACCCTAGCGATGAGGGTCTGATGATGACCGCGTGACGGTTGAAAGGCGTTATCCTAAAATTCCCCCTTTATCAGCTAATAACATAAACTACATTTTATTCTTCAGGGAGGTGTGTTATAAATACGAGGGGCATTTTTTAAGTAATACCCGTTGTGATATTACGCCATTGCAGCGCTGCGGTTGGCATTCCGTGCAGGTGCGCTGTGTACCTGCATCTATTGGAAAGACTGAGACGCCATTACAGCATAAGTCGCCCTTGTGTGGGTGTGTTGACAAGCTTTTGAAATAGCATCGCCGATCGCGAGTCCCGCCGTTTCGTAGACAAGAGAGACAACTCCCCTGTAAGATATGCTGCCATTTGGCCAACACAGTCAGGCAAATTGCGTATGTGCTCAGGAGAACTCCTAAATATACGGAGTTCTCCTGAGTAAACAAAATTGGGCAAAAGCGTTTTGAATGACTGAAAAGTATAACTTGATAGTTTATACAGAGTGGTCCTGGTATTATTAGGCAGCCAAGCAAATACGATTCTCCAGGTCAGGAAGCGCCGAAAATTGTGAATAACTTATAGTGAAGGGTTGTAGATTAGGAGAATACAGGAGGAAAAGTACATAACATTTGGTAACGCCGTTTGCAAGCCTATTGATGCGCCTAAACTCGGGAACCAGCAGACGAGACTTGGCAAACAGGTTTTCTGTGTAAACATCAACAAATCTGAAAAACATAAACAAAATAACATAATACAGACTTGTAGCCATCTGGTATCCAGGTGAAGGTCACGCAGGCAGGAAGGCATTCTCATAGAGTGGAAGGGAACCCGTCGAACCTCATTTCCGTTCGTTGACACGTGGTTCTTCAAGCGTTCTTGCCAGGTTTATTATAGAGAACTATATCCCACAGGGTGATTGCAGTAACATGAATTTTTAGGAAAAGCACTGTAAGTGGATTTACTCCGAAAATGATTCTTTATTTTGTTATTATGCACAATATAGTGGAAACAAAGAGTAATAGAACATAAAATAAGCCTGCTTGACACGTTTAAATAATACAACTAAACCATTTCTTCCGCTAAACCACGCACTTTTACAATAGTTAATTCGCATCTTCAGTGCTTGTCGCAGCTGTCCGGCAGTCTAATAAGTGATCAACGATGTATTCATAATAACCACTCATGCTAATCAGCCTCCCATCCACGTGTTGGCTGACTGATAGAATCTGCATGGAATCCAACGTGATAACATTATAATAAAGCTTCTGATGACAACCGAATTGACGCGTTGCATTTTTCCACTAAAGTGACGATCAATCTTTGCGAGTTTACACTCATTGCCAATGTAACTGAAAGCGACAGTTCTGTACGAGAAAAAGTCTCAGGTAGACCCCCAAGGCACCGAACTCCAAAGCTAAGACTTCGGTGGCGTAGTCGGTAGCATGCTGAACTGATCCGGCCGAAGTCGTCGGATTTTTAAGAGCGTTAAAATTCTTCAGTAAGCCTTTGGAGGGGTATTAAAGCCGCTGGGCCATGTCTTCGATTTATGGCACGTAAAAGAACCTACCACTACAATTGGTTGTTTGTAGCTAAATTTGTAGGTCATATTTGGCTGGTTAGGAAACGCTCTATCAAGTTCCAACGTTCGCCGCTAGTGTTAGTGAATGTAGCATCTGGCAGCCAAAGTTGGAACTACTTGAAATTGGACTTGTTGGGAGCCCTCGGGCGTTCAATCAAAAATGGCTAGCTTATGGCCATTGGCTGCAATTCATATATCATCATCATTAAAATACAGCTGCCGAGTTTCTACTTTTGCAGAGAAGATAAAGGTTCCGGCAGTTAGTCTCGAGGACACACCAAATGTATCACCAATGAGACGTCAGTGCAATTTCCTTCGGTCTTTTGTGAAGGTATTTATCATGCATATGTCTTCAGGCTAGGGGTAAATAAAAACAAGTAGTTCCGTGAAGAGCTATACAGCCTATTTTCATATATCCTACTGTAACGTTTCTGGGGTTCGTAAAAATACTGGTCAGGCTGTAATGCACTAAATTTTTATTTACACAATTATTATATAGCCTACACTAATTAACAATAAAACAAATTGGCCTACTTACTCGCACACACACCCACACAGAGTCACAATTTATACTACACTAGTCACTATTTATTTACAATGTTCTCTGCAAGAAAATATCTCCTACAGTCACTATTTATTTGCACTGATCTCTGCAAGTCAGAATCTCTTGCAGTCACTATTTATTTCCACATTTACTGTCTACGTTATTTATATTCACATTTATTTCCTCACCACTGTCTACGCTATTTACAGTACTTCACATTTTCACTCATCGCGCTATGCACGGCAAACTGCTTCAACTCCACTCAGTCTGACTCAGAACTGCCTCGCCCGCCGCACACACCTTCAGCGGAGACTCACTCAGGACTAAAACTGACTGCCCGCTCGTCGCACATCACTGGTATATAAACACTCGCCCCTGGACTGGAATGTTCTGGGCTTCGCTACCTCTCGTGGCATCGAGTGTGTTCTAGTGCATTATATGCTGGCACCACCCAGTCTTTTCTAGTTGGCTGTTCTGGAACTGCACGTTGCATCTAGTAGCCTCGTGAAACAGGACAGTGTGGTAGCCTACGCGCCGATAATCTTCCTGTCACGTAGGGCTATTGTTATTCTGGCGGCCTTGGGAGGAGCCTATCCTAATTATCCCTGGCCAGATTGGCTGCCCCGACCGCTTACCACCCCGAGACAAATGGTGACAGCTGGGTAATTGCACGAATCTTGCAGACCTGGTGCACGTTACACTGCCGCCCCCCCCCCCCCCCCACCTCATCAAAACAACTCGCCTCGAAACCAATGGCTAATATAGCATAAATTATTCCTAATGTTCCAAATGCTTCCTTTTTTCCACTTCTTGTTTATCGTGAGGCTATCCAAGGTCCGAGGGGGTGGCTTTGACTGCGCTGACATGCCCCTGTTTTAGCTGACGCTCTCTTGTTTCGCTAGGTGGGAGACAACTCCTTGCTGGCACCTCCGCGATAGATGGCGCCGTCCAGCCCGTAGCAAACAGGTGACTTTTCTACTGCGACAGCGTCCCGGTGGTGGTTTACGTCGCTTTGGTGGAGGGTAGCCAACCTCCTCCGCCTCTTCGTCTCCAGCGGCGTCACTCCTCTTCGGTGGCGTCACCCAAACTGTCCTCTTCGCCGCCACCATTCACCACGTGATGGTCTTTACCTGCCGCGGGTTGCGCCTTCCACTGAACATTGAATACTGACGTAGCATGGCGTCGCGATGTCCATCCGCGAAGAAGTATGCCGCCTCTTCGTGTACGCGCTCGGGAGGCAAGCCAGCCAGCGGGAGCTCTTGAAGTGACTTACTCGCGCACCTGTCCTTCCCTTCTAGCCGTAGCTGGTATATGGTCGGTAGCTGGTGGCCTCCATGATGCTCCTCCAGCGTCGCGACGATCCCTTTGTACCCTGTCCCCGTCTGGACGTCGTGTAGCCCCTCCACCATGCGTTCCTGAAGTTCCGTGATGAGCTGAACGGCTCCGTCCTCAAGCGTGCACCCGGCGTGGTCCCCCACAGTGTCGAACCCGGGTCGCAGATCTGCCGTGATGTAGCCTCATCGACATGCGTGGTCCTCCCCCTCGTGACACTGTTCCCGTCGTGAGAGCTGCTAAGCCTCAGTCCGGTTTCCAGGCCTGTGAAGCTTCCCAGTGGCTCGTCCCCATCTCGCTCAGCATTCCGTACTCCGGACTCCACGATGCGAACGGCTTGGTCATCAGCACCCTCTGTAGTGTCTTTTTCCATACCGCCTCCAAGCTCGTTACACTCTGGTTTTGACTTTAGGACTGATTTCAGCTCGTCTTGACTAGTTTCATGCCCACAATGCTCCACTTTATTTTCAGAATTTTCCCCAGTTTTCTTTTCCAAATTTTCCGGAAATGCCGCCATTTTTTCCAAAGTTTTCAAAATGTACTGTCATTCTATTCTCTACATTTTCGAAAAGTTCCGCCATTCTCTTTTCAACATTTTCCACATTGTCCGCCATTTTCTTTGCCAAAATCTGACCCATGCCGTCAGTCCCGCAAGGAAGCTCGAAAAGGAATTCGTCTGGGTCCTCACCGGCGTCCATCAGTATCTGTCTGAACAGTATTTGTAGTGTAGATTTAGTTCTCGTTGCATCAACGTCCCTCTCTTCCAGTTCCCCACGTAATTCTGAAACTTTCAGTGCTGAAAGTCTTACTTCCCTTGTCGCCATTTTACAGTCCAAAATGCGAGACACACGGACAGTCAGCACACGATTAACCAGCTGGTATACACAATACAGTCACTACGAATTAACTATCGTACACACTTCCTTAAAGTAGGTCTTTTCGAATGAACGTACTGTTTCGTAAAGAACCACTCACTATAGCCTGACCCACACACCTGACACCAATTGTAACGTTTCTGGAGTTCGTAAAAATACTGATCAGGCTATAATGCACTAAATCTTTATTTACACAATTATTATGTACACTAATTAACAATAAAGCAAATTGGCCTACTTACTCGCACACACACACACACACACACACGCGCACACAGAGTCTGACATTATACTACACTAGTCAATATTTATTTACAATGTTCTCTGCAAGAAAATATCTCCTACAGTCACTATATATTTGCACTGATCTCTGCAAGTCAGAATCTCTTGCAGTCACTATTTATTTCCACATTTACTGTCTACGTTATTTATATTCACATTTATTTCCACACCACTGTCTTCACTATTAACAGTACTTCACATTTTCACTCATCGCGCTATGCACGGCAAACTGCTTCAACTCCACTCAGTCTGACTCAGAACTGCCTCGCCCGCCGCACACACCTTCAGCGGAGACTCACTCAGGACTAAAACTGACTGCCCGCTCGTCGCACATCACTGGTATATAAACACTCGCCCCTGGACTGGAATGTTCTGGGCTTCGCTACCTCTCGTGGCATCGAGTGTGTTCTAGTGCATTATATGCTGGCACCACCCAGTCTTTTCTAGTTGGCTGTTCTGGAACTGCACGTTGCATCTAGTAGCCTCGTGAAACAGGACAGTATGGTAGCCTACGCGCCAATAATCTTCCTGTCACGTAGGGCTATTGTTATTCTGGCGGCCTTGGGACGAGCCTACCCTAATTAGCCCTGGCCAGATTGGCTGCCCAGCACTCTCCATACACCCCGACCGCTTACCACCCCGAGACAAATGGCGACCGCTGGGCAATTGCACGAATCATGCAGACCTGGTGCACGTTACACTACTAATGTTAATTGCCACTATTAACATACAAAATTTCAGTTTCTGTAATAGATTCGTAGATATTGAGAACCGAATAAATATTTCGGATGGTCGCCATGTTGGATTTTAATATATATGTAGGACCTAGAGCTATGCACTGTTACATGAAGATTATTGTGTACGTGTAGTATTCAAACTTCAATCACATGATTAGATCACAAGAAGTAAAAAGTAGTTCTGTGAAGAACTATACAGCCTATTTTCATATAACCTACTTATGTTAATTGTCTCTATCTACATACAAAATTTCAGTTTGATTGCAGCAATAGATTCGTAGATATTGAAAACCGACTAAATATTTCGGATGGCCGGCATGTTGGATTTTATATATGTAGGTCCTAGAGTTATGTATTGTTACATGAAGATTATTGTGTACGTATAGCATTCAAACTTCAATCGCATGATTAGGACACAAGAAGTAACAAGGAGATTTTAAAATTTTCAAATTCGCTTGGCTGCCATCTTGTGGTTATGGAAACAATTGAAAAAATTAGATGCCAGTGGATTATCATTCGAATAAGGATTTACTGTACCAAGTTTTACTGCACTCGGATGGTTAAATTGCGAGAAACGTCCATGTGAATATTTATATTTCGCGTCGCCGCCATGTTGGATTTGTGATCACCAAGTTATTGAAAGTCCTATAGGTGAAATTCTGTTCATAGCCCCTATGAACATAAAAAAATTCAGTTTGATTGCTATATTAGATTCGTAGATATTCAGAGCCGTCTAAATATTTCGGATGGTCGCCATGTTGGATTGTTAAATGTATAGGCCATAGAGTCATGTACCATTAAAGGAAAATTATTGCGTAGGTTCATTATTCAAACTTTCACTTCGATCACATGATTACAACACAAGAAATAAAAACTTAGTTTTAAAATTTGCAAAGCCGCCATCTTGAGGTTATGTAAACAATTGAACTAAATTAGATACCAGTGCATTACAATGTGTATTAATATATCGTGTACCAGATTTCATGGCGTTTGGAACTTTAAATCGCGAGAAAGTTCTATTTAAAATTTTCAAATTCGCTTGGCCGCCATGTTCGTTTTGTAGTTAACCGGTTTTTGAAAGTCTTATAGATGAACATCCAGTAGTGCCCTTTATCTCCGTACATAATTTCAGGGTGATACCGCTAACAGTTTCAGAGATATAGAATGCCGGTGAAATATTTCGCACATCCGCATCTTGTGTTTATGTAAACAATTGAACCAAATTAGATGTCGGTGCATTACAATGTGTATAAACATATACTGTACCAAGTTTTATTGCGTTTGCTTGGTTGAATCGCGAGAAACGTCTATTTAAAAGCCGCAAATTCGCGTGGCCGCCATGTTGGTTTTGTAGTTACCAGTTTTTCAAAAGTCACATAGGTGAACGTCTACCAGTTTCCTTTATCACCGTAAAAAATCCTGGGAGATATCGCGAATAGTTTCGGAGATATTGAATACTGGTGAAACATTTCGCACAGCCGCCATGTTGGATTGGTGAGATGTATCAAAATTTGAAGGGCACGGTCGGGGTCGTCCGGAATAGTGCTATGAACTTACCGTGTTTCATTGATATCGCTCCAGCCGTTTAGATTTTTTTTTGGGGGGGGGGGACAAACACACACACTCCTCACACACAGACACACACACACACGCACACACACATGGACAAAAGGTGATCTCGTAAGCCTATTTTTTTCAAAAGTGAAAATAGGCTAAAAACGCGATTTTAAAATTTCGAGCAGCTGCCATCTTGTGGTTATGGAAACAATTGAAAAAAAATTAGATGCCAGTAGATTAACTTTTGTATAAGGATTTACTGAACCAAGTGTCACTGCACTCGGATCGTTGAATTGCAAGAAACGACCATGTGAATATTTATAATTCACGCCGCCGCCATGTTGGATTTGTGATCACCAGGTTATTGAAAGTCCTATAGGTGAACTTATGTTCATAGCCCCTAAGAACAAAAAGAATTTCAGTTTGATTGCTGAAATAGATTCGTAGATATTGAGATCCGTCGAAATATTTCGGATCGTCACCATGTTGGATTGTTATATGAATAGGCCATAGAGTCATATACCATTAAAGGAAAATTATTGCGCAGGTTCATTATTCAAACTTTCACTTCGATCGCATGATTGCGACACAAGAAATAAAAACTTAATTTTAAAATTCGCACAGCCGCCATCTTGATGTTATGTAAACAATTGAACTAAATTAGATACCAGTGCATTTTAATGTGTATAAACATTTGCTGTACCAAGTTTCATTGCGTTTGGATCATTAAAAATTGAGAAAGGTCTATTTAAAATTTTCAACATCGCTTGGCCGCCTTGTTCGTTTTGTAGTTAACCGGTTTTTGAAAGTCTTATGGATGAGCTTCCAGTAGTGCCCTTTATCTCCGTAAAAAATTTCAGGGTGATACCGCTAATAGTTTCAGATAGGCTATATAGAATACCGGTGAAATATTTCCCAGAACCGCCATCTTCTGGATATGTAAACAATTGAACGAAGTTAGATGTCGGTGCATTACAATGTGTAAAAACATATACTGTACCAAGTTTTATTGCGTTTGGTTGGTTAAGACGCGGGAAACGTCTATTTAAAAGTCGCAACTTCGCTTGGCCACCATGTTGGTTTTGTAGTTACCAGGTTTTCAAAGGTCACTCAGGTGAACTTCCAGTAGTTTTCTTTATCACCGTAAAAAATTCTAGGCTGATATCGGTAATAGTTTCGGAGATATTGAATGCTGGAGAAATAGTTCGCACCGCTGCCATGTTGGATTGGTGAGACATAACAAAATTTGAAGGGCACGATCGAGGTCACCCGGAATAGTGCTATAAACTTACCGAGTTTCATTGAAATCGTTCCAGCCGTTTAGAAGTTATTAGGGGGACACACACAACATCTCTCTCTCACACACACACATGCACACATAGACACACGGACAAAAGGTGATCTCATACGCCTTTTTTTTTTTTTTTTTTTTTTCAGAAATAAAAATATGCTAAAAATGTTCGTAATTATGCTTAAAAGTGTGACGGCCATCTAAGCCTCCTAAATGTTTACCAAGACAACGGGTATTCATCTAGATCTGAAAAAATATTCCCATGATTCGATGTATTGCATAGTAGCCGAGGAACTTTAATCAAATTATTTTCAAATGAGTGTCTTTAATAATTTGTAGGGGAAATCAGACCAAATAAAGTTCTTTATCAGCTGCGTCATGTGACATCCAGTTAAGACGTTAGAAATGCAATTTTTCGCCGAAAATCGCCATTTAAATATTTTCATTGGTAATGAAAGCTTGATTTATCTTCTTTAAAATGAGATATAATACATACAGTCCAACTCTAAGTGCCTGAAAATAAGATTTAAAGAGCATCATTCGCACAAGTTCACAACTTACTATAGTTCTAAAACTTCAGTGTTGTTTATCTTGATAGTATTTTTGTACACTTCCTAGATTTCAGATAGACGTAATTAAGAAACACGTATAATTGAGGTAGAGAAATCATTGATACATTAAATTAAAGCTAATGAATGTAAGAGAGTTGTAAAGTTAGGGAGACCAACTTTCCCGTATTTGCCAAGACCTCCCATATTTGACCCATATTTTTCACGATCTCCCAGCTCCCGCATCTTCTGTCTCTTAGGGTGAATTTCTCTCGTATTTTTTCGTCAATTAAGAAAAATAATTCAGTCTTAATCATTAAAATTTTGCGAAGACGGTAGAAATTCATTCAAACGTTCAAGAGCACACGCAATTGATTCTATATCGAACCTAAAAAATTGCTGAGTTCAATGTTGTGTGCTTTGCGGTAAAAATAATTCAATTAAGCTGAACAAATGGATTTTGTTTTGCAACGTTTAAACATACCTAACGGAAAACGTCTTATTCACCATTGAAAACAATATTTCTTTAGTGTAATTTAATCTGACCAATTAATAGAGTGGCCTCAAATTAGACTAATGTAAAAACAATTTAAGGATAATTTTTGATGGTGACTAACCAAGCAAAAATTTTATACCCGTTTGAGGTGGGTTAATTGTCGTGAGCAATGCTGCACTGCTGTTTGTGCTGTATATCTAGCGCCTTTAGGTTAGCAGAAAAAATGAGGACCGCTGCATCAATGCAATCTCAGCTTAGTTCCTGACTTGGCCGGCGTAAGCATACCTTTTTCAAACGTGTATAACCTTATTAGCCTACTTTCGATTTTTGCAAAAAATGAAAGTAGACTTATGAGATCAACACAGGGCGAAAAATTGTGTGTCTGTCTGTGTGTATGTGTGTGTGTGAGTCTGTGTGTGTGTGTGTGAGTGTGTGTACTCTGAATATCTGTCCCCTCTATCAATTCGAACATGGTGAAACTGAATTGAACGAAATTTGGTACAGAGGTAGCACTAGCAAAGGGCACCTCAGTGTCATATTTTATATCGCCGCCATCATTACCAAAACTGAATGGCGGCCACTCAAACGTTCAAAACGTAAACTCAAATTACGGCTTAACTAATCATCCGATCTCTACCAAATTTGGTGACAACATACCTTTATATAGGACGCGTCTGTCACCTAAACTTCAAGGTCATCGGCCTTGCCATTTCAGGATGGCGGCCGTGTGAATCATGCAACCATTATAAACAATAGCATAAGACCTACCAATTCCGATTATCGAGCCTAGGGTGGTTTAAGCTATCCTGAAGGTCGTGATCCGCTATTTATTATAATTTAATATTATAATATTATACTGTATGAGTGGCTTAAAAGAGCTGAGCCGTCTCTGCCACACGACAAGATGGCAGCTGTCCTCATGAGCCTGTCTTATATTTTAGTAGTTTTAGTATGTTATATGTGATATACCCTACTGATACAATAATATAAACTTTGTATGAAATGATCTATAATGAAGTTGTACTGCAGTGAAGAAATAGTTTATTTCAAGTCATTATTTGCCAACAGTTTGCATCTAATATATCAGTTAAGAACACCATGATGTTAAGGATATAGTTAGCTCCGGACTAGCGTGTTAGTCTGTCAGGCAGTTAACTGGGGATCGAATACTGCTACAGTTGACCTTTTTTTTTTTCTTGAATTCTTTTACAAATGATGTGCACAAGTTCTTACCACAGATACTGAATAAAATGTCACTTAGCTCAAAGGGGAGGCTAATGTATACACTCGTTTATTAATAAAATCACAGTCCCAGCATTGCACATAAACAGAAGACATTAGGAAAAGGAGAATAGAAGAACTAGATACACGTTGTCATCAACCACAGCCTTCTTAATGTCTCTGTACGGTGCTGTCCTCTTGTGGGTTATGTGGGTAATATTGTTCCAAACATACGGTTGTGTAAATACCTGGCCTTCTGAAGTATGGCAATTTTATAATACTGGTAGTTCAACTATTAGCCACGATCGCGCTCCGATTACCTTTAAACACTGCCAGCAGGATCACCTCCCTCCTGGCTACTTTAAACTGCCTGCTCATTGAACACCCAGAGGCGTACAAGATTAGTACATTATGCAACGAGCCTATAATGGCCATAATTAAGACACGAGTAGTTTTTTAAAACGAGCGTATGCGAGTTTTATAATTTCCATTTTTTTTAGTCGTTTACCCTCCAGGTTGGTGGAACCCACAGACTCAGCGAGGGAACTCACCACTACTGCCTCTACGGGCAGTGTCCTAGAGCTGGGAACATCGAATCGGAAGGGATACAACTGGTGAGGTGTGATCGGCACCTCGCCCAGACGGCCGCACCTGCAAAGCGAACAGGGGCCTCATGAGGGAAGGTAAGGGTTGGTGAGGATGGATAGGCAAGGAATAGGGAAGGAGGCGGCCGTGGCCTTGAAGAAGGTACTGTCCCCGTTTACCCGGATAGTAGGCTGTCAGATATCCGCCCCCTCAATCGGATTGCCAATAATCAATCGCACCGACTCAGCTACATCAATGAAAATGGCACTGACAGATACTATCGAGATAAGAGTACAGAAGTTCACAGGAAATCATTGTGGAACACACCAAAATAGACGGGGGTTCATACTTACCGTTACTTACCTCTTAAAATAATCTCGGGGTTTGAGTTGACAACGGGATCACTAAAGTCTGTTCACACAATAACTTCCACCATGACATTTAAAAATGAACCAAGACGAAGACGAGAACTTTGAACTGTACAAAAGCTTTATTTCTAATAAAGGGTATGATTTTAATAACACAACAAAATACACGTGGCTATCAGTAGCCCAAGTCAATCTGACTACGTCCTCCTGTAGGACTTGCAAAGTTATCATACCACATGATATAAAACATATTAGCTCCCATGAGCTCCAAATAACGTAATATTCATAACACAATTGGATTGGAAAGGAAGTGAGGACGAGACATATATAGAGCATTTGGTTTCCTTTTAATAAACATGACAATTGTATTTATAGTCGCAAGGCCAGAGTGTGGACGACCTCACCCGCAGATAACCAGTTGTTGGGACAGCTGCAAGCTACCCTCCAACCTGTTGCATACTTTGTCAAATGGACTCCCTTCTCACATGCTACGTTACGTAAGAATACAGCTCTCTCTCTCAAGCTTTAAATGTCTGCGAGACAACTCATATATATATTTACGCAATCCTTTCAAATACGTTACTCACATCCTACTGGATTATTATGATAATACCTGAACTTGTTAAGTTCTCATCCAAATGTTTAATTAGCTCTTAAATGTTTATAACAAAATCACATAAATTATTTATAACAATTGGAAATTGTTTATAATATTTGTCAAAGACAATAAAAATATTTTAAACACGCCTTTAACATCACTTTCGTTCCACATTATTTTCAAAAATATTTACAGCAATTATTTACAATATTAATATTTAAATTGTTTAAATTATTAATTTTAAGAAATACATTAACCACAGGTTCATCCGGTTAGTAGTTTCATAATCGTGTCCATATAATCGACCAATGAAGGTTAGTTATACATTTTAATGTCACAATTTGGTTTAATAAAGGTTTTAATAATTATTTGTGACGGTACTCTTCATTCAAAATCTTATCTCAAATTCTTTCAAAACTCTTGTTAATTATAACAGTAAATTCACTTGATTAATTTTCAACGAACTATGACAATTCACTCCAGCGGAAAATACTTCGCTAACCAGATAATGCACCAACTGCATTAAAATTAAGCCCAAAATTCATCATATATTAATCTATATGGCATTAAAAACTTCCACCGAACTTACAAAAACCTCCACAAATAATTCTTTATCATTAATTCCTGTGGGAACCTCCTTCATATTCAAGGGCATTATATATCAGCGACTCTCAACACATGCGCTGTACTAGCGATTATACATCCATAGTTCCACTTAAAAATTCTGATAATCATTAATTGTTTCAAAACTGTTTTTATTTAACCTTCGTGGATTTCATTCATGAATCGAATTGAAGTCAAAATTTGCCAATCACAAACAAATTTAATAGTGAATACGCTTATATACGCCTGTCTGGTCTATCAAAATTTAAGATTAACATCTTAAAAAAAATTGTAGTATAAAAATACTATCATCAAATAAAGTGTGACTAAAACTGCAAAGTAGTCGAATAGAATCCATTTAGACTGGGGAATGCAAACATTGTTATATAAATCTCTAATTGAGAAAAATTCCTAACAAAAGTTCTTGACTTGAATGCATTCAATACTTCATTATTAAAGTTCATCTTTCACAAAAATGTCTATGATGCAATGATCGTTCATAACTGACGATAAATGTCTGTGTTGCAATCAATACAAATAACGACTAGTATATCCAAGATCGTCGACAACGCAAGAGATTTTAACGCTCTAAAATCATTTAAATGTTCTTCCTTCTTAATGATGACAGAAAATTGGTCAAAGTAATTAAACTGGGGTAGAATTACTTTAATAAAGTGACACGCTGTCTGAATTTAAATCTGCCATAAAAATCATTAACTTACAGTCAAATCGTGACTACAAAAAAATTAATTACTGAAAAATCTAAATATCAGTCTCAACTGATCCAAAATCATTTAACTATGCCCATGACATAACAATGTCTTAATAAATCGTCGAAAAAGGCATAACACATCAAGGTGTACTGAGAATAAGAATCTCAACAAGAAAATAGGGCAAAATACATGAGGACAAAAATATGGGAAAAATGGTTGCTCAAACATCATTATGAAACTCAAATACAATAAACGTTCACGACTACCTTATCTGCCGATTGACGTTCCAGAGGAAAATTCCCCAAAGAAGACTGCTGATGGATCCATTTCACCAAGTTACAGCTGAGCTCCATCCTCGAAATAGGAAACAGCATCCTCGGAGAATCAAACTGCTTCCTTCTCCGTAAATCGCTCTGCTCCGTGAAGACGAATAGACATCCTTCCGGCAATAATCTTCTTTGTGCGTCGGGATAACCCTGACCTCTCTTGAAAAATTCCCTGAAGTTCCAGTAGACAATCGCCATGAAGTTTTTGTAGAAATTTCCGAAGAAATTTTCATATTCAATGAGTATGTAATAGATTCCATTGCTGTTGGATAGTATTCAGCTTTTAATCACGAAACATGGGTGTAGATGGTATTCACCACATGTTCGCTTGTGTGGAATAGCAATTAGCGAAGTTCCATGTTGCTATCTTACTCCGTTGAAATATGTCCCAATTGCATTAAGTCCTTTAGCCTTCCATCTGCTCTTCGGTTGTAGTATTAGAAGAACAAACTGCCGTATTAAATTGCTCCATTATACTGTAGTGTTGTGTAACAAAAGCAATCAGAAGTCTCCCTATTTCACTAGCAGCGTTAGCCGTGGCGTAAATTCTGGCGATACAATAGTGCTTCTCAGGTGGTGAGATAATCACTTTTGTCAGTCGTCGAAACTTGCTAATATCATTCAAACTAATCGCTCGAAATTGTTCAGCTTTTCTATATTACTTCATGTAGTACTGCACAATCGAATTAGCGTATCGGCGACCGCTAACTATACAAAGCTAAACTTGTAGAAGCGTTCTAAGGTCCGTTTTAACTTCACCTAGTTTGACTTGGATCTCGTTAATGCAGTGGCCTCACCACGCGTTATAAAGACGACTCTTTTCACACTTTTCACTATATAGGACTATATAAGAAAGAACTTTCACAATTAGACTTCGATGATCTGAGAATGATCGGAGAATGATCAGAGAGAATGAGATCGGAGAGAATGAGAATGAAGCTCCTCTCTTCTGCGCAAGCCCTTTTATTAACTTCACGAGGGGCGTTTCCATCCCTTCCATCGCGTGATACTGCGTCATCGCTAGAAGTTCCAACTTAGTTAATACATGACGGATTTTCAAAATTCAAAAACTGAAAATAAATTTCACCAAAATTCCAAATCAATGCCTCTACTGCAAATGGATTTCCACAATTCTGCATTCCAAAAGTAATAAATACCATAGTTTCAGCAATCTCCGTCTTCCTTTAAACTATCGTTTATTGGTTCAAGCCTCCCCTCCAATAGCATAGTTTCTTCCTCAGCAGAATTTCTCGTTTCCTGCGACTGCGTCGTAAATCTTGGAACATTCTCGACTAAATGCTGACGTCACTGAGAATCTCAGCTCAAGTAGCCTGCTGGCATAACGTTTACG
This sequence comes from Meconema thalassinum, assembly GCA_946902985.2. Lineage (NCBI taxonomy): Eukaryota > Metazoa > Arthropoda > Insecta > Orthoptera > Tettigoniidae > Meconema > Meconema thalassinum. The sequence goes on from OX336391.1 coordinate 350,882,249, forward strand.
TCATCCGTGCTTACGTCATGACTACCCACGTCATAACTATGACAACCATAACTCTCTTTATATTTTCCAATATAGCCACTGTGGTCTCTATATAATTCAATTACGGGGGCATTCTCCTCTCACCACGTTTTAAAAACAGTTGCAAATTGTTTTTAAACTCAGTGTTACAAGTACCTCAACTCTCTTGAACACGAAATTGAATTATTACTGGCTTACTCTAGTATAGTATCTTTTTAAATTTCCAGCATTGAACTTGCCGTAAACGACATTATTCTCATCATCGTAGAGTTCGTAACAGTTGTTTCCATAGGAATTCTTCTAGGTTTGTGCCGTGTCTTGTGTGGGGTTTCGCCTAGGACACCAAGCTAGGCTCATCGGCGGGCTCTTGGTGTCCCTGCCCGGACCCCCACAGGAGTATCGAACTGCGCGATACCTCCCTTTATATAGAGTGCAACTGCACTCCTTGACTGCGAGAACCAAAAGCTCAAGCAGCCATAACCTCCCTATGAAGGCTTCCAAAAAGATGGTGTATTGGCTTTCACGGCCGGTGAATTAAAACTCAGCAATTCTTCTAGGTTTGTGCCGTGTCTTGTGTGGGGTTTCGCCTAGGACACCAAGCTAGGCTCATCGGCGGGCTCTTGGTGTCCCTGCCCGGACCCCCACAGGAGTATCGAACTGCGCGATACCTCCCTTTATATAGAGTGCAACTGCACTCCTTGACTGCGAGAACCAAAAGCTCAAGCAGCCATAACCTCCCTATGAAGGCTTCCAAAAAGATGGTGTATTGGCTTTCACGGCCGGTGAATTAAAACTCAGCAATTCTTCTAGGTTTGTGCCGTGTCTTGTGTGGGGTTTCGCCTAGGACACCAAGCTAGGCTCATCGGCGGGCTCTTGGTGTCCCTGCCCGGACCCCCACAGGAGTATCGAACTGCGCGATACCTCCCTTTATATAGAGTGCAACTGCACTCCTTGACTGCGAGAACCAAAAGCTCAAGCAGCCATAACCTCCCTATGAAGGCTTCCAAAAAGATGGTGTATTGGCTTTCACGGCCGGTGAATTAAAACTCAGCAATTCTTCTAGGTTTGTGCCGTGTCTTGTGTGGGGTTTCGCCTAGGACACCAAGCTAGGCTCATCGGCGGGCTCTTGGTGTCCCTGCCCGGACCCCCACAGGAGTATCGAACTGCGCGATACCTCCCTTTATATAGAGTGCAACTGCACTCCTTGACTGCGAGAACCAAAAGCTCAAGCAGCCATAACCTCCCTATGAAGGCTTCCAAAAAGATGGTGTATTGGCTTTCACGGCCGGTGAATTAAAACTCAGCAATTCTTCTAGGTTTGTGCCGTGTCTTGTGTGGGGTTTCGCCTAGGACACCAAGCTAGGCTCATCGGCGGGCTCTTGGTGTCCCTGCCCGGACCCCCACAGGAGTATCGAACTGCGCGATACCTCCCTTTATATAGAGTGCAACTGCACTCCTTGACTGCGAGAACCAAAAGCTCAAGCAGCCATAACCTCCCTATGAAGGCTTCCAAAAAGATGGTGTATTGGCTTTCACGGCCGGTGAATTAAAACTCAGCAATTCTTCTAGGTTTGTGCCGTGTCTTGTGTGGGGTTTCGCCTAGGACACCAAGCTAGGCTCATCGGCGGGCTCTTGGTGTCCCTGCCCGGACCCCCACAGGAGTATCGAACTGCGCGATACCTCCCTTTATATAGAGTGCAACTGCACTCCTTGACTGCGAGAACCAAAAGCTCAAGCAGCCATAACCTCCCTATGAAGGCTTCCAAAAAGATGGTGTATTGGCTTTCACGGCCGGTGAATTAAAACTCAGCAATTCTTCTAGGTTTGTGCCGTGTCTTGTGTGGGTTTTCGCCTAGGACACCAAGCTAGGCTCATCGGCGGGCTCTTGGTGTCCCTGCCCGGACCCCCACAGGAGTATCGAACTGCGCGATACCTCCCTTTATATAGAGTGCAACTGCACTCCTTGACTGCGAGAACCAAAAGCTCAAGCAGCCATAACCTCCCTATGAAGGCTTCCAAAAAGATGATGTATTGGCTTTCACGGCCGGTGAATTAAAACTCAGCAATTCTTCTAGGTTTGTGCCGTGTCTTGTGTGGAGTTTCGCCTAGGACACCAAGCTAGGCTCATCGGCGGGCTCTTGGTGTCCCTGCCCGGACCCCCACAGGAGTATCGAACTGCGCGATACCTCCCTTTATATAGAGTGCAACTGCACTCCTTGACTGCGAGAACCAAAAGCTCAAGCAGCCATAACCTCCCTATGAAGGCTTCCAAAAAGATGGTGTATTGGCTTTCACGGCCGGTGAATTAAAACTCAGCAATTCTTCTAGGTTTGTGCCGTGTCTTGTGTGGGGTTTCGCCTAGGACACCAAGCTAGGCTCATCGGCGGGCTCTTGGTGTCCCTGCCCGGACCCCCACAGGAGTATCGAACTGCGCGATACCTCCCTTTATATAGAGTGCAACTGCACTCCTTGACTGCGAGAACCAAAAGCTCAAGCAGCCATAACCTCCCTATGAAGGCTTCCAAAAAGATGGTGTATTGGCTTTCACGGCCGGTGAATTAAAACTCAGCAATTCTTCTAGGTTTGTGCCGTGTCTTGTGTGGGGTTTCGCCTAGGACACCAAGCTAGGCTCATCGGCGGGCTCTTGGTGTCCCTGCCCGGACCCCCACAGGAGTATCGAACTGCGCGATACCTCCCTTTATATAGAGTGCAACTGCACTCCTTGACTGCGAGAACCAAAAGCTCAAGCTGCCATAACCTCCCTATGAAGGCTTCCAAAAAGATGGTGTATTGGCTTTCACGGCCGGTGAATTAAAACTCAGCAATTCTTCTAGGTTTGTGCCGTGTCTTGTGTGGGGTTTCGCCTAGGACACCAAGCTAGGCTCATCGGCGGGCTCTTGGTGTCCCTGCCCGGACCCCCACAGGAGTATCGAACTGCGCGATACCTCCCTTTATATAGAGTGCAACTGCACTCCTTGACTGCGAGAACCAAAAGCTCAAGCAGCCATAACCTCCCTATGAAGGCTTCCAAAAAGATGGTGTATTGGCTTTCACGGCCGGTGAATTAAAACTCAGCAATTCTTCTAGGTTTGTGCCGTGTCTTGTGTGGGGTTTCGCCTAGGACACCAAGCTAGGCTCATCGGCGGGCTCTTGGTGTCCCTGCCCGGACCCCCACAGGAGTATCGAACTGCGCGATACCTCCCTTTATATAGAGTGCAACTGCACTCCTTGACTGCGAGAACCAAAAGCTCAAGCAGCCATAACCTCCCTATGAAGGCTTCCAAAAAGATGGTGTATTGGCTTTCACGGCCGGTGAATTAAAACTCAGCAATTCTTCTAGGTTTGTGCCGTGTCTTGTGTGGGGTTTCGCCTAGGACACCAAGCTAGGCTCATCGGCGGGCTCTTGGTGTCCCTGCCCGGACCCCCACAGGAGTATCGAACTGCGCGATACCTCCCTTTATATAGAGTGCAACTGCACTCCTTGACTGCGAGAACCAAAAGCTCAAGCAGCCATAACCTCCCTATGAAGGCTTCCAAAAAGATGGTGTATTGGCTTTCACGGCCGGTGAATTAAAACTCAGCAATTCTTCTAGGTTTGTGCCGTGTCTTGTGTGGGGTTTCACCTAGGACACCAAGCTAGGCTCATCGGCGGGCTCTTGGTGTCCCTGCCCGGACCCCCACAGGAGTATCGAACTGCGCGATACCTCCCTTTATATAGAGTGCAACTGCACTCCTTGACTGCGAGAACCAAAAGCTCAAGCAGCCATAACCTCCCTATGAAGGCTTCCAAAAAGATGGTGTATTGGCTTTCACGGCCGGTGAATTAAAACTCAGCAATTCTTCTAGGTTTGTGCCGTGTCTTGTGTGGGTTTTCGCCTAGGACACCAAGCTAGGCTCATCGGCGGGCTCTTGGTGTCCCTGCCCGGACCCCCACAGGAGTATCGAACTGCGCGATACCTCCCTTTATATAGAGTGCAACTGCACTCCTTGACTGCGAGAACCAAAAGCTCAAGCAGCCATAACCTCCCTATGAAGGCTTCCAAAAAGATGGTGTATTGGCTTTCACGGCCGGTGAATTAAAACTCAGCAATTCTTCTAGGTTTGTGCCGTGTCTTGTGTGGAGTTTCGCCTAGGACACCAAGCTAGGCTCATCGGCGGGCTCTTGGTGTCCCTGCCCGGACCCCCACAGGAGTATCGAACTGCGCGATACCTCCCTTTATATAGAGTGCAACTGCACTCCTTGACTGCGAGAACCAAAAGCTCAAGCAGCCATAACCTCCCTATGAAGGCTTCCAAAAAGATGGTGTATTGGCTTTCACGGCCGGTGAATTAAAACTCAGCAATTCTTCTAGGTTTGTGCCGTGTCTTGTGTGGGGTTTCGCCTAGGACACCAAGCTAGGCTCATCGGCGGGCTCTTGGTGTCCCTGCCCGGACCCCCACAGGAGTATCGAACTGCGCGATACCTCCCTTTATATAAAGTGCAACTGCACTCCTTGACTGCGAGAACCAAAAGCTCAAGCAGCCATAACCTCCCTATGAAGGCTTCCAAAAAGATGGTGTATTGGCTTTCACGGCCGGTGAATTAAAACTCAGCAATTCTTCTAGGTTTGTGCCGTGTCTTGTGTGGGGTTTCGCCTAGGACACCAAGCTAGGCTCATCGGCGGGCTCTTGGTGTCCCTGCCCGGACCCCCACAGGAGTATCGAACTGCGCGATACCTCCCTTTATATAGAGTGCAACTGCACTCCTTGACTGCGAGAACCAAAAGCTCAAGCAGCCATAACCTCCCTATGAAGGCTTCCAAAAAGATGGTGTATTGGCTTTCACGGCCGGTGAATTAAAACTCAGCAATTCTTCTAGGTTTGTGCCGTGTCTTGTGTGGGGTTTCGCCTAGGACACCAAGCTAGGCTCATCGGCGGGCTCTTGGTGTCCCTGCCCGGACCCCCACAGGAGTATCGAACTGCGCGATACCTCCCTTTATATAGAGTGCAACTGCACTCCTTGACTGCGAGAACCAAAAGCTCAAGCAGCCATAACCTCCCTATGAAGGCTTCCAAAAAGATGGTGTATTGGCTTTCACGGCCGGTGAATTAAAACTCAGCAATTCTTCTAGGTTTGTGCCGTGTCTTGTGTGGGGTTTCGCCTAGGACACCAAGCTAGGCTCATCGGCGGGCTCTTGGTGTCCCTGCCCGGACCCCCACAGGAGTATCGAACTGCGCGATACCTCCCTTTATATAGAGTGCAACTGCACTCCTTGACTGCGAGAACCAAAAGCTCAAGCAGCCATAACCTCCCTATGAAGGCTTCCAAAAAGATGGTGTATTGGCTTTCACGGCCGGTGAATTAAAACTCAGCAATTCTTCTAGGTTTGTGCCGTGTCTTGTGTGGGGTTTCGCCTAGGACACCAAGCTAGGCTCATCGGCGGGCTCTTGGTGTCCCTGCCCGGACCCCCACAGGAGTATCGAACTGCGCGATACCTCCCTTTATATAGAGTGCAACTGCACTCCTTGACTGCGAGAACCAAAAGCTCAAGCAGCCATAACCTCCCTATGAAGGCTTCCAAAAAGATGGTGTATTGGCTTTCACGGCCGGTGAATTAAAACTCAGCAATTCTTCTAGGTTTGTGCCGTGTCTTGTGTGGGGTTTCGCCTAGGACACCAAGCTAGGCTCATCGGCGGGCTCTTGGTGTCCCTGCCCGGACCCCCACAGGAGTATCGAACTGCGCGATACCTCCCTTTATATAGAGTGCAACTGCACTCCTTGACTGCGAGAACCAAAAGCTCAAGCAGCCATAACCTCCCTATGAAGGCTTCCAAAAAGATGGTGTATTGGCTTTCACGGCCGGTGAATTAAAACTCAGCAATTCTTCTAGGTTTGTGCCGTGTCTTGTGTGGGGTTTCGCCTAGGACACCAAGCTAGGCTCATCGGCGGGCTCTTGGTGTCCCTGCCCGGACCCCCACAGGAGTATCGAACTGCGCGATACCTCCCTTTATATAGAGTGCAACTGCACTCCTTGACTGCGAGAACCAAAAGCTCAAGCAGCCATAACCTCCCTATGAAGGCTTCCAAAAAGATGGTGTATTGGCTTTCACGGCCGGTGAATTAAAACTCAGCAATTCTTCTAGGTTTGTGCCGTGTCTTGTGTGGGGTTTCGCCTAGGACACCAAGCTAGGCTCATCGGCGGGCTCTTGGTGTCCCTGCCCGGACCCCCACAGGAGTATCGAACTGCGCGATACCTCCCTTTATATAGAGTGCAACTGCACTCCTTGACTGCGAGAACCAAAAGCTCAAGCAGCCATAACCTCCCTATGAAGGCTTCCAAAAAGATGGTGTATTGGCTTTCACGGCCGGTGAATTAAAACTCAGCAATTCTTCTAGGTTTGTGCCGTGTCTTGTGTGGGGTTTCGCCTAGGACACCAAGCTAGGCTCATCGGCGGGCTCTTGGTGTCCCTGCCCGGACCCCCACAGGAGTATCGAACTGCGCGATACCTCCCTTTTAATTCACCGGCCGTGAAAGACAATACACCATCTTTTTGGAAGCCTTCATAGGGAGGTTATGGCTGCTTGAGCTTTTGGTTCTCGCAGTCAAGGAGTGCAGTTGCACTCTATAAAAAGGGAGGTATCGCGCAGTTCGATACTCCTGTGGGGGTCCGGGCAGGGACACCAAGAGCCCGCCGATGAGCCTAGCTTGGTGTCCTAGGCGAAACCCCACACAAGACACGGCAAAAACCTAGAAGAATTGCTGAGTTTTAATTCACCGGCCGTGAAAGCCAATACACCATCTTTTTGGAAGCCTTCATAGGGAGGTTATGGCTGCTTGAGCTTTTGGTTCTCGCAGTCAAGGAGTGCAGTTGCACTCTATATAAAGGGAGGTATCGCGCAGTTCGATACTCCTGTGGGGGTCCGGGCAGGGACACCAAGAGCCCGCCGATGAGCCTAGCTTGGTGTCCTAGGCGAAACCCCACACAAGACACGGCACAAACCTAGAAGAATTGCTGAGTTTTAATTCACCGGCCGTGAAAGCCAATACACCATCTTTTTGGAAGCCTTCATAGGGAGGTTATGGCTGCTTGAGCTTTTGGTTCTCGCAGTCAAGGAGTGCAGTTGCACTCTATATAAAGGGAGGTATCGCGCAGTTCGATACTCCTGTGGGGGTCCGGGCAGGGACACCAAGAGCCCGCCGATGAGCCTAGCTTGGTGTCCTAGGCGAAACCCCACACAAGACACGGCACAAACCTAGAAGAATTGCTGAGTTTTAATTCACCGGCCGTGAAAGCCAATACACCATCTTTTTGGAAGCCTTCATAGGGAGGTTATGGCTGCTTGAGCTTTTGGTTCTCGCAGTCAAGGAGTGCAGTTGCACTCTATATAAAGGGAGGTATCGCGCAGTTCGATACTCCTGTGGGGGTCCGGGCAGGGACACCAAGAGCCCGCCGATGAGCCTAGCTTGGTGTCCTAGGCGAAACCCCACACAAGACACGGCACAAACCTAGAAGAATTGCTGAGTTTTAATTCACCGGCCGTGAAAGCCAATACACCATCTTTTTGGAAGCCTTCATAGGGAGGTTATGGCTGCTTGAGCTTTTGGTTCTCGCAGTCAAGGAGTGCAGTTGCACTCTATATAAAGGGAGGTATCGCGCAGTTCGATACTCCTGTGGGGGTCCGGGCAGGGACACCAAGAGCCCGCCGATGAGCCTAGCTTGGTGTCCTAGGCGAAACCCCACACAAGACACGGCACAAACCTAGAAGAATTGCTGAGTTTTAATTCACCGGCCGTGAAAGCCAATACACCATCTTTTTGGAAGCCTTCATAGGGAGGTTATGGCTGCTTGAGCTTTTGGTTCTCGCAGTCAAGGAGTGCAGTTGCACTCTATATAAAGGGAGGTATCGCGCAGTTCGATACTCCTGTGGGGGTCCGGGCAGGGACACCAAGAGCCCGCCGATGAGCCTAGCTTGGTGTCCTAGGCGAAACCCCACACAAGACACGGCACAAACCTAGAAGAATTGCTGAGTTTTAATTCACCGGCCGTGAAAGCCAATACACCATCTTTTTGGAAGCCTTCATAGGGAGGTTATGGCTGCTTGAGCTTTTGGTTCTCGCAGTCAAGGAGTGCAGTTGCACTCTATATAAAGGGAGGTATCGCGCAGTTCGATACTCCTGTGGGGGTCCGGGCAGGGACACCAAGAGCCCGCCGATGAGCCTAGCTTGGTGTCCTAGGCGAAACCCCACACAAGACACGGCACAAACCTAGAAGAATTGCTGAGTTTTAATTCACCGGCCGTGAAAGCCAATACACCATCTTTTTGGAAGCCTTCATAGGGAGGTTATGGCTGCTTGAGCTTTTGGTTCTCGCAGTCAAGGAGTGCAGTTGCACTCTATATAAAGGGAGGTATCGCGCAGTTCGATACTCCTGTGGGGGTCCGGGCAGGGACACCAAGAGCCCGCCGATGAGCCTAGCTTGGTGTCCTAGGCGAAACCCCACACAAGACACGGCACAAACCTAGAAGAATTGCTGAGTTTTAATTCACCGGCCGTGAAAGCCAATACACCATCTTTTTGGAAGCCTTCATAGGGAGGTTATGGCTGCTTGAGCTTTTGGTTCTCGCAGTCAAGGAGTGCAGTTGCACTCTATATAAAGGGAGGTATCGCGCAGTTCGATACTCCTGTGGGGGTCCGGGCAGGGACACCAAGAGCCCGCCGATGAGCCTAGCTTGGTGTCCTAGGCGAAACCCCACACAAGACACGGCACAAACCTAGAAGAATTGCTGAGTTTTAATTCACCGGCCGTGAAAGCCAATACACCATCTTTTTGGAAGCCTTCATAGGGAGGTTATGGCTGCTTGAGCTTTTGGTTCTCGCAGTCAAGGAGTGCAGTTGCACTCTATATAAAGGGAGGTATCGCGCAGTTCGATACTCCTGTGGGGGTCCGGGCAGGGACACCAAGAGCCCGCCGATGAGCCTAGCTTGGTGTCCTAGGCGAAACCCCACACAAGACACGGCACAAACCTAGAAGAATTGCTGAGTTTTAATTCACCGGCCGTGAAAGCCAATACACCATCTTTTTGGAAGCCTTCATAGGGAGGTTATGGCTGCTTGAGCTTTTGGTTCTCGCAGTCAAGGAGTGCAGTTGCACTCTATATAAAGGGCGGTATCGCGCAGTTCGATACTCCTGTGGGGGTCCGGGCAGGGACACCAAGAGCCCGCCGATGAGCCTAGCTTGGTGTCCTAGGCGAAACCCCACACGAGACACGGCACAAACCTAGAAGAATTGCTGAGTTTTAATTCACCGGCCGTGAAAGCCAATACACCATCTTTTTGGAAGCCTTCATAGGGAGGTTATGGCTGCTTGAGCTTTTGGTTCTCGCAGTCAAGGAGTGCAGTTGCACTCTATATAAAGGGAGGTATCGCGCAGTTCGATACTCCTGTGGGGGTCCGGGCAGGGACACCAAGAGCCCGCCGATGAGCCTAGCTTTGTGTCCTAGGCGAAACCCCACACAAGACACGGCACAAACCTAGAAGAATTGCTGAGTTTTAATTCACCGGCCGTGAAAGCCAATACACCATCTTTTTGGAAGCCTTCATAGGGAGGTTATGGCTGCTTGAGCTTTTGGTTCTCGCAGTCAAGGAGTGCAGTTGCACTCTATATAAAGGGAGGTATCGCGCAGTTCGATACTCCTGTGGGGGTCCGGGCAGGGACACCAAGAGCCCGCCGATGAGCCTAGCTTGGTGTCCTAGGCGAAACCCCACACAAGACACGGCACAAACCTAGAAGAATTGCTGAGTTTTAATTCACCGGCCGTGAAAGCCAATACACCATCTTTTTGGAAGCCTTCATAGGGAGGTTATGGCTGCTTGAGCTTTTGGTTCTCGCAGTCAAGGAGTGCAGTTGCACTCTATATAAAGGGAGGTATCGCGCAGTTCGATACTCCTGTGGGGGTCCGGGCAGGGACACCAAGAGCCCGCCGATGAGCCTAGCTTGGTGTCCTAGGCGAAACCCCACACAAGACACGGCACAAACCTAGAAGAATTGCTGAGTTTTAATTCACCGGCCGTGAAAGCCAATACACCATCTTTTTGGAAGCCTTCATAGGGAGGTTATGGCTGCTTGAGCTTTTGGTTCTCGCAGTCAAGGAGTGCAGTTGCACTCTATATAAAGGGAGGTATCGCGCAGTTCGATACTCCTGTGGGGGTCCGGGCAGGGACACCAAGAGCCCGCCGATGAGCCTAGCTTGGTGTCCTAGGCGAAACCCCACACAAGACACGGCACAAACCTAGAAGAATTGCTGAGTTTTAATTCACCGGCCGTGAAAGCCAATACACCATCTTTTTGGAAGCCTTCATAGGGAGGTTATGGCTGCTTGAGCTTTTGGTTCTCGCAGTCAAGGAGTGCAGTTGCACTCTATATAAAGGGAGGTATCGCGCAGTTCGATACTCCTGTGGGGGTCCGGGCAGGGACACCAAGAGCCCGCCGATGAGCCTAGCTTGGTGTCCTAGGCGAAACCCCACACAAGACACGGCACAAACCTAGAAGAATTGCTGAGTTTTAATTCACCGGCCGTGAAAGCCAATACACCATCTTTTTGGAAGCCTTCATAGGGAGGTTATGGCTGCTTGAGCTTTTGGTTCTCGCAGTCAAGGAGTGCAGTTGCACTCTATATAAAGGGAGGTATCGCGCAGTTCGATACTCCTGTGGGGGTCCGGGCAGGGACACCAAGAGCCCGCCGATGAGCCTAGCTTGGTGTCCTAGGCGAAACCCCACACAAGACACGGCACAAACCTAGAAGAATTGCTGAGTTTTAATTCACCGGCCGTGAAAGCCAATACACCATCTTTTTGGAAGCCTTCATAGGGAGGTTATGGCTGCTTGAGCTTTTGGTTCTCGCAGTCAAGGAGTGCAGTTGCACTCTATATAAAGGGAGGTATCGCGCAGTTCGATACTCCTGTGGGGGTCCGGGCAGGGACACCAAGAGCCCGCCGATGAGCCTAGCTTGGTGTCCTAGGCGAAACCCCACACAAGACACGGCACAAACCTAGAAGAATTGCTGAGTTTTAATTCACCGGCCGTGAAAGCCAATACACCATCTTTTTGGAAGCCTTCATAGGGAGGTTATGGCTGCTTGAGCTTTTGGTTCTCGCAGTCAAGGAGTGCAGTTGCACTCTATATAAAGGGAGGTATCGCGCAGTTCGATACTCCTGTGGGGGTCCGGGCAGGGACACCAAGAGCCCGCCGATGAGCCTAGCTTGGTGTCCTAGGCGAAACCCCACACAAGACACGGCACAAACCTAGAAGAATTGCTGAGTTTTAATTCACCGGCCGTGAAAGCCAATACACCATCTTTTTGGAAGCCTTCATAGGGAGGTTATGGCTGCTTGAGCTTTTGGTTCTCGCAGTCAAGGAGTGCAGTTGCACTCTATATAAAGGGAGGTATCTCGCAGTTCGATACTCCTGTGGGGGTCCGGGCAGGGACACCAAGAGCCCGCCGATGAGCCTAGCTTGGTGTCCTAGGCGAAACCCCACACAAGACACGGCACAAACCTAGAAGAATTGCTGAGTTTTAATTCACTGGCCGTGAAAGCCAATACACCATCTTTTTGGAAGCCTTCATAGGGAGGTTATGGCTGCTTGAGCTTTTGGTTCTCGCAGTCAAGGAGTGCAGTTGCACTCTATATAAAGGGAGGTATCGCGCAGTTCGATACTCCTGTGGGGGTCCGGGCAGGGACACCAAGAGCCCGCCGATGAGCCTAGCTTGGTGTCCTAGGCGAAACCCCACACAAGACACGGCACAAACCTAGAAGAATTGCTGAGTTTTAATTCACCGGCCGTGAAAGCCAATACACCATCTTTTTGGAAGCCTTCATAGGGAGGTTATGGCTGCTTGAGCTTTTGGTTCTCGCAGTCAAGGAGTGCAGTTGCACTCTATATAAAGGGAGGTATCGCGCAGTTCGATACTCCTGTGGGGGTCCGGGCAGGGACACCAAGAGCCCGCCGATGAGCCTAGCTTGGTGTCCTAGGCGAAACCCCACACAAGACACGGCACAAACCTAGAAGAATTGCTGAGTTTTAATTCACCGGCCGTGAAAGCCAATACACCATCTTTTTGGAAGCCTTCATAGGGAGGTTATGGCTGCTTGAGCTTTTGGTTCTCGCAGTCAAGGAGTGCAGTTGCACTCTATATAAAGGGAGGTATCGCGCAGTTCGATACTCCTGTGGGGGTCCGGGCAGGGACACCAAGAGCCCGCCGATGAGCCTAGCTTGGTGTCCTAGGCGAAACCCCACACAAGACACGGCACAAACCTAGAAGAATTGCTGAGTTTTAATTCACCGGCCGTGAAAGCCAATACACCATCTTTTTGGAAGCCTTCATAGGGAGGTTATGGCTGCTTGAGCTTTTGGTTCTCGCAGTCAAGGAGTGCAGTTGCACTCTATATAAAGGGAGGTATCGCGCAGTTCGATACTCCTGTGGGGGTCCGGGCAGGGACACCAAGAGCCCGCCGATGAGCCTAGCTTGGTGTCCTAGGCGAAACCCCACACAAGACACGGCACAAACCTAGAAGAATTGCTGAGTTTTAATTCACCGGCCGTGAAAGCCAATACACCATCTTTTTGGAAGCCTTCATAGGGAGGTTATGGCTGCTTGAGCTTTTGGTTCTCGCAGTCAAGGAGTGCAGTTGCACTCTATATAAAGGGAGGTATCGCGCAGTTCGATACTCCTGTGGGGGTCCGGGCAGGGACACCAAGAGCCCGCCGATGAGCCTAGCTTGGTGTCCTAGGCGAAACCCCACACAAGACACGGCACAAACCTAGAAGAATTGCTGAGTTTTAATTCACCGGCCGTGAAAGCCAATACACCATCTTTTTGGAAGCCTTCATAGGGAGGTTATGGCTGCTTGAGCTTTTGGTTCTCGCAGTCAAGGAGTGCAGTTGCACTCTATATAAAGGGAGGTATCGCGCAGTTCGATACTCCTGTGGGGGTCCGGGCAGGGACACCAAGAGCCCGCCGATGAGCCTAGCTTGGTGTCCTAGGCGAAACCCCACACAAGACACGGCACAAACCTAGAAGAATTGCTGAGTTTTAATTCACCGGCCGTGAAAGCCAATACACCATCTTTTTGGAAGCCTTCATAGGGAGGTTATGGCTGCTTGAGCTTTTGGTTCTCGCAGTCAAGGAGTGCAGTTGCACTCTATATAAAGGGAGGTATCGCGCAGTTCGATACTCCTGTGGGGGTCTGGGCAGGGACACCAAGAGCCCGCCGATGAGCCTAGCTTGGTGTCCTAGGCGAAACCCCACACAAGACACGGCACAAACCTAGAAGAATTGCTGAGTTTTAATTCACCGGCCGTGAAAGCCAATACACCATCTTTTTGGAAGCCTTCATAGGGAGGTTATGGCTGCTTGAGCTTTTGGTTCTCGCAGTCAAGGAGTGCAGTTGCACTCTATATAAAGGGAGGTATCGCGCAGTTCGATACTCCTGTGGGGGTCCGGGCAGGGACACCAAGAGCCCGCCGATGAGCCTAGCTTGGTGTCCTAGGCGAAACCCCACACAAGACACGGCACAAACCTAGAAGAATTGCTGAGTTTTAATTCACCGGCCGTGAAAGCCAATACACCATCTTTTTGGAAGCCTTCATAGGGAGGTTATGGCTGCTTGAGCTTTTGGTTCTCGCAGTCAAGGAGTGCAGTTGCACTCTATATAAAGGGAGGTATCGCGCAGTTCGATACTCCTGTGGGGGTCCGGGCAGGGACACCAAGAGCCCGCCGATGAGCCTAGCTTGGTGTCCTAGGCGAAACCCCACACAAGACACGGCACAAACCTAGAAGAATTGCTGAGTTTTAATTCACCGGCCGTGAAAGCCAATACACCATCTTTTTGGAAGCCTTCATAGGGAGGTTATGGCTGCTTGAGCTTTTGGTTCTCGCAGTCAAGGAGTGCAGTTGCACTCTATATAAAGGGAGGTATCGCGCAGTTCGATACTCCTGTGGGGGTCCGGGCAGGGACACCAAGAGCCCGCCGATGAGCCTAGCTTGGTGTCCTAGGCGAAACCCCACACAAGACACGGCACAAACCTAGAAGAATTGCTGAGTTTTAATTCACCGGCCGTGAAAGCCAATACACCATCTTTTTGGAAGCCTTCATAGGGAGGTTATGGCTGCTTGAGCTTTTGGTTCTCGCAGTCAAGGAGTGCAGTTGCACTCTATATAAAGGGAGGTATCGCGCAGTTCGATACTCCTGTGGGGGTCCGGGCAGGGACACCAAGAGCCCGCCGATGAGCCTAGCTTGGTGTCCTAGGCGAAACCCCACACAAGACACGGCACAAACCTAGAAGAATTGCTGAGTTTTAATTCACCGTCCGTGAAAGCCAATACACCATCCTTTTGTTTCCATAGGCTTTCGTAATCCTAAACGGCCCCAGGAACACTAATCCAAATTTGGGGTATATTTTCTTGGTCATATCAGCCTTGACAGGTCTGCGTAACAATACAAGATTTCCAACTTGTAAGGGTGTACCAAAACGTTTTCCAGCTACTCTTTTCAAACGTTTCTCTGCTGCTTTCTGGAGTTGTTCCTTCGCCTTGTCAATCCTCTGCTGCCTTCCTAGGTCGGGATCTCTAGGTATGTGGTTGAAAAGATTATCCCACGGCCTTTCTGGGTTTCTTCCTAGATGAAGTCGCATTGGCACTTCTGCTGTGCTCTCCTGCACTGTAGAGTTCAGACATTTCTCAATAAGGGGTACAAATCTCACCCAACCAGAATGATCATTTGGACAGAAAATTCGACAGAATTTCGAAAATTCAGCCATATATCTTTCTGAGGAATTCGATTCTGGGTAACGCACGCTTGAAAATAAGTGCTTAATGCCAAGCCTTTCCATATCCGCTGCAAATTCCACGGATGTAAACTGCGTTCCATGATCTGACAGTAGATATTCTGGTTTACCAGCTTTAGGAAATACAGCATTTTCCAGTCTGCTTACCACGTTCCTCGTGTTAGCTTTCTGCATGGGACTCATTGTAACAAATTTTGAGAAAACATCCACGGTAACCAACAGGTACTGGTTACCCTGATATCCCTTCGGACAGGGGCCAAATATATCCGTCGCCATAAGTTCGTTTGGCTTAGAAGGAATCATCGCCTTCGGTTTTCCCTTTAGTAAAGCAGAAGCATACTTTGCTCTTTGACATTTGTCACATGATCGAATGACCTTGGCAATGCTGGAACGCATGTTAGTCCAAATAAATATCTCTTTAAGAGTGTTAAGAGTTTTATCTAAACCGGCATGTCCAGTTGCGTGATGAGCTACCCACACTAAATTGACAACAAGTTTAGGTGGCACGACTATTCGGAGTTTTATATGCGCAGAGTCAGCATACTTGCATACGATGTCTCCACTCAAGACAAAGTGTCGTGAATTTCTCCGTGTAGCTTCATAGTCAACATCCGTATTGTCCATGTAACCCTTGAGGAACCTGTACATTTTCCTTATTGGAGCGTGTCTCTTCTGTGACACACCGATTCGGGCTAACCTCCTAACGGTTTCTTGATCTTCTTGCTCCAATTGTACATGGTGTATCTGCACATTTTTAATAGGGTTACGTGATAGAGCATCAGCCAGTAAGTTGTCTTTCCCAGGCTGGTGGACGATAGTGGCGTTAAACTGTTGGGTGAACAAAGCCCAACGTGTCAATCTATCACTCGACATGTCAGTTTGCAACATAAACTGTAGTGCTTTATGGTCAGTAATAATGATGACCTTATGTCCCAGCAGGATTTTCTTCCAGGCTTGTAAAGCTGTCACAAAAGCTAACGCTTCAAGCTCTGTCGTGAAGTAGTTTTCCTCGTGCTTCTTCAACTTCCGACTAGTGAACGCAATGTAGTGCTTGTTGCCTGCCTCGTCTTTCTGGTACAAGACTGCACTAATGCCTATTCTTGATGCATCAGACTCAATATTGAACACCTTCTCAAAGTCTGGGTACTCCAGTTTCACATTATTTCTGAGCATATCTTTTGCTTTCTCAAAAGCCTCGTCTGCAGCGGTACTCCATTTCCATCTGTTGTTCTTCTTGAGTAAGTCATACAGAGGAGCCATAATTTCAGAGTATCTTGGACAGTGGCTGCTAATAAATTGGCATGCACCTACAAATTCTCTGACTTGTTTCACCTTAGTTGGCTTTGGAAATCTCGTGATCGCATCTACTTTTTTCATGTTTGGATGATAACCATCTTTATCAATAGTATGCCCCAAGTAATTTATCTCCTTCTTCAAGAATTGACATTTTCCAAAATTGACCTTGATATTGGCCTCCCTTAAATTCTCGAACAACTTTCTCAAGTGCACTAAATGTTCTGCGGCGCTGGGTGAGGATACGATTAAATCGTCAATGTAGCAGATTACATTTTCTTTCACCTCGTCAGTGAGCTTACTATCAAGTGCTCGAATAAGTGCTGGTCCACTGTTAATCATACCAAAAGGCATTCTGGCAAAGACCCATGACGTCTGGTCAAATAGGAATCCAGTGTACTGCATACTATCCTCTTCTAGTTGAACTTGATAAAATGAAGACGTCAAGTCAAGAACGCTGAAACATGCTCTTCCTTTGAATTTCCGAAGCAGATCTCTAATCTTGGGTGGTCGGTCATTTTCTGGAAGAATCTTCAAGTTGATGGTCCTGGCATCGAGACAAAGACGTATCTGACCATTACTTTTCTTCACTACTGTGATGGGGTTTATATAAGACGACGCCTGTTTTCTAATAATCCCGTCTACCTCCATTTTTCTCATTAACCCTCGTACTTCTTGATAGTATTTCTCAGGAATGGGGTATATTCTCTTCTGGTAAGGGGTTTCATCTGTCAGCCTTATCTTGTATTTATAATCCTTAATCAATCCAGGCTTTTCATCGAAAATATCTTGGAATTCCTTTATCAGATCCTCAAATTCCCCCTGAATTTCTTCAAATTCTTCAGTTTTTCTACTGGGTAATTCTTCTAAATTTTCCACTTCATTAATTATGGTATTCAAAATTTCTTCCCTAAGGTCTATTTCCAGACTGTTTTTCACGTCCTGTTCTTCTATCTCTTCTGTGATTATGTACCCATCATTAAAGCTAATACTTCTGTTCTTCATGTCAATAATAGCTCCGACCTTCGATATAAAATCGATTCCAAGCACCATATCAAAATTGATCTTGCTCACCACAATGAAGATCTGTTCATAATTCCTTCCATTGATCTCAAAGTTCAATAACACTTGAATCTTGCATTTCACTGCCTTATCTTGGAATATCCCTCTCACTTTGACGGTAGAAACAGGTAGAACTGTCATGTTCTCTCCTCTTAGCAGACTTTGATAACATTCCTCTGAAATGATGGAAATAATAGCACCAGTATCCATCAGCGCTTTGCACTGTTGGCCATCTATCCGTACAGAAATGATAGGTAATGCACATGGTCTTTCCTCTTTAACAATACCCCTCTCTTCTAGCAAATCTTCATCGGTAACTTCGTAGATCTCATTAATTGTAATCAGGTGTGGTGTGGCAATGTATTTATAAGTTCTCACTGACGTTGAGAAATCGGCGTTTTTTTTGTGTTACCGACCTCAAAATTCTGCTGGCTCGTAGAAGGCCCAGGATCGATTACAACATCCTGCCTTTTCTTTTGATTGTCGGCTTCTTTATCCCTTAATTCTTTTAAGTATTGCTGGCTTTCCTTCTCTCTTTGCTGATACTGATCGGGTGTCATAACCTGACCTTGAGTATTCTGGTTTCTATTTTGGTTTTGGTTATTCCTATTATAATTTCGGTTATACCCATTATTGTTGTAATATCTGCCTCTTCCATTGTAGTTTCCTCGATTGTAGTTCCAACCTCTTCTCTGTTGATACGGTCGGTAACCTTGTGATCTGTTATTTCTAGACTGATTATTCCTGTGAGGACCTACATTGTCAGTTTTCTCCTCCTCTGGCTTGTCAGTCTGTTGGACTTGGTCCATATATACCGTATTGATTTCTTTAAACTCCTGCCTTTGACCTTTCTGTACTACGTTAGGCATTGGGCTTGTGTAGTCTAACCTCCTCAGTAATTCATCCATGCTGGTTAAATCCCTGATGTTGGACGAAATTATTAGTCTTCTCACCTCAACTGGCAGCATACGAGAAATCGCATCAATTAGTTGCTCCGTGGACAATGGGGGTTGTAAGAATCTCAAGCGGGACAATTGACTCGTAAAGAAATCAGCGTACCGCGTTGGAAGAGTACCTGAGTATTTTCTTGAATACACCTCCGCTCTTAACGAATTCTGCGCTTCTATGGACCAAAATCGTTTGATTAATGCCTCTGCAAACTCGTCAAAGTTACTGAACGTGTATCTAAATGCGCGAAACCATTCGAGGGGTCCTCCAATCAGATATCTCTCTACTATCTTCATCTCTCTCTCTCTGGGAATGTGAGCTTCGATGAAATAATCTTTGAGATTCCTTACATATTCGATAGGTGTCAAACTATCAGTGTTACTGAATTTTTGCGGTTTGTCTTCGAAATTCCTGATGACCGTTACGTTCCTCGGATATGAATCCGGATAGTTTTTCCCACTATCTCGATAGTTCCACTCAGGTTCCATATTCCTCTCGTCATCCTCCTCTCTGAATCTGGAAATACGTTCTTCAGGAGTCACGTCTCTTTCTTCTGGATCTAGGTTATATCTTCTGGTATAATTCCTATTCATTTCGCAAGCTAAGCCTTCTGTATCCTTGTCAGTGATTTCCGTTAAGACTTTCTTGATTATTTCTTCTTTGTAGTTCTCCATTAGATTAGCCTCTCCTAACTTTAAATTTTGCAGTTTGCTCGTCGTTTCATTTACATCAGAGACAACTTTATGCATCTGTTCCTCTAATGTAGATTTTAATGTTTGCATATCCTGATCTAGTTGTGTTCTATCGTCAACTTGTTTTTCGGATAGCGAATTTATCCTGACGCTTAAATCTTTCCTAATCTGTACTACTTCTTTGTTAATTTCTATCTGAGTACTGGCAAGTTTTCTTTCAATCCTTTCCTGAATTTGGGTTACATGTTCCCCACTTGACTTATTCCACTCGTCTTTCCATACCGGTACGTTTGCTGTTAACATTTCTGCTATGTCTACCTCGATATCCTGTTTTAATAATCTATTATGGTCTAATACCTGGGTTCTCATGACCTCTAAATCATACTTCAAATCTGCTAAAGACGTTGTTGTTCTAACTGACTCATCAACTAATGTAGTCGCTAATGCAGTTATATTACGCGTACAAAGAGTTTTCGAGTTTTCTATCTCTTCCCTGACTTTATTTACATCAGTTTGGACTTAAGTCATATCTACGAAAACTGTGTTGACCTCTACCTGAATCTTAGTTATGTCACTTTGCACCTCAGTTATATCCGCACGAATGTTATTAATATCTACCTGAACATTGGATACATCAGTCCTAGCATTTTGAATTTCTTTTTGGACTTCCTCGACCTTGTCTTGGACAGTCGCAACATCATTTTTGACAACAACTACTTCGGCTCTAGCACAAGAAATATCCCCTCGGACATTAGCTACATCTAAATTTAACATTGTAAGGTCTTTCTGTACCTTAGACACGTCATTTTTAACATCAGACACATTTGTGCGGATGTCACTTACAGTACTCTCAATTCCTTGGGTATTAATCTGTAAACGCGACATATTATCCTCTAAATTAGCAGCACTAGTTTGAATACCTTTCAAACTTTCACCCATACTAGCTTTCAAATTACTAGCATTCTCCTCCATTCGACTAGTATTCCTAGCTTCCATCTCCTTCATACTGCTATTCAAATTAGCAGACATATTACTAGCATTCTCCTCCATTTTTGCATTCAAATTAGCAGACAAATTACTAGCATTTTCCTCCATTCTTGCATTCAAATTAGCAGACAAATTACTAACATTCTCCTTCATGCTTTCATTCAGCATCTGCTTCATATTTCTATTCATGTTAGCAGACATCTCCCTCGCACTTTCATTCATGCTAGCTTTCAATTCTTCTAACATCAACCTCATACTTTCATCTGCCATTACAATATTATTCAAAAATAGACTGCTGTAGGGACATACATCAAAAGAGCAAAATAACAACATTTGAGCAACACTTTTCACCATATATAAATTTGATCAATTTTCTGTCTTAAATCTAACTTATAACTACCTTATAATTAACTTTCGAAGATACTTCATGTTGAAACAAACTCAAGCACATGTTCAAATTTCCCTGGCTCATTTTAAAATATCCTAACACAAATAATTTACATTTACAATCCAAATAATTTAATTTTATCTTTAATATGACTAAAATGTCATAAGCCGGTCAAATAAAATAAGATTCCAGATTATAGGCGATTTTCCTAAGTTTCCAGCCTATTTAACCTTTCTCAAGTTGTATAAGATCTGATCTTTTCTGAGTGTAATTTTCCTAATACAATACAACATTTAATTCCTATATAATCACACTCTTAAATACTACAATTGGCCTAGACATCTAATAAAGAATCAACCTCTTTATTTGAGTCTAATCGAACCTCCGTGTTAGGTTTGTCAATCTTACTCGCGTTCAACCTGGTAATCCAGTTATGTTGAATCAAGCCCCAACGTTTTAGGGTCGCCAATCTTACTGGCGTTCAACCTGGTGATCCAGTTTTGTCGAATTCGCCCCACGTGTTTGGGTCGCCAATCTTACTGTCCCCGTTTACCCGGATAGTAGGCTGTCAGATATCCGCCCCCTCAATCGGATTGCCAATAATCAATCGCACCGACTCAGCTACATCAATGAAAATGGCACTGACAAATACTATCGAGATAAGAGCACAGAAGTTCACAGGAAATCATTGTGGAACACACCAAAATAGACGGGGGTTCATACTTACCGTTACTTACCTCTTAAAATAATCTCGGGGTTTGAGTTGACAACAGGATCACTAAAGTCTGTTCACACAATAACTTCCACCATGACATTTAAAAATGAACCAAGACGAAGACGAGAACTTTGAACTGTACAAAAGCTTTATTTCTAATAAAGGGTATGATTTTAATAACACAACAAAATACACGTGGCTATCAGTAGCCCAAGTCAATCTGACTACGTCCTCCTGTAGGACTTGCAAAGTTATCATACCACATGATATAAAACATATTAGCTCCCACGAGCTCCAAATAACGTAATATTCATAACACAATTGGATTGGAAAGGAAGTGAGGACGAGACATATATAGAGCATTTGGTTTCCTTTTAATAAACATGACAATTGTATTTATAGTCGCAAGGCCAGAGTGTGGACGACCTCACCCGCAGATAACCAGTTGTTGGGACAGCTGCAAGCTACCCTCCAACCTGTTGCATACTTTGTCAAATGGACTCCCTTCTCACATGCTACGTTACGTAAGAATACAGCTCTCTCTCTCAAGCTTTAAATGTCTGCGAGACAACTCATATATATATTTACGCAATCCTTTCAAATACGTTACTCACATCCTACTGGATTATTATGATAATACCTGAACTTGTTAAGTTCTCATCCAAATGTTTAATTAGCTCTTAAATGTTTATAACAAAATCACATAAATTATTTATAACAATTGGAAATTGTTTATAATATTTGTCAAAGACAATAAAAATATTTTAAACACGCCTTTAACATCACTTTCGTTCCACATTATTTTCAAAAATATTTACAGCAATTATTTACAATATTAATATTTAAATTGTTTAAATTATTAATTTTAAGAAATACATTAACCACAGGTTCATCCGGTTAGTAGTTTCATAATCGTGTCCATATAATCGACCAATGAAGGTTAGTTATACATTTTAATGTCACAATTTGGTTTAATAAAGGTTTTAATAATTATTTGTGACGGTACTCTTCATTCAAAATCTTATCTCAAATTCTTTCAAAACTCTTGTTAATTATAACAGTAAATTCACTTGATTAATTTTCAACGAACTATGACAATTCACTCCAGCGGAAAATACTTCGCTAACCAGATAATGCACCAACTGCATTAAAATTAAGCCCAAAATTCATCATATATTAATCTATATGGCATTAAAAACTTCCACCGAACTTACAAAAACCTCCACAAATAATTCTTTATCATTAATTCCTGTGGGAACCTCCTTCATATTCAAGGGCATTATATATCAGCGACTCTCAACACATGCGCTGTACTAGCGATTATACATCCATAGTTCCACTTAAAAATTCTGATAATCATTAATTGTTTCAAAACTGTTTTTATTTAACCTTCGTGGATTTCATTCATGAATCGAATTGAAGTCAAAATTTGCCAATCACAAACAAATTTAATAGTGAATACGCTTATATACGCCTGTCTGGTCTATCAAAATTTAAGATTAACATCTTAAAAAAAATTGTAGTATAAAAATACTATCATCAAATAAAGTGTGACTAAAACTGCAAAGTAGTCGAATAGAATCCATTTAGACTGGGGAATGCAAACATTGTTATATAAATCTCTAATTGAGAAAAATTCCTAACAAAAGTTCTTGACTTTAATGCATTCAATACTTCATTATTAAAGTTCATCTTTCACAAAAATGTCTATGATGCAATGATCGTTCATAACTGACGATAAATGTCTGTGTTGCAATCAATACAAATAACGACTAGTATTTCCAAGATCGTCGGCAACGCAAGAGATTTTAACGCTCTAAAATCATTTAAATGTTCTTCCTTCTTGATGATGACAGAAAATTGGTCAAAGTAATTAAACTGGGGTAGAATTACTTTAATAAAGTGACACGCTGTCTGAATTTAAATCTGCCATAAAAATCATTAACTTACAGTCAAATCGTGACTACAAAAAAATTAATTACTGAAAAATCTAAATATCAGTCTCAACTGATCCAAAATCATTTAACTATGCCCATGACATAACAATGTCTTAATAAATCGTCGAAAAAGGCATAACTCATCAAGGTGTACTGAGAATAAGAATCTCAACAAGAAAATAGGGCAAAATACATGAGGACAAAAATATGGGAAAAATGGTTGCTCAAACATCATTATGAAACTCAAATACAATAAACGTTCACGACTACCTTATCTGCCGATTGACGTTCCAGAGGAAAATTCCCCAAAGAAGACTGCTGATGGATCCATTTCACCAAGTTACAGCTGAGCTCCATCCTCGAAATAGGAAACAGCATCCTCGGAGAATCGAACTGCTTCCTTCTCCGTAAATCGCTCTGCTCCGTGAAGACGAATAGACATCCTTCCGGCAATAATCTTCTTTGTGCGTCGGGATAACCCTGACCTCTCTTGAAAAATTCCCTGAAGTTCCAGTAGACAATCGCCATGAAGTTTTTGTAGAAATTTCCGAAGAAATTTTCATATTCAATGAGTATGTAATAGATTCCATTGCTGTTGGATAGTATTCAGCTTTTAATCACGAAACATGGGTGTAGATGGTATTCACCACATGTTCGCTTGTGTGGAATAGCAATCAGCGAAGTTCCATGTTGCTATCTTACTCCGTTGAAATATGTCCCAATTGCATTAAGTCCTTTAGCCTTCCATCTGCTCTTCGGTTGTAGTATTAGAAGAACAAACTGCCGTATTAAATTGCTCCATTATACTGTAGTGTTGTGTAACAAAAGCAATCAGAAGTCTCCCTATTTCACTAGCAGCGTTAGCCGTGGCGTAAATTCTGGCGATACAATAGTGCTTCTCAGGTGGTGAGATAATCACTTTTGTCAGTCGTCGAAACTTGCTAATATCATTCAAACTAATCGCTCGAAATTGTTCAGCTTTTCTATATTACTTCATGTAGTACTGCACAATCGAATTAGCGTATCGGCGACCGCTAACTATACAAAGCTAAACTTGTAGAAGCGTTCTAAGGTCCGTTTTAACTTCACCTAGTTTGACTTGGATCTCGTTAATGCAGTGGCCTCACCACGCGTTATAAAGACGACTCTTTTCACACTTTTCACTATATAGGACTATATAAGAAAGAACTTTCACAATTAGACTTCGATGATCTGAGAATGATCGGAGAATGATCAGAGAGAATGAGATCGGAGAGAATGAGAATGAGGCTCCTCTCTTCTGCGCAAGCCCTTTTATTAACTTCACGAGGGGCGTTTCCATCCCTTCCATCGCGTGATACTGCGTCATCGCTAGAAGTTCCAACTTCGTTAATACATGACGGATTTTCAAAATTCAAAAACTGAAAATAAATTTCACCAAAATTCCAAATCAATGCCTCTACTGCAAATGGATTTCCACAATTCTGCATTCCAAAAGTAATAAAATACCATAGTTTCAGCAATCTCCGTCTTCCTTTAAACTATCGTTTATTGGTTCAAGCCTCCTCTCCAATAGCATAGTTTCTTCCTCAGCAGAATTCCTCGTTTCCTGCGACTTCGTCGTAAATCTTGGAACATTCTCGACTAAATGCTGACGTCACTGAGAATCTCAGCTCAAGTAGCCTGCTGGCATAACGTTTACGTCATCCGTGCTTACGTCATGACTACCCACGTCATAACTATGAAAACCATAACTCTCTTTATATTTTCCAATATAGCCACTGTGGTCTCTATATAATTCAATTACGGGGGCAGTACCATCCCGGCATTTGCCCGAAGACGAAGTGGGAAACCACGGAAAACCACTTCAAGGATGGCTGAGGGGGAATCGAACCCCCTCTTCTCATTTGGGCCACCCGAGGCTGAGTAGACCCCGTTCCAGTCCTCGTACCACTTTTTCAAATTTCGTGGCAGAGCCGGGAATCGAACCCAGGACCTCCGGGGCGGCAGCTATAATTTCCATACGAGTGTTTTAATTACCATTATAGGGGAGTTCCATACGACTGTTTATGTTCGACGATAATTATAACTTTATTATATGTTTTAACATAAATATTCATAAATATCTGTTCAGTCACTAGACTGTTGTGATCGGGTGCTGCGGTGGGTAGTATATCTCTGTTTCCTAAGCTCTCTGGACAACCGACGCATGCGCTCTGTGTGCTTCATTGCCATATGTTCAGATTGTGCTCCAGTATTCAGTAAAACTGTCACCGAAGTCGTTTCAAAACCACGCGCTGTGTAGAAATTGATTTTGGGGATATTAAGGTACAGTGCCATTTCTTGTCTCAGTTTATTTACGGGAACATATGGACGGTGCATTTTCGGTAATTTATATAGACATGTTGGATTTTGAACGCATGCGCGAAGGTATCCTTATCTAATTGGTCACACAACTGTTTCTTGAGCTCTGATTGGTGGGAGAAACTGTTTCATAATGAAAAATAGTGTTATAATGAGCCTAATTATGATACAGTTTTCTGACACAAAATAGTTAGGGTCGAACATAAAAATATTAATTCACTGCTAGGTCGCTGCACCAACCTACTGTGATCGGCGCGGATTTTTAAAGGGGAAAGTACCCAAAACGAAAGATTCTTAAGTTTGCAGGCTGGCTTAATATAGAGATTAACGGACGTGAATGCATTACAATAAGTTAGTAGTTTTGTTATTCAATCATCATAAAGTATATAATATTGATTTTGACACTTACTGGCCAATTATCAATATAAAAGAAAACAAACACTACATGGTGGTAGAGGATTTAGGGATGAGGACAAAGAGTTATAAATATACCCATACATTTAGGAGAAAGTAGGCTATATGTTCTTTGCTGAACATCTTGTTTTTTATTTTAATTAGCGTCTGAGAGCTACTCGTTGACAGAGCAGGAAGTTTAGCGATCAATTAGGGGTTACTTTCTGACTACTGTAAGTGACCTACTAATAACTTTCGATATTCTGATTTGGACTGTCACCTGGACGAGACACTGGAACACTGTTGAGGGGCCTTTGAATGAGATTTAAAGACCTTTGGTTTTACGGAGTAGATAAATACATTCAATGTACATCAATCATTATCTTGTAGTTGCATTATTAATCGAAATTTAAAGTTTTTAAGTCGGTCAATACGATTGCGCCCAATTGCAATGGGTGGTTTCCTATCCCTGAAAAAAATTACATCAGATTAATAAATAAGTTTACATTAGATTATTAAATATATACATAAATATATGCTATATTTAGTAATTTCATGCTCAATTTTTTTCAGGAATAGGGGACCATCCATTACGATTGGATACAATCGTTATTGATCGACTGACAATAATATTAAATTAATATTAAATTTCGATACATCAATATATTGTTGCAGATGACTCGATTGAAATGTAGCTTAAGAAAGTATCTTAAAAACTATTCCACATTATTTCAAGGGGCTACAGATACTGAGCTCTTTGACTACGGTACATACAGTTCACAAGTTAACTGTATTGTGTACTGGTGTGGAGAACTATAGTATTCCCTGACGACAGTCTATGTATGTTCGATAATGGTCGTGGTGGCCGTGAAGTGTTATGTCTAGTACCTTGGTGTTCGAGCGGCTTCGGTGGCGTAGTTGGTAGCATGCTGAGTTTCCATGGCCAAGATCGCGGGTTCAAACCCGGCCGAAGTCGTCGGATTTCTTAAGAGCGTTAAAAGTTCCTCAGTATGCCTTCCTTCGGAGGGAAGTAAAGCCGGCGGTCCCATGTCATAGATTTATGACATGTTAAAGAACCTTCCACTAATTACACCTCTGTGAAGCTAAATTATAGTTAAACATTTGAGTAACGCTCTTAGGTTCCTACGTTCATCGCAAGGAGCTGACTGCGGTGGCTCTGGTAACCAAGTTCTGAACTAGTAGTCGTTGACGGTGGCGTTTGCCGGCAAAAGTAGGAAAAACTTGGGGGAAAAAATCAAAGTCTGCAGACCTTACTTGAATTGAAAACAGAAACACGCACTAATACAGCCACCACAAATAACACTGGTTATCAGACAGATTCTACACACACCCAAAGTACACGGGGCTACATGACTGCGTTGTCGCAGCCCCTAAACTAAGGAACCAACCAACCAAAACCAACCTTGGTGTTCTTTGCAATAAAGAATGAGATGGCGTACCGTGAAGTGAAGGTGTAGTTTATTATTACTCTACAGACGTAATCTCTTCCTATTCCCCCAAATAGGTTACCATAACGCCACATTTGGTGCCGAAGCCCAGGAAGGAACATTTATCTTACCTTACATGAACTGAAGAAGATTCAAGAGACGCTGTTCGGCACAGATAAGTTACCATAAGCTATACGGTTGCTCACTATAATTAGGAGGAGAATAGCGTACGGTACAATTTGTTAGGCACGATATAAATACTGAATGACGTCATAAAGAAGGGGTAGAATGTTTTCTGTATGGAAATATAAATCCTGGGAACATTAAGTTTTTCTACTTAGTTGGTTTATGCATTCCACTTCTGTCCATTCAACAGCCGACCATCCCTGCAGTGGCTAACATTTTTGGCTATCACCCCTAAGGTCCACGTTTGATTCCCGGCTCTACCAAGAAATTGAATTCTGGTTAGAGGGCTAGAAAGGGATAAACTCTGCCTGGCAAGGCGAAACTTAGAAGAGGTGAGTTCCATTCCAAGCCCTAACCTTTTCAGAAGTTGTTTTCTGTGGTTTAAAACTCCTACTCCATGCGAATACCGGGATGTTGCCTATAATAAGGCCACCGCCACCTCTGTCCCCATTGCTAGTCTCAATAAAAACAAGTAGTTCCGTGAAGAACTATGCAACCAATTTTCATATATCCTACTTATGTTAATTGCCTCTATGAACATACACAATTTCAGTTTGATTGCTATAATAGATTCGTAGATATTGAGAACCGTCTAAATATTTCGGATGGTTGCCATATTGGATTTTTATGAATGTAAGGCTTAGAGTTATGTACTATTACATGAAGATTATTTTGTAGGTGTGGTATTCAATATTCAATCGTAAGATTAGGATAGAAGAAATAAAAACCAGATTTTATAATTTCGCACAGCTGCCATCTTGTGGTAATGAAAACAGATGAAATAATATAGATGCCAGTGGATTAAAATTTGTATACGCATTTACCGCACCTTGTTACACTGCGCTCGGATGGCTAAATCGCGAGAAATGTCCATTTAAATATTTATAATTCGCGTCACCGCCATGTTGGACTTGTGCTCACCAGGTTATTGAAAGTTCCATAGGTGAACTTATTTTTATAGCCTCTATCAACATACAAAATTTCAGTTTGTTTGCTGTCATAGATTAATAGGTATTGAGAACCGTCTAAATATTTTGGATGGTCGCCATGTTGTTTTTTATATACGTAGGCCATAGAGTTATGTACTTTTAGATGATGATTATTCCGTAGGTTCATTATTCAAACGTTCACGTCGATCGCAAGATTAAGAAACAAGAAATAAAAACTTAATTTTAAAATTTCGATCAGCCGCCATCTTGAAGTTATATAAGCAATTGAACTAAATTAGATGCCAGTGCATTGCAGTGCATTTACTGTAACATATTTCACTGCGCTCAGATGGTTAAATCACGAGAAAAGTCTATTAAAAGTTTTAATTTCGCTTGATCGCTATGTTCGATTTGTACTTAACAGGCTTTTGAATTTTACATAGATGAACATGTCGTAGAACCCTTTATCACTGTACAAACTTTCAGGGTGATATCAGTAATAGTTTCGGATATATAGAATGTCAGTGAAATATTTCGCACAGCCGCCAGCTTGAGGTTATATAAACAATACAATTAAATTAGATACCAGTGCATTACAATGTGTATAAACATTTGCTGTACCAAGTTTAATTGCGTATAAATGGTTAAATCGCGATCAAGGTCTATTTAAAAGTTTCAAATTTGCTAGGCCGCCATCTTCACTTTGTAGTGAACAGGTTTTTGAAGTATCATAGATCAATTTTTAGTAGTACCCTTTATCACCGTACAGAATTTCAGGGTGATATCAGTAATAGTTTCGGAGATATAGAATGCCGGCGAGATATTTCGAACACAGCCGTAATAAAATTTCAAGGGCACATTCGGGTTCGGCCAAAATGGTGCTATGTCCTTACCGAGTTTCATTGTAATCGCTCCAGCCGTTTGGAAGTTATTAGAGGAACACACACACACACTTCCGCACACACATACACACACACACACGGACAAAGGGTGATCTCATAAGCCTATTTTTTCAGGAATGAAAATAGGCTAAATACATACACTAATTCAGTCATCACAAAAAAATACCTAAAACAGGTTATCAGGCAAATTCCACATACACGAAAGTACACGAGGCCATATGATTACGATGTCAAAATAACCCCTAAGTCAATCAAAACAACAAACATTTAAGAGCCATGATGCAGTCAGTAGTCAATGCCACGTGGAGTCCTGGTCTCTCTGTGCATTGCAGTATTGCGTGGCGTTTTGCACATGTGTAATTTTGAGCAAATGGACAGCAGCACTTTCTTGGTCGTAAGTTCTCCGAGTTTCTGCTGTTGACACTAAATTGTAATTATTGGTAACACGGTCAAGCTATGGCGTGGCACGAAGTCACGTATAGCTCTCTTAGACATGACTGTCTAGACTGCGGTACAGTACCTACCCCTAGTGCAATTACACTGGAGTTAACAAGAGTCCAATAACCTTTCATACCGCAGAGGTGGGTAATAAAATTAAGAAGGTAATATTTCACGCAGAGTTCTCTTCCTTAAGACTAACGGGAATATAAACACTTTCTCTCACTTCCACTTCCGTGATAGATCGATTCAAAAGTAATTGCGATTCATGTATTACAATCGAAGCAGCTCGTGAGGAATGAAAGTCGGGAAGAACGATGTACCCGTTATACTAATGTCTTCCTGACATCGTTACAGATATGCTCCTTTATTGAGTTAACCCTTTTGGTCTTAGGCTGTATTCACCATTCTCGCCCAGAAAACAACATTCCATTTTTCATGATTATGGCTCCTAAAATGTAAAATTCACTGAATAAAGAAATTCTGAGTATTAGTTGCACAATTGAAAGAGACGGATTGGTTATCAGTAGCGGCTAAGAACTCAGATTTTATTCAAGGTAGGTCTAACCTCTGATTGACACAAGACAGTTGTATGATTGAGTATCCTTCATTGTTGGTGACAATATATTGTACGTTTATTCAGTTGTGTGCTGGATTGTGCTCGCATGCAGTCAGAATCGTGACAAGATAGGCGGGGCGTCATTAATTTCAATACGGAAATGGTCGTTTTGGTTTTCAATAGCGGCAGAGAACTCGTAATAATGTTATTGGTTTTACGTACCTTTGAACTACTCTGGCATTTAGAGACACCGGGAATCCGGAATTTTGCCCCGAAGGGGATCTTTAACGTACCAGTAAATCCACTGGCATGGCTCCTTTGCATTTGCGCACACTCAAATGCCAACTGACCGCGCCAAGATACGAACCTGCAATCTTGGGCCCAGCAAGCGAGAACGTTACCGCTGAGCCACGCAGCCAGCCAGGCAGAGAACTCAGATTGTATTCCAAATAACCCATGGTTGACTCAAGGCAGTTTTATGAATGGTTTTCCTTCATTCTTGGTGTCATTTTGACAAGAAATAAATATAGACAATATAGATAATATAGATAATAGTATAGATAATAGTATAGATAATAGATAATAGTATCATTGCGCACGAAAGTGCATTTGGAATAAATACATCATAATATAATAAACACTGTCAGATGAGAAGTCTAATAAATAGACTAGCGATGCATGATTTCCACCGCTTTCCACCACAAACCGCGCTCGAGACCCGGATCCCACCAACCGCCAACCGACCACTGCGCGCCTCATATTACATGATCATTGGTCTGTGCAATGCCTCACGTGATCGATATCATAATAATAAAGGAACCGCGCACAAATTTGCATTACATTTTCGAATAATCCAATAAGGACAGTGTTCTCTTAGAGCATTTACTAAAATTAAATAAAAATCAGTTTTGAAATATTAAAGAAGAAAACTAATCGTTAGTGTTCTACGAGTTGCCTATGTAACTATGTATTTACGATGTAAGTTACGAAAATAGGTTTCGTCATTTTTCTCGTATGGGCCCTTCATTACCAAATTGAGATACACCATGCCATAATGAACTATACACCTTGCACTATGTTTCGACGTAGTCGCCAGCGACATTGACACATTTGTTGTAGCGTGCAATCAGTTTGAAGAAACCACTCTGGTAAAAACTCGGTGCCCTGCTCTCGAGCAATGTTGTTTTCATTCTTGGATATTAAGGGACGCCCATTCGATCTTCATCCTCCACACTCTGCGTCCTTCACTGAACTTGCAACACCAGCGACATGAGACATGGCCAGTCATTATGAAAACAAGAACATTTATTTCTCTATAACGTCATATAATTTCATCTTCCGTAGTCTTATTTGGTCATGAATTACAGACCCCAAACCCCGTCGCACTACAGCCCATTAAGGGCCTAGGCCTTCCAAGCAACCGTTGGTGTGATTCGTGGTCAGCACGTCGGGTTCCTGTAATCTTGGTCTCCATAACCAAGGCGCGGCCTCACAGTCAGACAGCTACCCAATTGTCCTCACGAGGCTGAGTGTACCACGTTCCAGCCCTCATATGAGTTTATAAAACCCCTGACGGTGCCAAGAATCGAACCTGGGGCCTCCGGGTGCAAAGCAGGCACGCTACCTCGACGCCACGAGGCGGACCATGAATTGTAGTACCTATTGTAAAGCAGTCAACACGTGCGTTGTGGAGTCCAAACGGAGAAGTGTCAATACTGAAAGGGCCGCTTTTGTTTTCAGTAGCGGCAGAGATTGTATTCCAGATGACCCCTGGTTGACTCAAGGCAATTGTAGGAATGATTTTCCTTCATTGTTGGAGGAAAGAATATTCTAGGTTCATTCAGTTGTGTGATGGAGGGTGCTCACAAGCGTTCGGGTGAGCCCTTTTTTTAATTGTTTGGATTGTAGCCAATTGCCATAGTGGGGTATTTTAATTGAACACCCGTAGACTCTCAATCAAATTCATTTTCAAGTAGTTCTAACTTTGTCTACCAGAGATGCCATTGCCACTTACACCTTGTGGCGAACGATGGAACTTGATAGAGCATTTCTAACCAAATAACCTACAAAGTTAGCTACACACTACCAATTATAGTGGTATGTTCTTTTACAAGGCATAAATCTATGACTAGGGCCCGCCGCGCCGGCTTTACTTCCCCTCTGTAGGTTGATTATTGAAGGATTTTAACACTCTTAAAAATCCGACGACTACGGTGGATTTTGAACCCACGATCTTGGGCATAGCAGATCAGCATGCTACCGACTACGCCACCGAAACCATTCATTCGGGTGAACCCTTTTCTTCTTATTATTATTCTTCTTCGTCTTTTCCCGTTCATGCGGGGTCGATGTTTCTGACAATTCGTTTCCATTTTCCTCGGCCCCAAATGGTGTAGTCTGTTAACTGCTTCTCCCGGAGATCATCCTGCACTCAGTCCATCCATCTTCTTCTAGGCCTGCCTCTTTCCCTTTTGCCTTCCACCTCCAGATCAAGCACTCGCCTTCCTACATAACTCTCATCCCTGCGATTAATGTGGTCATACCAGAGCAAGCGTCTTTCTTGCACCTTTATTGATATTTCAGTCACTTTTACGCTGCCTCGCATGAAGGTGTTTCTGATGTGATCGTTTCTTGTAACACCACACCTCCATCTTAGCATCTTCATTTCAGCTACTTCCAGTCGCTTGCGCTGTGTCTGCACTGTTGGCCAAGTTTCTGCTCCGTATAGCATTGTAGGTCTCACTGCACATTTATAAGCTTTACCCTTTACTTGGATAGTCAGTCTCCTGTCACAGAGAATACCAGATAACCTTTTCCAGTTTAACCAGGCAGCCAGAATTCCGTGGGTATTTTCCAGATCTAGACTGCCATCGTCAGATACAGTGGATCCCAAATACTTGAAACTGTCCCTTGCCTGTAGCTGGCTACCATCCATCTGGATAGTTTCATTTCCAGTTCCTCCAAGGCACAGGCATTCGGTCTTATTCCTGCTGATTTTAAGGCCTCTGTCCTCTATGGCTCTTCTCCAGCATTCCAGTTTATATTCAAGATCATCCCTGTTTGTGCTGCATAAGACAATATCATCTGCAAATAGTAATTTTAATTATTGTAAATCGTTCGAAACTTCAAGTCCACTCCCCGTGGCGCAGTAACAACACACTGCAGTGAAAACATTGTTGTCTTATAAACTCACCTTGTATACCGGACCACTTCACGGTGTAGTGGCTAAATGAGTGCCATTTCCGATGTTCCAAGGATTGGAACGTGGTACATTGAGCCTCGTGAGGGAAAATTAGGAGAGATGTGCCCAAGTCATGGATTAAATGTCCCTTTTAACTGTTCTGTTTTTTTAAATAATAAAGGAATAGTGTTTGATTACCAGGTGAGTTTTCCGTAGTCGTTAAGGCGTGGCTGCAGACAGTCACTCATTCCGGGTGGCGATGAGGTTCGAATCCCCCCGCCGGCAAACTTGAAGATGGTCTTCTGTGGTTTCCCATCTTCCTTCCAGGAAAATTCCGGGGTCGTTTCCCAACTCTAGAACACAGCCACTACCTTCCAAATTCCTCGTCCTTACATTGACACTTTTCTGCCCAGACAACACTCCACACGCGACGGTACTTGTAGCTCACCCCATGGGTGCCCACATAGAAGTAGCTACAAACTCTGGCGGGCCAAACAAATCCTCGGACACTTCCGGCACTAAAAGTCGTACGCTAAAGAAAAAAAACTTTACGAGCCTTACAGTAGTCGCATATGATGTGTAATATCTGACATAGAAGAAACCTCACATGAAATTGTTGATACACCGGTATTGTATGTCTACCCCTTATAATTCCCGTTTTCCTACGGGATCGGGGATGAGATGCGATGGAAGTATTTGTGGCGGATGGTTTTTACGGCCGGATGCTCTTCCTGACGCCAACCTCACGAGAGGAGTTAATGGGAGATGAAATGAATGATGGTGAATGAAACTGGGTAAGGATGTGGAAGGAAGCGGCCGTGGCCTGTCAGAAGGTACCGTCCCAGCATTTGCCTTGAGTTGAAAATGGGAAACCAAGGAAAACCATTTCAAGGACGGCAAACTGTTGATACACCGGTATTTTATAATATTTTTGGCACAAATATTAATCTATTGTAAAAGGGATTGTTTTACAGGTATTGTAGTTTATAATACGGAACTCATTTTAGGTAGATTTCATTAGAAAGCTAACTATTGCAATGGGTACCATGTTTCGACTTCCGGAAAATTTCGACATATCTTCGCGTTTCACATCCCCCAGACCCCAAAACCACCGTCAGTTCAAAAGTTTATATATAATTTATGTATATATGTATCTATATATATATATATATATATATATATATATATATATATATATCAGTTTCTTGTGGACACGATAACTGCCGTAATTTTGCACCCATCACTTTGAATATTTTACATAATATGTATCCCTATAAAATCTCGGTCGAGTTCGTTAATGGGCAAAATCGGTCAAAGGGGGTAAAAATGGGGGGCTTTTTTCGGAAAAGTGAAATATCGCTATAACTCTCTTAATACATGAAATATCGAATCCCTTTAAAGTTCATAATATGTGTCGGATAAGTGCCAAAAATTTATGTCAAATAAGTTTTTTGATAGCACCAACCATTGACCAAAGGGGTGGGAAAAAGTGGGTTTTTCGGGAAACATTAATCATATCTTTGTTAATAGGCACAATATCAAAACCGCACAAAATGGACAATATTCCTCGAATAATTACCTAAAACTTTTGTCTGAAAGAATTTTTGATATGACCCACCATTACGCCACGGGGTGAACAAAATGATTTAAATTATAAGAAAATTCTAAGTGCCAAGAGTGGTTGCCATGACAACTTTACTTTTAATTGATACGGGTTGAGCCATCAGCAGTTGCTATGACAACGCCACTGCACGAGATCACATTCTGTTTTCATATGTCTGTGGGAAGCGACTTCGGTATCGGAACTGGTAGCATGCTGAACTTCTATGCCCAAGGTCGCGGGTTCAAACCCGGCTGAAGTCGTCGGATTTACTAAGAGCGCCAAAAAAACCTGAGTATGCTTTCCTTCGGAGGGGAAGTTCCAACGTTCGTTGCGAGTTGATGGTTCCGGTGGCACCTAGTAGCCAAGTTCACAGCTAGGTGTCGTTCACGTTAGGATATGGTACAAAATTAGGAACTACTACTTAAAATTGACCGTCTGCAGACCTTACCTGAATTACAGACTAAAACAGTCATCACAATTAACACCGTTTATCAGATTCTACACACCCGGGGTTACATGAGCACGTTGTCGCAGCCCCTAAACTGAGGAACCAACAAAAATCTCTGCGGGAGATAAAATTTTGCGAGAAGAAGTAACAGACTGTCTGATAGTTACACATCAGTTCCAAACCTTGCATAAGGACAGTGTGATCAGAAGTATAAAAATGAACCCCGAATGACAAGAAGGTTACCATCCCCATAAGACAGTAAAATGATAAAAATATGCATACAAAAACGAAAAAAAGTTGATTTTTAACCTCCAAATGTAAAATACTTTCTTGCAATCAATGAGGTCTGATCCTCCTACGAAAACCTGCATATTTTGCCTATTATAGCCAATCCCCTAGTTTGCCCGGTGAGATCTACCTCCGCCTTCCGGCGTGCCGAGAGGATTTTTATTAGAGGTTTTGTAGCTTCCACCAGTACTAGCCTAAATGAATAATACGATATGGATAAACTAGATTAATAGACGCGACACCGTTCATAACCTTAAATTCCTTATAAATAGGCCAACGTGCGAGTAAATGCAATGTGCACAGCAGTAGATCATGAAAGGCTTGCCCAGTCCCCGGATCTCTTGATTCACAGATCAACACGTAATTTCATATGGATTCTATTAAAATGAGTAATATTGGTATGATAAATATTGTTTAAAACGATAATCTGGTAGCAAAAATATCTAACCGTCCGGGATTCGAACCCGAGATCTGTAGATTCACAGTCAATGACGCTAACCCCAAGGCTACTTCGACCACTCGAATAATAGGTACAAGATGGTGACTTATTTTCACGTACCAATAATACTGCATCACGGAATTAAGTTTCATTTATATTTTGCTTGTTTCGATAATGTCCCTGCGTGAAATTGAGTTTAAAATGCCTTATGAATAGGCCCTCTAGTGAGTAAAGAGAATGTATTCAGAAATAGTTCATGAAGTCTTGCTCAGCTCTCGTATAAACACTACGATTATATTATATTGATGACTGCATTACCGTTATGTGGGTTAATATTTGAATAGCCATTGTGCAGAAACATAATACCGGCAATGCCGACTACTTACAATGTCTGATATTAAAGCATTTTATCATTTAAATGCTGATACGAAGACTTCGAACATGTGCCATGTGCTTTGTTTCAATCACTTGACACCAGAGTTCACATGAGCGTTTACCGTCAGAATGAAAGCGTTCAGCAATGCGATCCAGCTGGCAGTGTGTCTTACACACTACCGTTCGATCCACCACTGCCAGCTGGATCTTCCGATCCACTTCCGTCCCATTTTACAAAATCACTCCCACAAAAATCCAGCAACCGAGTGGAAAGATGTTACACTTCAAACAAAAAAAAAAAGGTGTTTGATTGAGTGTCTTGTGCCGGATCTTAATATATTCTGTGCAGTCCAAATGGCAGAGCGTTTATAGGAAAATCCAGTGAAGTCAGTCATTTTGTTAGCATAATAAGAATATGCCCGGGTTTTGGGTTTTCACAATGGTCAGGGTGGGGGACGGAAGGTAGGATGATTTTAGCAATTTGCCTGGAGCAAGTGGCGTGAAAGAACTGTGCGATGGAATGGCAAGATAAGAAAGATGAACTCGGAGGATTAGCTGGTTGGTTCTTACGTTTAGGGGCTGTGACAATGCGGTCATGTAGCCCCGTGTACATTGGGTGTGTGTAGAATCTGTCTGATAACCGGTGTTAATTGTGATGACTGTATTAATGTGTGTTATCTGTTTTAGGTAGATTTCTTTAGAAAGCTAACTATTGCAATGGGTCCCATGTTTCGACTTCCGGAAAATTTCGACATATCTTCGCGTTTCACATCCCCCAGACCCCAAAACCACCGTCAGTTCAAAAGTTTATATATAATTTATGTATATATATATATATATATATATATATATATATCAGTTTCTTGTGGACACGATAACTGCCGTAATTTTGCACCCATCACTTTGAATATTTTACATAATATGTATCCCTATAAAATCTCGGTCGAGTTCGTTAATGGGCAAAATCGGTCAAAGGGGGTAAAAATGGGGGGCTTTTTTCGGAAAAGTGAAATATCGCTATAACTCTCTTAATACATGAAATATCGAATCCCTTCAAAGTTCATAATATGTGTCGGATAAGTGCCAAAAATTTATGTCAAATAAGTTTTTTGATAGCACCAACCATTGACCAAAGGGGTGGGAAAAAGTGGGTTTTTCGGGAAACATTAATCATATCTTTGTTAATAGGCACAATATCAAAACCGCACAAAATGGACAATATTCCTCCAATAATTACCTAAAACGTTTGTCTGAAAGAATTTTTGATATGACCCACCATTACGCCACGGGGTGAACAAAATGATTTAAATTATAAGAAAATGACAAGTGCCAAGAGAGGTTGCCATGACAACTTTAATTTTAATTGATAAGGGATGACCATCAGCAGTTGCTATGACAACGCCACTGCACGAGATCACATTCAGTTTTCATATGTCAGTGGAAAGCGACTTCGGTATCGGAACTGGTAGCATGCTGAACTTCTATGCCCAAGGTCGAGGGTTCAAACCCGGCTGAAGTCGTCGGATTTACTAAGAGCGCTAAAAAACCTGAGTTTGCTTTCCTTCGGAGGGGAAGTTCCAACGTTCGTTGCGAGTTGCTGATTGAGGTGGCATCAAGTAGCCAAGTTCACAGTTAGGTGTCGTTGACGGCAGTATTTTAGGTAGATTTCATTAGAAAGCTAACTATTGCAATGGGTACCATGTTTCGATTTCCGGAAAATTTCGACATATCTTCGCGTTTCACATCCCCCAGACCCCAAAACCACCGTCAGTTCAAAAGTTTATATATAATTTATGTAATATATGTATATATGTATATCAGTTTCTTGTGGAAACGATAACTGCCGTAATTTTGCACCAATCACTTTGAATTTTTTACCGAATATGTATACCCATAACATCTCGGACGAGTTCGTTACTGGGCTAAATCGGTCGAAGGGGATGAAAATGGGGGACTTTTTTTTTCGAAAAAATGAAATATTGCTATAACTCTCTTAATATGTGAAATATCGAATCCGTTCAGAGTTCATACTATGTGTCGGATAAAGCTCAGAAATTTATGTTTGAAACGTTTTTTGATAGCACCAATCATTGACCAAAGGGGTGGGAAAAAGTGTTTTTTTCGGGAAACATTAATCATATCTCTGTTAATAGGCACAATATCAAAACCGTACAAAATGGACAATATTCCCCTAATAATTACCTAAAACGTTTGTCTGAAAGAATTTTTGATATGAGCCACCATTGCGCCAAGGGATGAGAAAAATAATTTCGGAATTATAAGAAAATGCCAAGAGCTATCAGTGGTTGACATGGCAACACTACTAAATTGATGAGGGATGAGCCATCAGACGTTGCCATGACAACGCACTTGCGCGAGATCAGATTCATATTTCCATCTGACTAAGTGTGAAGCGGCTTCGGTGACGTAACTGGTAGCATGCTGAACTTCTATGCCCAAGGTCGCGGGTTCAAAGCCGGCCAAAGTCGTCGGATTTTCTAAGAGCGCTAAAAATCCCACAGTAAGCTTTCCTTTGGAGGGGAAGTTCCAACGTTCGTTGCGAGTTGATGATTGAGGTGGCATCTAGTAGCCAAGTTCACAGCTGGGTGGCGTTGACGTTAGTATCTGGTAGCAACATTAGGAACTACTGCTTGAAATTTAGCGTCTGCATTCCTTACCTGAATTACAGACTAATACAGCCATCACAATTCACACCGTTTATCAGACAGATTCTACACTCACCGCGTTGTCGCAGCCCCTAAACTGAGGAACCAACCAACATCTCTGCGGGAGATATAATTTTGCGTGAAGAAGTAACATACCGTTACATAGTTACACATCAGTGTCGAAACCTTGCATAAGGACAGTGTGACCACAAGTAAAACAAGTAGTTCCGTGAAGAACTGTACAGCCTATTTTCATATATCCTGCTCATGTTAATTGCCTCTATCAACATACAAAATTTCAGTTTAATTGCTGTAACAGATTCGTAGATATTGAGAACCGTCTAAATATTTCAGATGGTCGCCAGGTTGGATTTTTATTTTTGTACTATTATATTAAGATTATTGTGTAAGTGTGGTATTCGAACTTCAATCGCATTATTAGAACACAAGAAGTAAAAACGAGATTTTAAAATTACGCACAGCAGCCATCTTGTGATTATGCAAACAATTGAAATAAATTAGATGCCAGTGGATCGACATTTGTGTAAGCATTTAAAACGTGCAACGTTTCACGGCACTCGGATAGTTAATTCGCGAGAAACGTCCATTTAAATATTTATACTTCGCGTCGCCGCTATGTTAGATTCGTGCTCACCAGGTTACTGAAAGTCCTATAGGTGAACATATGTTCATAGTCTCTATGAACATAAACATTTCAGTTTGGTTGCTGTAAAAGATTCATATATATTGAGAACCGTCTAAATATTACGGAAGCTTGCCATTTAGGATTGTTATATGTATAGGCCATAGAGTTATGTACCATTCAAGGTCACTTATTGCCTAGGTTCATTATTCAAACTTTCACTTCGATCGCATGATTACGACACAAGAAATAAAAACTTAATTTTAAAATTTCGCACAGCCGCCATCTTGAGGTTATGTAAACAATTGAATTAAATTAGATGGCAGTACATTACAATCTGCAAAATCATTTACTGTACCATATTTCACTGCGCTCAGAGAGTTAACTCACGAGAAAAGTCTATTAAAATATTTCAAATTCGCTTGGTCGCCATGTTCGTTTTGTACTTTACAGGTTTATGAATTATACATAGGTAAACTTGTATCAGTACCCTTTATCACCGTACAAAACTGCAGGGTGATATCTGTAATAGTTTCGGGGATATAGAATGTCAGTGAAATATTTCGCTCAGCCGCCATTTTGAGGTTATGTAAACAATTGAACTAAATTAGACTCCAGTGCATTGCAATGTGTATAAATATTTGCTGTACCAAGTTTCATTACGTTTGGATAGTTAAATCGCGAGAAAAGTCTATTTAAAAGTCTCCACTTCGCTTGGCCGCCATGTTGGTTATGTAGTAACCAGGTTTTTGAAAGTTTCATAGGTGAACTTCTAGTAGTACCCTTTATCACCGTACACAATTTCAGGGCGATATCCGTTATAGTTTCGGAGATACTGAATGCTAGTGAAATATTTCGCACAGCCGCCATGTTGGATTGGTGAGACGTAACAAAATTCGATGGGCACGGTCGACGTCGCCGGGAATAGTGCTATGAACTTACCGAGTTTCACTGAAATCGCTCCAGCCGTTTAGATTTTATTAGGGGGACACACACACACACCTCACACACACACACACACACACGCACACACACATGGACAAAAGGTGATCTCATAAGCCTATTTTTTCAAAATTGAAAATAGGTTAAAAATGGACTCTAAATGACAAGAAGGTTACCGTCCCCGTAAGACAATAATAAAATGTTTAAAATATGTTTAAAATGAAGAAAAACAAAAGTTAATTAATCTCCAATTATAAAATACTTTCACGCGATAAATGAGGTCTGATTCTTCTACGAAAACCTGCATATTCTGCCTATTTTCGCCTATCTCTAAGTTTGTCCGGTGAAATCTACCTCCGCCTTCCGGCGTGCCGAGAGGACTTTTTTAATTCAAGTAAGGACTGCAGACTTTTGAATTTTTCAAATAGTTCCTACTTTTGCCGCCAATCGCCACCGTCAATGACTACTAGTTCAGAACTTAGCTACCAGACGTCACCGCAGTCGGCTCTTGGCAACGAACCTAGGAACCTAAGAGCGTTGTTTACATTCTTAACCTACATAATTTAGCTTCACACAGGAGTAATTAGTGGAAGGATCTTTAACATGACATGGGACCGCCGGCTTTACTTCCCCTCCGAAGGAAGGAATACTGAGGGATTTTTAACGATCTTAAAAAATCCGACGACTTCGGCTGGATTTGAACCCGCGATCTTGGGCATAGAAACTCAGCATGCTACCAACTATGCCACCGATGCCGCCGAAGATAGCTGGCGCTATTCTCCAACGCCGGACATAAGCATACATACAGACACCACAATGACACAGATTCCACCCACACCCAAGTACTGCTGACCACGATATCAGCGCCCCCACAAGACGCGCGAACTTTGACTACAGCTAGTTAGATGAATAGTAGAGAATATCCACTACTGGACCTCACTTCCTTTCAGAAATGAAGGCAGGCGGAGTTCCTCCGAGGCTTTCAGTTCACACGAAGATAACCTTGTCCGATCAACTTCCGCTGTGCAGCTACCTGTCGTGACCATGCCGCGACCTTCTAGCCGATGACCGCCAGAGTACATCCAGGCTCTACCTGTTGTTGATTTGTTTCAGGGGCTTAGAACATCTTGGTCATCAGCCCATCCAGGCACTAGTGCTGCCATAAACTGAGACCTCGTAGTATTATACAGTAAACAGATTTCATATTATGCAAGCCCCGTGGAGAGATGCCATGTAATTGCTGCTCAACTTGCTTGGTGCGTAAGTGGTAGAGTGTCCATCTCCTGATCCCGTGAATACGGATTCGATTTCTTGCCAAGGAAGTCGGAATTTTGAAGGACGACAAAAATACACAGAACTCCAAATCATATATGTTGGCTTGTAAACGATCTCTCGTATCACAATGGGAAGGGGCTTCGGTGGCGTAGTTGGTAGCATCTTGAACTGCTGTACCCAAGATCACGGGTTCAAACCCGGCCGAAGTCGCCGTATTTTTAAGAGCGTTAAAATCCTACAGTATGCCTTCCTTCGGAGGGGAAGTAAAGCCGGCGGTCCCATGTCATAGATTTATGGCATGTACAAGATCCTTCCACTAACTAAACTTGTGTGAAGCTAAATTTCTAAGTTAGATTTCGATGTAACGCCCTATCAAAGTTCCAACGTTTTCCACTAGGTGTCTGTGATATCTGGTAGCAAAAGTTGGAACTATTTGAAATTGAACGGAACTTGTAGTTTACCCTATGGATGTCCGCTTGAAGCAGCTACAGCCCCTGGCGAGCCGAACATGTCCTCGGACACTGTCAGCACTAAAAGCCATACGACAAATAAATAAATAAATAAATAAATAAATCACGATGGGTGATGATGACAAAATCATTTAAATATCAGCCAGGGGCCACCCAGCATATTTCTGATATTTCCCGCGAGAAGTCAGTATTAAACAGACCGTCGATATTGGAGAGTAGATCGCCTCAATAGCTCCGACTCAAACGCTATGTGCTTTGTTGCCTGAGTCCATACCATTATCATTCTTATTTTATTTTTGTTTCCATTGCCCCAGAGGAGTGCGTCAGGCCTCGGCAGCCGGCAAAGTTCATATCCTCGCCACTAGATGGGGTCTTCATCCATTCCATTCCTGACCCGGTTGGAGACTGGAAGCAGGCTGTGGATATTCCTTTTAATTTTGATTCCGTTGTGCCCAACTAAGGAGCGCGTTTGAACTTATTAGCAGTCTTTCTTCTTCCCTTCCCAATATTAATTATTATATTGTCACTAGTGGAGTCTATCTGTCTGACAATAAAGAATACATATCTCTTCCTCCTCTCGCCGTGTTCCATTTTACGCTGTTCTGTCCATCCTGTATTTTGTCGGGTGGGCTTCTTAGAAAAATTGTGTTTGTGAATTAAAGTTCTGAATTTTGTTCTGTTTTGAATGGTTTCTTCATGACTGCCAATTTCATGTATGGCTTCACTGATTTCTATTAGCTAGTTGTTTTGATTTTTCATTGATAAGGCTCGGTTGAAAAGTTTCTTTGTGAGCCTGTTATTATCCATTCTACTGTATATAGTTGTCCGTAACGCTGTAACCACCGTTTCCTTATGGTATCTGGGAATTTTTCTGTAACTAGATAAATTTCATGTGATTTCTTTTTCAACCAAATTCTATGTTCACAGTTTGGTCCTAAGATTTTCCTGAGAATCTTCCTTTCTTGTTTTCCGATCATTTTTATTCGATATTGGCACCAATTATAATAGTTTCAGATGCATATAGAGCTTCTTGTTAAACAACTGTGTTATAATATCTTAATTTTGCCTTCGTTGATATAGTTCTTTTATTGTATCTTTTTCAAATAATTTTGTATGCTCTTTGAAGTTCTTTCTCTGTTAGCTTACTGATTAACCCTGCTGGTTCAATAATTTCACGTAAATATTTAATTTTGTCTACTTGAGCGATATTCCCATAGTTGTTGATTGATGGTTGATTGTTGAAACCTGATTTAGTCCTTTCCAGATACTTTGTCATCTCAAATGAAATTTGGAGTCCTGTTTTGGCTGCTATTTCATGGAGTTTTTCTATAGAATCAATTGCTTCTTGTCTGTCGTTGGATAGGATAGCAATGTCATCAGCAAATGCTAGGCATTCAAGATGAATTTTGTTTAGGGGACATCTATCAATATTATACTTATTATAACCAAGATGTTATTATATATTATATTTATTATCATTCTTATTATTATTACTAGCTGAAGTACCCGTGCTTCGCTACGCGTCATAAATAAATTAAAATGTGAAGGTGACAGTTAAAACAGGGGATAGGCGAGGTGCTGCGCAAAGGGAGATTCAGGATGGAACATTTTGTCCAACTACACCGCTCGGCGTTGACCGTGTTTTATAACACAAATTTAGGTTTTAGTCGCTAACCGTTGGAGATACCTTTCGGATAGAAAATGTAATTGTAAACCTCGTACATGCCATCAAAAGTTCGCTATTTCTTAGCGTTCTCTTTTTATTTGAAATGGAAATATGAAAGTTTGAAACCAAAGGGTGTAGTGACGTCACTAAAATGGTCGCCATCTTTAAATAGTGCAAAGTATTGAAATCAAAAGTTACCTATATGTTAACCAGGTAAATCAGCTACTTCCAAGTAAAATTCATGTAAATCGGACCAGTGGTACTTGCGTGATTGAGTAATCTCATTTTTAGCCTCGCTTCGCTCGCGTCATAGTCG
Organism: Meconema thalassinum; assembly: GCA_946902985.2. Classification (NCBI taxonomy): domain Eukaryota; kingdom Metazoa; phylum Arthropoda; class Insecta; order Orthoptera; family Tettigoniidae; genus Meconema; species Meconema thalassinum. Next base: position 350,926,625 of record OX336391.1, read on the forward strand.
TGTCATATTGTTATTCAATGAAATGCAGGTTTAACCCCGTTAACACCCCTTAATAACCTGAATATCCAAAAATCCCTCCTTAGTAGACGTTTTCGACACACAACAAACATATCCCCAAAATATCATTCTTCTAACATTAATAGTTTTGGTTGGTCGATGAAAGTGAACATCCAAAATTCCTTCTTTAGTGGACGTTTTTCTTCCAGAATTACACTTCTCCCCATAGGCCCCTTAAATTGCATTTATGAAAAAACGGTCGAACACCTTTTTTTTAAGCTGATTGATTTCATCCGAGTTTCAAACTCCTCGCCTATGTCGTTTAAGAGATACACGCTCCGTTAGGAATCTTTCAACCGCCATTTTTCTTCCCTTTCACCTCATAATATACACTACATCGAAAAACCATTAAACATGTGTCAGCTTATTTTTAATGATTAGTATATGTGCCAAGTATCACATCCCCAAATGAAACCACTCGTGAGATATTTTTATTCAATGAAATGCACGTTTACCCTCTTAACACCTCTTTACAACCTGAATATCCAAAACTCTTTCCTTAGTGGACGTTTTCGACATACAACGAACATATACACAAAATGTCATGTTTCTAACTTCAATAATTTTGGCTGGGCGATGATGAGTGAGTGAGTCAGTCAGGACATTTTCTTTCATTTATTTTTGACTAGCAGAAGTACCCGTTCTTCGAACGGTGTTATATATTAACACCAGACATTATCAATTGAGCTACTGTTGCAATGGTTAGTGGTTTGCCATTCCTTCATAAGTTTATCAGAACGAAGTTAGTTTTCTGGGATTATCACACACACTGTTAATTTAAGGGCCTTAAAATGTGGTTTTCGGAGACCCCTTATAGACTCGCGAATTTTGTGTCTCACAATGAGAAGCGCAACATATGCTTTGATCGTCCTTCTAGGATAATTTTTATATTTCGCCTATTTTAGCATGTACTTTGAGAAGTTTTTCCCTATATCCACCCTTCTACTGTATGAAAAGTACGGTGAAGAGTTTTATAAATGTTTGGTGTATTGACTCATGTTTACCATACCTAAATTTACGATGCTCCAAGCATCCGAACACGATTTATAGGCGTAAATAAAGATACACAGAAAGACAGACAGACAATTCTATTGCCTACGACATATCACCCAGATATCCAAATATGGGTATATCTACCATACAGTATCAAACAAAATCTTCCTTATGATGAACCCGTATGTCGACAAAATAAAATAAAAATAAAAATTTAAAATGTGCTCTCATACTAAATTCACCTAACGTGTACTTCCTGACGTGAAATAGATTTGAAAGCTTTGTAGACGAAACGCAATACACCTCACATAAAAAATGACCCTCTACGTTGTGTTAGGTCTCCATACACAGGAAGACCTCTTTCATAAATTATAAAAGCTTGTGGTGCATGAAAATTCAGGTTCTTTAGCCTCAAATGGCCCAAATTCCTAAAAGCCGCAAAAAATGCTGATTCAATTCAGGAATTTTTGAAAATAATGTTGCTGTTTGGAGATATAATAGACTTTCTGTACTATATGTCGCACGTGAAATTGCATGAAAAAATTCTAGGTTACCCCTTGACCCCCTTAATTGCACTGACGAATTATACAGTCTACGTTGGTTCCGTGATAACCTTTTAGCCATTTGTAAACTTTCACAGAAATGTAATAAATGGAGTAGCCTAATAATAATAATACTGTATGGCCTCGGGTGACGGGTGCAAGCTTCGTAATTTGACACCCAGAGGGTAGCTTGCATGTCGAAATTTCGTTGCTCCTTGAATCACTATGAAAGGCAAGGACGGTAGATATCTAAGCTCCTTGAACACTATAGCGCTTCCTAGTAGAGAAATGAGGAACTTTTTGTTGGCGGAAAATCCTGAGATTAATTTTGCCATTATGAACACGGCCTACTGAATTCAAATGGGTTCTTTGACATGCCAACATCGTATGATATGCGAGTCGTATTTTTGCCGCCATTCAAAAATCACTTACCACGGCCAGGAGTGAACCTGCAATCTTGGGGTTAGTAGACCGACACGCTATCCAATTACCCGCCGTGGCAAGGCATAAATGGAGTGACATTGCTTCTTACAGAAATAGATGGAAAGTTGGATGCCACCCCTTGAGATAATGTTGTCATGGTTACCGATTTCCATTCCTTCATTAGTTTGTTAAATTAAATTAAATTAGTGTTCTGGGAATATTTCAGATACTGTTGGTTTTAAAGCCATATAATGTAGTTTTCGAGGCCCCCAAGTTTTGTTTCTGGCACCGAGGGGCTTTGTCTCCTCGTTGTACGCCATAATATAATACTACTACTAATAATATAATATAGGAATAGGAATATAATAGACCTGCCGTACCACACCCGCAGGTGTAAATCGCGTGAAAAAATTCTAGTGTACCCCTTGACCCCCTTAAGCGCATTATACGTAATGATGAATTTTACAGCTTAATTTGGTTCCGTGATAACCTTCTAGCCGTTTGCAAACATTCACACCAATGTAATTAATGGAATTGCATTGCGTTTTATAGCAATAGATGGACCTCTGAGAATCTGTTGCCATGGTTACCGGCCTGTAATCGTTCATTAGTTTATTAAATGAAATTCGTTTCCTGGGAATATCTAAAAAACGGTTGGTTTTAGGACCTTAAAATGTGGATTTCGGGGACCCTCCCCCGAGTTTTGTCTCTCACATTGAGGAGCTGAAAATGATCTTTGTCTCGTTCTTCTACTCATATTTCAGCTTGTATTTTAAGGGGGTAGGCCCTCCTTTATGAGAGGTACGGAGAAGGGTTACATCAATGATTAGTGTCGTGTCTCCGATGGATATCTGCACCAAATTTTACGTTGATACACCCAGCCGTTCTCGAGTTATAAGGGAACAAAGTTGTCCACAGACAAACAGACAAACAGACAAAAAATATCGCGCGAATCCATCATAAAACAGTCTGAAACGCGTAAATAACTCAAATTTCCGTAGAAATTGCGAAAAAAACATACAAACTTTAATTTTTATATATGTAGAGATATACTGCACCGCTCGGTGATAACCGTGTTTTATTGCACAAATTTAGGTTTTACTCGCTAACCGTTGGATATTCACGAAAAGTGATACAGACCTTTTGGATAGAAAATTAAATGCTAAATCTCGTGTATGCATCAAAAGTTTGCTATTTCTTTCCGTTCTCTTTTTATTTGAAATGGAAATATGAAATTTTGAAACCAAAGGGTGTGGTGACGTCACATATGTGGGTTTTACTCGATAACCGTTGGAGATACACGAAAAGTGATAAGCACCCTTCGGATAGAAAATTAAAATTTGAAGCTCGGATGTGCCATCAACAGTTTGCTATTTCTTAGCGTTCTCTTTTTATTTGACATGGAAATATGAAATTTTGAAACCAAAGGGTGTAGTGACGTCACTAAAATGGTCGCCATTTTTAATAGTGCAAAATATCGAAATTAAAAGTATCCTATATGTAAACATTGTAAATCAGCTACATCCCTGCAAAATTTCATTTAAATCGGACCAGTGGTTCTTGCGTTATTGAGTAGCACACAGACAGACAGACACACACCATCTCATTTTTATATATTAGTATGATAATTTCACCCCTCCCCATGAACCCCTTAAATTGGAATTATGAAACAAACGGTCGAACACCTATTTACTTATTTAAAGCTGTTTTCCCCCTGAGTTTGATGGGTGAGAAAGTGAGTCAATCAGTTAGGACCCTATCTTTCCTGTTTTTTCCCCCAGAATTTCACCCCTCTCCAAGGGATCCAATTGGATTTATGAAAAAACGGTCAAACACCTATTTACTTGTATTATAAGCTGTTTTTTTCCCGCTGAATTTCTAACTTCTCGCCTATGTCGTTTCAGAGATACACGCTCCGTTAAGAATCCCTCAACCCCCAATTTTCACCCCTTTCACCTCATAATATACACCACATCGATAAACCCTTAGACATATTGAACCCAACGGGGTTAGGCTGACTGGTGTCGAACGTGGAACTCAGAGATAGTTGAGCTCAGAATAGAGGTTCCAGCAAGGAACGAACACGAGATCTTTTGAGGGAGTCTAAGTTATAAAAACCCCTAGAGAAAATACATATTAAATCACTTTTGTGATATGAACTAATGCTGATATTATTTATTAATATAATGCAGAGAATATTAGTAGAATACTGTATTATTGGGCTGTATGAGGCATACAATTCTGGACTCGAGCACAGAAGTTGGAGCGCTTGACATTTGTCTAATGACTCTGGAAAAGGGGCGTAGTTTCTTGGAGGCGTGTCATTCTATGTGACCTACTTAAGTCGTCTGGAGCAGGTCAGGGGGCTAAATTGTTGTCAAGTTATTCCCCGTTTCAGAATAGAGAGGCTAGAGGAGTGAGAAGATACCAGCGTAATATAATGATTACTCGTGTTTGGAGCAACGCAGTGACATGAGGTTTGCACCTATGTGAATGTTTAGCCGGGAGGCTAATTATCAATCCATTAAACATTGAAATCGAGGCAGATTTAATGGAACGCGCAGTAACACAGTAATTGGAGGTTTGCGGAGAGATCTAACCATGGTTTCAGGGATTTTTATGGGACACCGCGTGGGCACGCGCTGGCAAAGGCAATTAATATTAATTAATTGGCCGATCGATCCTCGAGCACGCATATAGATCTGTGATCAGCGAGGAAAAAGGAACCATATAAACGTTAATTCATGACCAGAATCATACTGTGAGAGAAGATGACACTGCAGGGAAATTCTCGGTCTACTTTTTCTCTCCAAACGAATATAAGGGGTGGACCCAGGACAGTGGCAGGCAGTCGAACCATACTTGAGCGCGGGAAGCACGTCACCCGAAGCCCAGAGAAGGGACGCGCAGACTTTAACATTCTAAGTGCAACAACATATAATCATGTATTAAGTCATGAATTAATAACGAGTAATGTAATCAGTTGAACCGCAGTCTAGTGCGAAGTGCGCGTTACCGAAGTCGAGAAGGGACGCTCGGACTTCAACATGAAGAGCCGTGCAGTAAGACATTTATTAATACCAGTTATTAAGGACAGTCGTGCCATATGTGTATAGTCGGCATTACGAGCGATTGTTATTGTGCACGTAGGAAATGTACCGAGTGATGTACGAGGTAGGACAATTGAGAGTGATAATTTGTACAAGTACAATGTACAATGGTTGAGCGCAGTATGTAAACTATTGGTTAGAGGATCATAGGATGTTGGACTGCGTAGAGATAAACTTTATTATGCGATTGGTGAAATTTCATAAGAATACCAATATAATTAACGCTCAGGACGATATGCAAGCATATTTTAGCGATATCAGGAAGTTTATCGAAGGATAGAGATTGATAGACAGTTTGGGGAATCGATAGGAATCCCTAGGCAGAGAATCGAGACTTTCAATCAGGATGCGGATAGCAGCGAGGAGGAGATCTTCAACGTCTGCATTTCTGATATCTTGGCAGGAAAAGTCAACCAGTAAGAAATGTAAATAGTGAGCGTGTGATTGTAGTGATGATCTGTTAAATATCTGTAAAATTAATATTGTAACAAGTGCTATAAAGTGTTGTGTGAATAAGGAGGCAACAGCTTCAATATGGAAAGGAAAAATGCCGTGTGTCTTGTAAGGCAAAAGTTATGTAAAATGTGTGTTAAAAGTATAAGAATGCCTTGCTAATTTTTCAAATAATGGCGGGCATTACTGGAAGAAATGCGTGGTTTGAGCCACCAGACTAGCCGATGTAAGTACCCAAAAACCATGATTTTATAGCAGTTATAGTCCACTGTATGATGAGTGATTTCAAAATTATAAAATATGCCAATAAGAGTCAATTTTAGTAGGGAGAACCTCAAGGTATTATTGTTGTGTTGATTTTAGTAAAGTTGAGATGTCTTTGTGCATCATTGAGTGGATAAATCGTTACCACTATTGTAAAATGGCAATTCAGTGATATAAAAACTTAACGTAACGAACACGGATGTTCGGTTATTAAAATGGTTACGTTGTGTCGGGTTATTGTAATTCATGTCAGTTATAATAATAATAATAATAATAATAATAAGGAATAAATGAATACACATTAGGGAAAAATGGTTGTAAGCAAAATATATATGCTAATTGGAATATTTATCTATCCAAGCAGTAATATTATATATGAAGGGCTAAGAAAAGCAATTTAATATCAGAGTATATGAGATAATGGGAATAAATATGCAAGAATCTAGGGAATGGAAGAGTTTAATAGAGAATTGAATTTGCAGTTTGTGAATAAGCTTGTAGAGTAATTGATAGATTCATCTTACTAATTAAAGGACGAGATCATAACACAATAGTCACGGAAGCCAGGTAATCTATTCGACGTGTGATATCTCGTATAGCCTAGGACATACAGATATATTTATTATGGCCAGATGGTACATAGTGATTAACCCTAACTTTGTGGATTGCCATGAAATGTTCCGGGTTCGAATCCTGTGGTGTATGAGAGGATAACAATGGATACCTCTGCATGATACCTGATGTCGACCGAGAACTAGTTATTGAAATAATTCAGCTCCTGAGAAGTGAATTTAATTGGCGGCAGGATGTGCCTGACCGTAGCATTTAATGAGATGCCGGCTAGCCAGTTCGACCAGTGATTGATGAATCTCGTTCCTTCATATAATGAAATGGACCTGTTGAGGCCAGTTATTAATATCCTAAGGTTAGGAATAAATATTTAAACACGCCCATAACCTGTCTTGCATACAATTTAGTTGAAATCATATGGGATATGTAGGTCATTGAGACTGCACTATTGTATTTAAAATCTTGTTACTGCTTGGAGATAAAGCAGGAGGGAGTCAGGAAGGGACAGCGCACGTGTTGTGACCGCTCGACTCAGTCCCATTGTATACAAGTAGCTCCGAGGGGGAGATTTTTAAACGACCCTTGAAGGTTGACATTTAGAATGGACAGACTTTGAAACCCTGTTTGTAATGAAAAGAGTCGTTGTTGTATTGTATAATGAATTTGTGTGGTTTGAAACACATTGTTAAATAAGGATCGTTCTTAAAGTAATACTTGGCAAACTTTTCAGTTGTTGGAAGTTACATTTTTATACTGACGGTGTTACTTACATCTAAAGGTCGACACTAGATGCCATAGGCTATGCCCACGCAAGGGTAGCATAATATACCATCCGACACAGCGGTAACGGAATTTTTGAAATTGAAATCACAACGGTATACAGTGGAACTGTAGAAAAGGGGACTGCAGAAGGGAACTGCAGAACGGGGTATGATTACATATAATTGTGGAGTTGCAAGTTAATTTGATGTGCAACCCATAAATTGGCTAATGCATGGTAAAGCATTTTGGTGGGAAGAGAGATACAAAACACAAGTGTACGCATAATGTAAATTAAGAGGTGTTGAGAGTAAACAATTAAGCTTGTGAATGAAAGAGGTCACAACAGATGACATAAGATTATAAGTACAGTTTATGTGTAATTTACATGTGCATCAGCGCACTTGAGAATGAATTTTGATGTCAATCTCAGGGTAAATGAATGAATAATCATCAGGATTTGCAAGGATAAAGTGTGAATATTAGTGGATTGTAGGAGTAATTTTGCTTTGTTTTATGTTATATTGTTGGGATTGTGTTTTTGTGTGTGTTTGAAGCCATGATTTAAAGCTGAATTAAAGTCTTTAGAATAGAGTTGTGCTTTATCATTGTAGAGTTGATACCTTTTAGTCTCAGATCAAAAATATGCAACTGCTCAGTGGGTGGACGGTACACGCCTGAGGACTGATGCTGGCTGGAGGCAGAAGCATGTTTTCCATGGAAATTACTCACATGGGTACATGGAATTTGATGTCCTGTACAGTGATTTGAGCTAAAGGTACAACTTAAGTCGGTCAAGATCTAGTGTAAACAACTCTATTAGATTAACGAATAAAATGAATTAGGGGAATGACCGCACCTAACCTTAGCTAAGCTCCGATATAAACAATATAAATTTTGATAGATACCTTATACTTACCATGATCCAGGTAACATGGGGCGGTATTATTCTATCGTGGAATCGCCTAATTAGTGCAATATGTATATCTTGGCATGGCAAGACCTGACCTTCATTTATAAAACATGGTAAGACCACCTACTTTATTTATCATGGCAAGGCCCAAGTTGGGGCATTCGACAGTAAAACCGAGTCCTTGGATGGTTGCTGCGATATCTTACGAGGCCAAACCTCCTATATATTTATCATGGCGCTGATATGTGGGGCCAGTTTAAAATACAGGTCACCATAGGCGCTGGTGTATATATTTATCATGGCGCCCAGGTTTGTGGAGCTTATGGGATTTAGGGAAACCCCATAGATTTTTATGGTATTTCATGGGGAAAACCATAATAATTATTTTTTTGCCTCAAACTGTGTTTGAGTGATTTTTGAGTTCAGTAGGCTTTTGAAGTAACGCAGAATCTCTCTATTGAGAAGAGAATTACCCAAGGGTATGAGCGCTACACACCCAATCCACAATTTATCCAAAAATCCAAGTTTTAAGTACAATCTTGCAATAATTATGTGTACAGTGTCTTGTATTTCTCTTCAAAACGAATCCACACATGTATCCAGGAAGCCTGCCTATATCTCAAAGTGAATTGTTGTAAGAATGGCTGGTACGGAGAATAATTTTGCAGGGGATTGCAGAGCTAAAACAGCATTTTGACGCTGTTAATGAACAGAATAAGCTGGAAGCCAAGGCTTTCCAGTATGAAATAAACAATCGTTTAGATGCCAATCAAGAGGCAATTAATGCAAATCAGGTTGCAATGAATAATAATCAGGTTGAATTGAGTAATCGTTTAGATGCCAATCAGCTGGCAATTAATGCTAAACAGGTTGAAATAAACAACCGATTGGATGCAAATAAGGCAGAAATAAATGATAAGCTAGGTCAAATGCAAGAAACAATTAAGACTGAGGTAACAGAAACCGTTGTAAGCATTATATCAGAAATGCAGGTTAAGACCGATAAGCGTTTCGAGGCGATAGAAGCCAAACTTGAAAGTAATTTACAGGCATGTAAGCACGCGCAGGATGAAACGAACGGTAGGTTAGATGCGCTGTCTAATGACATTAAGGATATTCAAATCCAAAATGAGGCGAATCTCGAACGCCAAGCAAAACAGTTTTCAGAATTTACTAGAACGGTAGATCAGAGATTAGAAGAAAATGACAGCAAATGGGACGAGAAGCTAAAAGGTTATGCTAGAGCGATTAACGGTGATCTAAAGAAGCAGGATCAGAACATATTAGATCAATGTCAGGAAATAGGAGAGATTAAGGTTATCGCTAACGAAAGTAAAGAGCTGGTAGGCAACATAAAGGGTCAGATGAGCAAAGTTCATCAAGAACTGGACCAAATTCAAAGCGACATTGTTATCGTTAACAAAAGACAAGATGAAAACATAGGGGAAATCGTTAAGGTCCGGAATGAAATATCAAAGGTCAATGGACATATCCAAGAGGAAATTAAAGGACTTAGAGAAGAACTCGAAGTGAGAGAAGGCCAAAAGACAGAGGCAAGCGACAAGACCCTTGCTCAAATAAAGGAAGATGTAGAGGATGAAATCTCCCATATCAAGCAAAGCCTGAAGGAAGATAAGAAGAAAATATTTCAAGTGGCAGAAGAAAATAGGGATAGGCTTAGCAGAATAGAGAAAGAGGTAATTACTCGATTGGAAAGAGCAGAGATGCGCCACAATCAAATGGAGTCTAGGACAATAGCACAGGAGGAAGCCCTAATGAAAGATCCTAAGTCAAGTGAAGGCAGCGTGGAAGATATGAGGAAAACCAGGTGGGCAGATTTAGAAACCCAACCTATAATAAGGAATGCTACAGGCCCAGGCGAAAGTACTTATATGACGCCAGGTGCACCGATTGCAGCCTCTACGCCGCATGAAAACGCTATGCACACCCAAGTTATAAATGTAATTAGAGTAAGCGAAGAGAAACCAAGAAAATTTTCAGGTAGCCATTGTAATATGACACCGAAGTATTGGTTGAAAGAAGTGTCTGAATATTTAAACGATGCGCGTATACCACAAGAGCGCAGGCTACGAGCCATAGAGAAACTAACGGAGGGAGAATGTGCGTTATGGTTTCGCAGTTTCCGTTATACCTTCGATACTGTCGAGGAGTTTCGGGAAGCTTTTTTGAAAAGATACTGGGACCCGATGACCCAACAGAATTTACGATTGGATTTGGATTCGAAAAGATACAGCACCAACAATCCAACGAAGTTAGCTGAATTCTTTATATCTCAGATGTGTCGGTTTAAGGAACTTGACCAAAAACCTAGCGAGCTGGAGCTATGTATTGCTATTGCCAAGCAACTTCCTTATGAAATCGAAAGGCTGCTGATTTCGGCAAATGCAAAAACCGCTATGGAAATGGAGGCAGTTCTTAGGCAACTGGACCTCACGACATCCAGTACTATGCGTCAGAATCGAACCGTGGAACAGGTACACGTTACCAACACGCAGACTGACCAGTACCAAGCTCCGAAAAATAATAAAGCTACTAGCACTGAAACGTTAGATTCCAACGGTCGTCAATGGGAACATGAACCCAGAAGATGGCAACCGAAGTATAAAGAAAATGCTGGTAGAGGAAGAGGAGGCCGAAATTCTTGGAATCAACAGAATACTAGGGGTAGACCGTAACAAAATAATGGAGGTAACAATGGCCAAGAAGGCAACAATCGGAATTGGAGACCCCAGGAAAGAAGATGTAACTTTGATGACGAGGTAGAGGAACGTTATCACGCTTCATTGCAATACCTCAATGAAAGGGGAGAAGAACCCCAGGAGCAGCAAGTCCGCTGGCAAGAAGCTATGCAAAATAGGACGTCACCAGACAGATATGGAGACGGAGCCAAAAGTTTGGAGTTACAGCGCAGTGAACAGGAGAGAAGAAAATTTAAGGGGACGGGCGTTGTAGGAAAAAAAAACTCCAAAATAAGAAGAATTTGAGAATGATGGATGGAAGGCGGTCAACATCATTAATTGGATAGCCAAACCGGAAGAATTAATCGAGGATACAGGAGGATCACAGGTCATGATCAAACGAGAACTGCCCATTATACTAGTAAGAGAGGCAGGGTTGTAGATAAGACGTCTGTTAGACACGGGTTCAACGGTGTGTCTTATGAGACAAGCTTTGTATAATGAGATAGCTCAGAGAGAAAATGTTTTGAAAATACCTATCTCAAGTGTCAAAATAAAAGGTGTCATTCCTGACAAAACGATGATATGCAAATATCAGGTATTCCTAGATTTACAGATAGGAGGCTCTATTTTTTCACAGAGTTTTCTACTAGTAAACAAATCGCCTTTTAACCTTATTGTTGGGGCAGAGTTTATAAGGGAATACAGAGTGGTAATAGACCTATCACAGGACAGAGTGATGTTCCGTGTGAACAAGGAAGCTGAAGGCTTAGAGGTCTCACTCAAACAGAATGAATCAGGGAAAGATGAACAAGTATGGCATACATACAGAGACATGGCTGAGGAAGAAGTGTTAGCTATCGAGCAGTTAGAAGATGAACTGAAAACACTAGCCGCAGACATGGAGAAAGATCTGGAACCCGAACTGGAAGAACATATTTCGGAAAAACTAGAAGAAGCAAAAATCGGTCCAAGAGATAAAGAAAATGTAAAGAAATTATTATTGGAACAGAAGGAAGTCTTCGACTCGAGACCGGGTCGTGTAAAGAACTTCACTTATGCATTCCAAGTTAGCGACTGGACACCATTTAGGCAGAAACCCTTCCCTATAGCCGAAAAGCATTATGCTAAGGTCAAAGAAGCAATTCAGGAGATGTTGGAGAATGGTGTTATTGAGAAAACACCTACGCCTTATGTAAGCCCATTGGTAATCGTACCTAAGACAGACGGGACTGTCAGAGTATGCCTGGATCTGAGGCATTTAAATATGAAGGTAATACCGGAGTTTGACAAAGGAAATTAAAGAAATCCTCAGAATGTTTAAAGGGAAGATCATATTTACAAATTTAGATATCACGTCGAGCTTTCACCATCTTGAATTGGAGAAGAAAACTAGTCTGTTGACAGGATTTATGTTTGATCAACATACATATACGTTTTTAAGACTACCTTTTGGTTTGAAAACAGCTGGTTCAGCTTTGATAAGAGCGTTAGATCGCAATCTATCAGATGATGTTAAAGAGAGTACCATCAGATACGTAGATGACATTCTACTCACATCAGAATATCTGGAGGAGCACATGAGAGACCTGAAGAAGTTGCTGGATAACCTTCGAGAAGCTAATTTTAAGGCTAATATCAAGAAATCGCTCTTCTGTCAGAGGGAAGTTAAATTCCTAGGGCACGTTATCGAAGAAAATGAAGTTTAGCCAAACCCAGAGAAATTAGAGGTAATTCGAAATTTTCCTCGACCCACGAAAGTTAAGCACGTCCGACAGTATTTGGGAGTAATTGGATTCTTTTCTAACCACTGCCCGAACTATACTACTGGTGCATTCTTGGAATGCACGGTACCTGAGATTATAATGTTGAATGCTTTTGCACGTTCTTTCCTTCCTCTTTGTCAAACACCAACAGTGATCATCTGGTTTCTCCTTGTTGAGCAAATCTCTTACGTCTTCATAAGTATGTTTCAGATATATAACTTCTGTGACCCACCTAGCGTCATCTAGTAGCGAACCTCTGAAGCTACTCAATTCCTCATCGTGCTAGAGGACTTACATATCCATCTGGCCACCAGATCTCGTTACTATCGTCAGCTATTTTCTCCTTGAGCAAGAGGACTACGTCTACTGTTTCACTCACCATGCTGCGTTAATATCGCCTACCATCAACTCTTAGAAGACCATCCATCAAGAAGAAAATTTATTTTTGATAAGTTGGTTATGCTGATATGTATACCTTTTGTTTCCTACCCCCACTCTCTCCCCTTCCTAGGACCTTCCGTGCTTCGTTGAGCTGCTCTCACTTCTCCGTCTGCAGTTGACTCGTTCAGTCAAAGCTCCGCTCGAGCTTGCCTCCTCAAACCAAGAGGCTCACCCTCTTTTACGCCATGTTGGCCAAGTAATCATCAATAGAAACTTCGACTTCAACATGAAATCAAGATAAGTACCATTTTTAAAAAGTTTTAACCTCATCTTCATGGTTTTAACTTCCAAGTGCTTTTAATTATAATTTATAGGCAGTGTGAAATGATTAACTTTGGGGCAATAATCATTCCTCGTGGGATTTGCCATTTTGAGCTTTTGCTTGTATGAGCCAACCTTACTAAAAAAGAGCTTTTCTTAAGCGATTCAAACGAGAAATCCTCTCGCTACGTGGGATATTACCTAATACCCGCTGCCTATAATTATAAAACTAGTTCCTCCGTTGGATTTTCTCAACCCCATTTTCTGCTAAGGTCGTTCTGGAACCTTCGAGACTTTGTTCTCTATCGGCGAGTCTTGCCGTCAAGTATTGTTCACGCACTTGTGAAAATGCTAGTTAAAATGAGGAATCTTCCTTATAAATTTTTGCAATAGCTAACTTTCTTCCACCGCTGGAACCTCGGGAACATTCGATATCGCATTTAATTGTAATTTACGACTTTCTCAAGAAATAGACTCACTTTCTAGTGGGTCACTCAGCATATACTCGAATTGATGGATGAAAGGCGGAAGCACAAGAATATAAGAGATGAAAAGGGGAAAGCAGAATACAGACGTCTGAGAAATGAGGTTAACAAGAAGTGCAAGGAAGCGAAAGAAGAATGGTTGAAAGAGAAATGTGCTGGTATAGAAAATTGTCTGAAATTAGGAAATGTAGACACAGCTTATCGAAGGATTAATAATACTTTTGGGGAAAAGAAGACTAAGTGCTGTAATATTAAGGACACAAATGGAAAGCCTCTAACAGATAGGGAAGAAAAGGTTGAGAGATGGAAAGCTTACATAGAGAGTTTGTATAAGGGAAAGGAGATTGAGAATCATGTAATGGAAAGGGAAGAGGAAATTGATGAGGATGCGAAAGGAGATTTAATATTGAGATCTGAATTTGATAGAGCTTTGGAAGACTTAAGCAGGAACAAAGCACCAGGCATAGATGATATACCGATTGAGTTGCTACGCTGCATAGGAGAGGAAGGTCTGATCAGGTTATTTCACTTGGTGTGTAGGATTTATGAGACAGGTGAGGTACCCCCTGATTTCAAGAAGAATGTAATCATCCCTATACCAAAGAAAGTGGGAGCTGACAGATGTGAAGATTACCGTACAATCAGCTTGATTACTCATGCTTCAAAGATCCTGTCTAGAATAATTTACAAGAGGATTGAGAGCCAGATAGAAACGGAGTTGGGTGAAGACCAGTTTGGTTTCAGGAGAAATGTAGGAACAAGGGAAGCTGTACTAAGTCTTAGGCTGATTTTGGAAGGTAGAATAAGGAAAGATAAGAGAACGTTCATGGCTTTTGTAGACTTAGAAAAGGCTTTTGATAACGTTGATTGGACTAAATTGTTTGACATTTTGAAATCGATTGGAATAAAGTACAGGGATAGGAGGGTGATATACAATCTATACAGAAACCAAACAGCAGTCATTCGAGTTGAAGGACATGAGAGAGAAGCTGGTATTCAGAAAGGTGTAAGGCAAGGCTGCAACTTATCACCCATACTTTTCAATCTTTACATTGAACAAGCAATGAAGGAAATTAGAGAAAAATTTAAAGTGGGAGTGAAGATTCAAGGAGAAATAATTTCAACTCTGAGATTTGCTGATGATATCGTCATCTTGGCCGACAAGCCTGAAGATTTGAATGAGTTTTTGAATGGTATGGACTCCGTCTTACGGAAAGAATTCATGATGAAAATTAATAAATGTAAAACAAAAATACTGGAATGCAGCCGAAATAAATCAGAAACCTCTATGGAGATCAAATTGGCAGGTGAAAAGCTGAAGGAAGTAGGAGACTTCTGTTACTTAGGAAGCAGAATAACCAGTGATGGACGAAGCAAAGAGGATATAAAAAGTAGGTTGGCTCAGGCAAGAAAAGCATTTCTACAAAAACGGAATCTGCTGACATCGAATATAGATTTAGGTATTAGGAAGTCATTTTTGAAAGCCTTTGTCTGGAGCGTGGCGCTCTATGGAAGTGAAACTTGGACTATTGGTGCAGCAGAAAAGAGGAGAATTGAAGCATTTGAAATGTGGTGTTACAGGAGAATGATGAAGATCAGATGGGTAGATAGGGTTACAAACAAAGAGGTATTAAGACGAGTGGGAGAGGAGAGATGTTTCTGGCGACTGCTAATGAAGAGAAGAGATAGGTTGGTAGGACACATACTAAGACACCCAGGAATAGCAAGCTTAGTTATGGAAGGAAGGGTCGAGGACAAGAACTGTAGGGGTAGACCAAGGTTAGAATATGTTAAACAGATTGCCTCGGATGTAGGGTGTGGTAGCTATGTAGAGATGAAACGATTAGCTCAGGACAGGGAGGCATGGAGAGCTGCATCAAACCAGTCAAAAGACTGAAGACTCAAACAACAACAACATCTAGTGAAACCAGTTATTTTCATCATTGCAATAACTTTCTTTTCCATAAACTTTGCGTCTCAACAGTGAACTTTTCATAGGTTTCAATGAACTATAGTGAAATCCAGTGCTTGCTCAACTTTTCTACCGCGTCGCGATCGTCCGCTTATATTCAAATAAGGCCATGGACATTTTCCTTAATTCCCATTTCTCTTTCCTAAACCTTTCACTAACAATCTGCAATAAACTTTTAATCTAGGTCTGTTCCAATAAGGTGTCATTCCAAGAAGTGCCCTTCCATTTTTGTTGGTTTATCATTAAGTATCTCTGTATAATCTTTGTGATACGTGTCTAGCACACGTTTCAAACTTACATTGTTCCTCCCTTCAAAATCAGGGAAAACAATTCTCTAAACTCTTGAGCGAGTCATGTTCAGGTTTCACGAAATGGAAACTGCCCCATTTTGCTCGTGATTCCTAATTAAACATAGGAAGTCTAGAAACTTCCTTTTCACTTTCTCCAGGTTTCACAGTAAGTGACCTGTCCTCCTTTGTATAATTCTCATATATTAACTCTGTATAAATATAAGAAGTTGTAGGAACTTCTATCTTATTTTTCATGTTGTTATTATTGTTATTTTCAAAGTTGTCATTTTCTCTAGAACATTCTCTAAAGAATTTCTTAAAGTACACTTTTTGTACTCCAACTCACGTTCAAGCTTTAATTATTTCATTGTTTATTGGTTTAAATCTTATAAAGATTTTAGAAACATGTAAGGTTTGAAACCTTATAAATTGTCAATTGCCTGGAGCAACTGTTTAATGTTGAGAGGTCTGCGACCCTATTTGTTAAAAAGTTCAAATGAACTATGTTTATCCAAATTATATTGCACAATTGTTAATCTCCTCAAACTTCTTTGCATTGTTTAATAAATTAAATATTTGTTTTTGGATTCATCATTTCTCTGATACTACAGTTAGGCAGGATCCTGGCTTTCCTAGCTCTTCCTAGGTTTATGCCCTCGTTCATATACAATAAATCTTTTGCTCTCAGTCTTGTCAGACCATCACCCTTCCCTATAGTACTTTTATTCGTGCTTGGAAGGAAACACACTAAAGCCTCTCTCTGGCAAACTGCCCAAGCCTTAGCTGCGGTTCCCGTTGGCCTCGACCAAGCTCGTACCTACTTTAGGTATCCGAGAGTTAATTTCCATTGGCAACTGTTTCTAAGGGTATTTAAATCTCAACTTATTAATTTTGTGGGACTCTCCTCCTATTTTTCTATCCTTTTTCTCCAATCCCAAATCTACTTCCTTCTCTTAATCATCTTCACTTGGTGGGTGGGTTATTCCCTAGCCTATAATCTACCCAAAAATTGGTACCAGAAACCCGGAAGAGTCCATTTGCTATGTCCATTGTTTGTCAAGTGTCATTTGACAATACTTTGCAAATTTTTAATATCTCCTTTGGATCTTTCAGCTATATCTACGTCATGCAAAGCCTGTGAACGGGAAAGAGGCCGCTCCTGTCTCCTTTGGTGTGTCTTGTTCTTTCGACCTATTCTCTGCTGCAAACCTGACAGCATCTCCAAGGTTCTACAGTTTCGTGAGTTGTATTTCAATTTATTCTTTTTGTCATGGCTCCTGCTGAAAAAGATGAAACTCTCATTGCTAGACGTTCTTCCTATAAAGGGCAACTC
The DNA here is from genome assembly GCA_946902985.2 of Meconema thalassinum. Classification (NCBI taxonomy): domain Eukaryota; kingdom Metazoa; phylum Arthropoda; class Insecta; order Orthoptera; family Tettigoniidae; genus Meconema; species Meconema thalassinum. Next base: position 350,943,956 of record OX336391.1, read on the forward strand.
ACTAGATTCCGAAATTTTATCAACAAATTAGATCCCGCCGAGTGTGATTTAGATATCTTAACACATCGTCTTAAGTTGTACGAACGGTCTTATGATTATTATGACCAAATTCAAACCGAGATTGAATCCGCTTGCCCAGAACTGCAATCGGATCGGGACGAGGTCGAACCCTTGTACTTTGAAGGAATTGCAAAGGCCCACCAACTGATCCGCAATATCTCAGAACCGGACACTAAGGTCATCAATCCGGCCAGTTAGCACCCGCTTCAGTTCTCAAGAACAAACCGAAACCGTTACTTCCCAAGATAAGCCTACCGCATTTCTCAGGCAAGGAAGGTGAATGGTATTCTTTTTACGAACTTTACTGCTCCCTAATTCATGAAAATATCGAGATCCCAGACATACATAAATTTTACTTTCTCCGTACGTCTTTGGAATCTGAGGCCTTGGCCTTGGTGGAGTCACTGCCTTTAAGCGCAGACAACTACCACATCGCCTTTAATCTTCTTAAAGAGAGATATGGCAATTTACGGTTGAGTGTAGCTCGTCATATCCGCTGTCTCTTCAACTTACCAGCCGTCAAACCTAATGACGTCACATCTTTAAGAGACCTCTTAGATTCTATGCAGTTAAATGTCAGAGCGTTATACCAACTAAAACAGCCTGTCCAAACATGGGACACCATACTTATTCACCTAGCTACATCAAGATTCGATTTTTCGACACTGAAGGCCTGGGAGATCGAACTCGCCTGCAACAAGGAACATTCGTTCGAACACCTTATCTCGTTCCTCAACAGTCGATGTCAATTCCTTACAGCACTCGCATTTCAGTGCGAAAAAGTCGAAACGAATCCTCAGTGTCAAATTTAAAAAAAAAAAACTTGCTTCTTCAAAGGGACATCAGCCCCCATTTGTCGAAAACAAACAAACCCGTTCTTCTTTCAATAATCCAAGAGAAGATATCAGGCCGCTTAACAAATCGTTAAAATGCACGCTCTGTAAAAAGCTTCACACATTGTATTTGTGCAAATCCTTTAAAGAATTGTCTGTCGAAGATCGAAGAAAGTTTGTCTTGAACAGCAAACATTGTTTCAATTGCTTGTCACCTAAGCATTCTTCTTCGAACTGTACGTCATCAAATCTCTGTTTCCATTGCAAAAAACCGCATCATTCTTTATTGCACGTTCACGATAAATCGAGGTCATCAGCACCTGCCTCTTCAAGCTCCATGCAGAGCAGCTCCGAACAAACTAATGCTTCTTCCTGCATTTCTAATGCCGAACCTTCTCATAGTGCGCAAACCCTGTTGACCACTGTACAATTTGAAATCCAAGACAAATTTGGAAATTGGTTTCGAACCCGTGGTCTTCTCGATTCCGCTTCAACGCACAACTTTGTTTCGCAATCGTTGATTAAAAAACTAGGTCTTTCGTCATCGCCTACTTCTATCAATGTGACCGGCATTGACAATTTGAAAACTCAAGTTTTGCAGTCTTCAAAATTGAAAATCAGAGACGTTTGCCAAAGAAACACCAATCTTAATTTAAACTGTCTCATTCTTACCAGTATTGGCAAGGACACTCCAAGTCACTCTATAAATACCTCCGGATTAAAGATTCCCTTGCACTTAAGGTTAGCTGATCCTCAGTTTAATGCTCAAGGTCCCATTGATGTACTTTTCAGTGCCAATGTTTTTTGGAATTGCATTCGCAAACAAACACGCAAGTTATCTTCAACCGTAGTCGCTAGAGACACCGATTTTGGTTGGGTTATTACTGGTGGAATTCAATATCCCAGTGTTCAAACCAAAGCGCAATGTCATTTCGTTACGGCTGACATAAATCCCATTTCTGAAAAAAAGAACGCTCATGTTTCAAATCTCAATATTTTTGAAAACCACTTGTCGAAACGATGTCTTATCAACTGCGCTATCTCTGTAAGTTGTTTAAATGGTTTTTCCTTCTTCCCGCACAAAATGGCAATTCAAGTTCGCCTTGCTTTGTGTTATTTCGTCTATCTTCTTATGTCATTTTTTATAGCAGTTAATTGCTTAAACTATTCCTCGAAAACTATCTTCCCCTTGTGTAAAACCATGGCTATCAGTCACCATCACTTTGCTGTACGCTATGTTTCACTTCTTTCGCTATGTAGATGGATGGTCACGGCCGGCTCCTCCCTCCTTCCTCACAATTGGAAGTCGTTTTGAAACCGCTTGAAACTCTGAATTCTATAGCATCTAGAATAACTATTCTTATGCATAACCTTCTTTTCAATGTCCCAGCTTGTCTTCTTTGCTCGGAAGAATTAAGCTTCTTTTTGTTGAAAATTGTCCGATTTCGTGATCCTCTCAATTATGCGAAATTGATTTCCTACTTTATTTCACATAGCTTTAAATTGCTTGTTCACGTCCAAGTTACGATTGACTGCATTCCGTTCAAACTGAATATCTGCTTTAAGTTACAGCTGATTCACCAAATGTTGTGTGTGTACTTCGAACTGCTTGGTTGTCAGACTTGTTTGTATACACGCCTGAGGAACGCCAAGTTGTTTATTTCCTGTACGCTTGACACAGTTCAAAGCAAGTTTCTCTTATCTCAACTTTGGCTGATTGCCAAGCATTGTGTGGCGAGTTGCTACTACAAGTACAGAAGTCGCTCACCTACTTCCCAAAATAAACTTGTTCCGGTTAAGGACTCTCTCAGCTATTTATATGTCTTATCTCGTTGTACTATGTGTGTCAAGGCCGTGCTTGTTTACGTCTCTTACTTACTCATGCTCGTATTCCATAACTGCTTCGATCCTTGTTCCAAAACTTCGTTGCGTATTTCTCATGCGCTTATGTATTGCAATTTGCTTGCATATTTTGCGATCTTAATGTTCATTGATGAACAAACTGGTTTTTTCTCGTCGTCACATTCGATGTGTTTATGTATTTATACTTGTCATGTCACGTTTTTCGCTGACTTAAGTATTTTTCTGAGTGAACCCTTTGATACTCATTATAACTTAAGGTCATTGTTTATGGCTACTAGTTTGTTACCTATGGCGTTCTTGCTTTCTACTCGCATAGTTCCTTTGTTTATTTGGTATATTCTTGTCTTGAATAGATGTACTTGTTTCTATACGCTTTGTTTAAACTTGCCAATTCTTCTTTCTCATCGTATCGCAATCTTTACTAGTGCTTTATTTCCCTCAGCTTCTAGTTATTTCGTGATTGAAAGTGTTGATAGTTCTCGCCTTTTAACTCCGCTTTCCAATGACCCTGATAACCTCCTTCCACTTACATCTGGTCGCTTTTTTACACGCCCTTCTCTCTCTGCCCCTCCTCCCCTTCCCATTTCTTTCAGGGATTTTGATTTACCCATTGTTTGGTGTAAACTTGAAGCCCTCCGCAATTCTTTTTGGAAAAGATGGAACTTGGAATATTTAACTTCCTTGCAGGGGAGGCAGAAGTGGTTTCTTTCCGGTCCCGATATTAAAGTGGGAGACTTGGTCTTGGTTAGGGATGTTCCAACCCCCCTAGTCGGGCCTTTTGGAAAAGTGACTAAGTGTTACTCTGGAAGAGATAGGAGAGTCAGGGTGGCCAGAATCTTGACCAATAATGGTCAGATCACAAGACCACTTCTCTTCAATTACTGTATTACTCTTAAATGTTTAATTGCTTATTTGTTCCCTGTTGGTGTCTGCCCCTCCCAGTATGGTGCATTCTTGGAATGCACGGTACCTGAGATTATAATTTTGAATGCTTTTGCACGTTCTTTCCTTCCTCTTTGTCAAACACCAACAGTGATCATCTGGTTTCTCCTTGTTGAGCAAATCTCTTACGTCTTCATAAGTATGTTTCAGATATATAACTTCTGTGACCCACCTAGCGTCATCTAGTAGCGAACCTCTGAAGCTACTCAATTCCTCATCGTGCTAGAGGACTTACATATCCATCTGGCCACCAGATCTCGTTACTATCGTCAGCTATTTTCTCCTTGAGCAAGAGGACTACGTCTACTGTTTCACTCACCATGCTGCGTTAATATCGCCTACCATCAACTCTTAGAAGACCATCCATCAAGAAGAAAATTTATTTTTGATAAGTTGGTTATGCTGATATGTATACCTTTTGTTTCCTACCCCCACTCTCTCCCCTTCCTAGGACCTTCCGTGCTTCGTTGAGCTGCTCTCACTTCTCCGTCTGCAGTTGACTCGTTCAGTCAAAGCTCCGCTCGAGCTTGCCTCCTCAAACCAAGAGGCTCACCCTCTTTTACGCCATGTTGGCCAAGTAATCATCAATAGAAACTTCGACTTCAACATGAAATCAAGATAAGTACCATTTTTAAAAAGTTTTAACCTCATCTTCATGGTTTTAACTTCCAAGTGCTTTTAATTATAATTTATAGGCAGTGTGAAATGATTTACTTTGGGGCAATAATCATTCCTCGTGGGATTTGCCATTTTGAGCTTTTGCTTGTATGAGCCAACCTTACTAAAAAAGAGCTTTTCTTAAGCGATTCAAACGAGAAATCCTCTCGCTACGTGGGATATTACCTAATACCCGCTGCCTATAATTATAAAACTAGTTCCTCCGTTGGATTTTCTCAACCCCATTTTCTGCTAAGGTCGTTCTGGAACCTTCGAGACTTTGTTCTCTATCGGCGAGTCTTGCCGTCAAGTATTGTTCACGCACTTGTGAAAATGCTAGTTAAAATGAGGAATCTTCCTTATAAATTTTTGCAATAGCTAACTTTCTTCCACCGCTGGAACCTCTGGAACATTCGATATCGCATTTAATTGTAATTTACGACTTTCTCAAGAAATAGACTCACTTATCTAGTGAAACCAGTTATTTTCATCATTGCAATAACTTTCTTTTCCATAAACTTTGCGTCTCAACAGTGAACGTTTCATAGGTTTCAATGAACTATAGTGAAATCCAGTGCTTGCTCAACTTTTCTACCGCGTCGCGATCGTCCGCTTATATTCAAATAAGGCCATGAACATTTTCCTTAATTCCCATTTCTCTTTCCTAAACCTTTCACTAACAATCTGCAATAAACTTTTAATCTAGGTCTGTTCCAATAAGGTGTCATTCCAAGAAGTGCCCTTCCATTTTTGTTGGTTTATCATTAAGTATCTCTGTATAATCTTTGTGATACGTGTCTAGCACACGTTTCAAACTTACATTGTTCCTCCCTTCAAAATCAGGGAAAACAATTCTCTAAACTCTTGAGCGAGTCATGTTCAGGTTTCACGAAATGGAAACTGCCCCATTTTGCTCGTGATTCCTAATTAAACATAGGAAGTCTAGAAACTTCCTTTTCACTTTCTCCAGGTTTCACAGTAAGTGACCTGTCCTCCTTTGTATAATTCTCATATATTAACTCTGTATAAATATAAGAAGTTGTAGGAACTTCTATCTTATTTTTCATGTTGTTATTATTGTTATTTTCAAAGTTGTCATTTTCTCTAGAACATTCTCTAAAGAATTTCTTAAAGTACACTTTTTGTACTCCAACTCACGTTCAAGCTTTAATTATTTCATTGTTTATTGGTTTAAATCTTATAAAGATTTTAGAAACATGTAAGGTTTGAAACCTTATAAATTGTCAATTGCCTGGAGCAACTGTTTAATGTTGAGAGGTCTGCGACCCTATTTGTTAAAAAGTTCAAATGAACTATGTTTATCCAAATTATATTGCACAATTGTTAATCTCCTCAAACTTCTTTGCATTGTTTAATAAATTAAATATTTGTTTTTGGATTCATCATTTCTCTGATACTACAGTTAGGCAGGATCCTGGCTTTCCTAGCTCTTCCTAGGTTTATGCCCTCGTTCATATACAATAAATCTTTTGCTCTCAGTCTTGTCAGACCATCACCCTTCCCTATAGTACTTTTATTCGTGCTTGGAAGGAAACACACTAAAGCCTCTCTCTGGCAAACTGCCCAAGCCTTAGCTGCGGTTCCCGTTGGCCTCGACCAAGCTCGTACCTACTTTAGGTATCCGAGAGTTAATTTCCATTGGCAACTGTTTCTAAGGGTATTTAAATCTCAACTTATTAATTTTGTGGGACTCTCCTCCTATTTTTCTATCCTTTTTCTCCAATCCCAAATCTACTTCCTTCTCTTAATCATCTTCCCTTGGTGGGTGGGTTATTCCCTAGCCTATAATCTACCCAACTACAACTGTGGCACCCCTGCAAGACCTATTGAAGAAAGGCAGCAGGTGGAATTGGACGGAGCAATGTCAAGAAGCATTCGTGAGGTCAAAACAAATGCTTTTGGAATACGTGAAGCTGGGATACCCTGATTATACCCAGAAGTTCATAATACAGACGGATGCATCACTTGTTGGGATAGGAGCGATGCTATTCCAAGAAAATGTTGATAAGCCCGAGAAGAAAATTTTTATTGCCTTTATAAGTAGGAGATTGAAGGCCCATGAGAAAAATTGCACGATCACAGAGATAGAGTTGCTCGCAATTCTGTACGCATTGCAGTACTGGCGCAAACTCATCTATGGCTTTCAAATCGTCCTCAGAACAGACCATAAAGCTTTAACATTTTTGTTAAAGACGGATTTGTCTAGCCAGAGGTTGACAAGATTGTCCCTGCATATTCAACAGTTCAATGTGGAAATAGAATACTGTCCAGGGAAAGAGAACGTAATACCAGACATGTTAAGCCGATATCCAAGAGAAGAGGAAACTCTAGCGGTCCAGATTGAAAATCGAGATCAGAAGACCTTAGATGACTTGAAGAATTTTACCAACCTACAACGCGAAGATCCGTGGTTGAAGATGATGATTGATTACTTCGAGGGACGCTTAGCAAGGGGAACTGCAATATACAGAGAGGCAGAGGCGTTATCAACAGACTACGTATGGTACAATCAGATGCTACACAATTGGGATGATGTAGACCATACACGTCAAAGAATTGTTATTCCTGCATCTTCACAGAGACCTACAGAATAATGCATATAGAATAAGGCATTTAGAAACGGGAAACGAGGTCTTTATGAATGCGGCCAACCTCAAAATTTATCATTCACCAGAGGAATTTGGTGAACGAGAGGAAGTAATAGCAGCACACACCCAAGTGGACGTGGACAGCAAAGTCGGCCAGGCAGTCAGGCTCGAAGAATCACGCAGCGGGACGGGAAGAGAGACGAGCAGCTTGCCCAGAGAAGGGAGCAGACAGCCGGAATGCAAGTGTCTGCGAATGCTATACAAAGACATGGTCGAAGTCGCTGGGGAGATTGAAGCATTGAATGAAACCCTCCGCCAAGAGAATGCACGTCTAAGGGCTGAGCTCAGAGTGGAAGGGGGAAGTAGACAGGCCCACTCGCAGGAAGACGAGGTGAAGGACCGCTTAGTGTAAACACAGACGGTTGGGACAGTCAGCCGGTGACTTACAGAAGGGGTTACGGGGTTAGGCTGACTGGTGTCGAACGTGGATCTCAGAGATAGTTGAGCTCAGAATAGAGGTTCCAGCAAGGAACGAACACGAGATCTTTTGAGGGAGTTTAAGTTATAAAAACCCCTAGAGAAAATACATATTAAATCACTGTTGTGATATGAACTAATGCTGACATTATCTTATATATAAAAGTGAACGTCTGTATGTATGTATGTATGTGGGTGGGTGGGTGGGTGGGTTGGTTCCGTATACAAATCTACACCGTTCCACCAATCTCAACCAAATTTTGCATACACATAGTTTAGGACCCAGAAGGAACCGCTGGCTACATGCATTTTCGATAGTCTTTCTCATTCTTCTGATTTCGGCCCTTTTGCACTCAAGCACAGGCTAATCAAATCATAAAATATACTCATGAAGGAAAGGCAAGGCAGATAGATTCCATGGCAACATAGCTCAAGTCGAGACACGGCCGTCTGGATGCCAGTTGCGCTCTGCACTACCGGTATAGAAAATGAGCATCTTTACTTGAAATCCCGTTAGTTACTCACCTACTCACACAGCACTGTCAACCGAGTTTAGCATAACAAAGACTTGACACTATCTTCTAGTATAAATTTGTCAAATACCACTCACTCACTCACTCACTCACTCATTCATTCATCACGAAATCTCAGAAACCACCGAACGGATTGGAATGAAATTTGGTATGCTGCTTCCCCAAGGGCCGCAAATGCCCACTAAGAGAGGATTTTTGTATATACAGGTTCTTAAGGGGGTAGACCTGCATTTCATTGAATAGCAATATCTCCCGATTGGTTTCATTGGGGGATGTGATACTCGACACAAAAACTCATCATTAAAAATAAGAAGACATGAGTCTGAGGGTTTTTCGATGTGGCGTATATTATGAGGTGAAAGGGGGTGAAAAGTGGGGATTGAAAGATTCCTAACAGAGCGTGTATCTCTTAAACGACATAGGCGAGGAGTTTGAAACTCAGCGGAAAATAATCAGCATAAAAGTAAGTAAATATGTGTTTTACCGTTTTTTTCATAAATCCAATTTAAGGGGCCCATGGGGAGGGGTGAAATTCTGGGGGGGGGGGACAGGAAAGAAACTGTTCTGATTGACTGACTCACTCACTCATCAAACTCAGGGGGAATAACTGCTTTAAAGTAAGTAAATAGCTGTTCGACAGTTTTTTTCATAAATCAAATTTAAGGGGTTCATGGGGAGGGGTGAAATTCTGAAAAAAGAAAATTGAAAGAAAATGTCCTGACTAACTCACTCACTCTCTCACTCACTCATCATCGCCCAGCCAAAATTATTGAAGTTAGAAACATGACAGTTTGGGGATATGTTCATTGTATGACAAAACCGTCTACTAAGGGAGGATTTTCGGATATTCAGGTTCTAAAGGGGTCTTAAGGGGGTTAAACCTGCATTTCATTGAATAACAATATCTCCCGATTGGTTTCATTGGGGGATGTGATACACGGCATATAAACTCAACATTAAAAAGTAAGAAGACACGTTTCTGAGGGATTTTCGATGTGGTGTATATTATGAGGTGAAAGGGGTGAAAAGTAGTGATGGAAAGATTCCTAACGGAGCGTGTATCTCTTAAACGACATAGGCGAGGAGTTTGAAACTCAGCGGAAAAAATCAGCATAAAAAATAAGTAAATATGTGCTTGACCTTTTTTTCATAAATCCAATTTAAGGGTCCCATGGGGAAGGGTGAAATTGTGGGGGGGGGACACAGGAAAGAAAGTGTCCTAACTGATTGACTGACTGACTGACTCATCAAACTCAGGGGGGAAAACTGCTTTAAAGTAAGTAAGTAAATAGCAATTCGACAGTTTTTTGATAAATCAAATTGAAGGGGTTCATCGGGAGGGGTGAAATTCTGAAGAAAAAGAAATGAAAGAAAATGTCCTGACTCATTGATTCACTCATCATCGCCCAGCCAAAAATATTGAAGTTGGAAACATGGCATTTTGGGGATATGTTCGTTGTATGTCACAACCGTACACTAAGGGAGGATTTTTGGATATTCAGGCTCTAAAGGGGTCTTAAGGGGGTTAAACCTGCATTGCTTTGAATAACAATATCTCACGAGTGGTTTCATTTGTGGATGTGACACTCGGCATATAAACTAATCATTAAAAATAAGCAGACATGTGTCTAAGGGTTTTTCGGTGTGGTGTATTATTATGAGGTGAAAGGGATGAATAGTGGGGGTTGAGGGATTCATAACGGAGCGTGTAGGCCTATCTCTTAAACGACATAGGCGAGAAATTTGAAGCTCAGCGAAACAAATCAGCTAAATAAATAAGTAAATCGGTGTTCGACCGTTTTTTCATAAATTAATTTAAGGGGCCAATGGGGTGGGGTGAAATTCTGGGGGGACAAAGGAGAGAAAGTGTCCTAACTGACTGACTAACTCACTCACTCATCAAACTTGGGGGAAAAAAGACAGCTTAAAAATAAGTTAATAGGTGTTCAAGAGTTTTTTAATAAATCCAATTTAAGGGGCCTATGGGGAGGGGTGAAATTCTGGAAGAAAAACGTCCATTAAGGAAGGATTTTTGGATGTTCACTCTCATCTACCAACCCAAACTATTAATGTTAGCAGAATGATATTTTGGGGATATGTCTGTTGTGTGTCGAAAACGTCTACTAAGGAGGGATTTTTGGATATTCAGGTTCTAAAGGGGTGTTAACGGGGTTAAACCTGCATTTCATTGAATAACAATATGACACGACTATGACGCGAGCGAAGCGAGATTAAAAAGGCCATGGTGTGTTTCTGTGTACTACACAACCACGCAATAATTTTACATGGAAGTAGCTAATTTACCTGGTTAACATATAGGCTACTTTTGATTTCAATACTTTGCACTATTTAAAGATGGCGACCATTTTAGTGAAGTGATTACAGCCTTTGCTTTCAAACTTTCATATTTCCGTTTCAAATAAAAAGTGAACGCTAAGAAATAGCAAATTTTGATGGCATATACGAGGTTTAAAATTAAAATTTTCTATCCGAAAGGTATCTCCAACGGTTAGCGAGTAAAACCTAAATTTGTGCTATAAAACACGGTCAACGCCGAACGGTGTAGTTGGACAAAATGTTCCATCCTTAATCTCCCTCTGCGCAGCACCTCGCCTATCCCCTGTTTTAACTGTCACCTTCACATTTTAATTTATTTTTGACGCGTAGCGAAGCACGGGTACTTCAGCTAGTTTATTAATATAATGCAGGGAATATTAGTAGAATACTGCATTATTGGGCTGTATGAGGCATACAATTCTGGACTTGAGCACAGAAGTTTGAGCGCTTGACATTTGTCTAATGTCTCTGGAAAAGGGGTGTAGTTTCTTGGAGGCGTGTCACTCTATGTGACCCACTTAAGTCGTCTGGAGCAGGTCAGGGGGCTAACTTATTGTCAAGTTATTCCCCGTTTCAGAATAGAGAGGCTAGTGGAGTGAGAAGATACCAGCGTAATATAATGATTACTCGTGATTGGAGCAACGCAGTGACATGGGGTTTGCTCCTATGTGAATGTTTAGCCGGGAGGCTAATTATCAATCCATTAAACATTGAAATCGAGGCAGATTTAATGGAACGCGCAGTAACACAGTAATTGGAGGTTTGCGGAGAGATCTAACCATGGTTTCGGGGATTTTTAGGGGACGCCGCGTGGGCACGCGCTGGCAAAGGCAATTAATATTAATTAATTGGCCGATCGATCCTCGAGCACGCATACAGATCTCTGATCAGCGAGGAAAAAGGAACCATATAAACGTTAATTCAAGACCAGAATCATACTGTGAGAGAAGATGACACTGCAGGGAAATTCTCGGTCTACTTTCTCTCTCCAAACGAATATAAGGGGTGGACCCAGGACAGTGGCAGGCAGTCGAACCATACTTGAGCGCGGGAAGCACGTCACCCGAAGCCCAGAGAAGGGACGCGCAGACTTTAACATTCTAAGTGCAACAACATATAATCATGCATTACGTCATGAATTAATAACGAGTAATGTAATCAGTTGAACCGCAGTCTAGTGCGAAGTGCGCGTTACCGAAGTCGAGAAGGGACGCTCGGACTTCAACATGAAGAGCCGTGCAGTAAGACATTTATTAATACCAGTTATTAAGGACAGTCGTGCCATATGTGTATAGTCGGCATTACGAGCGATTGTTATTGTGCACGTAGGAAATGTACCGTGTGATATACAAGGTAGGACAATTGAGAGTGATAATTTGTACAAGTACAATGTACAATGGTTGAGCGCAGTATGTAAACTATTGGTTAGAGGATCATAGGATGTTGGACTGCGTAGAGATAAACTTTATTATGCGATTGGTGAAATTTCATAAGAATACCAATATAATTAACGCTCAGGACGATATGCAAGCATATTTAAGCGATATCAGGAAGTTTATCGAAGGATAGAGATTGATAGACAGTTTGGGGAATCGATAGGAATCCCTAGGCAGAGAATCGAGACTTTCAATCAGGATGCGGATAGCAGCGAGGAGGAGATCTTCAACGTCTGCATTTCTGATATCTTGCCAGGAAAAGTCAACCAGTAAGAAATGTAAATAGTGAGCGTGTGATTGTAGTGATGATCTGTTAAATATTAATATAGTAACAAGTGCTATAAGGTGTTGTGTGAATAAGGAGGCAACAGCTTCAATATGGAAAGGAAAAGTGCCGTGTGTCTTGTAAGGCAAAAGTTATGTAAAATGTGTGTTAAAAGTATAAGAATGCCTTGCTAATTTTGCAAATAATGGCGGGCATTACTGGAAGAAATGCGTGGTTGGAGCCACCAGACTAGCCGATGTAAGTACCCAAAAACCATGATTTTATAGCAGTTATAGTCCACTGTATGTTGAGTGATTTCAAAATTATAAAATATGCCAATAAGAGTCAAGGTATTATTGTTGTGTTGATTTTAGTAAAGTTGAGATGTCTTTGTGCATCATTGAGTGGATAAATCGTTACCATTATTGTAAAATGGCAATTCAGTGATATAAAAACTTAACGTAACGAACACGGAAGTTCGGTTATTAAAATGGTTACGTTGTGTCGGGCTATTGTAATTCATGTCAGTAATAATAATAATAATAATAATAATAATAATAATAATAATAATAATAATAATAATAATAAGGAATAAATGAATACACATGAGGGAAAAATGGTTGTAAGCAAAATATATATGCTAATTGGAATATTTATCTATCCAAGCAGTAATATTATACATGAAGGGCTAAGAAAAGCAATTTAATATCAGAGTATATGATGATAATGGGAATAAATATGCAAGAATCTAGGGAATGGAAGAGTTTAATAGAGAATTGAATTTGCAGTTTGTGAATAAGCTTGTAGAGTAATTGATAGATTTATCTTACTAGTTAAAGGACGGGATCATAGCACAATAGTCACGGAAGCCAGGTAATCTATTCGACGTGCGAAATTTCGGATAGCCTAGGGCATACAGAGATATTTATTATGGCCAGAGCGTACATAGTGATTAACCCTAACTTTGTGGATTGCCATGAAATGTTCCGGTTTCGAATCCTGTGGTGTATGAGAGGATAACAATGGAAACCTCTGCATGATACCTGATGTCGACCGAGAACTAGTTATTGAAATAATTCAGCTCCTGAGAAGTGAATTTAATTGGCGGCAGGATGTGCCTGACCGTAGCATTTAATGAGATGCCGGCTAGCCAGTTCGACCAGTGATTGATGAATCTCGTTCCTTCATATAATGAAATGGACCTGTTGAGGCCAGTTATTAATATCCTAAGGTTAGGAATAAATATTTAAACACGCCCATAACCTGTCTTGCATACAATTTAGTTGAAATCATATGGGATATGTGGGCCATTGAGACTGCACTATTATATTTAAAATCTTGTTACTGCTTGGAGATAAAGCAGGAGGGAGTCAGGAAGGGACAGCGCACGTGTTGTGACCGCTCGACTCAGTCCCATTGTATACAAGTAGCTCCGAGGGGGAGATTTTTAAACGACCCTTGAAGGTTGACATTTAGAATGGACAGACTTTGAAACCCTGTTTGTAATGAAAAGAGTCGTTGTTGTATTGTATAATGAATTTGTGTGGTTTGAAACACATTGTTAAATAAGGATCGTTCTTAAAGTAATACTTGGCAAACTTTTCAGTTGTTGGAAGTTACATTTTTTATACTGACGGTGTTACTTACTTCTAAAGGTCGACACTAGATGCCATAGGCTATGCCCACGCAAGGGTAGCATAATATACCATCCGACACAGCGGTGACGGAATTTTTGAAATTGAAATCACAACGGTATACAGTGGAACTGTAGAAAAGGGGACTGCAGAAGGGAACTGCAGAACGGGGTATGATTACATATAATTGTGGAGATGCAAGTTAATTTGATGTGCAACCCATAAATTGGCTAATGCATGGTAAAGCAATTTGGTGGGAAGAGAGATACAAAACACAAGTGTATGCATACTGTAAATTAAGAGGTGTTGAGAGTAAACAATTAAGCTTGTGAAATGAAAGAGGTCACAACAGATGACATAAGATTATAAGTACAGTTTATGTGTAATTTACATGTGCATCAGCGCACTTGAGATTGAATTTTGATGTCAATCTCAGGGTAAATGAATGAATAATCATCAGGATTTGCAAGGATAAAGTGTGAATATTAGTGGATTGTAGGAGTAATTTTGCTTTGTTTTAGGTTATATTGTTGGGATTGTGTATTTTTGTGTGTTTGAAGCCATGATTTAGAGCTGAATTAAAGTCTTTAGAATAGAGTTGTGCTTTATCATTGTAGAGTTGATACCTTTTAGTCTCAGATCAAAAATATGCAACTGCTCAGTGGGTGGACGTTACATGCCTGAGGACTGATGCTGGCTGGAGGCAGAAGCATGTTTTCCATGGAAATTACTCACATGGGTACAATATGTCTGATTATTTTTAATGATTAGTTTATATACCGAATATCACATCCCCAAAGAAACAACTCATGAGATATCGTTATTCAACGAAATGCACGTTTACCCCCTTAACACCCCTTTAAAACCCGAATAAACAAAAATCATTCCTTAGTTGACGTTTTCGATATACAGCAAACATATTCTCAAAATTTCATGTTTCCAACTTTAATAGTTTTCGCTGGGTGTGATGAGTGAGTCAGACAGGACATTCTCTTTCAATTATCTTTACCAGAATTTCACCCCTCCCTATGGGCCCCTTAAATTGGATTGATGAAAAAACTCTTGAATACCTATTAACTTATTTTGTAAGCTGTCTTTTTCCCCTGAGTTTGATGAGTGAGTGAGTTATTCAGACAGTAAGGACACTTTCTCTCCTTTTCCCCCAAAAAATTTCACCCCACTCCATTGGCCTCTTAAATTAATTTATGAAAAAACGGTCGAACACCGAATTACTTACTTTTTAAGCTGATTTTTTTTCGCTGAGCTTCAAATTTCTCGCCTATGTTGTTTAAGAGATAGGCCTACATGCTCCGTTAGGAATCCTTCAATCCCCAATTTCCACCCCTTTCACCTCATAATATGCACCACATCGAAAAACCCTCAGACACGTGTCTTCTTACCTTTTAATGATGAGGTTATATGCCGAGTATCACATCCACAAATGAAATCACTCATGAGATATTGTTATTCAATGAAATGCAGGTTTGACCCCCTTAAGACCCCTTTAGAACCTGAATATCCAAAAATCCTCCCTTAGTGTATGGTTTTGACATACAACGATCATATCTCCGAAATGCCATGTTTCCAACTTCAATACTTTTGGCTGGGTAATGATGAGTGAGTGAATGAGTCAGGACATTTTCTTTCAATTTTTTTTTCTTCAGAATTTCACCCCTCCCGATGAACCCCTTCAATTTGATTGATCAAAAAAAAAACTGTCGAAAATTTATTTACTAATTTTAAAGCAGTTTTTCCCCCTGAGTTTGATGAGTGAGTCAGTCAATTAATCAGTTAGGACACTTTCTTTCCTATTCCATCCACCCCCACCCCCTCACCCCCCCCCCCGCCCCAGAATTTCTCCCCTCCCCTTGGGCCCCTTAAATTGGATTTATGAAAAAACGGTCAAACACATATTTACTTCTTTTTTATGCTGATTTTTTCCCGCTGAGTTTCAAACTCCTCGCCTATGTCGTTTAGGAGATACACGCTCCGTTAGGAATCTTTCAATCCCCACTTTCCACCCCTTTCACCTCATAATATGCACCACATCGAAAAACCCTCAGACACGTGTCTTCATACCTTTTAATGATGAGTTTATATGCCGTGTATCACATCCCCCAATGAAACAATTCGGGAGGTATTGTTATTCAATGAAATGCAGGTTTAACCCCCTTAAGACCCCTTTAGAACCGGAATATCCGAAAATCCTCCCTTAGTAGACGGTTTTGCCATACAATGAACATATCCCCAATCTGTCATGTTTCTAACTTCAATAATTTTGGCTGGGCGATGATGAGTGAGTGAGTCAGGATATTTTCTTTCAATTTTCTTTTTTCAGAATTTCACCCCTCCCCATGAACCCCTTAAATTTGATTTATGAAAAAAACTGTCGAACAGCTATTTACCTTCTTTAAAGCAGTTTTTTTCCCCTGAGTTTGATGAGTGAGTGGGTCAGTCAATCAGTTAGGACACTTTCTTTCCTGTCCCCCCCCCCCGGAAATTCACCCCTCCCCATGGGCCCCTTAAATTGGATTTTTGAAAAAACGGTCAAACACATATTTACTTATTTTTATGCTGATTTTTTCCACTGAGTTTCAAACTCCTCGCCTATGTTGTTTAAGAGATACACGCTCCGTTAGGAATCTTTCAACACCCACTTTTCACCCCTTTCAACTCATAATATACACGACATCGAAAAACCCTCAGACTTGTGTCTTCTTATTTTTAGCCTACTTTTCACATTTTGCAAAAATGAGGAAAAAGTAGTCTTATGAGATCGGGCAAATGTGTGTCTGTCTGTCTGTCTGTCTGTCTGTCTGTCTGTCTGTCTGTCTCTCTGTCTGGCTGTGTGTGTGTCCCCCCCCCCCCTATCAACTCCTAAACGGCTGCAGCAATCGAAACCAAATTTAGTATGAGTAAAGATGTGCACCGGAATAGCTCACGTCCGTATTTGAAAATGATGTCAGTGCTACCAACTGCTGAAAAAACGCAGTAGAAATTTGAGCTCCATGTTGGATATCCTGCAAGGTATGCATAGGAGCTATTCCAAAATTGGCACACATGTAGATAATACTATTTCAGTTTAATTTCCAGGAGGCCAACCATGACAGTGTTGCCAAAATAATTTTAAGCCTTCTGATAGGTCCAATGTTTAAATGCATATAACTTCTACACTATCAACTGGATTTCAACCAAATTTTGTATGTAATATCTGTACATAAACAGATATGACTGAGCGTATTCTTAAGAGCCACCAGGGTTGCCAACTGTTAATAATTGCTCTCTCTATTTTTTTATCCAAATACCAATATATCAGAATGTGTGCAAGCCGACAGCTTTAAACTATGCACACGTATAGTACCTGACATGTTTGATTAATTTTGGAGTAACTTATATACGTCAGTTCTACCAACATGATTCTAAGTATGCTGATAGGGCCAATTTTTAAATACATGTAACTTCTATACTATCAGTAGGATTTCATCCAAATTTCGCATGTGCTATGTGTAACATATCAGATATGACAATAAGTATTCTTCAGTGCAATCAGGGCTGCCAACTGTTAATAAATGCTGTCTATATTTTTTACCCTAATATCAATATATCAGAAAGTATGCAAGCCAACAGCTCTATACTTTGCACACGTATAGCACCTGACATTCTAGATTAATTTGGAGTAATCAATACAAGGCAGTGCTGCCAACATGATTCTATGCCTGCTGATATGTCCAATTTTAAAATACATGTAACTTCTATACTAACAAATGGATTTCATCCAAAATTGGCACAACAAGATATCATAATATTTCAGATTATTTCTGACCAGCACACGCATGGTATTGTTGGCAACATGCTTTTACGCGTACTGATAGATCCAGTGTCTAAATGCAAGTAACGTCCATTGGACTTCAACCAAATTTTGTATTCTGTACCTTAAGAGATGGAACTAAGAATATATTCAGTCACCAGGGCTGCCAACTGTAGTGCTCTATTAGGCTACATTATACCAGGTATATTTTGAACTAATTAGATATTTCAATATTACCAACTTAATTTCATCATTATTCTAGATAGGTTCATATTATGTAGAATAATCATTGGCATGAAAAGTAGGCTGTATATTTCTTAACGGAACTTCTTGTTAATGATGAGATTATATTCCGACTATCACATCCCCCAATGAAACCAATCGGGAGATACTGCTATTCAATGAAATGCAGGTCTACCCCCTTAAAACCCCTTTAAGACCTGAATATCCAAAAATCCTTTCTTGGTGGTTGTTTGCGGCCCGTGAGGAAGCTGCATACCAAAATTCATTCCATTCCGTTCGGTGGTTTCTGAGATTTCGTGGTGAATGAATGAGTGAGTGGGTGAGTGGTATTTGACAAATATATAGTAGATAGTGTCAAATCTTTGTTATGATAAACTCGGTTGACAGTGCTGTGTGAGCAGTTGAGTACTAACGGACTTCAAGTAAAGATCCTCATTTTCTATACCGGTAGTGCAGAGCGCAACTGCCATC
This sequence comes from Meconema thalassinum, assembly GCA_946902985.2. Classification (NCBI taxonomy): domain Eukaryota; kingdom Metazoa; phylum Arthropoda; class Insecta; order Orthoptera; family Tettigoniidae; genus Meconema; species Meconema thalassinum. The sequence goes on from OX336391.1 coordinate 350,962,124, forward strand.
CAGTCGGCCGTGTCTCGACTTGAGCTATGTTGCCATGGAAACTATCTGCCTTGCCATTCCTTCATGAGTATATTTTTAGCCTACTTTCGATTTTTGCAAAAAATGAAAATAGACTTATGAGATCACTACAGGGCGAAAAAAAGTGTGTCTGTCTGTGTGTGTGTGTATGTGTGTGTGTGTCTGTCTGTGTGTGTACTCTGAATGTCTGTCCCCCCTATCAATTCGAACACGGTGAGCGCAAATTGAACGAAATTTGGTACAAAGGTAGCACTAGCAAAGGACACCTCAGCGTCATGTTTTATATCGCCGCCATCTTGACGGAAACGTAATGGCGGCCACACAAATGTTCAAAGCTTAAATCAAATTACGACTAACCTAATCATTCGATCTCTACCAAATTTGGAACAACATACCATTGTGGGGGCAGCATCCTTTGAGGAAACTAATAGGTCATCAGCCTAATAGTTTGCGGATGGCGGCCATCTTTGTGTGAAAATCGATTGCCCCTATTAATTCGAACACGGTGAAACCGAATGGAACTAAATTTGGTACAGAGGTAGCACTAGCAAAGGGCACCCCAGTGTCATGTTTTATATCGCCGCCATCTTGACTGAAACGTAATGGCGGCCACCCAAATGTTCAAAGCTTAAATCAAATTACGACTAACCTAATCATCCGATCTCTACCAAATTTTGCAACAACATACCTTTATGAAGGGAGTATCCTTTGACAAATCTAATAGGTCATTAGCCTAATAGTTTGCGGATGGCGGCCATCTTTGTGTCAAAATCGATTACCCCTATTAATTCGAACAGGGTGAAACCGAATGGAATGAAATTTGGTACAGTGGTAGCACTAGCAAAGGGCACCTCAGTGTCATGTTTTATATCGCCGCCATCTTGACGGAAACGTAATGGCGGCCACACAAATATTCAACGCTTAAATCAAATTACGATTAACCTAATCATCCGATCTCTACCAAATTTTGCATCAACATACCATTATGGAGGGAGCATCCTTTGACCGAACTAATAGGTCATTAGCCTAATATTTTGCGGATGGCGGCCATATTTGTGTGAAAATCGATTCCCCCTATTAATTCGAACACGGTGAAACCGAATGGAACGAAATTTGGTACAGAGGTAGCACTAGAAAAGTCCACCTCAGTGTCATGTTTTATATCACCGCCATCTTGACGGAAGCGTAATCGCGGCCACCCAAATGTAATTACGTCCAACCTAATAATCTAGTCTCTACCAAATTTTGCAATAACAAATCTTTATGTGGGAAGCATATTCTGACCAAACTGCTAGATCATCAGCCCAATAGTTTGCAGATGGTGGCCAAGTATGTGTGCAAATCGATTCCCCCTATCAATTCAAACACGGTGAAACCGAATTGAACGAAATTTGGTACAGAGGTAGCACTAGCAAAAGGCACCTCAGTGTCATGTTTTATATCGCCGCCATCTTGACGGAAACGGAACGACGTCCACCCAAATGTTAAAAGCTTAAATCAAATTTCGACCATCCTAATAATTTGATCTCTACCGCATTTTGCAACAACATGCCTTTTTGTGGAAAGCATGTTATGACTGACTACAAGGTCATCAGCCCAATAGTTTGCAAATAGCGGCCATGTATGTGTGCAAATCCATTCCCCATATCAATTCAAACACGGTGAAACCGAATTGAATGAATTTTTTTTACAGAGGTAGCACTAGCAAAGGGCATCTCATATTCATGTTTAATATCCCTATAGCACGTTGTATTTCAACAAGCTACTACAACCAACATTCAATTATACTCCTTGAAAAGGACAAAGAGTTATAACAATACCCATGCATTTAGGAGAAAGTAGGCTATATGTTCTTTACTGAACATCTTGTTTTATGATTTGATTAGCCTGTGCTTGAGTGCAAAAGGGCCGAAATCAGAAGAATGAGAAAGACTATCGAAAATTCATGTAGTCAGCGGTTCTTTCTGAGTTCTAAACTATGTGTATGCAAAATTTGGTTGAGATTGGTGGAACGGTGTAGATTTGTATACGGAACAGACCCACCCACCCACATACATACATACAGACTTTCACTTTTATATATAAGATTATTATTATTATTATTATTATTATTATTACTGTTTCATTTTTGGCCAACTAAAGACCACGTCATGTCACATGTTTCCTTTTAATAAAATTAGTCCAGTATTCCTTCATTTGTAGATGGTGTTGTACCTTTCACTCCCTGGTCTACGCCATTCCAGTTATCAACGTCGGCTTTGGTCGGAAGTGTTATCTGTTAAGCTGGTCATGCTCCTGGATATCTTAATACAAGATCCCAATCTCGTGCAGATCTTTTTGTACCTCACTAAAGCAGCCTCCGTTTGTCTCATTATCTTGGATAAAGTGAAAATGCGATTGGTTAATTGTGTTGACGTCTGTATTGTTATTGTCCGGGTTCGATTCCCGGTCAATGCATGTGAGATTTTCGAAGTGAAATGCCATGTCCTGTGGTTCGGATTCCACGTAAAAAGGAGGTCCCGTGGCTCATGATCTCGAGATTGACGGTCACGTTAAACTACAAGCTTCCTTTTGTATTGTTATTATTGTTTTGTTTCGGCCAACTAAGGATCACGTTATTTCAACTGTTTCCTTTTAACTTTTAAAATTAGCTCAGTATGCCTTCATTCATAGACAGTGTTGCCCCATTCTCTCTTTTGTTCATAGCTTTCCAGTTTTCAGCGTCGTCTTTGGTTGGAAGAGTTATCTCTTAATCTGGCAACGTTCCTGGATTTCTTCATATGAAATCCCGATCTTGTGCAGATCCTTTTGTACCAGGCTCCCTTCCTCTTTTTTCTCTTGGATACAAGTGCAAGTGTGAAAGGTTAATTGTGTTGGCATCGTTATTATTATTATTATTATTATTATTATTACATCATTTTTGTCCTTATGGACAGTGTATAAACTTAAATATCTCATGATGTCACAATTTTCACTTCTTTCCCTTCTTCTCTTCCCAAAATCTCTTCATCCTTTGACTGTGTTCCTGTTTCCTTTGTTCCGTCCACAATGTTCCTATCTTCTTCCTTTCACTTGCTAAATATTTGGTGTTCTTAATTTTGTTTCTGAAATTTTCTCTGTTTTCTATTATTTGCTTGTTGATCCCTAATTGCTTTAAGTCGTCTTCTATTTCATGATACCAATTTGTTTTCCTTTTTGAACTGTTTACTACATCAAAGATTTTCATTGTAAGTCGTTTATTGTTCATTCTCGGTATTTGCCCGTAGAAAGTTAGTCTGCGTTTTCTAATGATATCTGTGAGTATGTCTGTGTGTTCATATAGCTCTTTGGTAGGTCTTTTCATCCATAACATCCATAACATCATTTTAATTTGAATGCCTCTAAATAATATGCTTTATCTCACAGTTCAGAAAAGCAATATTTTATCTAAATAGCCATAACAACTAGTATATTCTATTTCCTTATTAATATTCCTTACTCTTAATGGGGAGATCTTGAATAATAATATTAATAATATTATTATTAATAATAATAATAATAATACTAATAATAATAGGTAATTGCACGGTAAGGAGTCATTATGTTATTACTTCCTTTAGCTAGCAAATGGCTTGGCCATGTTGAACCACTGGATCTTGTGAGAACTCCGAAGGTAAGCAAATTTTGGCTTGGTCAGAACTTAGAGGGATGACTCGTTCTGAAGGACTACGTTCTGTTGAAGGGGGAAAGAGAAAAAGTGCAAAAGAGAACTAGCCACCTCAGCGCAAGTACCGTAAATTCCGGCTGAAGACAACCATTTTGGAGATGTAAACCAGCTTTCGGCCTAAAAGCCCTTCTCCTTATTATTATTTTTCTACCATGTAATTGGGGGTCTTGGGACATCTTGATCAACAGTCTTACAGTATGTGCTTGGGTGTGTACTGACCTGTGGTTTTTGAGGTCAGTGTACCGTATGTAACTAATAGGCTATGAAGACAGGAAGACTAAGCACAGTCCTCAGTGGAACTGTGCTACTGGTGGGATACATCTTTTCCGTTTTCCTCGCAGTAAAGAGAAACGTCTAACGGTGACATACACAACCCCTAAACATTAGCTGCATTCGTGAACAAGCTCTAAAGTGACTGTATTGCTCCTCGACTGGTTGGCTTGCCCCGAATGCTACAGCCTGCCACATGCGCATGTTGTGTGGCAAGAACCTTCATTAAGGTCAACGATTCTGGAGGGTGTTCTGGGAATGTTTTTTTTTTAAATATCAATGTTGATGTTGATTACTGATTTGAGGGACGAAACGTGTGTCATCTCTTTATTGACAATAATAATGGAAATGATTAATAGGCTACTGTATTACATGTAACTTATAAGCTAGATTAAGAAAACAGAGGATATCAAATTCAGCGGAAGGTAATTGCCCCAAAACCTCGATGCATATGAATTGAGCGATTTATAAGGACGTAGAGCAATGAATGGCAGATTGAGAAGGGATGGAGGAGAGTATCCACCTCCAAGCCAATGAAAAAATCCCTCTCGGCACGTCGGAAGGTAGAAGTAAGCTTCATGGGCAAAGTAAAATGTTTCGAATTCACTAAATGTTCCAATTGTCATCATCATCATCATCATCATAATCAATTTCCGTTTTCCGGACTAAGCAGGGTTGGAACAAATATGAGACCCTTCCACCTTACTCTGTCTGTCCAGCATTCTTCCTCAACCACTGAACTCCACTTCAGGTTCCTTTCTCTCACACTGTCCTTCACCAAATCCTTCCACCGTACTCTAGGTCTTCCTCATCCTCTTTTTCCAGTCATCCGTCTCTCCAACACTTCTTTCATCAATTTTCATAATTTTTTCAGCTACTTCTTCCTAGGGACACCACAGGCACTTCATTATGATTCTAACCTTGATGTCAACTTATAAATAATTTTCATGTACCGGTATGTCATACGATAAATAATTCATCATTCATCCTTTTCACACGTCCATACCATCTCAATCTGTTCTGCTCCAGCTTATCATTCAGCTTCTGTACATTTGCTTCCTTTCGAATGTGTTCTGTACCATACTCCTCAGGAATGTTATTTTGGCTGCCTGTATTCTACTTTCATCTCTCCTCGTCATCGGCCAAGTTTCTGCTCCATACGTCATTATTGGTAAGTAAGGTCTTGTACATAACTTCTTTAGCCTTCAGTGTTAAGTATTTATCCCAAATTAATCTCTGAACCTGATTATAGAAAACACTACCAACTTGTATTCTCTTTTAGATCTCCATGTCCAAACTTGCATTTTCCGTCAACTCACTTCCTAAATATTTAAAGTGCTGTACTACTTCCAGCTCTACATCTCCAATTTTAACAATCCCTTCCTTCTTTCTTTCTTCTTGTCATTACTAGGGCTCGGATTTTTAGGTAAATAAATATTTTTTTTATGTAAATACATATTTTAAGCATTTTTTGATATAAATACATAAATTCCCGTTTTTTATTAGCACATAAAGAGACATAATATTTCCATTTTTTAAATCAGTATGCTAGATCTTTCAGTTTATTGCATTTTTGTTCGGTGTTACTTCAACGGGGAAAAACCTGTGAGCTATCTAATCTTCATGCAGAGCGTGCAGCTGTGTTGTTCTTAACTTGTCGCCCGTACCACTCACTGTGGAAGCCGGGCCTTTTCTTGTCCATAGCCATATTGCACCTCGTGCTAGACCTCCCCCTCCCCCAGCTACCTGGAACCAGCAGTCCATTTCTGGTACTGTGAAGTGTAAGGTAGTTCTACGATGCCTAATGTAAAAACAACTACAAGTTATCGTCTGTTTCAGAATTCAAATATAATTTTACTTCTGATGGAGGCGTTCTGTTCTGCCAACCATGTGGGAAAGCAATCAAGGTTGAACAGCGATCTCAAGTTACACAACACCTCAAGGGCAAGAAACATATTGCCGCAATTTCGCGCCTTCAGAGTAAGTGTTTTGCGATAATCGTCGGTCATTTGCGATGGACAACCTGAAGATGTATCTCGTTGAGTATTGTAATGCTTCAGCAGTCTGTGAGACATAGAATAAATAAATTGCATTCGTGAGTAATGCATATTGATAAAATAAATTATAAATAAATATTTTACTTTTTTGTCACATATTTCAGGTATTTATAATACATACAAAATAAACAATTTCCCGGTTTTTAGCACCTAAAAATCCGAGCCCTAGACATTACCATTGCCTTACTTTTCTCTACACAGATTTTAACTATCCATTTCTCAATATTTTCCTTCAGTACATCTAGCTGTTCTTGGACCGCATTCTCATTCTCTCCCCAAATCAGAACATCATCAGCAAATAAGAATACGTTCATTCTTTGACCTGTGTACGCTTCCTTTGTTGTCTTTAGTATATTATCCATCACCACTTTCACCAGTATAAATAGCAATGGTGAGAGTACACTCCCTTGTTTTAATCCATCTTCATTGTTGTATTCCCTCAAAAGTTCCCCATGTTTAGCATACCAGAGGCCCCATCTTCTTATGATTCCGAAAATATTTTGCACATCCCTTGGCGTAATCTCGTAATTTCGTATCGAAAATTCTTTCAGACAAACGTTCGAGGTAATTTATAGAGTTTATGTATTTATTTATCGTATGGCTTTTAGTGCCGGGAGTGTCCGAGGACATGTTTGGTTCGCCAGAGACTGTAGCTGCTTCAAGCGGACACCCATAGGGTGAGCTACTATTTCCGTTCAATTTCAAGTAGTTCCAACTTTCGCTACCAGATGTCAATGATACCTAGTGGTGAACGTTGTAACTTTGATAGAGCGTTCCAACGAAATCTAACCTAGAAATTTAGCTTCACACATGTTTATGTCTGTGGAAGGATCTTTTACATGCCATAAATCTATGACAAGAGACCGCCGGCTTTATTTCCCTTCGAAGGAAGGCGTACTGAAGGATTTTAACGCTCTTAAAATAATCATATTAAGGGTCAATGGTTGGTACTGTAAAAAACAGAATACTGAGATTGGCTACGTGTTTGGCCCTTATCCAAAGAAAAAAAAGAACTTGGGATGGATTTGATTTTTCACACACTAAGAAAGTAATAATTATATTTCACTTTCTCGGAAAAGCCCGCCACCCCCATTTCCACCCCCTTAGTCCGATTTTGACCATTAACGAACTCGGCCGAGATTTCAAATGGTAATGTTTTATGTATACATTTGAAAGCGATTGGTGGCAAATGTCGGCAGTTATCGTGTTCACAACAAAGGGATAAAGTCTATATATAAATTATATTTAATAGTTTGAACTGACGGTGGTTTTGGTGCCTGGGGGGTGTGAAATGCAATGATATGTTGATATATTTCGGAAGTCATAACTTGGTAGCCTACTCATAGCAATAGGTCGCATTGTAATCAAATGTGCCTAAAAGGGGGAAACGGATCCAGATCAGAAATACCTGGAGGTCACCCTTTCTCAATCTCACTATCCACGAACCATGAGGGTGTAGACCACGAAGCACTATCTAGAGTGCACCATTTGTGGTGAGCTATACACATTCTGCTCCTTGAGGGTCTCTTAAAATAGGCAGGGGATATCGTAAAATAAATGGTTACTTCTGACTCCTCAAAAATGAGGGTGTCTGTATGTATGTCTACCCGTTATTATTCTCGTTTTCCAACGTTGCCGGGGATGAGATGCGATGAAAGTCATCGATGCGGATGTTTTTACGGCCAGATGGCCTTCCTGACACCAACCTCATTAGATGAGTTAATGAAAAATAAAATGAATGATGGCGAATGAAACTGGGCAAGGAAGGAAGCAGCCGTGGCCTGTCACAAGGTAGGTCCCGGCTTTTGCCTGGAGTTGAAAATGGGGAAACCACGGACGGATGGTAGGCCTCGAACCTATGTCTACCGAGCCCGCAGAGTGCTTGGCACCATATTCTAGCGTTACGCTTTAGCGAGCGTAGCTACCGCTGTCGGAAATCCCTGAAAAATTGAGGGTGTCAGGAAAGAATGAACAAGGGACATTTTAGGCAGAAAAGTAAGAGAATTATCGGCCTTGGATTCCCTAATAGTGTCAGAGACGGAAGAGAACAAGAGTTGACCTAGGAAGGTGGACAGGAAATAAAAATGACAGAAACCCTACACATGATATTGGATCTAAATTCGTGCTCATTTGGGCTCCCGTCCCACTGATTGTTAGCCCCTGTGGTGAATAGTTACTAACGTGGGAAGGTGCACGCCGCGCCGTCGGACAATAATTGATGGTTGTTTGTCACTTCCCGGAAGGATCATCTTAAAGGAGGAATGAAAAGATTCTACACAAAAACTGAACCGTGCGTACTTAGTTCCGGTTGACGAATAATATCATTAGGGTGATAATTTCTTAATGACTTTTACGAAACGAGGCAGAAGAAACTCACCGGGGCTGGTAATGTACAGGAGCTGTCATCATGCTTGGAAGGGGCGAGTCTTCTGGATCTCACACTGCTCATTTTCATTAATTTCTTACTTAATTACTTTCTTTATCTCTTTTCAATTAACGTAGTGCGGACAAGTATTTTCATAACCTGAGGACCCCACAGTGCAGGCAAGTCACGCAACATGACTGCAAGAGAGAGCTGGAAGCGCGAAGATGGAGGAATTGAATCCAGGAGCTGACAGCTGCCTTTGTCAGAGACAAATTTCCCCTTTCTCCTCTCGTACGAGCATAGTCTTGGAACACGGTCAAAAAACGACATTCTATTGCTGATAACCATACACCGCACAGTACACTACACCAACTCCTTCGTTGTTGCTACAGCACGACTGTGGAACAATCTGCCTCGCCCTGTCAGAGGAGCAACCCCGTCCAGCTTCAAGCAGCGTTGCCAGCAGTACATAATCACTAAGTAAATTAAAGTTAAACTCAACACTTATGCGTATATTCTTATGTCGTATTACATATATTCAAACTTTCCAATTCTCACTTTCTCATTTACTCTCTATTAAGACATCTAAATAACGTCCTTCAGTACCGACTAATCATCATCATCATCAACATCATCATCCTCATCACCATCATTAGTCTACATTTTATCAGTATTTCCTTACCTTACTGTAATTTTAAACTTACTTCTAAGTATCTTAGTTATTCACCCTAGCAATACAACAATTTTATATGTACTTTATATTGTATCAACATTGTAAAATTGTTAGATATAAGTTGTATTTGTATTGTTCAATATGTATCAATTGTATAATCTGGTTAGATGGCCCTAATCTTGCCAGACAAAATAAATCTATCCATCTCTCTGATTCCTAGATAATACCTTATTTCAAGCCACAAATCATGTATCCAATACCAAAATAATTAGAGGTTCACATGCTATTAAAATCGCCAGACTACCACAGGTTATCAGAAAAATTCAACACCTCCCCATGTACGCGGAGTTTATTTATTTATTTGTTGATTTTACACAACAGGGCTCAGTGTGCGCCCCAATAACAATGCACATACACAGTGAAATACATCTCCAGGTATTTCTACATTGAGTATTAATATCTAAATGCAATTCTTATCGCTAGAAAGTTCACACAGATTTCTAAATGCACAGTATTCATCATCATCATTTATTCTATTGACGGCCTACGGCAGGACACAAAAGAAACGAGAAACATATTAAGACTTAAAGAACACAGTATACAGAAAAATATAATGTAAAGAAAAGGGGAAAGAAGAGAGAAGAAGTCGGTCACAACACAGAAGATATCTACTACAGATGAGAGCCCATCTCTGCTGCTCTCTAGCGTCATTTTCGACTACTGTCGGCTTCGCTTATTAAGGATTGTTAGTATTCGATCCTTCCTTCGAGTCCTTGGGCGTCCCATTGGGCGTTTTCTCTCAGGTTGGGAATGAAAGACTCAATAATAAGTAAATGCATCTAGTACAAACAGCTCAGTGACTCGGGCTGGCCAACGGATTCCAAAACAAAGGCTTGTGGATAGAAATGTAATCAGGCATATTCTTCACATAAGGGGATATGGGGAAGATGAGAAGAAACCAACGTGAGGTACATGGCGGAGGAACAGTCCATGCAAATCAAGTACTATCGAGGAAGGAGGAACGCTCAAAATATGTTGATTCCGCGTGGTCCTAAGTGTCCCATTCGCGAATAATAATGATAATTTTATTATAATAGAATAACAATAATATTAATAATTAAAACAAGATGTTCAGTAAAGAACTTTCTCCTAAATGCATGGGTATTGTTATATCTCTTTGTCATTTTCAAGGAGTATAATTGAATGTTGGTTGTAGTAGCTTGTTGAAATACAACGTGCTATAGGGATATTAAACATGAATATGAGGTGCCCTTTGCTAGTGCTACCTCTGTAAAAAAAAAATCATTCAATTCGGTTTCACCGTGTTTGAATTGATATGGGGAATGGATTTGCACACATTCATGGCCGCTATTTGCAAACTATTGGGCTGATGACCTTGTAGTCAGTTATAAGATGCTTCCCACAAAAAAGGCATGTTGTTGCAAAATCTGGTAGAGATAAAATTATTAGGAAGGTCGTAATTTCATTTAAGCTTTTAACATTTGGGTGGCCGTCATTCCGTTTCCGTCAAGATGGCGGGATATAAAATATGACACTGAGGTGCCCTTTGCTAGTGCTACCTCTGTACCAAATTTCGTTCAATTCGGTTTCACCGTGTTTGAATTGATAGGGGGAATCGATTTGCACACATACTTGGCCACCATCTGCAAACTATTGGGCTGATGATCTTGCAGTTTGGTCAGAATATGCTTCCCACATAAAGATATGTTGTTGCAAAATTTGGTAGAGACTAGATTATTAGGTTGGTCGTAATTACATTTTAGCTTTTAACATTTGGGTGGCCGCGATTACGTTTCCGTCAAGATGGCGGTGATATAAAACATGACACTGAGGTGCCCTTTGCTAGTGCTACCTCTGTACCAAATTTCGTTCCATTCGGTTTCACCGTGTTCGAATTAATAGGGGGAATCGATTTTTCACACAAAGAAGGCCGCCATCCGCAAAATATTAGGCTAATGACCTATTAATTTGGTCAAAGGATGCTCCCTCCATAAGGGTATGTTGATGCAAAATTTGGTAGGGATCGGAAGATTAGGTTAATCGTAATTTGATTTAAGTCTTGAACATTTGTGTGGCCGCCTTTACGTTTGCGACAAGATGGTGGCGATATAAAATATGACACTGAGGTGCCCTTTGCTAGTGCAACCTCTGTACCAAATTTGGTTCCATTCGGTTTCACTGTGATTGAATTAATAGGGGGAATCGATTTTGATACAAAGATGGCCGCCATCCGCAAACTATTAGGCAAATGACCTATTAGTTTGGTGAAAGGATGCTTCCTCCATAAAGGTATGTTGTTGCAAAATTTGGTGGAGATCGGATGATTAGGTTAGTCTTAATTTGATTTAAGCTTTGAACATTTGTTTGGCCGCCATTACGTTTCCGTCAAGATGGCGGCGATATAAAACATGACACTGAGGTGCCCTTTGCTAGTACTACCTCTGTACCAAATGTCGTTCCATTCAGTTTCACCGTGTTAAAATTAATAGGGGAATCGATTTTCACACAAAGATGGCCACCATCCGCAAACTATTACGCTGATGACCTATTAGTTTGGTCAAAGGATGCTCCCCCCATAAAGGTATGTTGTTGCACAATTTGGTAGAGATCGGATGTTGAGGTTAGTCGTAATTTGATGTAAGCTTTGAACATTTGTGTGGCCGCCATTACGTTTCGGTCAAGATGGTGGCGATATAAAACATGACACTGAGGTGTCCTTTGCTAGTGCTACCTTTGTACCAAATTTCGTTCAATTCGCGTTCACCGTGTTCGAATTGATAGGGGGGGGGGGGACGGGACAGACAGACATTCAGAGTACACACACTCACGCACACACAGACTCACACACACACACACATACACACACACAGACAGACACACTTTTTTTCGCCCTGTGTTGATCTCATAAGTCAACTTTAATTTTTTGCAAAAATCGAAAGTAGGCTAATAATCGTATGGACCCTGCTACTTGCTGCAGATCTTGTAGTTGGGCCACTCGGGCTGAAACGGGGTACATACAGCCCCGTGAGGCAAACGCGAGAAGAGGTTAGGGTCGATTCTTAACCCACGCCTCCTATAAGTGGCTTCCCGTGGTATCTCAGTTGTACTCCAACCAAATGCAGGAATTACACCAAAATTAATTCACAGTCACAAATATACACACAGTAATACAGCAATTAGAATGACACATGCTTTAGATACATTCCACACACACCCTATAACACGGGGCTAAAAGGCCATGATGCAGTACACCCCCTAAGGGAAAGGTCAATAACAACAATTAGTTGGAGCCATTTGGGTGATCTGCTGTTCATTTTCGACTGCCGCCTGGCAGCAAGCCTGGCAGTGAATGTGGAAGCTATAAATAAGATTTCGGTGTTGGGGATTGAAACAATGAGGAGGAGAGATGACGTATTGTTAAGTATACATTAGAAAGCTTCGAAGCCAGTTTTCAATGTTGCCTTATTTACAATTGATATTGCAACTCTTCAGTCGGTCAACACTATATGAAAAAGTTATAAAATCAATCTGTTATTATAAAATCTTAATCATGATATTGATGATTTGCGAGTGGTTCCACTACGAGGGGGGATCCAAAAGTCTTTGCCCCTATTTGTTTAGCGAAAAAGAATACATGCAGGTAATTATGAATATACGTACTGTTCTACGTAGCTTACACCTGGCTGTCCTTGAGAAAGCATGTACCTAGAGTGCAGAAGCTTTCATCTTTGGTCATCGACTAAGATGGACAGGACATGTCCGCCGCATGAATGGCACCAGGTTGCCATGTCAATTCCTCTACGGTGAACTATGCACTGGTAAAAGGCCACAGGGTGCACCTTTAAGACACTTCAAAGACCAGCTGAAACAAACCTTCAAGTTGACAGAAATTAACCCTGTAAGTTGGGAGGCACTTCTGAAGATCGTGTACTTTGGAGGCAAACTATATCTGCTTCGGTAAATCATCTTGAACAGGAACGTCGCAGACTGGCAGAAATGAAGTGACTCCAACGCAGGCTTCCTCAAACCCGTCTAAATTCTCGTTCAACTATAAGATGCTCAGTATGTGGCCGCATGTTCCATGCAAGAATCGGCCTGTTTAGTCACCAAAAATTCATTCATAAAATGCCCTGATTTTGGAAGTGTATTGTCAGAAAATTGTAAACTCGGAAACGAGCTGCAGCAGACGACGACACCTTGTTTCCACAGTCTCCACAATTGTTCAATTGTTCAATTTGAGATGCCCCTGTGGTAGAATTCAGGCGGCTGACTGTGGAACCATCATTGGACTGCTGTGTTGGCATCATCGTTGCACGAGAATCGCTGTCCTGCCAGGAAATTCTTCAGCGAACGTAAAAGCGTGGAAATCACTAGGGGAAAGGTCCGGACTCCAGTGGTCATTTCACTGGGAGAGTCTGGACAACCCACCATAGAGTTTGGACCTCGCCCCTAGTGATTTGCACGTTTTTGGTACGCTGTAGAAGTTCCTGGCAGGACAGCAATTCACGTGCAACGATGACGCCAAGACAGCAATCAGCCGGCTGAATTCTGCCACAGGGGCATCTCAAATTTAGTGCTGCAATGGGACAAATGTCTGAAGAAATGAGGAGACTGTGTGGAAAAATATTGTGAGGTACGTAGAACAGTACGTATATTTGTAATTACCTGTAGCCTATGTATTCTTTTTTGGATAAAATTAAATAGGGGCAAACACTTTTCGATCCACCCTCGTACAGGACAGTGGTTGTCAGAGCAGCTGGTAAACAATCCACAATTCAGATAAGTCTCCACATTAGATCATTCAACACAATATTAGTAGAATAACATTGTACTCATATGTTGCAGTACTAGCGTTTTGCCATCATCTCAGCAGAGTACCCGTATAGCGGCTTCGGTGGTGTAGTCGGTAGCATGCTGAGCTTCTATGCCCAAGATAGCGGGTTCAAACCCGGCCGAAGCCGTCGGATTTTTTTAAGAGCATTAAAAATCCCTCAGTATGCCTTCCTTCGGAGGGGAAGTAAATCCGGCGGTCCCATGTCATAGATTTATGGCATGTTAAAGAACCTTCCACTAATTACACCTGTGTGAATCTAAATTGGATAGGTTAGGAATGTAAACAACCCTCTTAGGTTTCTACGTTCGTTGCCAAGAGCCGACTGCGGTGGCGTCTAGTAGCTAAGTTCTGAACTTGGCCTAGTAGTCGTTGACGGTGGCGCTTGGCGGCAAAAGTAGGAACTATTTGTCAAATTGTAAGTTGCGGTCTGTACTTAAATTAAAAAAGAAACAGATAACACACACAAATACAGTCATCACAATTAACACCGGTTATCAGACAGATTCTACACACACCCAAATTACACGGGGCTACATGACCGCGTTGTCGCAGCCCCTAAACTGAGGAACCAACCAACCAACCAGAGTACTCGTATATCATATTCGCATTTACAATTGAGTCGTCCAGCTGTAAAACTCGTTTAATCCACTTGTGAATAAGAATCATTTTCATGCGAAACGTTTCTCTGGACTTTGCCTCACTTATCATTTAGGTTTGTTGTTTTCTACTTTTAGGTAGATTTCATTAGAAAGCTAACTATTGCAATGGGTCCCATGTTTCGACTTCCGGAAAATTTCGACATATCTTCGCGTTTCACATCCCCCAGACCCCAAAACCACCGTCAGTTCAAAAGTTTATATATAATTTATGTATATATATATGTATATATATATGTATATCAGTTTCTTGTGGACACGATAACTGCCGTAATTTTGCACCAATTACTTCGAATTTTTTACCGAAGATGTATACCTATAAAATCTCGGTCGAGTTCGTTACTGGGCTAAATCGGTCGAAGGGGGTGAAAATGGGGGTCTTTTTTCGAAAAAGTGAAATTTCGCTATAACTCTCTTAATACGTGCAATATCGAATCCATTCAAAGTTCATAATATGTGTCGGATAAGTGCCAAAAATTTATGTCAAATAAGATTTTTGATAGCACCAACCATTGACCAAAGGGGTGGAAAAAAGTGGGTTTTTCGGGAAACATTAATCATATCTCTCTTAATAGGCACAATATCAAAACCGTACAAAATGGACAATATTCCCCTAATAATTACCTAAAACTTTTGTCTGAAAGAATTTTTGATATGACCCACCATTACGCCAAGGGACGAGAAAAATGATTTCGGAATTATAAGAAAATGCCAAGAGCTATCAGTGGTTGCCATGGCAACACTACTAAATTGATGAGGCATGGACCATCAGACGTTGCCATGACAACGCACTTGCACGAGATCAGATTCATTATTTCCATCTGATTAAGAGGTTGGTTGGTTGGTTCTTAAGTTTAGGGGCTGCGACAACGCGGTCATGTAGCCCCGTGTACTTTGGGTGTGTGTAGAATCTGTCTGATAACCGGTGTTAATTGTGATGACTGTATTAGTGTGTGTTATCTGTTTGTTAATTTAAGTACTGCAACTAACAATTTTTCAGATAGTTCCTACTTTTGCCGCCAAGCGCCACTGTCAACGACTACGAGGCCAAGTTCAGAACTGAGCTACTAGACGCCGCCGCAGTCGGCTCTTGGCAACGAACATAGAAACCTAAGAGCGTTGTATACATTCTTAACCTATCCAATTTAGCTTCACACAGGTGCAATTAGTGGAAGGATCTTTAACATGCCATAAATCTATGACATGGGACCGCCGGCTTTACTTCCCCTCCGAAGGAAGGCATACTGAGGGATATTTAACGCTCTTAAAAAATCCGACGGCTTCGGCCGGGTTTGAACCCGGTATCTTGGGCATAGAAGCTCAGCATGTTACCGACTACGCCACCAAAGCCGCCTGATAAAGTGGGAAGCGGCTTCGGTGACGTAACTGGTAGCATGCTGAATGTCTATGCCCAATGTCGCGGTTTCAAAGCCGGCCGAAGTCGTCGGATTTTCTAAGAGCACTAGAATCCCTCAGTATGCTTTCCTTTGGAGGGGAAGTTCCAACGTTCGTTGCGAGTTGATGGTTGGGGTGGCATCTAGTAGCCAAGTTCACAGCTAGGTGTCGTTGACGGTTGTACCTGGTAGCAACATTAGGAACTACTGCTTGAAATTGACCGTCTGCAGTACTTACATGAATTAAGACTAATACAGCCATTACAATTCACACCGTGTATCAGACAGATTCTACACTCACCCAAAGTACACGGGGTTAGATGACCGCGTTGTCGCAGCCCCTAAACTGAGGAACCAACCAGAGGTAGATTTCGTTAGAAAGCTAACTATTGCAATGGGTACCATGTTTCGGCTTCCGGAAAATTTCGACATATCTTCGCGTTTCACATCCCCAGGCCCCAAAACCACCGTCAGTTCAAAAGTTATATATAATTTATGTATGTATATGTATATCAGTTTATTGTGGACACGATAACTGCCGTAATTTTGTACCAATCACTTTGAATATTTTACCGAATACGTATACCTATAAAATCTCGGTCGAGTTCGTTACTGGGCTAAATCGGTCGTTGGGGGGTGAAAATGGGGGGCTTTTTTTTCGAAAAAGTGAAATATTGCTATAACTCTCTTAATATGTGAAATATCGAATCCGTTCAACATTCATACTATGTGTCGGATAAAGCCCAAACATGTATGTTTGAAGAGTTTTTTTTATAGCACCAACCATTGACCAAAGGGGTGGGAAAAAGTGGGTTTTTCGGGAAACATTAATCATATCTCTCTTAATAGGCACAATATCAAAACCGTACAAAATGGACAATATTCCCATAATAATTACCTAAAACTTTTGTCTGAAAGAATTTTTGATATAACCCACCATTATGCCAAGGGATGAGAAAAATAATTTCGGAATTATAAGAAAATGCCAAGACCTATCAGTGGTTGCCATGGCAACACTACTAAATTGATGAGGGATGAGCCATCAGACGTTGCCAAGATAACGCACTTGCACGAGATCAGATTCAGATTTCCATCTAAGTGTGAAGCGGCTTCGGTGACGTAACTGGTAGCATGCTGAATGTTTATGCCCAAGGTCGCGAGTTCAAAGCCGGCCGAAGTCGTCGGATTTTCTAAGAGCGCCAAAAATCCCTCAGTATGCTTTCCTTTGGAGGGGAAGTTCCAACGTTCGTTGCGAGTTGCTGGTTGCGGTGGCATCTAGTAGCCAAGTTCACAGCTAGGTGTCGTTGACGGTAGTACCTGGTAGCAACATTAGTAACTACTGCTTGAAATTGACCGTCTGCAGTCCTTACCTGAATTACAGACTAATACAGCCATCCCAAAGTACACGGGGTTACATGACCGCGTTGTCGCAGCCCCTAAACTGAGGAACCAACCAAAATCTCTGCGGTAGATATAATTTTGCGTGAAGAAGTAACAGACCGTTACATAGTTGCACATCAGTGTCGAAACCTAGCATAAGGACAGTGTGACCACAAGTATAAAAATGGACCCCAAATGACAAGAAGGTTACCGTTCCCATAAGACAATAAAATGTTTAAAATAAGCATAAAATGACGAAAAACAAAGTTAATTAAGCTCCAATTATAAAATACCTTCTCGCATTAAATGAGGTCTGATCCTTCTACGAAAATCTGCATATTCTGCCTATTTTCGCCTATCCCCAAGTTTGTCCGGTGAAATCTACCTCCGCCTTCCGGCGTGCCGAGAGGACTTTTTTTTCATTTTGTTTTGTGTGTTTGGTTTTGTTTTGCTTTGTGCTTTTGCTTTTGAATTTTTATTTTTGCTTTGTGTTTCTTGTATATGTGTTTTCTGCTTTTTCTTTTGCTTTAGAATTTTTTGTTTTTGTTTTGTGCTTATTTCCTGGAAAATCAAAATAAAATAAAATAAAATAAACAAAACAAAATCAAATAAAACAAAACAAAAAAATAATAAAATAAAATATCTTAACCGTTTACGATTAAAACAGGATTACGACAGGGAGATGGTTTATCGCCTCTACTTTTCAATTTTGCTTTGGAATATGTAATGAGGGAATGGTACAGGGAAAATCCTGGAACCAAGAAAGATCAAATAGACTTAAATTGCTTGGGATTCGCAGATGACTTAGCGTTACTGGCTAATAATATTCAAGAAGCCAGAATTCTAATAATTAGTCTATAAAATATAACACAAAAAATTGGACTTCAGATATCATTTGAAAAGACAGAGATAATGGTAGCAAATCCATTTGTAATCAATTACATAACAGTAAATAACAAGAAAGTTAAAATAGTGAAGCAATTTAAATACTTAGGAGAAATTATAACTCACAATTTGAATGAGAAACCTGCATGGCGAGAATGAACTAATAAAATTATAAAACCCCAAAAATTAACATGGTCTACATATAAAAGAAAATGTCTATCAATCGCAACAAAATTTAAAAAATTACAAGACGGTGGTTCAACCAGAGGTGACATATGGAAGTGAAACTCTTTTTAAAGTTACTCAGAAAAACAGAATCGACAAAATATTTAAAGTAGAAAGAAGAATAGCTAGAACATGCATAAATAAACAAGAAGTTCCGTGAAGAACTATACAGCCTACTTTTCATGCCAATGATTATTCTGCAGTATATGAACCTATCTAGAATAATGACGAAATTAAGTTGGTAATATCGAAATATCTAATTAGTCCAAAATATACCTGGTATAATGTAGCCTATTAGAGCACTACAGTTGGCAGCCCTGGTGACTGAATATATTCTTACTTCCATCTCTTAAGGTACAGAATTCAAAATTTGGTTTAAGTCCAATGGACGTTACATGCAGTTAGGCACTGGATCTATCAGCACGCGTAGAAGCATGTTGCCAACAATACCATACGTGTGCTGGTCAGAAATAATCTGAAATATTATGATATCTTGTTGTGCCAATTTTGGATGAAATCCATTTGTTAGTATAGAAGTTACATGCATTTTAAAATTGGACATATCAGCAGGCATAGAATCATGTTGGCAGCACTGCCTTGTATTAATTACTCCAAATTAATCTAGAATGTCAGGTGCTATACGTGTGCAAAGTATAGAGCTGTTGGCTTGCATACTTTCTGATATATTGATATTAGGGTAAAAAAATATAGACAGCATTCATTAACAGTTGGCAGCCCTGATTGCTCTTAACAATACTTATAGTCATATCTGTTATGGTACACACAGCACATACGAAATTTGGTTGAAATCCAACTGATAGTATAGAAGTTACATGTATTTAAAAATTGGTGCTATCAGCAGGCTTATAATCATGTTGGTAGAACTGACGTATATAAGTTACTCCAAATTAATCTAAAATGTCAGAATATACGTGTGCATAGTTTAAAGCTGTTGGCTTGCATACTTTCTGATATATTGGTATTTGGATAAAAAAATAGTGAGCAATTATTAACAGTTGGCAGCCCTGGTGGCTCTTAACAATCATATCTGTTCATGTACAGATATTACATACAAAATTTGGTTGAAATCCAATTGATAGTGTAGAAGTTATATGCATTTAAACATTGGACTTATCAGAAGGCTTAAAATTATTTTGGCAACACTGTCATGGTTGGCCTCCTGGAAATTAAACTGAAATAGTATTATCTACATGTGTGCCAATTTTGGAATAGCTCCCATGCATACCTTGCAGGATATCCAACATGGAGCTCAAATTTCTAGTGCGTTTTTTCAGCAGTTGGTAGCACTGACATCATTTTAAAATATGGACGTGAGATATTCCGGTGCACATCTTTACTCATACTAAATTTGGTTTTGATTGCTGCAGCCGTTTAGGAGTTGATAGGGGGGACACACACACAGCCAGACAGACAGACAGACAGAAGGACAGACAGACAGACAGACAGACAGACACACATTTTCCCGGATCGATCTCATAAGTCTACTTTGTCGTCATTTTTTGCAAAATTTGAAAAGTAGGCTAAAAATATCAGAAAGATGGACAGTGGCGGATAGTATCAAAAAGTGGTATACAGAGAACTGGAGCCCATCACTGATACTATTCGGAAGAAACGGATTTTGTTTTTATGGTCACATCATGAGGACACCAAAAACCAGGTTATCTAGAAAAATTGTAGTGAAACTTTGGAATATGAAACAACAAGTAGGATGGATTAAGGAAATTAGAGAAGATATGAAAGAATTAGAAATAACCTTGGATGACTTGCAAAACAAAAAATTAAAAAAAAACTGAGAGTTATAAAAATAAGATTTCAGGCCAAAATAGACAAACGTAATACAGTAAAAAGGGTATTTACAGATGAGGAACGCCTGAGAAGATCAGAGCGAATGAAAAACTACTGGGCGAATCGGAAAGGAAACTTACTGAAGAAGAGGACCGAGAAATGATTGACTGAAGTGGTCCAATGAGGCCGTAAAAGCAGAAGAAGAAGAAGAAGAAACAAAACAAACAAAAAAATGACAAAACAATTTAAAACAAAATAAAGCGAAATAAAACAAAACAAAACCAAATGAAATTAAACAAAACTAAATGAAACAAATGAAAATAAAATAAAGTAAAATAAAATAATTAAATAAATCACTTCACGACGTGATCCTTATTCACAGGTGGATTAAATCAAGTTTTGCAACTGGACGACTCAATTGAGTTGTCTGGTATCAAAACAAGATACGTCACTAACTTTGGGATTTTGAGATTACGACTGATTTAATAAGTCCTAAATGCCCTCCTTACATGAGGGAAGAGAATGGTATTCAAAACAGGACATATCATGCTGTTTTTGAATTCTGAAGTAGTCGGTTGGTTTCAAAATAAGACAAATAGCTGTATGAGTATCAAAACAAGATACATCTTAGCAGGGTCTATTGCGCCTCGATCAGCGCATCAGCTGAAAGTGTGTGGTGCTTATGCAATTCTTTCGTGTTCTGTTAGTGCCGGTGTGCTTACATTTGTATTGGTGTGTTAAATCAACTTTATACTTGTGGGGAGCAATTATTTTATTTTCAAAATAAGATATATCCGATTACTTAGTCGTGAAACAAGACACATAGGAAATTATATAACAAAATAGGACACATCAAATATTAAAACGCTTATAAAAAGGAACATAAAACAGCACGAATAATGAAAGTTTTGGGAAATATTTGCCTATATCAGAACTTTCTAAGAAGAGACATGTTATTTTGTCAGTAAACAAAGGACTATTCAGTTTTTTGTGTCTCCTGAAAAGAATTGTTGAAGTGATGTGTCTTGTTTTCATACCAGAAACCTCAATTCCCAGGTGTATCACAGAAAATTGAGTCGTCAAGTTACAAAACTCGTTTAATCCACATGTGAATAAGAATCATTTTCATGAGAAACGTTTCTCTGGGCTTTGCCTCACGTATCTTTTGTGTTTGTTGTTTTCTAATTTTCGCTTTGTGTTTTTTGTTTTTGGTATTGTGTTGCTTTGTGCTTTTGCTTTTGAATTTTACTTTTTGCTTTTCTTTCTTGGTTTTGTGTTTTTCTGAAATTTGCTTTATGTTTCTTGTTTTTTGTTTTCTGCTTTTGCTTTTGTTTTTGAATTTTGTTCTTGCTTCATGTTTCTTGTTTTAGGTTTTGTGTTTTTTTTTCTGGAAAATCAAAATAAAACAAAATAAACAAAACAAAATAAATACAAAACAAACCAAAAACAAAAATAAAACAAAACAATTGAAAAAAACAATTTAAAGTAAAACAAAACTAAATAAAAAATAAACAAAACAAAATAAAACAAAACAAAATAAAGTGAAATAAAATAATAAAATAAATAATTTTACGACATGATCCTTATTCACAAGTGGAGTAAACGAGTTTTGCAACTTGACGACTCAAATAGTCTAGTAGTTACACATTCATTGATTACTGTAGTTGGTGGAGAGAGACTGATTGTTTGTGGAATTGTATTTTCTCAGTCATGCAACATTGTAGACATTAAAATAAATAGTTCTTTTTACGGGTGCATACTACTTTTGTGTTTGTCATTAATAGTTGCCAGACATTCTAAGTTTCTGCCGTGCATGTTTAACCTACTTTTCACATTTTGCAAAAATGAGGAAAAATTAGAGTAATGAGATCGGGCAAATGTGTGTCTGTCTGTCTGTCCTTCTGTCCTTCTGTCTGTCTGGCTGTGTGTGTGTGTCCCCCCTCGCCCCTGTATCAACTCCTAAACGACTGCAGCAATCGAAACAAAATTTGGTAGGAGTAAAGATCCATACCTGAGTATCTCAGGGCCATATTTGAAAATGATGTCAGTGCTACCAACTGCAGAAAAATCGGAATTGAAATTTGAGCTCTATGTTCGAAATCCTGGAAGGTATAAATGGGAGCTATTTAAAAATTGGCACACGTATAGATAATAATATTGCAGTTTAATTTCCAGGAGGCCATACATGGCAGTGTTGCCAAAATGATTATAAGCCTGCTGGTAGGTCCAAATTTTATATGCATATAACTTCTATACTATCAATTGGATTTCAACCAAATTTCGTATGTGCTATGTGTACATAAACAGATATGACTGAGCGTATTTTGAAGAGCCACCAGGGCTGCCAACTGTTAATAAATGCTCTCATTTTTTTATCCATATACCCATATATCAGAAAGTATGCAAGTCGACAGCTTAAAACTATGCACACGTATAGTACCTGACATTATATATTAATTTGGAGTAACTTATATACGTCAGTGCTACCAACATGATTCTAAGCCTGCTGAGAGGTCCAACTTTAAATACATGTAACTTCTATACTATCATTTGGATTTCAACCAAATTTCGTGTGTGATATGTGTACCATAACAGATATGAATATGCCGATTCTTAAGAGTAACCAGGGCTGCCAACTGTTAATAAATACTGTCTCTATTTTTGTTACCCTAATATCAATATATCAGAAAGTATGCAAGCCAATAGCTCTAAACTTTGCACACGTATAGTACCTGGCATTCTAGATTAATTTGGAGTAACTAATATAGGCCCACGCTAGTGCTGCTGACATGATTCTAAGCCTGCTGATAGGCCCAATTTTAAAATGCATGTAACTTCAATACTAACTAATGGATTTCATTCAAAATTGACGCAACAATAGATCATATTATTTCAGATTATTTCTGACCAATAAATGTATGTCATTGTTGCCAACATGATTTTACGCGCGCTGTTAGATCCAATGTTTAACTGTATGTAACGTCCATGCTATCCATTGGACTTCAACCAAATTTTGTATTCTGTACCTTAAGAGATGGAACTAAGAATATATTCAGTCACCAGGGCTGCCAACTGTAGTTCTTTATTAGGCTACATTATGCCAAGTAAACAGAATTTCCAACTAATTAGAAATTTCGATATTACCAACTTAATTTCGTCATTATTCTAGATAGATCCATATAGATTAATCATTTGCATGAATCTTTAATTTTAAGAAATGTAGGCTCTTTAGTTCGTCACGGAACTTCTTGTTTATTTTTTGGAAGGCAGAGACCGTTTGTGGGTGGTAGGCCTATTCGGCCTTTGGTACCGGTAGTGTTTTGTAGAGCTATTTTCTTTTGTAGGGGAGATTCGGCTAAATCCGCAATATTAAGGGATCGATGGTAAACACGTCAAATTGAGGGAAAGGTTTCAATAAAACAAAGAAATTACATTAATATCATATATATTTGACATAAATGCATTTCTTACAATGAATTCACCTGGCATAGGTTGTCTAAAATCTAAATCATCTAATAGCCAACTTAAGATTATTTTATTAACTTTTTAGGGATTTTGGTCGATACTAGTGGTACTGTAATAGCGCTAAATCCATGGTACCTAGTCTAAATCCATTAAATTATAAGTCTAATAAGTTGCTACATTACTACCACAACTGCGTCACCAAAATAAGTGAGATTAAAAAAATACTTAACAAACGTATAACACAAGTTTTCACGATTTTACCACTAGATGGCAGCATTTCCCGTTTTGAAATGCATAGCCAAGGGGAATCAAACAGTGACACAACACAACTGAGGAGATGAACTCGTCTCATCCAGTGCGATATATCTGCATAAAAAGTATATTTCAATTATTGCGGAATAAGCAAATTCTCCCCTCTATTTGTATTTGATGATGCTCGCTTGACGAGCGAAATATGTCACCCTATAATCTTCTAATCCATAGGCCTATGTGTATTTTAATCATATGTATTTCTTTCCAGGTTATTTTTCCGTGTATCCTAGTAGTTGGGATTATATTGTTCACCGATTCCAAAGTTAGAATATAAATTGTATTGTTTAATCTCTCTATTTTCGTTCTGTTTTCAGTGACTGATTGGCCTTAAGGGACGTCACAGCACATGATTATCACTCACCCGGGTGATTGTTAATACTGAACAAGTAGTTCCGTGAAGAACTCTACAGCCTATTTTCATATATCATACTTATGTTAATTGCCACCATCAACATACAAAATTTCAGTTTGATTCCTGTAACAGATTCGTAGATATTGAGAACCGACTAAATATTTCGGATGGTCACCATGTTGGATTTTATATATGTAGGTCCTAGAGTTATGTACTGTTACATGAAGATTATTGTGTACGTGTAGCATTCAAACTTCAATCGCATGATTAGGACACAAGAAGTAATAAGGAGATTTTAAAATTTCGCACTGCTGCCATCTTGTGGTTATGGAAACAATTGAAATAAATTAGATGCCAGTGGATTAACATTCGTAAAAGGATTTACTGTACCAAGTTTCACTGCACTCGCATGGTTAAATTGCGAGAAACGTCCATGTGAATATTTATACTTCGCGTCGCCGTCATGTTCGATTTCTGATCACCAGGTTATTTAAAGTCCTATAGGAGAACTTACGTTCATAGCCCCTATGAACATTAAAAAATCAGTTTGATTGCTATAATAGATTCGTAGATATTCAGAGTCGTCTGAATATTTCGGATGGTCGCCATGTTAGATTGTTAAATGTATAGGCCATAGAGTCATGTACCATTGATGGAAAATTATTGCGTAGGTTCATTAATCAAACTTTCACTTCGATCGCTTGATTACGACAAAAAAATATAAAAACTTAATTTTAAAATTAGCACAGCCGCCATCTTGAGGTTATGTAAACAATTGAACTAAATTAGATACCAGTGCATTAGAATGTGTATAAATATTTCCTGTACCAGATTTCATTGCGTTTGAAATATTAAATCGCGAGAAAGGTCTAATTAAAATTTTCAAACCCGCTTGGCCGCCATGTTCGATGTGTAGTTAACCGGTTTTTGAAAGTCTTATTGATGAACTTCCAGTATTGCACTTTATCTTTGTACAAAATTTCAGGGTGATACCGCTAATAGTTTCAGAGATATAGAATGCCAGTGAAATATTTCGCACATCAGCCATCATGTGGTTATGTAATCAATTGCACGAAGTTAGATGTCGGTGCATTACAATGTGTATAAACATATACTGTACCAAGTTTCATTGCGATTGGGTGGTTAAATCGCGAGACACGTCCATTTTAAAGTTGCAAATTCGCGTGGTCGCCATGTTGGTTTTGTAGTTACCAGGTTTTCAAAGATCACATAGGTGAACTTCTAGTAGTTCCCTTTATCACCGTAATAAATTCCAGGGTGATATCGGGAATAGTTTCGGAGATATTGAATGCTGGTGAAATATTTCGCACAGCCGCCATGATGGATTGGTGAGACGTAACAAAATTTGAAGGTCACGGTCGGGGTCGCCCGGAATGGTGCTATGAACTTACCGAGTTTCATTGAAATCGCTCCAGCCGTTTAGAAAATATTAGGTGGGGGGGGGCACACACACCCCTCTCACACACACACACACACACACACACACGGACAAAAGGTGATCTCATAAGTCTATTTTTTCAAAATTGAAAATAGGCTAATAAGTGTAACAGACCGAGACTGTAGATCCAGAAATGGACTTTCTTGTGAAAGCAGGTAGTTAATCTGTGTCATTGGAAGAGAAATACGAAGCTGATTGCACTAGTTGGAGGACAAGCCCCCTTTTGGAGATAATGCCAGCGCTGACCTAGCTAGGTGGCGACTACAGCTCCTTATTTTAGATCTGTGACTCGCGTACCAGTGGTGGAACATAGAAGTTCCTCAATGGAATAGGGATCTTCACTGTTTTGATAATAGTCCGCCTCGTTGCGTAGTATACCTTGACTGTCAGCGCGAAGGCTTGGTTTCGATTCCCAGCTCTACCAATAAGTTAATTTAGGTCTGGAATTTTGCCACGAATGGGAATTTTCAATCAATTTCGCAATCTCAAATGCCAACCAACTGCACCGAGATGCAAACCTGCGACATTGGGCACAGCAGGTGGGAACGTTACCGCTGCGCCAAGTAGCCAGTCCGATGAATAGTAAATAAAATAACCCCTGGCACTACAGCCCGTGAAGGGCCTCGGCCTACCAAGCTACCGCTGCCCAGCCATTTGGCTTGCAGATATTGGGGTGACGCGTGATCAGCGCATCGGGTCCCCTCGGCCGTTAATCTTTGTTTTCATGATCGGGGCACTGCCTCACTGTCAGACAGCTACTCAATTGACCTCACAAGGCTGAGTGCACCTCGTTCCAGCCCTCACGTCAGTTTCTAAGATCCCTGACGGAGCCGGGAATCGAACCCGGGGCCTTTGGGCGAGAGTAGGCGCGAAACCCCAACACCACGGGGTCGGCAGCCAGTCCGTTGAAGAAGAGGCGAATACATTAACAACATATCCTACGCATTGATCAAGGAAGACCGACTCGAAAACGCCTTGCACATTTTGAAGGGAAAAACATTGTCTCAGGTGGTTTCTGGAGTTACGAGGGCGGATCGAAAAGACTTTTCCCCTATTTTCTTCAGCCCCCCAAAAATACATGCAGGTAATTTCGAATAAACGTACTGTTCTACGTACCCAACACTATATTTCCACATTGTCTCCACATTTGTTCAGACAATTGTCCCATCATAGCACTAAATTTGAGATGACCCTGTGGTAGAATTAAGCAAGCTGACCATGGAACCATCGTCGAACTGCTGTCTCGGCGTCATCGATGCACGTGAATCGCTCTCCTGCCAGGAACCTCTTCAGAGGACCAAACACGTAGAAATGCACTAGGGGCTAGATCCGGACTGCTGGTGGGTGATCCAGATTCTCCCAGTGAAATGACCGGAGCTTGTTGGCAGTTCTGGTTGCCACATCTGGTATTGCATTGTCATGGTCCACTGAACAAGTCTCTGGCAGGACAGTGAACATACTGACATGGAGAACATGGGTAGGCCTATCAGTCAGCAAGGTGTTCGAGACATGAACTACTTTCGACAATTAGTTTCAGACTTCAGAGTATTCCGGGGAGAAGGAGAAAATTAAACTTCAAACGTGGTCTTTTCAGAGGAAAGAAGGAAGTAAATGAATCACCGAATGAAGCTGTATTGGCAGAAGATTATCGTGTTTGAAGCTATTTTTCAGTGTTGCCTTAGTAATGGAAATTTGATGTTTTTTAGTCGATCAACACGATTGTACCCAATGGTGATAAGTTCTTCCTTAATCCTGAAATACATTTACATGAGATTATTAATAACACTTGGACGACCAGTTTCGATCGTCGTCCAAGCGATTTTTAATCACATGTAATATATTTTCAGAATCAGGGAACATCCCAACACAATTGGGTACAATCGTGTTGGACGACTGAAAAACACAAAATTTTGATAAGCATAAGATCAAAATCAGTAGAGGGGAAAGATTGTCCCAGATACCATAGATGTCACTACGTGGTCCATAGTGGCCCAGATCGAAAAGAATAATAATAATGGTAATTACATAAATCTTGCCTCTTTTAGTTGTCACTTCGTTTCATAAAAGTGGGAATTATTAGAACATGACATTCCGTCATGCTATCATTACTCTCCAGTCAGAATTTGTTATAACGGTCCATTTACTACTAACCTATTTAAACAGCCATCAATCCGTGCCAAATTCTGATCATGACAGATGACGTATAATTACACGTCAAAGAAAACACGTGCATTTAAAGTTCTGTTTGATATGAGGAGTGGCGCGAATGGATGTGGATTAAACTCGCTGTGAAGGGTGTCACACCATTTAGTTTTTCGTTAAGCAGCCCACGTTGTTATCTTCATAGCATATAGCTAAATGCTACCTCTGTACCAAATTCCTTCAATTCGGTTTCATCGTGTATCAATTGATAGAGGGAGACAGACATACACACACACACTCACACAAACACAGGCACAATATTTTTTGGCCCTGTGTAGATCTCATAAGTCTACTTTCATTTCTTGCAAAACTTGAAAGTAGGCTAAAAAATAGGCTTATGAGATCACTTTTGGTCCCTGTGTGTGTGTGTCCCCTTTATAAAATCTAAACAGCTGGAGCAAATTCAATGAAACTCGGTAAGAGCTTAGTAGGCTACTATTTGGTCCAACACCAACCGCGCCCATTATTAGCCTAATTTTCACATTTTGCTTAAATGAGGAAAAAGTAGACTTATGAGATCGGGCAAATGTGTGTATGTCTGTCTTTCTGTCTGTCTGGCTGGCTGGCTGTGTGTGTGTGTCCCCCTATCAACTCCTAAACGGCTGCACCAATCGAAACAAAATTTGGTAGGAGTAAAGATCTATACCTGAATATCTCACGACCATATTTGAAAATGATGTCAGTGCTACCAACTGCTGAAAAATCGCAATTGAAATTTGAGCTCCATGTTGGATATCTTGGAAGGTATGAATGGGAGCTATTTCAAAATTGGCACACATATATATAATAATATTGCAGTTTAAGTTCCAGGAGACCATACATGGCAAAGTTGCCAAAATGATTATAAGCCTGCTGATAAGTCCAAATTTTAAATGCATATAACTTCTACACTATCAATTGGATATCAACCAAATTTCGTATGTGGTATTTGTACATAAACAGATATGACTAAGCTTACTCATAAGAGCCACCAGGGCTGCCAACTGTTATTCACACACTGTCATGGCGACCGAGATGCATCGTGCGTAAAAGTGCTCCGTAGAATACCTGCCGAAACCGCAACATAACTCACAAATAGAGTCTGCTAGGGTGTGTATTATTAACTATATACAACTTGGTGAATATTTAGTCAACAGTCATGACCCTAAAAGCCGTCAATCAAAGAATTTCAGCGTTTGAAGAAAAGCTCAAAGTATTTCAAACTCGCCTAGAGGGAGCCACCACAGCTGGAACGAGCACTTCTACCAACCTCAACTCCGTGAAAGTGGAAACCCTAGCTTCGGAGTTCGAGACTTTTCGCCTAGAAGTCATAACGGAGCTAAGTGACTTAAAAAGGGATTTGAATGAGCAGATTGTGAAGCAAGAACTTCGAATAGATGAGGCAGAACAGTACAGCCGCCGGAACTGCCTACTGCTACATGGGGTAAGTGAAACTCCTAACGAAGACGTGTACGCTAGAGTAACGGAGGTACTTAAGGACAAGCTTAACATAGAACTGACTATGATGAGCATCGATCGGTGTCATCGATTGGGGAAACCAAAGAGATCGTCTGCGGATGTGTTGGTTACCGGTAGAAGACCTATTATTGTCAAGTTCACCCGCTACCACGAGAGGGAACGTGTCTGGCGCGCCAAGAGACTTCTCAAAGGAACTCCTATCTTCATAACTGAGTCCCTCACAGCATCACTCAAGGACATGCTCAACAAGGCCAGGGATCACTTTGGAGCAAGGAACACCTTCACTCTGGATGGGCGAATAGTGATAGTGGATTCTGACGGTAAAAAACATTACGTTAACACTCCAGCAGAACTTGCCTGCTTAATAAAAGGGCAGGTATCGGAAGTTAAGTGAACAGGTTAATGTGTGTAATTGTGAGCGTGTGTTTAATATGTTATTTTAATTTTAGTGTGAGTGATTGCATAAGTGATAGGTGGTTTAATTTTAAATTCAGTGAGAGTGGTTGTTTAATTGCTTCTAGTGGCCTGTGCATACATGAGGAAACAATGGTAAGTTGCATGCTCTCTTTTGTTTTATGGCCAGTGTAGTTGGTACCGTTACATTCAGTCCCGACAGAGATAATGACCTTCACCTTGACAATGAGCCTCCCAGCCCTCCCCAACCCCTGTCTTCGTCTCTCCCCACCCGCAATCATCTGGAAAGGGAATTTTCCGCATTTCCCCGTTCACTGCTGTGTGCTCATGTCAATGCCCAGTCCATAGTAGCGCATCACGCTGAGCTCCAAGCTATTTTTGAAGGAAGCATGGTAAACGTTTTAGCAATTAGTGAAAGCTGGTTGAAAGACTCTGTCCCTTTAAACATGATAAGACTAGTAGGGTACAATTCGCTCTTTCACAACCGACTGAAGCGTCGAGGAGGAGGAGTAGCTTTATTCTATAAAAACAATTTGGCGGCAAAGATTATAAAAACATCGAACCTATCTACTGACCCCTTGACCGAATATATGTTTGTTGAGCTCACTGTTGACGTGACTAAAGTACTTATTGGTGTAGTATATAAACCACCTAAAGAAGGGAACTTCATGGACTTTGAAGAAACTCTACTAAGACTGTTACCTACCTACGAACACGTACTTATATTTGGTGACTTTAACACAAACATATTAATAGACTCCACTGACGCAAATCGTTTACGGAATATGTTTACCTCTTGTAACATGACAATATTACCACTCGGTCCTACTCACCACGTACACACCCCCCAAGGATCTTCACGCACTCTAATTGATTTAATTATCACAAATAACCCACAGAAAATACTAAAACACGGACAGATTTCAGTACCTGGCATATCTCTACACGACCTGATTTATTTAGCTTATTCTCTAAAAACTCCAAAATCTGCACCTAAATACATAACATATAGAGACATGAAAAGATTGAACCTTCAAGAACTAACACAAGACGCAATTCTCTGTCCATGGAACGATATACTACACTTGACTGACGTTGATGAAAAGGTGAGCAGATTTAACAAAATACTGCTGGAACTATATGACAAACATGCACCTAAACGAACAGCAAAAGTCACTCGTAAAGCTGCCCCCTGGCTATCAAGTGACATTAAATCCGCAATGGCCGAACGTGACGCATTTCACAGACGTTATAAGCAGACCTTATCAAGTGACGATTTTGAAAAATATCGTGTGCTTAGAAATCGAGTTAAACAAATGATTCGAAATAAAAAGTATGCCTACTTCCAACAGCTAGCCGGTAACTTGAACGCTAGGAGCACCTGGCAGCAACTCAGGTCGGTAGGTTTTGGGAGGCGCACTAAAAACACCAATACGCAGGATATTAATCCCAATGAATTAAATGCTCACTTTGCTCGAGAAATAATTAGAACTGATCCCCAAATAATACAAACAACAATAAATACACTGCGATGTGTCCCACTACCTCACCGACCGTTATTCAAGTTTCGTAAAATAGATGATACTGTCGTAAGAAAAAAAATAATATCTATCAAATCACAAGCAGTCGGAATAGATGACATCCCAATTTCCTTTATCGTTAACCTGATAGAAGTATTACTGCCAATTATTACGCACATTTGTAACACATGTCTTTTAGAAGGTTTCTTCCCAACAATATGGAAAGATGCTTTAGTTATTCCAGTTCCGAAAAATTCTCTTGCTAATTCTCCATCCGACTATCGACCTGTAAGCATACTTTCCTCAGTTTCCAAAATACTAGAAAAACTTATGCATGAACAACTTCTTCAGTACTTGACGCAATACTCACTACTTGATCCGTTACAATCTGGATTTAAGAAAGGACACAGCACATCTACTGCACTCATTAAGATCACTGATGACGTAAGACGAGCAATGGA
Source organism: Meconema thalassinum (assembly GCA_946902985.2). NCBI lineage: Eukaryota > Metazoa > Arthropoda > Insecta > Orthoptera > Tettigoniidae > Meconema > Meconema thalassinum. The sequence goes on from OX336391.1 coordinate 350,994,057, forward strand.
TGACCGTAAAGTGACTATACTCATTCTTCTAGACTTCAGCAGTGCATTCGACACCATTAACACGGACATACTTATGGCTAAATTGCAATCCTTCCATCTTAGCCCCGTTGCTCTCAAATTATTCGCCTCCTATCTTCATAACCGAAGACAACGTGTACTCCTTAATGAAAACAGAACTGAGTGGAAGTTCAAAACAAATGGAGTACCTCAGGGTTCAATTCTCGGCCCCCTTATATTCATTCTATATCTGAACGACATCTCTTCGAAACTGGAAAACTGCAATTACCATCTATATGCTGATGACCTTCAGATATATTGCCACACAAAAGTAAACGACATAGATGCGGCAATTGAAAATATGAATCTAAATCTAAAGAGGATCAGCCGCTATGCAACTGAAAACTCTCTTGCCATCAACCCAATTAAAACACAAGCTATCGTAATAGGGCAGACTAAATTGCTTTCCCATTTACACAGTAGACCGCTTTCTTTAATTCAACTAAATGGTGTTGCTATCCCGTTCTCTAAATCGGTAAAAAGTCTTGGAGTCACACTAAATGAAACTTTGAATTGGGATGGGCACGTTACTAATACATGCAGGAAAGTTTACTCGTCACTTCATCCACTTAAGATTCACCAGTCCGTTCTACCCCGTAACTTAAAAATAAAACTCGTCCAAACCTTGATACTCCCAATATTTAACTACTGTGATGTTGTATTAGTAGATGCTACCGGTGAACAAAACAAGAAACTTCAGAGAGCTTTAAATTCCTGCATTAGGTTTATTTTCTCCTTGAAATTTTCCTCACACGTGTCTCCTTTTTATGATCTACTTTCCTGGCTAAAAGTAGAACAACAAAGGAACCTGCACATTTGTACCCTCATCTATCGACTTCTCAATGAAAGTACTCCTCACTATCTCTCTTGTAATTTTCGTTTTCTTTCTTCCTTTCATGATCGTCACACGCGATCTGGATCTATAATTGCAATTCCTCTACATCATTCTTCTGCCTTCAGTAACTCTTTCCTCGTGTCGGGAACTAGAATTTGGAATAATTGTCCTCGTGACGTCAGAAATTGTACATCCCTTACAACTTTCAAACGTGCATGTAAAGATTTCCTCTTGAATTCGTAGGCCAACTAGAACAATTTGTGTATGAATGTGTGAGTGAATGACCATAGTATAATTTTGTTAAAAATGTATGTCATTTAAATTGTATAGCTTAGTTAATATCACGCAGTCGCCAATTTAATTTAATTTAATTTTTATTTTATTTTATTCTAGTATTTAAGGTTTTCCTAGTATTTAAGTTTGGTAGGTTAAGAATAACATATGTGAGTATTCATGTAAGTTGCACTGTATGTGGTTAAGTGTAAGAGAGGGCCTAGAGCCCTAACTTCGCCACAATAAAGGCACCAATAAATAAATAAATGCTCTCAATTTGGTTTAATTCAAATACCCATATATCAGAAAGTATGCAAGCCGACAGCTTTAAACTATGCACACGTATAGTACCTGACATTCTATATTAATTGGGAGTGATTTATATACGTCAGTGCTACCAACATGATTCTAAGCCTGCTGATAGTTCCAATTTTAAAATGCATGTAACTTCTATACTAACTAATGGATTTCATTCAAAATTGACACAACAATAGATCATATTATTTCAGATTATTTCTGACCAATACATGTACGTCATTGTTGCCAACATGATTTTACGCGCGCTGTTAGATCCAATGTTTAACTGCATGTAACGTCCATGCTATTCATTGGACTTCAGCCAAATTTTGTATTCTGTACCTTAAGAGATGGAACTAAGAATATATTCTGTCACCAGGGCTGCCAACTGTAGTTCTCTATTAGGCTACATTATGCCAGGTATACAGTGTTTCGAACTAATTAGAAATTTCGATATTACCAACTTAATTTCGTCATTATTCTAGATAGATCCATATAGATTAATCATTGGCATGCATCTTAAATTTCAAGGAAAGTAGGCTCTTTAGTTCGTCACGGAACTTCTTGTTTTTTACGTCTCACCGATCCAGCATGGCGGCTGGGGGAAATATTTCACCGGCATTCTATATCTCAGGAACTAGAGCTCATCAACTAGAAATGCGACCCTGTGCGAGTGCTAGCTCTGTCTGCCAGTGTAACAGAGAGGACAGAGAGCTTGTAGTTCGCATTTTTCCAGGGTTTCAGTTGTAGTTTCTGACTGATATCACCCTGAAATTTTGTACGGTGATAAAGGGCACGACTAAAAATTCACCTATGTGACTTTCAAAATCCTGTTATGTGCGAAACAAACACAGCGGCCAAGCGAATTTGAAGCATTTAAATACACGTTTCTCGCTATTGAACCATCCGAGCGCAGTGACACTTGGTATGGTAAATGCCTATATATTTTTTCCCCACTGACATCTTATTTATATTAATTGTTTTCATAACCTCAAGATGGCGGCTGTGCGAAATTTTATAATCTCGTTTATATTTCTTATGTCCTAATTATGCGATTAAAGTTTGAATAATAAACCTATGCAAACGTCATGTAATAGTACATAACTTTATGGCCTATATATATAAAAATCCAACACGGAACCATCCGAAATATTTCGACGATTCTCAATATCTAAGAATCTATTACAGCAATCAAACTTAAATTTTGTATGTTGATAGAGGCAATTAACATACGTAGAATATATGAAAATAGGCTATATAATTCTTCACGGAACTACTTGTTTCTTGTGTGGGAACATCAAACAAATATTATACAGAAACAATCCACCTACTCTGTAGGTTCTGGTCATCGAAATAACTGCTCTAATTCATCAGTAAGGATGAATTACAGCGAGTGCACCAAACCTTCCTACGTTGGTGCAATGTGTGTTTCGAAAATGAAGGACAGCATTTCCAGCATCTACTCTGAAATTCATGTCAATAATTATGATTGTTAAATAAAACGTGTAAATGTGTTGGTCTAGTTGGGCCCTTCGTTGCTGCTAGCACCTTTCTCTACAGGCAGCTAGCCACAGTGTATCGGCCGTCAAAAGGCGCTTGCTTGGGTCCGTTCTGTAGAGGAGGCTCTCGTTGTATATCGGTACTGGTCATGTGAATATTGTTGTTGGTGTTGTATTGTCTATCAAGGGATTAGTACCTCCGCGGTCGTGTGTGCTCGTGTGTTTACCTGTCTGAGAGTGTATCCCCCTGATAATATCAGATTGGTTGGAGCGATTTCAATAAAACTCAGGGAGGATTTATTACTTCATTCAACCCCGACTGTGCCATTTAAATGTCATGATGTCACCAATCCTGCATGGCAGCTGTTCAATGTACCGGTATCTCACTTGTTCTTAATGCTTCCGAAAGTTTTCAGCAATTAAACTACTGTACTGTAAACTTTTGCTTGATATAGATGACAATAGACCTAAAGTGACATTCAGGAGCATGACACGCACAAAACCAAAATAATGGTCATGTGAAATTCAAATACTTCAATGGGCATTACTTCTGACTTAATTATCGAAGCGCAGTGAAATTTGGCATAGTAAATATGTATTTAGAGCTCAATATATTGGCGTCTAACGTAATTCAAATGTTTTGGAAAATGAAAATGGAGACTGTGAGATGTCTTAAATAAACACGTTTTTAGCCTACTTTCGATTTTTGCAAAACATGAAAGTAGACTTATGAGATCAACACAGGGCGAAAAAAGTGTGTCTGTCTGTGTGTGTGTATGTGTGTGTGTGAGTCTGTGTGTGTGTGTGTATGTGTGTGTGTGAGTCTGTGTGTGTGTGTGTGTCTGTGTGTGTGTGAGTGTGTGTACTCTGAATGTCTGTCCCCCCCTATCAATTCGAACACGGTGAAACCGAATTGAACGAAATTTGGTACAGAGGTAGCACTAGTAAAGGACACCTCAGTGTCATACTTTATATCGCCGCCATCTTTACCAAAACAGAATGGCGGCCACTCAAATGTTCAAAACGTAAAATCAAATTACGGCTAAACTAATCATCCGATCTCTACCAAATTTGGTGACAACATACCTTTATATAGGACGCGTCTTTCACCCAAACTTCAAGGTCATCGGCCATGCCATTTCAGGATGGCGGCCGTGTGAATTATGCAACCATTTTAATAAATAGCTTAAGACCCACCAATTCCGATTATAGAGCCTAGGGGGGTTTAAGCTATCCTGAAGGTCGTGATCCGTTATTTATTATAATTTAATATTATAATATTATACAGTATGAGTGGCTTAAAAGAGCTGAGCCGTTTGTATCACACGACAAGATGGCAGCTGTCCTCATGTGCCTGTCTTATATTTCAGTAGTTTTAGTATGTTGTATGTGATATACCGTACTGATACAATAATATAAACTTTGTATGAAATGATCTTTAATGAAGATGTACTGCAGTGAAGAAATCTTTTATTTAAAGTCATTATTTGCCAACAGTTTGTATCTAATATGTCAGTTAAGAACACCTGACGTCATGGATACGGTTAGCTCTGGGCTAGCATGTTAGTCTGACACGCAGTTGACTGGGGATCGAGTACTGCTACAGTTAGTTTTTTTTTCTTGAATTCTTTTACAAATGATATGCTCGAGCTTTTTCCACAGATACTGAATAAAATGTCATTTAGCTCAAAGGAGAGGATAAAATATACACTCGTATATTAATAAAATCACAGTCCCAGCATCGCACATAAACAGAAGACAATAGGAAAAGGAGAATAGAAGAACTAGATACACGTTGTCATTAACCACAGCCTTCTTAATGCCTCTGTACGGTGCTGTCCTCTTGTGGATTATGTGGGTAATATTGTTCCAAACATAACGCTGTGTAAATGCCTGAGCTGGCCTCCTGAAGTAAGGCAATTTTGTAATACTGGTAGTTCAACTATTAGCCACGATCGCGCTCCGAATACCTTTAAACACTGCCAGCTGGATCGCCTCCCTCTTGGCTACTTTAAACTGCCTACTCATTCAACACCCATAGAACACTGCCATCGAAGTACATTACGATGGCAGTGCATAGGCGTACAAGATAAAGATTAATTCACTGATAGGTCGCAGCACCACCTACTGTGATTGGGGCGGAGGATTCTTAATTTTGCAGGCTGGCTTAATATAGAGATTAACGGACGTGAATGCATTACAATAAGTTAGTAGTTTTGTTATTCAATCATCATAAAGTATATAATATTGATTTTGACACTTACTGGCTTATTATCAATATAAAAGAAAACAAACAATACATTGTGGTAGGGGTGATTGTGTTAGGGATGAGGACAAAGAGTCATAAAGATACCCATACATTTAGGAGAAAGTAGGCTATATATTCTTTGCTGAACATCTTGTTAATTCCTGTATCCACAGTATTCAAGTGATGGAATTGAAAGGTTTATAATGAACCAATATACATGTAATAATCTTTATCAACAAGTTGCTTATTTTAGAGTGTACGACATCGCGGTCATATATTCCTGTGTATTTGAGTGTGTGGAATTTGTGTGATAACCTGTGTTATTTTGATGGCTGTACTAGTGACTGCAACTGAAAATTGGGGATAGGATTGAGAAGGAGGCTGCCGTGGCCTTAAGTTAGGGACCACTCCAACTTTTGTCTGGAGTAGTTGTGGGAAGCCACGGGAAACCACTTCCAGGATGGAAGAGGTAGGAATCTAGCCCTCCTTTTCTCAGTTTTGCTTCACGATGCTGAGTGCACCCTGTTCCATCCCCTACACCAGAATTAAAATTTCTTGGCAGAGCCGGGTATCGAACCCAGACCTCCGGGGCGACAACTAAGAACACTAGCCGCCAAACCACGAGGTGGTCTTATCAGCAAGTACATAACGTTGTAGCTGATTATTTCGCCACAAAATACATTTTAAAATTTGAAGTTCTCGTGATCATCATGATGGTTTTGTGAGTATCAGGTTTATGATGTTTAGGCTACTTACTCGTACTTAATAGCACATGGTGGCTATGAGAAACATTCCACAATATCAATATTCCCGAAACTACAGTACAGTATAATAGCAGTCATGGTGAAATTTTGTAAGGTGATAGAGGGCTATTTTCAAGCTGGTTACTTGGGCCGATAACCTAGATGTTAGGCCCCTTAAAACAACAATTATCGTCATCATCATCATCAAGCTGGTTACATCACATTAATATTATTATTATTATTATTGCTCTTTCTGAGGTGCTCTTCTCCAAGACCATTGCGAACATAAGTACATTGTTTAAGTCGTAAGTAGTAGTAGTTGTTGTTGGTGTTGATTTATTTAGGGACTTTGCGACATCGTGGTCACGAAGCCCCATGTACTTCAGTGTGTGTGTTAGAAAATTCTTTGTTAACTTGTGTTATTATGATGGCTAAATTAGTGTGTATATGTAATTAAGATGAGTAGCCTATTAGGAAGGAGGAAGCAGTGGCCTTAATTTAGGAACCATCGCGACATTTGTCTGGAGTAGAAGTGGGAAACCACGGAAAATCGCTTCCAAGATGGCTGAGGTGGTAATTAAACCCACCTTCTCTTCTGAATATACCCCGTTTAAGTCGTCAGAGTAGAATTAAATTTGATATCACCTAATTCAGCAAGCCTCCGTGGCTTAGGCGGCAGCACGCCGGCCTCTCACCGCTGGGTCCGTGGTTCAAATCCCGGTCACTCCATGTGAGATCTGTGCTGGACAGAACGGAGGCAGACAGGTTTTTCTCCGGGTACTCCGGTTTTCCCTGTCAAAAATTTCATTCCAGCAACACTCTCCACTATCATTTCATTTCATCTGTCATTCATTTAATCATTGCCCCAGAGGAGTGCATCAGGCCTCGGCAGCCGGCACAGTTCATATCCTCGCCGCTAGATGGGGGCTTCATTCATTCCATTCCTGACCCGGTCGGAGACTGGAAGCAGGCTGTGGATTTTCATTTTCATCACCTAATTCACTAAAGTCTCCAAAAATCGGCAGATGAAACTATTTCAGTGATTGAAACAAAGTGTTTCACTATGAAAATGATAGTTATTAGTCCTATACATTAAACTTGTTACAACAAGTGAAGTGAACATCCGATCCTTCAAGACAATAACTTGTAGGAAACAATCTTCCCATGTATTGACCTATGTCGAGATGAATTGGCTCGATCAGTCAGCCCGTGTCTCTCGGACATTCAGATCACGTACAATACAGAGAGACAGGGTAGTACAGTACAGCAACGTGATTTGCTTTCGATTTTCCTGTTTTGAACAACGGCGTGTCTTAAAGTACAGTGGTTTATCAATAGGCACTACACAGTTCTTTATAGAAGGTGTACATTTTTACTTTTCAGGAATGGCGGAGTGGGTATCTCTGAAGGTCTGAGAGACTTCTTATTTTTTCACCGCTGTGGAAAGATATCTCATAGCAGAGATTTACGGCCACAGTTCGTCAGATCCATTTTCTTAGTGCATGATTATAGATTTCAGAGATGTATTCAATGAATTAATGTGAATACAAAATACTGTGTTACTGATTCACAGTACACACACTGCTTTGTGAAAGTAAAATTTGTAACTCTACAGTAAAACATTAAATACTTGTATGTCTTGGTGGAATTGGAAGGATCCCACTGTGGCAGCACGTGATGTAACTGGTTTCTTCCATGCCAACACTCTGGCTGGAATTTAGCAGACGTTACAAACTGCTGTATACAAACCAGTGTAGCCATTGACTGCGGTAAGACATGTGCATTAATCTTAGGCTTTATGTATTCTACCTGTGAACGAAACGGGTTATGTTGTGATAATAAGAAGTATCTACCGCATACGCCTGTTTTGTCTTAGACAATTGTACACATACTCTCCCACTGGCTACTCCACTCCCTCTGCTGGTCATACACTCGCTATTATGACGGCTGAGGTCGCACAACCATCTCTTCCAGAAGACTCGTAACGATTTTACAGGTACGTATTTTTTCGAAACTCATTAAGCTATTTACAAGTCGTGCCGCATTGAACAGCCTGCCTTCAATTTCTTCAGAGATGTCCGTAATGATATTCGTTAGACATATCTCAGATACTCCTAGTATACCGGCACGTCACAAGTTCTGGATACGCACTAATAGGTTGTGTAAAGTCTTGGAGAAAGAATTCTCAGTAGATAATTTAATAATCGTGTGAATACATTTGAACTGGAACCTGTTGTCGGGTGTAAACAACATTTCCGGGCTTTGTCTATAAGTAACTAATATTGTTTTCGTAATTTACAACTACAACAAGAACTTCAAAAGGAACAGATTGCGTACATTTATTTTGTAAATTGTTACGGCTGTGAGTTTGTTTTGTCGCCTCGCCGCGTTGAGTCACAGCTGCCTCCAGGCTGTGTGTGCTCTGCCTCACTATATTACGTGCGCGTTACGCAACGGGCTGCGAAGTGAAAGGGACGGTCCAGAAAGTTCGTGCCCCAGCCAGTGAAGTAAATCTCTAGAAGCCGTGTGTCCTGGACGATTCTAGAATTCATTGAGTCACCAGCCTGCTATATAAGCGGCCTCAAAGTGAGGGGACTGAGTTTTCTGTGGGTGTGTGTTTTTGAGCGAGTGCGACAGAAGTGTGGTGACGAAGTGCCGTGCGAGTTACGAAATCCAGTGACATTCTTTCCCCAGCTTGTGGACAGCGAAAGAGTGGGTAGCGGATTATCGTAAGTAACTGGAGTTGGTGTACATAAGGGAGAGGAGCCGGTAGTTTCTGTCAAGGCCACCGTACTCATTAAGACGGATTAACTTCTGTGGTTTGTTGACAAGTGAAAGGGCCAAGAGCGCTCAAGGAAGAGACTTGAGGAAACTGGAGTAAGGTTCCAATTGCTTGTATTTGCTGATGAGTAATGTACCTCTTCCTGCAAGCAATAAAGCTAACTTCTCTTTAAAGCAGTAATTGGTATTGTGTTTCCTACCCTCCGTAATCCAGTTAACAAAAGTGCCACTAGGGGGTGGCACGTAACAACTGGTGTCAGAAGCCGGATTACGAACTCAAGCACAAGCACAACACCTGACGGTCCTGGTTTCAAAACCCGACCAGTTCATTTTTTTAAATTTTCCTGTGAGTGCATGCCCCTTACAAGACAAACATCTAAAATGGAAGAGCAATTCGCAGCATTGCTAGAAAAGTTAAGTGGCATGGAAGCCAAGATGGAAGACGGTCAGCAGAATTTAACCAAGGACCTAACTGCCAAAATGGAAGACGGCCAGAAGAAGATGGAGGACGGCCAGAAGAAGATGGAGGATGGCCAGAAGAAGTTAGCAGAGGACCTGAAGGACAGCCAGAATAAGTTAGCAGAGGACCTAACCGCCAAATTTCTGGATGGCCAGAAAAATCTGGAAGAGTGTCTGCTGACGAAATTAGAGGAGAGCCAAAGGAAATTAGAACAGGGCCTACTTGAGGAAGTCGCAGCAGTGGAAAAGAAGTTCGACGCCTTACAAGTGGAAGTTGCCGAGCTGCGCAAACGCCCGCTGATGGGGGTGGAGGAGAAATTCAACGCCTTACAAGTGGAAGTTGCCGAGCTGTGCCAACGCCCGCTGATGGGGGTGGAGGAATAATTCAACGCCTTACAAAAGGAAGTTGCCGAGCTGCGCCAACGCCCACTGATGGGGGTGGAAGAGGAATTCAACGCTCTACGAGAGGAAGTTGCCGAGCTGCGCCAACGCCCGCTGATGGGGGTGGAGGAGAAATTCAACGCCTTACAAAAGGAAGTTGCCGAGCTGCGCCAACGCCCACTGACGGGGGTGGAAGAGGGAATATCAGGAACGGGACATAGCAGAGTGACGCCCCCAACCTTCGACGGAAAGGTCCCGTGGAGCACCTACTTACGTAAGTTCAAGGCAGCCTGTTCCATAAATAACTGGAACAACACAGAAAAGGCTACAGCTCTCATTGTAGCGCTGAGAGGTGACGCCCTTAACGTCCTTCAGGCCATCCCGACTGGATCCCAGGACTACGCTTCACTGATCGCCCATATAGAGTCCCGATATGGAGATAGCCATCTTCAGCAGGCCTACCAGATGCAGCTCCGGACCCGGGTACAAAAGAACGCGGAAACCCTGCAGGAGTTCGAGATGGACATCGCACGCCTCGTAAGGCTCGCCTACCCAACAGCACCGGCCGACTTTCTGGAGCAGATAGCGACGCAGACTTTCACCGACGGGCTACGGGACTCGGACACTCAACAGGCGCTGCGACTCGCGCGCAATATGACCCTGACAGATGCGCTGAGCCACGCACTTGAGTTCGAGACGGCAAAACAGGCATCCAGAATGCACGCGCGGGTGCGTCAAGTGGACGTCGACGAACCAGTAAAAACCAACGAGACCAAGCCCCTGGCCGACGAATTAATGGAGGCGCTAAGCCGTTTCTTCGATAGTCGCGGCACCACCAGCAACGACACAGCCGGAAGGCAACCGGAGAGGCGGCCCGGGAAAGGGACTACCGACCTGCTGGACCTGCGGTAAGAAAGTCCACCTGAGCAAGGATTTGGTGATCGCCGCCGCCGAGGGTATCCGACGGGAAATCAGTCGTCTGAAAATTGCGTGACCCAGAGAAACGAGTATTAGCCAGCCTTCGGGGGACAGAGGTTGGCTTGTGACAGTCGTCAAGCCCCGGCAGTCCAGGTTCGTGTGACGAAGTTACGGAGGGGCAATAGCAGCCTGATGGTAGACGGAGTCGTCAACGGAGAAAGCTGGCCCATTCTAATCGACACGGGAGCATCGAGGACCATCGTCAGTCCCACCGTGATCCCGAAGTGGAGAGTGCAACCCACACAAAGGAACCTCCAGCTAATAACCGCGACCGGAGAGACCTCACCGGTACATGGCGAAGCATCACTGGAGTTCGTCATTGGTCGACGGGCGATAAAGCATCCAGTGCTTGTGGATGACGTATCAAATGAAGTGATCATCGGACTGGACTTCCTGGACCAGAACAACATCATCTTGGATCTGAGTACCAACACTCTGCACTTCGGAGGTGAGGAACTTGCTTTGCAACCTGCGCACGAGTCCATCACCGCACGACGAGTAAGGCTGTGAGAAGACGTCATCATTCCCGCCTGGACGGAGGTCAGCGCTGCCGTAATTGTCGACGGAACTGCTGAGGGAGTGGTGGCTGTCATCGAGCCAAAATATGAGGACATCCAGACAAAAGGATTGCTAGTTGCCAAGACCCTCATCAACACGACGCCTCGGCCGTAGGTCCGCCTGTCCAACCTGAACGACTACGATATTGCGGTTCACCGGGACACCAACCTAGGAGTCTGCGAGCCCGTTACCTGGATTGCCCGCATCACAGACACGACGGACGGACACCTGCAGACGGACAACCGAAGAAGACGCGCCCTGCCAGAAGAACTACAGAAGCTGTACCAAGGATCCCAGGACCATTTAGACGAGGAGCAATCACGCCTACTTCAGGACCTGCTACGCGAATTCCAGGATGTCTTCTCCGTGGGGAGCAAAGACTTCGGTAGGACAAGCTTGGTCCAGCACAGAATCGACGTTGGGGACATCACGCCGATTAGGGCCCCATTCCGACATGTCCCGCTCGCCAAGCAAGCCGAAGTCGACCGGATGGTAGAAGAGATGAAGGAGCAAGGGGTGATCGAGCCGTCACATAGTCCTTGGAGTTCTCCGGTCGTGCTTGTGAAGAAGAAGGACGGTTCCACCAGGTTCTGCGTGGACTACAGGCGGGTGAATGACGTCACGAAGAAGGACAGCTACCCTCTACCCCGGATCGACGACACGCTGGACACCATATCAGGATCAAAATGGTTCTCGACCATGGATTTGAAGAGTGGCTACTGGCAGGTGGAGGTCCACCCTAAGGACCGCGAGAAAACGGCGTTCTCTATGGGCAGCGGGCTCTGGCAGTTCACCGTCATGCCATGCGGTCTGTGCAACGCCCCTGCGACCTTCGAAAGGCTAATGGAGTCCATTCTGAGGGGACTACATTGGAAGACCTGCCTGGTCTACCTAGACGACGTCATCGTTCTGGGGAGAAGCTTCGAGGAGCACTACAGCAACCTGAAGGAGATTTTGATGAAGCTACGGGCTGCCCAGCTGAAGTTGAGCCCCAAGAAGTGTCAGCTCTTCCAGAAGCAGGTCCAGTACCTTGGGCATATCGTCTCCGAGGAGTGGGTGCGCACCGACCCAGAGAAGACCGCAGCTGTGAGGGAGTGGCCAGTTCCGAAGTACAAGTCCCAACTACGAAGCTTCCTGGGACTCGGTACTTATTACCGCCGCTTCGTGAAAGGATTCGCCGACATCGCCAAACCTTTACATCGACTGACTGAGAAGGACCAACTCTTCACGAGGACAGCAGAATGCCACAGTGCCTTCGAACAACTCAAGCAGGCTCTGTGCACCGCGCCTATTCTGGCCTACCCCAGACCTGGAACAAGGTTCATCGTCGATACCGATGCCAGCGACTTTGGCATAGGGGGGATCCTGTCGCAAGTAGTGGACGGCGAGGAGAGAGTAGTGGCCTACTTCAGCAAGGCCTTGTCAAAGCCAGAAAAGAACTACTGCGTCACCAGGATGGAGCTGCTCGCCATCGTGAAGACCATTGAACACTTCCACAAGTACCTGTACGGGCAAGAATTTCTTATCAGGACCGACCATGCATCCCTGCGGTGGCTCCTGAACTTCAAGCAGCCCGAGGGTCAACTCGCGCGGTGGTTAGTGAGGCTTCAACAGTACAATTTTGAGATTCAGCACAGGAAAGGCCAACTGCATTCTAACGCTGACGCCCTGTCACGAAGACCGTGCCCCGAGGACTGCACCTTCTGTGCCCGAAGGGAGGAGAACACCGGGATACAGTGCCGAAGGACTACCGTGGAACTTCAAGGGGGCTGGAGCCGCGAATCTTTCATGCGGGCAAAAGCACTGATAGCCGAATGGATGAGGGCCTGTGTCCCCAGACCCGGGTGGAACATTGTGAGTGACTGCAGCCCCAAGTTTAAGTCCTACTGGGCGCAATGGGACTCGCTGGTTGTGAGGGATGGCCTCATATGCCGTACCTGGGAGAGCACCGACGGGAAGACATCTCGGGAACAAGTCATCGTTCCAAAGGCTATGACGGAGGAAGTCCTGAAGGAAGTCCATGGAGGATCATCTGGAGGACACCTAGGGATAAAGAAGACCCTGGAGAAGCTGACAGAGCGGTTCTACTGGATCGGATGCCGAACTGACGTAGAGAACCACTGCGCGAGGTGCCACGATTGCGCAGCCAGCAAGGGCCCAGGACGAAGACAACGGGGTCCACTGAAGACCTACAACGTGGGCGGCCCCATGGAGAGAGTGGCCATCGATGTTGCTGGGCCATTCCCGTTAAGCGAGGCAGGGAACCGCTACATATTGGTCGTCAGCGACTACTTTACCAAATGGCCGGAGGCCTATGTGCTCCCTAACCAAGAAGCCGCGACGATCGCAGAGACCCTGGTGAAGGAATTCGTCAGCCGGTACGGAGTACCCCTGGAGCTGCACTCCGACCAAGGGAGGAACTTCGAGTCACAGGTGTTCCAGAACCTATGCCAGCTGCTGGGAATCCGGAAGACAAGGACAACGCCGCTACACACTCAGTCCGACGGGATGGTAGAGTGATTCAATCGCACCATCGAGAACCATCTCCGAATAGTCGTCAGCGAGCACCAGAGAGATTGGGACACACATCTTCCACTATTTCTCCTGGCCTACCGCGCCTCCGTGCATGAAGCCACCGGGTGCACACCAGCCCGGGCCATGTTTGGGAGGGAGCTCCGTCTACCTGTCGATCTTGCCTTTGGCCGACCTGGGAATGATCCGGTCCCGGTAAGCCAGTATTGTCAAGAACTGGTCGACCAACTGGAGGACGTGCACGCGTTCGCGAGGAGGAAACTGCGGATCGAGACCGACCGAATGAAGACCCAATACGACCAGCAGACGGATGCCAGCGGATTCCACGAGGACGACCTGGTCTGGCTCTTCAACCCATTACGGAAGAAAGGCCTGTCACCCAAACTGCAGAAGTCCTGGGAGGGCCCATACCGAGTCGTGAAACGGATCAACGAAGTCGTCTACAGGATCCAGCGGAGCCCGAGGGCGAAGATGAAGATCGTGCATCGAGATCGCCTGGCAGCCTACGGAGGGACACAGACGGACCAATGATTGATCGGGACGATCAGCCTTTTCGGAAGGGGGTGGTGTTACGGCTGTGAGTTTGTTTTGTCGCCTCGCCGCGTTGAGTCACAGCTGCCTCCAGGCTGTGTGTGCTCTGCCTCAGTATATTACGTGCGCGTTACGCAACGGGCTGCGAAGTGAAACGGACGGTCCAGAAAGTTCGTGACCCAGCCAGCGATGTAAATCTCTAGAAGCCGTGTGTCCTGGACGATTCTAGAATTCATTGAGTCACCAGCCTGCTATATAAGCGGCCTCAAAGTGAGGGGACTGAGTTTTCTGTGGGTGTGTGTTTTTGAGCGAGTGCGACAGAAGTGTGGTGACGAAGTACCGTGCGAGTTACGAAATCCAGTGACATTGTTTCCCCAGCTGGTGGACAGCGAAACAGCGGGTATCGGATTATCGTAAGTAACTGGAGTTGGTGTACATAAGGGAGAGGAGCCGGTAGTTTCTGTCGAGGCCACCGTACTCATTAAGACGGTTTAACTTCTGTGGTTTGTTGACAAGTGAAAGGGCCAAGAGCGCTCAAGGAAGAGACTTGAGGAAACTGGAGTAAGGTTCCAATTGCTTGTATTTGCTGATGAGTAATGTACCTCTTCCTGCAAGCAATAAAGCTAACTTCTCTTTAAAGCAGTAATTGGTGTTGTGTTTTCTACCCTCCATAATCCAGTGAACAAAAGTGCCACTAGGGGGTGGAATGTAACAAAATCAATGCCTCATTAGATTCGTTCGATGTTGTTATACAGCGATATTCAACAGTGATTGTCAGGTGATTGTATTGCAACACAAACTGGCAGTGCGATATGATGTACATCATCATCATCATCATCATCATCATCATCATCATCATCATCATCATCATCATCATCTTGCACAGTTTCCAGCCACTGGCCGGGTCTGTTTGGAACACAAGCCTCTCCAACGTCTTCTGTCTTCCCACCATCTCTCAGCCTCCACCCTTGTCCAGTCTTCTCCTCTCTTCTTCACGCTTTCTCCCTCCCCCCCCCCCCCCCTTCAGCCACCTGTCTCTCGGTCTTCCTCTCGGTCTCTTTCCTTCCCACTTCGTCTCGTGTATTCTTCTGGGTATCCTCTTCTCCTCCATTCGTTTTACATGCCCATACCATCTAAGTCTAGATTTCTCTATACCATCCTGTAACGGTTCCTCCTTCATTAATTCTCTGGTCCTCTCATTTCTTATTCTGTTCATCTTTTTAGCTCCAATACTGCTTCTCAAGAACCTCATCTCACTGGCCTGTATTTTGCTCTTCTCCCTTCCTTCCATAACCCAGGTCTCCGAGGCATACGTCAGGATAGGGACATAGGACGTCCGATATATGATCTTTTTGCTGTTCTGAGGGACATCCTTGCTCCATAACATGCTTCTCACACTCCTCCGGAATGCTTCTGCCTGCCTCCCCCGCTCATTTATTTCTCTATAGTTTCTTCCATTATATTGTATCAGGCTTCCAAGATACTTGAAACTCTCCACTTTCTTCAGCTGTTCCCCACCAATTGTTATTCCCGTTGTGGTTCTTTCCTTCTTCCTTGTTGTAATCACCATCTCACTCTTATTTATGCTAAATTTCATCCCATATCCTTGTATTATTCCTTCCCACACGTCCAACTGTTCCTGTACCTCCTCCTCCTTGTTTCCCCAAATCATCAAATCATCTGCAAACACCATTGCTTTCATCTTTCCTTCCCCAATTACTTGTGCCACTCGGGTCATTATGTCATCCATCACCACAATGAAAAGTAACGGTGACAGTGCACTTCCTTGTTTCAGGCCGTTTCTCTGTTCCAACCAGTCTGATCTCTCTCCTCCCACTTTCACACAGCTCACGCTTCCCTTGTACATCTCCTTTATCCTCTTTATAGTCCATTTCTCTACTCCTCTATCCTCCAGGGACTTCCATACTTTGTTTCTGCATACACTGTCATATGCTTTCTCAATGTCCAGGAAGGCCATCAGTAGATCTGTTCCATACTCATAGTGCTGTTCTTGTAACTGCCTTACAGCAAAAATCAAATCCACTGTGGACCTTCCTGCTCTGAAGCCATGTTGTTCTTCCCTCATCCCTCCTTCTATCCTTGTCCTAATTCTCTTTTCCAAAACTTTCTCGAAGATCTTTGCACAATGACTCATCAGTGTTATTCCCCGATAGTTTCTGCAATCTGTTCTACTACCTTTCTTGAAGATCGGGACAATTATTCCGTTTTTCCAGTCCTCTGGGGTCTTCCTTTCCTTCCATGCTGTCCTCATCACTCGGTTCATCCACTGTATCCCCACCTCTCCTGTTGCTCTCACCATCTCCACACTCAACTCATCCACACCCGGTGCCTTCCCTCCTTACATCTTCCTCACTGCATCTTCCACTTCTTTCCATTTTAAGTCCGTTTCTGTTCGCAGTTCATCTTCCTCTTCCCCGATTTCTTCCTCCTCACCATCTTTTCCATTTGGGTTCAGAAGTTCTTCAAATTATTCTTTCCACATTTTCTTCAGTTCTTCCCTATTTTCTATCTCTTGTCCCCTTTTTTCACCATTCTAACATAATCCGTAGGATCCTTCCGCCCCTTATTTTTTACCATCCCAAACAGGACCTTTTTTGTACCTTCACTATCCTCCTTCATCATCTTTGTCCACTCTTCCATCCACTTTCTTCTCTCCTCAGCCACTACTCTCTTCGTCTCCATATTTCTTTCCTGGTACTCTTCCCTTGTCTCTACCGTCCTATTTTGATACCACCTCCTAAAGGCTCTATTCTTTTCCCTTACTATATCTTTTGTCTTCTCATTCCACCATGGTGTTTCCTTCCACCTCTTCTTACTACTTGTCCTCCCACATACAGCTTCTGCTGCACCTACTAGTGCCTTCTTAAATCTAGCCCATTCCTCTTCCACCCCTCTTTCTTCATCTGTTGGAATTCCTTCCTTTACCATTTTGGGGTAATCGACCCTTCAATCCCCTTCTTTCAGTTTCCATATCCTTATACGTCATTCCTGGTTCTCAGTCCCTTTCTTCTCCTTACTCCCTCTCAGGTTCATTACCAGCAATCGATGGTCGCTATCCAGGTTCTCCGATGGTATAACCTTGATGTCCGTGATGTTCTTATTTAGTTCTTTCTCATACATTATATAGTCGACCACCGACTTCCTGGTCAAGTCCTCACTGTACCATGTGATTGTGTGGCTCTCTCTTTTCTTAAACCAGGAGTACCCAACTAGCAGGCTGTTCCTCTGGCAGAAGTCCAACAGTCTCTTTCCTTCCCCATTTCTTCCGCCCCAACCCTCTGGTCCTAGAACACTCTCATAACCTTGTCTTTCTCTTCCTACATGGGCATTCAGATCCCCCATAACAATCATATTTCTTCCTACCAGCTGCTTCTGCAATTCCTCTTCAAACTCCTCCTTCTCTTCAGAGGCGCAGCCTACATGTGGAGCATACACTTGCTCTATTTCTACAGTCTCTCCCCTCAGTGCTACTTTCACTTTCATCATCCTATCACTTATTCTCCTCACTTCTTCTTTTAAACCATCTCGTACTACTACTCACACTCCATTCCTCTTTCCCTCTTCGTTCCCACTCCAGTACAGTCTATAGCATTTTCTCAGTTCTCTCCTTCCTTCCCCTTTCCACCTTGTTTCTGCCAATCCCAATAAATCCAACTTCCTTCTTTTCATCATATCCACTATCTCCTCCACCTTCCCCGTCAGCGTTCTTAGGTTTAAAGTTCCAAATCTTAGTCCGTGTGTACAGGCGTGTCGTCGTATATTAAATCCATCATGTCCGAGGCTCGTTCCAGTTTTGAAAGCATTTAGTTTCATCCACTACTGGCTTAATGGGCCTATCGTTTGATGTACATGCGTATCGTAAGTTCATACCTTATGGGCAGAGAAGAGACAAGGAAAGCCCTACTGTGCCACATAACCCACAAGTATACAATGAATTGAACGGGGTCCTATAGTTAATTTTTACTATACAGTATGTACAATCGGTTTCTGAATTGTTTTCAAAATATAATGTCCTTGGGACTTAAACAACTGAATTAATACGCTACAATACCGTAATCAGAATATCACGAAAATTATTATATTTGTATTGCAACCATAGCAGGGTATTTTAATTAAACGCCCGTGGTCTCCCCATCAAGTTCAATTTCAAGTAGTTTCAACTTCTGACTAGCAGAGATTCCACTGTGACATCTATCGGTGAACGTAGGAACTAGATAGATCGTGTTTCTAACCAAATTACGTTCAAATTTAGCTACACCTACCAATTGTAGTGGTAGGTTCATCAGCTGTGGATTTAGTTTTATTAATACCATTTATGACCTATATTACTAGTGTAAAACAGGGACAACATGAAAGTTAACCATTTGTAATCCGATGACTATCACAAAACTTCATCTTCACAGACTCATGCTAATTATAAATATCAATATTGTTGTTAATTTTATTCATTATTGCTCAGTTGCATTATTAATAATAATACCTGGGAATCACTCTGCAAACAACAGGAACAGCCTTTACTACTCACATTAAAGAAAAACAGCAGCAGCCATCAAAGCAATGTATGCAATTCCTAAAGCTTACAATCTATCACTAGCTACAGCAATGGCACTATTTAAAATTAAACTGGCCCCAGTAGCAACATATGCTATTCATCTCATATGGAATAATCTTTCGGTAACAAACTTAAAACAGACCTGAAAATATAAAAGCCAGGTACTTAAAACGAATTCTGCAGATATCCAAGTTTTCCGAAAATCGAATCGCATATTTTCTTGGAAATGAAACATTCTTTCTGAAAAATATCAAATCACACTTCAAGCTACCCAACACGGCTGCCTTGGACGCGGTCTTGGAAGAAAGGAAAACTAAAGCACGTCAAATTACCAGGGAATTTTTCGATACTGAAGCAATGAAAAATCACGAATAGGACCAACTTTCATGTTACGCCACGTCTTCACGCGTTACGCTGCACATGGTTTTCATAGTAAAATATGTACAAATCCAAAAATTCCCAAACCGACAGAAAAGTGCATATGTCGCCTATGTGGGGAGCTATGCCCTCTGTATCATCTTGGAGTTCGTGCTGAAAGAGCACAGTTGCTAAAGACTGATACAAATCAGTATTATCTTATTCATATTAATTTTCTTTCTTTGTACACATTGTGTTTAATTAATAATAATAATTAATATTTTATGTATTCAGCATGGGGGTGGTGTGTATTATTCCATCAAGGGCTAGCCTTTTCCAAGTGAGTGTTTTACGCAAGATTTCTTCTTTAAATGTCTGGTGGCAAATGCACAATTACATTACAATTATCAGGTGCGTTCAAAAAGTAACGAGCCGGAGGCTGATATGCGCAAACCGGTGACGACTTGGGCTAATCGTGGCATGTGTAACGAGGTGTGGTTCCGACCAGAGCGTAGAAGGTCACAGCCCGTCGCTAGAGGGCACGCGTGCACGTCACGTGACGATACAAAGCGAGCAGCTGCATGCATCAATCGTCCAACCAAGACCAAGACAGTAGGCCATTCGACATGCTTCCTGGTGTGGTCGAAGACTGTGGGGCACCCATTGGGCACACACTTTCCGCAAGTGCAGTCGTTCCTTCATGATGGTGTGCACACTTCCGACGCTCAATCCAACTACGGCGGCTATGGCGTTCACTGTCACTCGGCGGTCCTTGGTAATGAGTGCATCAACCAGCTGGACGTTGTCATCGGTAATGCAGAGGGGTGCCCCAGACCGGGCATCATCGGCTAACGACACCCGTCCTTCCCTGAAGCGCTTGTGCCACGCCTTGACCCTTGCAAGGGACATGCAGTGCTCGCCGTACACTTGTGACATTCGGCGATGAATGGCCGTTCCCCCTACTCCTTTCGCTGTCAGAAACCGAACAACACCTCTTTGCTCTTCGTTTGACGCCTACATGTCACTGTTTGCAATGCGACAGGCAGCGTTGGACGATTGATGCATGCTGCTGCTCGCTTTGTATCGTCACGTGACGTGCACGCGTGCCCTCTAGCGACGGGCTGTGACCTTCCACGCTCTGGTCGGAACCACACATCTTTACACACGCCACGATTAGCCCATGTCGTCACCGGTTTGCGCATTCCAGCCTCCGGCTCGTTACTTATTGAACGCACCTTATACATCCAGATTGATCTATTTTTAAAGCTTCAGAAATGCACTAGGCCGCCATCTTAAACTTATAAATTAGATGGCTGTGTGTTTTAGGCGGGAACATTGAAGTACTACTAACATAATAATAACAATGTTATTGGTTTTACGTCCCTTTTAACTACTGTGGCTCTTAGAGACGCCGGGGTGCCGGAATTTCGCCCCGAAAGGGATCTATAACGTGCCAGTAAATCTACTGACACGGCTCCCTCGCCTTTGCGCACCCTCAAATGCCACTTGACTGTGCCAGGATTCGATCCTGCAACCTTAGGACCAGCAAGCAAGAACGTTACCGCTGAGTCACGCAGCCAGCTAGCCAGTACTACTAACGTGGCTTAGGCGAAAGAGAGATCATGTTTCGAATTAAGAGCGTAGAATCTGATGCATTGAACAGTCTACAATAGATAATTCTGTCCTTATAAATGATTCTGCAGATAAGCCAGTATATAATACAGGGATAAAGTAGCTGATGCATTCTCAATGTGAGACTAACTCTGTCATTCAAGAAAGGACATGATAGATTTTTCGGCTCTTTAATGCTGTTATTTTTTGGCAATTATAATGGAATCTGTCAGACACTCAATAAGAAACCAGATAACGGGAACTCGATTCCGTCAGATCTATATAAGAGTGTGTAGACACTGGCTCCATTGATAGGCCTACTCGCTAATTATTTCGATCGGTAGACTCTTACATAACCTCACAAGTTCTGCAGTAAATCACTGACCTGAGCAGTGAGTGGGACGTGCCGGGCATTTGTAAGGTCCCGCCCAGCTCCAGGCAACATGTGCCTCGTAACCCACTTAAAAGGTCGCTGTATCAGGAACCGATGCCATTTAGATGATGTTTCCATCATCATAATCACTTTTAAGGTGCCATACATGTAGGTCTTCAAACCCGTTAGAGAATACCTTTCTCGTACGTTTTGTTATAAACTGCAGAGTGACTGTACTGACTTTTCTAAACGTGAAAATGCAATGGAATCTATTCTGTGCTTTAGATCGCATAAATAAATAAATAAATAAATAAATAAATAAATAAATAAATAAATAAATAAATAAATAAATAAATATAAAAAAGAATGTTACGTGATAGTTTGTATGTACTGTATGTAAGTGTGTGTGTCTTCAGTGCATTCATATAACAGCCATCCGATTGCGATGAAACTTTGGTGAGTGGTTGTGCACGTTCCCACTAATGTTTCTGAATTAGTACGATAGTTTAGAGGCAGTTAAAGGAAATTGAAAAAAAAAAGTGTATCCAAAAGCACTTGTTTTTTTTAATGCCAACACTTTCTTTGAATGGCATTGCAACACATGCAGAATACAACCTGTAAATAAATAAATAAATAAATAAATAAATACATGAGTAAATAAATACCCGTTTGTGTCGCTCTCATTTTCTATGTAAAAGATTGCGGGATCAATATCTGGCAACTAAGTTGCTATTTGAAGTTATTTTCACATGAGAAGCCCATGTCAATAGTCCTACTGGCTCGTTGGAGAACCTTATTCAAACGCCAGGCGTTTTACCCTTCGTAGAGATTGCCCAAGGTTTGTGTAGAGGAAACATTCATTTATGACCAAAGAAAGCCGAGCAATAACGATTTCAGTGAATCGAGTCGAAGAAAACATGGCGTCCGTGCGCTTATTAAACTTTCGCTGGATAAACCGTTAAATTTATCTACATACTACGCCCGTAAAAATTGTTCAGCATGAAAAGTTCTACAAGGAAGTTCGTGCCAGCATATCTCTATCTTCAATACATCGCCTACTATAACGTAAGTGTTTTTACGTTTTCATTTCTTCCAACAATCCCCATTCAGTGCAAATTTAATTTAGGGTATACTAGCTTCGGAGCGAGTTTATGAGCTAGCAAGCGAGCCTATCACCCCAGCTTCGGCCAGTATCAAACTGTCGAGTCGTGTCGTGTTAAGACTTCATAGAAGAGTATAATTATGTGTTTTGAGTTTTGCTGTTCACCTCGGCTTTCCTGAAATGCGTCTGGGACCTGCCGTCCATGCGCCTTTTAATCTTATGCTGGGTAAACCGTTAAAGATATCGGGCGAGACCATTTTATTCAGCATTTGACGTGGCTTAATGAGGAGGGTGTATGCTTCTTAACCATATTAACTCTCGATTCCCGATTGATCCCCTCATTACAGGTGGCCCCTCGGCCAGCTGTAACAGAAAGAAGGATTTTCCGCCCCTTGGCGGCATGTCTGATTCTCCAAAGAGAAGTCTTAGAGGTTGCAATTACTAGTGGTAGGGTTAGCCTGTTCTTTTTTTCTCCCTTTTCCTGTCACCAAGGCAACAGAACCTCGTCCCTCAAAAGAGATCACCTATCCAAATTCCAACTACGTCTGTTGCTTCTTAACTTAGGATATCTCACCGGATCTGGTGTTTCAACACGACTAGGTAATTAATGTGTTCTGTAAATACCGAAAATTTTATTTTTTCTGCCAAATTCCTACTGCCAAAGCCATTTCCACCGAGAAATACCAGGTGGACGGAACTAAATTGGAGAGGGTGGACCTATTGAAGTACTTGGGCTGTGTTTTCTCTCAGGGTGCTAGTAAAGTGAAAGACATAGATTCGAGAAGCAGAAAAGCCAATTCAGTGAGTTTACTGCATTTTTAAGAAAGAAGTTAGTCTAGCGACAAAACTCTCCCTGCATCGATCAGTATTTAGACTGACCTTGTTGTCTGGAAGTAAGCGATTCAGGATATCTAATGTATAGCCAGGAAATAACTCATATGAGGGTAGCATGAATGATTGCTGGAACAAACAGTTAGTTACCCGTAATGAAGAGATAAAGTCTAAGTTAGAAAATTAATTAATACGTTAGATGATGCTGTACGTATGAGCCGACTCAGCTGCTGGGGTCAAGTGATGAGAAGGGAGGAGGTTAAATCACCTTAGAAGTTAATGAGCTCGGCTTTAGAGGGTTAGAGACGTAGAAGTAGACCGAGTATTCAACGATTTCAAAATTAGAGGTGTAGGAACGAAGGAAGCCGCAATGCTAACCGCTAATAGGGGATCATGGAGGCAACTCCTTTGCAAACAGAAGCTTTTAGACTAGACTGGACGCTAAGAAGCAAATGGAGCTCAAATGACAACGAATGAATGAATGAATGTTTGAATTAAGCTCTTTTGAATATTTCAACAGCTATGCGTTATGACTGTGTTGTATGCTAGCAGTGCTAAGTGCTAATAGGTGATCAAGGAGGTAACTTGTTTGCAAACAGAATCTTGCAGACTGGACTGGACGCTGAAAGGCAAAACAGGTCTCAAGCGCAAACGAATGAATGAATGAACCTTGTCCGAAGATTTTGACAGCTATGCGTTATGGATGCTATCTAGTCGTTCCTTTACAATGTGTAATAAATTAATTAGGTTAAAGTAAACGTTGTTGTTTGATTCTTCACTCTTTTGACTGGTTTGATGCAATTCTCCATGCCTCCCTGTCCTACGCTAATCGTTTTATCTCTACATAGCTACCACACCCTACGTCCAAGGCAATCTGTTTAACATATTCTAACCTTGGTCTACCCCTACAGTTCTTGTCCTCAACCCTCCCTTCCATAACTAAGCTTGCTATTCCTGGGTGTCTTAGTATGTGTCCTGCCAACCTATCTCTTGTATTCATTAGCAGTCGCCAGAATCATCTCTTCTCTCCCACTCGTCTTAATACCTCTTCGTTTGTAGCCCTATCTACCCATCTGATCATCATCATTCTCCTGTAACGCCACAGTTCAAACGCTTCAATTCTCCTCTTTTCTGCTGGACCAATAGTCCAAGTTTCACTTCCATAGAGCGCCACGCTCCAAACAAAGGCTTTCAAAAATTACTTCCTAATACCTAAATCTATATTCGATGTCAACAGATTCCTTTATTGTAGAAAGGTAAGAAAGGTATATTTTATTATTCTTTCTTTATAATAAAAATGGTATTGGTTTTACGTTCTCTTTTAACTGCTGTGGCCTTTGGAGAAGAAAGGTGTTTAATTCTAGTGATATTTTACAGGTCATGTGGTAGTGGAGCAGTGAAAGTCGTGCAGGATGGTGATGACGAACTGAAGACAGTGCGATGACAGTCAACTTGTCACCTGAGGAAGAAGACAGATTACTACAATAGTCACACACACTTGGCGAGCGTGGGAAGACATAATCAGTCACACGTCATGTCATCCAGGGGGTGACAAAAACAAAGAAGGAAAAATGCCCCGCGTTGACGCATCGGAAATGAAGGCAAGAAATTAGTCTGGAAGTATTTTTAACTGCTTTGCTCCAGGGATGAGATTCTACTCCTACCATTGTTGGTACACAACAGGTTGCTAAGTGGTACAAGACCATATCAAATTGATAATAACTGGAATGGAAGTCCACAACGAGTGGCCTCAGTCCAAAATATATTACTCATAGAAAGGTCATGTACTAGTCAGAAATATTCGTTTGATTACACTTAAACCATGAAATATCGAACAAGCTCACCGATTGTATTATCCCAGAAATGTCTGATTACCTATTGGAAATTATGTGACTTCAGTAAATTTCCAATGACTTTTCAAACAATTTTAGACTCAGGAATTGTTGAGCTGGCTAGACATACTAAATAATGGTTTCGTATACCAAGTAGGTTTAGGTCTCACGCCAAATACAGTCGTTTCTTTTTTGTTTGTTTTTGCAGTGGCGTCTTGAGCTCTTCTTAATCTCCACCAGAAGGGACCAAAATTGAACCATCCTCCCACTCACCCTTAATGTTACACCTTCTTCCTAAATTACTAAAATTCTGAGTTGTTGATAGTTTGTTTTAGGGGCTTGGGACTTGTTTGTAATCAGCCCCGTGTACATGGTTATATGTTCAATTTGTCTCATGATCTGTGTTTTTGCGGTGACTGTAGTAGTGTGTACAACTGTAAATATTATGGTCTAGGTTTAGGTTAGGTGCTATCTGACTTGAAATAGGGTACCCTACTGTCATTTGTCTGGAGGGGTGTGGAAAATCTCGGGGAAGACCATACTTAAGATAGCTTCTGTCAGCGCCGGGATTCAAACTCCGCTCTCAAGATTTGCTGTAGCTCCGCATCACGGTCGTTTAACGCGCATCGCTATACTGTGACGTACAAAAATTATTTCAAGTCTCTTGTTTAAAGTACCTCAAACTGAGGAATGGAGCTTACCGAAATTGTGAACATAATCGAAGGCATTCACAAGATTGAACAATACAGTTATAGGTTGAGAAAACATTACGGCAAGGTACATGTTCTTATCAGAGTTTACAGTTATAAAAATAAGTACTTACATCCATGTTATGCAGACGCAATAGTACAATACAGTGCTAGTTAGTTAGTTATTGTTGTTTTAAGGGGCGGAACTACGAGGTCATCTGCCACTACAGTACTAGTGCTTTAATATTTATGAGATTCTTTTGGTCATTACTATGGCTGTGCCAACTTTGAGATATGGGTGAATAAAGTTACAAAAACAAAATACAATCACTCGAAATGTAGTTCCTGTGATCAGTGAAAGGATACTCCCCGAATGATAAAGAACACAACCAAGGAATTCTTCTTCTTCTTCTTCTTGCCGTGCCGTCTTCTATCGAGGTTGGCGGTCATCATGGCTATTCTAGTATTGGAGTCTCCCACACGAAAAGGGTCGTTGTGTTCAGCTCAAACCAGACCATGAGGTTCTTCAGCCACGAGATTCTTCTTCGGCATGGTCTCCGCTGTCCTGAGATCTTCCCCTGAATCACCAAGAGTAGGATCCTGTATTTTGCATTCCTCATCACGTGTCCGAAATAATCGAGTTTCTACTTCGTGATGGAAAGGAGCACTTATGTCTTCTTGTGTAATCTTTCCACCACATTAGTATTCCTAATTCTTTTGGTCCATGAGGTACGTAACATCCACCAATATCCCCACATCCAAGTCTTCCAGCTTCTTGCACAGAGTCTGGGTTAGACTCTACCCTTCCATTCCATACAATAGTGGGAAATACATATCCCCTGACCATTCTCAGCCTAAGATTGAGACTTAAACTGCGCTTACTGAGGAACTTCTTCATTTTAATGAAGGTTGTTCTCGCATGCTCAATTCTTGCCTTGATCTCATGAATGAGTTCTCATTGCTCATTCAGATTTCACCCAAAGTACTTAAAGTGTCAATCACGCTCGATCTCTTAGGTGCCAAGCATGAGAAATAAGGCAGCAATCAAATACTGTCCATCTTCACTGAAGGATAGAATTTTCCAATACAGAGTAAATGTGAAAAAACATGTTCTGAGGATGGATGACGACAGCTGGCTTATATATTAACTCAGAACAGGTATAACAAACGAGCAATATCATACAAAGCAAAACTCAGACATTACAGTACAGTGGTAAAGCCAGAGGGTCTGTATACCTCCGAGTGTCTAACCCTGAACAAAAAAAAAAAAAGGGAGCTGAAGGAACTTGGGATAAAGGAAAGGAGGATCCTGAGGAAAATTCTCGGACCACGGAAAGATGATGACGGAACATGAAAAAAAGGAAAAATGAAGATCTGTATATGCAGACTGAAACCATTGTGGTCACAATGCGTAAAAGAAGGCTAAACTTTTACGGGCATTTGATGAGAATGGACGGGAACCGGCTGACAAAGAACATTTTTAAATACATCACGGGGTTGAAAGCTACTGCAAAATGGGTAGAAGAGGCCAAACGAGACGCCATTGAAGTCGGACTAACTGAACTTGTTATTCACGATAGGAGAACGTTTCGAAGCCAAGTTGACAATATCAAGACGTTAAAAGAAACACTTCCACAACACAGGCCAAATTTGGTAATAACAGAGGAGCAGAGAAAGATTAGCAGTGAAAGAATGAAGAGGTTCTGGGAAGAAAAGAAGAAAAAATTGACCGGAAAGACTTTTGTTCCATGCGGTCCACAGTTGGCCAAAGTCGGAAACAAAACAAAACAAAACAAAACAAACAAAAAAAACCTTCTATGCTATCTATGAACTGCATTTATTTTGAAGTGAATAAGTGTCTGTTTTGAACATTATGCTTGTATAGGCTAGACGCATTTTGAATTAATTTAAACCTTCACGATATTAAAGTACCTCGAGTTAATTTAAGAATTGTAGAAAGAGAGTCTGTTAAGGCCGGACGTGAAACCAGCACTCGAAAAAAAAAATGAAAATTATATATGAAGCTGAAATATCGTAAGAAAGTGTTCACAGTCTCTCATGTTGTTGCTAATGCCTTTATTTCATAACCTATTTATTTTTGTCGGTCTGCAGCACATGACAAGGGACACATTACCGGAAGCTCAATATCATTATACCATCCAGGTTAAAGCCTCATAAATCTTCTGAAAAAGCTGAGCTTCATAACGAATTAAGAAGTGAGAAAATAAGTACAAAGAAGAAAGAACGACGAAGACAATTAAATAGTGATTAGGAGAAATTCTGGGTTAGTGTAACTTCTCGAATGTGTGCGTGGGTGGAGGAATGGAAACAGTAAAGGAAAGAGTGTGTTCTTGTGTGTGAGAAAGAGATCGATTGATTGATTGTATTGTGAAAGCTACACTTGGATCTCATGAGCTCCTCTACCGTAGCACCCAACATATAATAGGATTAGAGCTTACATGTACTGTACAGTATAGTAACACTTATTGGTACAAGAAATGCGAAAAAATCAATAGAATTGGTTAAAATTAAGATATCGTATCGTATCATATAATAAGTAACAACTTTTAGGTTGATATAATACACACATCAAAAAAAGTTTTGCATCACCTCGGTTCCCAGATCTCCGGCATATAGACGTTGACTGTGTATATTGTATCAAAGATACAGTCCCTTTGACTGTTCATAGATGTCACTAAAACTGCTCAAAGATGTAAACAACCATGCATGAGCAGGGCCTATTAGACGGAGGGGGTACGACAGCCGATCAGTTCCAGTCATTCCACCAGGACGAAGGTACGCTGCTCATGTTGTCTGTAGTTCTACCATGCCTAGAAGGTCAATACCGCAGTTCGATCGCGTCCGCATTGTTACTTTGTGTCAAGAAGGGCTCTCAACAAGGGAAGTTTCCAGGCGTCTCAGAGTGAACCAAAGCGATGTTGTTCGGACATGGAGGAGGTACAGAGATACAGGAACTGTCGATGACAGGCCTCGCTCAGGCCGCCCAAGGGCTACTACTGTAGTGGATGACCGCTACTTACGGATTGCCGCTCGGAGGAACCCTGACAGCAATGCCACCATGTTGAATAATGCGTTTCGTTCAGCCACAGGACGTCGTGTTTCAACTCAAACTGTGCGCAATAGGCTGCATGATGCGCAACTTCACTCCCGACGTCCATGGCGAGGTCCAGCTTTGCAACCCCGACACCATGCAGCGCGGTACAGATGGGCCCAACAACATGCTGAATGGACCCCACGGAATTGGCATCACGTTCTCTTCACCGATGAGTGTCGCATATGCCTTCAACCAGTCAATCGTCGGAGACGTGTTTGGAGGCACCCTGGTCAGGCTGAACGTCTTAGACACACTGTCCAGCGAGTGCAGCAAGGTGGTGGTTCCCTGATGTTTTGGGGTGGCATTATGTGGGGCCGACGTACGCCACTGGTGGTCATGGAAGGCTCCGAAACGGCTTTACGATACCTGAATGACATCCTCCGACCCATAGTGCACCCATATCGGCAGAATATTGGAGAGGCATTTGTCTTCATGGACGACAATTCTCGACCTCATCGTGCACATCTTGTGAATGCGTTCCTTCAAGATAACGACATCGCTCGACTACAGTGGCCAGCATGTTCGCCAGACATGAACCCTATCGAACATGCCTGGGATATGTTGAAAAGGGCTGTTTATGGACGTCTTGACCCACCAACCACTCTGAGAGATTTACGCCGAATTGTCGTTGAGGAGTGGGACAATTTGGACCAACAGTGTCTTGATGAACTTGTGGATAGTATGCCACGGCGAATACAGGCATGCATCAATGAAAGAGGACGTGCTACTGGGTATTAGAGGTAGTGGTGTGTACTGCAATCTGGACCACAAATGCTGAAAGTCTAGCTGTATGATGGTACGACATGCAATGTGTGGGTCTCATGAGCAATAAAACGAGCTGAAATGTTGTTTGTGTTGATCTCTATTCCCTTTGTATTTAACGGTTCCGGAACTCTTGGAACCGAGGTGATGCAAAAATTTTTTTTTAATGTGTGTATGATAAATAGACGTAGCATACAACATTCACTGTATTTTTAATAGGCAATTAATAATAATAATAATAATTATAATAATAATAATGTGTAATAATATACGATAACAGACGAAATTAGAAAACGCAGAGCCAAATTTTACACTCACATCCACAGGATGGCCACCTCCAGATTGCCCAAGAAACTACTCAGTATCATAACACAGAGCAAATGCGGCACAGTGGCTTAAAGAGGTACAAAGAGACTTACAAATTATCAGTATACAAAATTTCGAAGACCGAACTGAGTGCCAGACGAAAATCAAGAATGTTAAGTTCGAACCAAGATCATTACGACAACCTGGAAAAGAGTGGACGGATGAGAGGAAGAGGGAACATTCCGCGAGAATGAAGAGATTTTGGGAGGAGCGGAGGAGACACGCCTCCAAATGACATCATGTGATACAAGTTAAATCGCTCTCCTGTAGGGGAATTTTCGCGTAAATAATAATGTGTAATAATAAGATATACACAGGAAATTTTACGAGATCGACTCTAGTTAGTTAGTTATTGTTGTTTTAAGGGGCGGAACTCCGAGGTCATGTGCCCTTAAGATCGACTCTAGTTTAGAAACTTAACCATCATTTCTCTGAGAAAATTACTACCAGGACCAATAAATCATGGACAGAAGAACTGAGGAAGATTTTCAGTGCCCAGATGAAGAGATTTGGGGAGAAGAAAATAATTATCATTAGCAAAATAAGTTCTATTGCGCTCAACAGATGGGCATAACGATATAAAAAACATTAATAATAATAATAATAATAATAATAATAATAATAATAACAATACTAACAGAAAAATTACACAGTGACCAAAGGTGGACACAGATCCATAATCAGATTGAAATACACAACCAATAGATAGAGAAAGAATAACATAAATCAACGTAAACTAAATTGTAAACAAACAATTTTCAAAGAGAAATCCCTGTTAGTTATCTTAAGAATTAAGAGTGGTAAAACAAAGGAACCCCTAACAGCACATAAAAACGATTACGTTTTATCAAAAACACTCAAAAGGGTAATGAGCGTCACACCATCCCCCCGAAACACTGAACAGTGGAGTAAAGAAAGAATATCACTGAATTATACAACATGATGATAATGATCATCATCATCATCATATTACAGTGAAACTTTACTTCGGTCCACCCTCAACTTCGTATTATCAATAGTATACTACTACTACAGTGATCATAAAATATTTACATAATAGGTAGGATTGTGAAGAATTAAATAGTCTGATATATTGGCTTTCACGGCCAGTGAATTAAAACTCAGCAATTCTTCTAGGTTTTGTGCCGTGTCTTGTGTTGGGTTTGGCCTAGGACACCAAGCTGGCTCATCAGCGGACTCTTGGTGTCCCCGCTCAGAGTAGGAGTAGCGAACTGCGCACTACCTCAAAGTGCAACTGCACCTCTTTACTGCGAGAACTAAATGCTCTAATAAGAAATTTTTACAAATTGTTTGGATATTTCGTTTAGAAATACATAAACATTTTCTTTTAGATTGGCAATGCAAATTACCAATGCTTTAAGAATGCCTTTGTAGTGGGCAAAAGGCTATAAATAAGTAATTCCAAAAAATCACAGCAGGAGAAGAAAAAAGAGATTAAGAAGTGGGTTTATAACCACCTAGAATATTGAAATATTAATTAAGAGATGCTAAATTCAAATGGGGCAGGTCGCATTAACGAAGCCTGGATTACACAAAATTAGATACAAACGTTTAACAATTGGGAAATTATAACATCCTGGACGCAGCAGGAAAAATGTCTATTAACGTGTGGGTTTATAACCACATAGATTATTTAAACAGTAATTGCAAGATGAGAAATTAGAAAAATGGGAGGGAACGTATTGAGGTTAAACTTCGTTGAGATACAAGAAAATAGCCTAAATATACCCTAAATTGTTAGTAAAGGAGATTGGGAGTATAGGAAAATGGGGAATCAAAGTCCTGGCTGATTTTACTAATACGAACGAACGCGACGCGGAAGAAGCCACACATACAATTTTGAAGCACTGTAAGTTTGTAGAATATGAGAAAATGTTCCTATTGCATTTTATGGAGATGCACTGGCCTGAACTTAAATAGGTTTCTGGTGTTGTGGAGTTTTAATGTTGCAATTAATATAGTTCAATTGGAAATTGAGTAGCAGTAATTTGACGGTGTTGAGTATAGTTCTTCACAGCTTAGAGTCTATTGCAAATGGAAAATTCCAGAACTGTAGTTACAGTTTAAAGGGGCAAGCGGAGATCTCGCGTAGGCAGAAAAGTTATGTTTTAGACAGCTATGAATTTGGCATAAATCCCTCGATGCAGGGAAAATATCCCCCTATTTAGCACAGGAAGTACTAGTTTTCATGACTTTAGTATCGAGCTCAGTTAGCTTGAACATGACAGAAAATCCCGTGAAGGGCAGTTATAGAAAGATTGCACAAATATTGCACAATATTGCGAAACTCAAATACTGCCTTTAAAATTCATTAAAGCTTTCTTGATTACATTAAAACCCATTAAAACATGGTTTAAATTTACTTGAAGCGGTTACTTATCTTTCCATTGTAGATATGATGTTTCCTGCAGCCGTTAGACACAACTTTAAGACATGGCGTCGTTTTGAAATCACCTCATGTGTGAAGGAGGCGAGCCTCTGGCAGAGGACTGAACTTTTCACTTAGGTGACCAGACTAGGAGTGAGCGAAGGTTTCAGACACTCCAGCAGCCAGAACGACGTGGGGGAGAGGGGAGAGACAAAGGAATAAAAAAAGAGTTGGTAACATTATAAAATGAAAACACTCTACAAAATACAATTTGATTCATAGAATAGAGTCTTCATGGAGATTGCAGATAACGACAACGACGACATCTGTTTGCGTGGGTTGAAACCATTCTTGAAGTTGCTGAATTCAAAAGCTTCGATAGGTTACCGCATGGAGTGCCGTTCATAAGTGGCAGACAGTACATAACTGAAACAGACTTAAATACAAAATGAGCACATATTCAAAGATACGGGAATACAGAAAGGTCGCTGTTGGTGTCTGCGAAAAGAGAAATAAAGGAACTAATGAAAAAGAAAGAAAGCAAAGAGCAGCGAATGCCAACTCTAACTAAACGTATATTCCAAGGAATACACCAGGCACAAGCAGCCTTAACCTCCCTATGAAGGCTTCCAAAAAGATGGTATATTGGCTTTCACGGTCAGTGAATTAAAACTCAGCAATTCTTCTAGGTTTGTGCCGTGTCTTGTGTGGGGTTTCGCCAAGGACACCAAGCTGATTGATCAGTGGGTACTTGGTGTCCCCGCCCGGACCCCCACAGGAGTAGCCAACTGCGCGCTACCTCCCTTTATATAAAAGGAGGTTAAGGCTGCTTGAGACATTAGTTCTCGAGTTAAGTTTGTCGCTTCACAGTCTTCTTTAGTGTTGTACTAAGAAGTTGTTGCTACTGCTGTTAAGTCAGTAGGTCTCGTGGTTCTTATTTCTGAAGAGTAGTATCTGATTTCTATGAATGAGAACTCGTTGGTTAGTTTGTAGAAGTATTTATTAATCATTGACGATCCAATATATACAAGTTAATACCAGACAGTCAACCTGTTTAGTTGCTGCTGTAACTGGAAGAGAGCTTTGCTTCTGAGCCCAGGTCTTTTATACAAATCCCTTCATAACAATGTGCGTCACAGTAGAGGGGCGCACTTGATAACATGTATGTGGAAATATACATCTTACAGGATATGGACTCATGTCTTTGATAACAGATCCGTGAATTTGATCACTCATAGCTGTTGGAGTCAACACATTTGAAATAACATATTGAATAATCATATGAGGAAATGTACAGGGTCATTTCCTTAGTTCCTTCTAGGAAGTATTTGACAAATAACAATTTACAGATAGTGAAGTAATTACGTTGACAATAACATGTTGTGAAAGAGGTATACAACGTCATTTCCTTGGTTCCAAGAATGAACATTCATCAAGTAAACACTTTGTTAATAGCATATTGAGGGATACACTGGACAATGATGGTCCTTCTTTAGGAAGAATGACCATAACCTTTAGTTTAGAATGGAGTCTGGGGTTCGAGCCTGCACGGGATACATAACTCCTCCACCCTTTGTTGCTCGTTATCGCCCTCGATAACAATTTTCTTAAATCTATTCTTTACAGATGTAATATATTGATATATTCTTGTTCTAAATATTAACATGATAACACAGAAAATAAGTATTATATTACTTGAGTTCACAGACACAAATTTTTCATTTTAGTATGGTATTCTGGAATGGGTTTTAAATCCAACTGCATTCCTTTCACATCGAGGTGGGATGAATGGAAATTTATTTCGGTTTTAACATATGGATCATTTGGAGTTGACAGGAGTGGAAACAGGTGCACATAACTTGTAGGTTGCTGTTGCAAAGTTATACCCATACTTGTAATAGGGCAAGACTCATTTGAGTAGATAACATATGATCCTGCTAATTTTATAGTTCTCTGAGATTCTGGGCAGGTTTGCAAGATTATTTGAGTGTTTTTACTAGAGAAAAGGCTATGCTTCTTATTTAGTGCCTGAAATAGTTGTACCTCGTTTTTGACAGTGGCAAATTGGCATCTGGTAGTGTCCGTTAAATTACATGAAGTTATTCTAGTATTAAAGAGTATACATGCGTAATATTGAGTAATTTTATAGAAGGTGTGTTAGACCATCTTAATGTAGGTCCTTGGAAGTAATATTTTTCCGGAGGGATTAATATTAGATTATTGCTAGGTACAGGAGAAATTTTATACAATGTATAAGTTTTAGCATCAATGATTGGCATATATAATATTACAACCATTTCTTCGTTCATCATGAGAACTTGCGTTTTTGACAGTTTAAGGTTCTCAAATTGATGATACTGGTCAGTATGAATTACAGTTTTTGTTGGGTAGATTAGTTGTAAATGTTTTACAACATTTGTTAAATCCTTTTGGGAGAACATCTTGATATTTGCCATTTCAAGTGATCTTGCATCACTTGTATGATTTTATCTAAGTTGTTCGTACACAAGAGCACATATTGTTGATGTTCCAGAAGGTTAATCTTGAAGTCTTCTTCTTGTAAAATACCTTTAATTACCTTCATATTATAGTTTACATGGTTCATTTCATTATAGAACTTTTGAGCAATGGAGTTACTGAATGATACTAATTTATTAATGTGTTTAATTTCCTTGGCGTTACTTTGTTTTAATGCTTCTAATTGTTCTTGTAGGTTGTCAAGATCATCTTGGTCTAGATTACCTGATATGAATTTAATTATACTACCTAAACCATTTATAAGACCTCTCTTACTTCTAGGTGTAGCAGGTAGCAACTTATTTAATTCCTTTTTTGTTTCTTTAATTGATTCTCTTAATTCTGACTTTAGATAAGGAAAAGTATTATTGCTTCGTGATACGAGACTGGAGATAGTGTCTTGAATATTATTATAAGATTCTTTTAAACTTGTTAAATTGAAATGAAACATGAACCGGTGATAATCGTTAATTATTAAGGCTGGTCCTAATGAGTCGGCATAGAATCCTTGTGTCTGGATGGGCTGTGTGATGATGGTGCCATATCCGGGGAGGAATCTGGAATAAGAAATTTTCTTTTTGGTTTAATGTCCCGAAAATTCCTTACATGAGTTTTACCGTTTCTCATTTTACAGTATACCCTGTTTTCTTCAATTTTGGTAATGATGCCTTCGTTGTAGAGGTTTTTTGATTTCTTGTTTCTGGTGAGGGGATCTAATACGTACACAGTTTTATTAATCTGGTAAGTATGATTGAAAGTGTCGGTGTTAGGTTTATTATGCCTCTCTTTTACAATTTTCAACTGATTTCCTTGTCTTTCAATGTATTCGTTGATTTTGGGACATGGCGAGAAGACGTGTTCTAGAGCCTTATAGTATGGTCCGTATAGAACGTTGAAAGGAGGTTGTTTAGTAGTTGAATGGATTGAGGAATTGTAATTCGTGATTATGGTGGTCATGAGCTCTGAGAGCGGAGTGAACTTATCGTGATCTCTGGCGATACGAAGTTTCTCTAGAAGGGTCGAATTCAGTCTTTCTACTGGAGAATTAGATGAAGAATTCAAAGGGGGTAGTAGCGTGATATTCGATGTTCGTGGCTTTACAATATTATTTTATGACATTGTTTTCGAACTCTCCTCCATGGTCATGTGTGATTTTTCTTGGGAATCCATGGTGGGAAAAGTAAACTTGTAATTTGCTTAGTGTGGCCAGATCTGTACCATTTGGTAAAACGTAGGCTTGTCCATACTTTGAGAAAATGTCAATTATAGTTAATATGCGACTTTGCTCGAAGTGAAATGTGTCGATGTGAATTTGAGAGAAAGGGTGATCGGCGGTGATGGGACCTTGGTTCGATACCTCGTTAGGATGTCTCTCATATTTGTTTCTCTGACAGAGGTTACATTGATTGATGATTGTCCAAATTTGTTCTCTTAAATGGGGCCAGTAGGATTTGGTCTTAAGATGTTCGTAAGTTTCTACTATATCATTGTGGATTTCAGAATGATAGTGTGAAATCAGCTGTCTCTGAGTTTCGGGGCTTTCAATGTCTTCCAAGAATTTGGATGACCTGATGATGATTAGTTCAGAAGTAAATAGCTTCTGGCATGCCCTGATGAATGGGATCTCGAGAGTGATATCGTCAAAATAAGTAGCGTACTTGTTTGAGGTTACTATTATTTTGAGGAGGTGATTTGCTAAATCTTCCTGAAGATTTTTCTTTGTGACAATCATTATGTGTCTGGTACATTTTTTGAACAGATTTTGTATAAGTACCTTGGGGTAATTACCATATTTTACAATAATCTGATTGCGGTTTTGGTTTAAGTTTCGTTCGGATATTTTCAATGTGAATATGGGGTCTGCCTGGTTTGAATGGCAGTTTCATTATCCATATCTTTTTGGTAGGTGTCATCTCCGGGGATGGCAATGATTGAAGCTGTTTCATCAGTCATGTTAATCTCTACTCTAGAGAGTGCGTCTGCGACATAGTTAGTTTTGTCTTTAACGTAATCAGACTCTCTTAGTTTTGTGCGGGGATATTCTTGAATGTTACCGTATGTAATGGAATTCATTTCCAGTGGCTCCACTAAAATCGGTTCCTTAAACTCTTGTTTTAGTTGTCCCTTTGTGGGGTATATGGCTTGGTGAGTTTTAGCATCTAAGAGATACATTTCACCATATTTAAAATTCAGAACATACTCATTTTCTTTTTCGATATTAACGGGAATCGCAGTGTTAGCTGTATCTACTGTGGGTTGAAAATAATTCACTTGCTTATATGAGGAATGATAGTGGAACGGTATGTCCGTGCTGTTGAGAGTGACTAGGTTCGAGGTGTAGTCACTCTTTGCGTCTAATTGAGCGAAATCTGCGCTACCTAAATTATTTAAGTCTTCGATTTTGATAGCCGGGCCAAGCGAAAATCCTGAGACTGTTCCTGATCATCGTACTCATATTCATAGTACTGAGTGTCGTTCTCTTGTGGGTGGTTTTGTATGTTGTACTCTTCTACATACTCTTGTGATTGCTGTATGGGATCTAAAGCTTCCTGTTCGATGTCTTCTGAAGGTTCTAAGTGAGCATTCAGATTATCTCTAATGGTTGAACCACCTGACATTGGCTGTGGAAATCTTTGCTGGTTAGTGGGTGTGAAACGTCAGCCAATATTATTGGGAGTTGGGTAAGGACGATTCATGGAGTTTGGTGGCTTGAAAGGCTGAGTGTTAAGAGCTTGAATGTGTCCGAAAATGGTTGTGGTTTATCTTTAAAGAAGGGTCTGTGGGTTTGATTTTGCATGAAAGGTTGGTTAAATGGGTTCCTTGGTGGAGCAGGGTTAAAATTCGAGAATGGATTGTGTGCTGAGTGGCCTAGTGGTCGAGCTGTTGGAAACTTGCTAGGAGGTAGTTTTCCTCTTAGTTGGTCCATGTAATCTTCATGGGCGCGATGGTTATCATAAGACCTGCATAACCTGAGGGAATGATTCAGGTCTGTAATCTGTGCATGTCTTAAGTATGAACGGTAGGGTTCCACAACTCCTGCTTTAAATGTATTTAGGCTTAACCCTTCAAGTTCCCTTAATTTCAATTCCAAAATTTGATTTTGGTAATTGAGTTTGCATAAGCTTTTGCATTGCAATGTCAATCCTTCTAATTTATCATGGTAGTCATTGTATGATTCGTTTCTTTTCTGGAAGCAATTAGAGATCTCCTGGATGAGAAGTCTCTCGTCTTTGACGTTACCGTATTTTCTTATGAGTTTATCTTTAAATTTTTCATAAGAACTGTTGGCTTCTATGTCAAGAATACTACATGCTTCACCTTTTAGTTTTGACTTTATGACGTTAAATAGGAAGTCATTTATTAATACTGAGTTTGTAGCTGACGCTATTCTCTTATGAGTGTTTAGAAACGATTATGTTCTTGATAAGAAATAGTCAAGCCTGCAAGAATTAGTGCCGTTAAATTCAGGAAAAAGCTGTATCTGAGCATATTCGAACTTTGAAAGTAACTCGGTTTCAGGCATTTTGTTTGAATTTATAAAGACGGTTTTCAAAATTGTTTATGAAATTAAATTAATTAAAAATTAATGATAAATAAATTTCAATGGATTATTTTTAAAAGTTAATTACTTACTTATAAGTGTTAATATTAATCAAAATATATGTGAAAGAGCCCCTGTTAGGTTTTCACAATAAAGGAAATAACTTATTATTATTATTAATCAAAATATATGTGAAAGAGCCCCGGTTAGGTTTTCACAATAAAGGAAATAACTTATTATTATTAATAATAATTTAAAAATTAATGATATGTGGATATCCCGTTCAGATTCTCCACAATATAAGCTAGTAAAATGATATTTCTTATGAAATGAGAATGTTGATTTATGATGATGATTTTGTTTGTTTGTTTATAATAAATATTTACTTATTTAATTAATTCCTTTAATAGTGACAAGCGAAAGACCAGTATGGGCTGCACTAACTCACTTTTGTTAGGAAATGATATTACATTATTATTATTTTTTGATTTAATTGTTTAGTTACAATATTAATTCAAAAGTAAATGAAGAGTGAAAAGTCTGCTAATTAGAGCCCACTAAATTATTTCCTCTTGAAAGTCATGAATATTTATTATTAGGTATTTATTTTTGTTTTAATTTACTAGTTTTAATTCAAAACGAAATGACAAGGCAAACTCTACTAGTTAAAGTTTACTGTAATTTGTTTCCGTTTGAAAGGGAAAGATTGTATTATTTAAGTTTGTATTATTATTATTGTTGCTCTCCCAATTTGTTACTTGTGTAACTGTTTTACTGTCCCTCAGTGTTGGGGTGTACAAATGTAATGTTTACTCTGACTAAGATATGTTGTATTAATGGGCACCAAGACCTCAACGCTATGTTGAAATCTAAATTTATATTTAACAACACCTAGCTCTGGCAGAACACATTCAAGAAACTTTTTACTCAGATCGTGGTATGATTTGATCATTAACCCAACTAACAATTGTATCAGGAGAAGGAATTTGGTCTATATCTAATGCTACCTACTGACAGCAAAGATTGCATCGTTAAAAGAAATGAATTTATTATATAAAACTAGTATGGCATAATTAATAATAATAATAATAATAATATATTTTAAATTTTAAATTGGAGCGTTGCGATTTGAATATTACCGCTAGAGAATTACGTGAAAACGGAGTCGGATGAATTACTGATTTTACTATTATTCCCAAGCTATGAAGTTACTGAAATACTGAATATGAAACAAAGAAACGAGAGATTATGTAGTTCTGAGTCATTCGCGCTTACCATTGGAAATTGCCGTGGCATTTCCCTAGTACTGGATGTTGAAGAGAGCTTCCCACAGTCTTCTGGACGTCGTCATCATCTTCGTTAGTTGAAGAGATACTTGTAGATATGTTATATTATGGTCCGGTCACACCGGAACCAACCACTCGAGCAACCACAACGGTCTAGTTTTTCAAAGATAATCGCCCTGCCTCCTCGGCGCGCAAACCATATATGCACTCCTCGCCTCCCCTCTCTGGTGCCGTCTTCTTCTCGCCCGCTCTCCTCTGATTGGCTGAGCCACCACGCGATACTCCCCACCTCACGGTCATTACACTCGGCGCGACGATGATGTCGATTACCGGTCCAGGCCATTTCGCCTTTTCTTGATGCAGCAACCCAGCTTGCGTCACGCTTCTCGTCAAGAAGAAGCCTGTAGCCGAATTCCCAGTGACTCATCTCTCTCACAATACCCTAACTGACAAAACTCCGTAAAATTCCGTAATCATATAATTTTCCGCGATAATGTTGTTCGTAATAATTCGCTTGATAGTGTTTTCTATAACATCGAAAACATATCTGTATACTTATAATCTTATAATAAAACGCTCCAAAAATACCTTAATAATAATAATAATAAGTTACATGAAAACTTCTCTTGGCTGAACAATTTGCCGCGTAAATAAATATAGAATGGCTTCCTACTGACTTATGTCAGTGGCGTAAAATACCCTCGAAAACACGTTATATATTCGCCTCGGATCATCGGATGATTTACCGTGACGACGGTCTATCATGCGAATATCCCAGACACGTTAATAAAATCCCCATCCAAAATACATATTACATAAATTAAATCACCCTAAATTGCATATATATACACTCATAATTTTCTTTACGCACTTTGTGTCAAAGTCTGTTGTCATTTTGGATTGCCCTGTGCAACCAGTCCAATGTTTTTCATTTAGATTAATGTTCCACGGATATTTCCGCCTCTCAAATATCTCTATGTTGGGAAAGATATACATTAATAATGTGTGAGCACTGTGTATATATGATGTCACATCACACGCATCAAAGGTGTTCTGATATATTTATATCACCACAGAACTTCCTAATTTCACTGGAGGTCGCTTCCATCTGGTGAAACTTAGTCTCACTGATCTCACTGAGCACACGATCACACTATTGTGGCAGCGCCTCGTGACCATAATACTTAATCTCTCTGTATATTAGACGAAATTAATATTGACTTCTGAAAAAAAAAACAGTAAGTGCGCATTAAATATAACACCAAATATTTCTGTGCCGTAATCGCCCTGTCTTCTAAAGTTCCGTAGACCATATTCTGCTTAATACTAGTTCTCAACTCAGACCAGTTCTCCTCACTCAAATAATACCTTTGTACTAATTACTTTAAATTACACACTTACAACTCTTACGTGGCGAGGCCGTAAACAGAAATCACGTGTGCTGTTATGTATGAGTTTCATGAAGGACTGTCTCGCCTTCTGGTGGCCCATCTTTTGTCTCGTGGACGCCTTAAGCAAAAAAAAAAACCCTGTTCAAGCGCTCACCCATCTCCAGAAGACAAATGGGAATTCACCAGCGCTACCAAATTCTGGTCTTGGTGTATCGAGACATTTTAGTGCTCAAGAGCATCCGACAATCCGGTCATATTTCCCTGTACCTTAAAAACTCTCAATTACTTACATACTACCCCCCTGTGTGACTTCTGATACGCCTGCCTGGAAGACCAGATCTTCCACGCACCAAATACCACACTAACTCATTTGATAGGCTGGCTCGCCAGCTAAACACACTTACTTTATGACACATACTTTCGTAGACTATGTATATTATACGTCCTGTATAATCTGTTTCCCTTGCTATCCTCCAGCACATATGCTGTTTTGCCAAAACGTTTGGAAACTATAAATGTTTCTGCGTCAATTGCTTCCAACCTTGCAAGTGGAAATGAACTTTAAATGAACGTCATCACGTTGCTCCACTAGCATATTTCTCAGTGTCTGTAACGATGCCCTGTTGCTACTGTCCACACATGCACATAATAAAATACCGTCCTCTGCTTTAACCACAGGATAATCCCTACATAAATTAGTGTCCCTTGATAGCATGTCTGCAAGAATGTTATCTTTACCCATAATATAATTTACTGTGAATTCGTATTCCTGCAGAGCAAGAATCCACCTACTAACTCTGTTAGAACTGAGTTTACAAGTCCTCATATACAGTAATGCATGGTGATCTGT
Source organism: Meconema thalassinum (assembly GCA_946902985.2). NCBI lineage: Eukaryota > Metazoa > Arthropoda > Insecta > Orthoptera > Tettigoniidae > Meconema > Meconema thalassinum. The sequence continues at coordinate 351,035,814 of OX336391.1, forward strand.
ATGGATCTCAAATTTCCCCCCTACTAAATACATTCTAAATTTCCCCAAACTGAAAACAATACCTAAAAGCTCTAACTCAGTAATCGTGTATCTTTTCTCTGCTGCTGTCAGTCCTCGCGAGGCTAATGACACAATGCACAGATTACCCTCAACATCTTTCTGACATAATACTCCAGCAATGCCTATATGTGAAGCATCTGTCATAACCACATATTCCTTATCTTTCAAAGGATATTTCAGCACTACAGCTTTCTCAAAACCTTCCTTCAGCGCTCTAAAAGCCTGATCATGCTTGGACTCCCATCTCCACCGAGTCCCACTTTTAAGCAATTCCCTGAATGGTTCTACCAACCCTGAGAATTTAAGAACGAACCTCCTGAAAAAGTTGCAAATTCCCAGGTATGTTTTTAACTGTTTAACATGCTGTGGCACCTCTGCGTTAAGTATCTTATTAACCCTACTCTCTTCTGGTGTTACACCTCTACACGACACTCTATGACCTAAAAATGTCTCTTCTGACTGACAGAATGACGACTTAGACAGCTTCAAAGTGAACCCTGCCTGATCTAACTTCTGAAAAACTATATCTAAATGACGTAGATACTCCTCAAAACTGCATGAACTAATTACCATATCATCAATGTAAATGGTTACAAACTCTCCTGTGTCATCCCCTAATGCGATGTTTAAAGCCCTAATTAAAGCTGCTGAACTACTCTTTAACCCATAAGGTGTTCTACAAAATTGATAAAGGTTATATTTATGACTAAAAGCTGTAATTGGTCTATCTTCGTACATAAGTGGCACTTGCCAAAAACTGGAACTCAAATCTACACAAGTGAAATACTTCTTCCCCTCAAATGTTTGCATTAATTCCTCTATTGACATAGATTTCAGCTGATCTGAACTAATTCTACTGTTAACCAAACGAGCGTCTAAACAAATACGAACTGTGCCGTCGGCCTTGGGTACCGTGATCGAAGAATTAACATATGGACTGTTAGAGTGCTCAATAATCCCATCTTCAAGCATCTGGTTAATTTGTGCCTCAACTGCACTCTGATAAGCGAAAGGTACAGGATATCTATGTCCTGTGAATACTGACCTATCAATAACGTTCAATGAATGTGTATAGCAATTGGCCATACCAATGTGATCCTCAAAAACTCTCCTATTAGACAATAACACATCATAGGGCCAAACACACTGTTCCTCCTCTACATTTCCCTGAAATGCAGCATCACGTAACGAGTCTTCTAGACTACTGTTCGTAATCACACTGCCCACAAAACATGGAGAACACCGCTCTACGGCTGGCGATATCTCATTTAAAGTACAAATCACACCTACAACACTACTTCTCTGAATATGGTCATTGAACGCTATTTCTACTTCAGAATCATCCCATTTAAATTTCAAACTCCCTACATCATAACATAAGTTACCAGACACTCTACTTAGCCACTCTGAACCCAAGATAACACTGAATACTAAATTTGGAATTACAAGACAAATCTGCTTTTCTACATGATTATTAATTTTAATGTCTGCTAAAACTTGCTTAGAAATTACTTTAGACCTCTTCCCAACAGCTGTGATAACAAAAGTGCTTTTAATTGGCATCTCCTCAAAATTTACTCCAGTTCCTTTCATTTTATCATAAAATGCACTACTTATGCAACTCTTCATACAACCACTATCAATTAAAACGTCTGTGTACGCCTCGGACACGTTACATTTAACTATGGGGCTCTTACTAACCACCTCCTGAATAATACCTTCATCATTTAATTCACGTAATAATTCATTTCTTACATGTAGGTCATAGTGTTCCTGTATAAGTGTATGGACAGGGCATGTTACAGACTGAGATTCTGACCTTACATCGCAGCCTGGTTCGTGTTTAAAGCATTGCTACCGCTTGGTGTAGTACTACTCACTACTGCACTGGTCTGGTTGTTCTGGGTTGTGTTAACGGTATCTCTCTATCCGTTATTACCATTGGGCTGATTCCCTCCTTGACCCCTGTTCTGGTTATAATTATTATTGTTATTATACCTCCCTTGGTTTCCACTAAAATCATTATTTCGGCCTTGATTTCCCCTAAAATCGTTATTTCTACCTTGGTAGTTCGTACCATACCCATTTCCTCTGTACAGGTTTTGTTGATTAATATTATTATTACTATTTTGGTTCCCCCTAATTTGGACGCTGGCCTCCTTCGCCACTGTTCCCTTGAACTTCCTGATTCCTATTCTCATTAGGCCTGTTATTATGGTTACCCTGGTTCCTACCGAAATTCTCCTCGTAACCACCTCTTCCCAGAGCATCGAATGTACTTAATAAATTTTCCACTTGTGAAATAGATTTAACATTTTGTATACAGGCAGCTTCATTGATTCTGTACATGGAAAATGTCTTAGTAATAGCCTGACTACATCACCTTCCTCCTTCAAACCATCCAGATATCTACACGTCAATACCTGTCCTAAAAAGTACTCGGTCATAGTGTAGTTTCCTCTCGGGTTATATTTCCCACACACAATTTCCTCACGATGCTGAGACTGAATTACTTCATTCCAAAATTTCTCACAAAATTTAACTTTGAAATCTGAAATATTCTCGAAATTGTCTCTGTAGACAGCAAACCAGTTTCTTGTCTCCCCAACAAAAGCTTGCTCTAAAATCTCAACTACCTGGCACCACTCAATACTACCATCTTCCAACCTCTCCCCGAATTTATTTTCTATTGTATTCATGAACTCCATTGGACAACCCTGCCGATTACTGAATTTGCCTAGTTCTATTTCCCTGTGTGTGCTATTCACATAAACTTGCCTACTCTGACTATTTTCCTGCCTAATTCTAGCTTTCAACTTCTGTTCTAACTCAGCAATTTTCTCCTCAGCTTTTCTTTCAATATTATTTACAGTTAACCTAATGCTCCCTTCAGATGCTTCAACTTTACCACTTAACTGAGCTTGTTTCTCATTAATCTCATTAATGCTTTCCTTATTCCTCTCCCTTCAAGCATTAACTTCAGTGATTATTTCTGCATGTACTTTATCAATTCTTCCCCCCAGCTGTTCTTTAACCTCTTTAGTTGCTACCTGAATCTTATCAATTTCTCCCCCCAATTGCTTTTTGACCTGCTGTGTTTCAAGTTGCACTAGTTCTTTTAAATTTTCAGCCTGTGTACTGATTCTAATTTTTAACTCCTCCTGTACTTTTCCTAATTTTCTGTCTACATCTGCTACAATTTCTTTAGCCTTCTCTTCCATCACCCCTCTGATTTCTCCTCTAATCTGCTCAAATTTTTTATCTTATTTTAAATTGTTCTCCTCAAATTTCTCACTTAATTTATTGCTCATTTGTTTACTCTTTTGTTCTAATTTAGCATTTAAACTATCACTCAGCTCCCTATTACTCTCTTTATTTTCCCTACTATTTTGTTCAAGTTTAGCATTTAGAGTTTCAGTACTCTCTTTATTTTACCTACTATTTTGTTCAACTCTAGCGTTTAAAGCGTCTGTGCTAATTTTATTTTGTTGCATAAACTGAAGAAGCAAACTCTCTAACCCTGCTTGACTGTTTTGATTACCCCCCTCAGTTTCGGGATTTACCTCCGACATCCCTGTACTGCTTTCATTTCCAAGACTAGCCATACTGCTCGTATCTTCACTATCCAACTGGTGACCACTACACAACTTCATTTCTTTCTCAACACTACCCATGCTGATCCACACCGATAAATGAAAAAAACCCAAAATACAGGCACGGAAATATATACCCTTCTCCTTCCACAAATGTTATTAGGTTTTCGGCCCCATGTTGGTAGCGACAAGTGTAACTGTTTACTGTCCCTCACTGTAGGGGTGTACAAATGTAATGTTTACTCTGACTAAGATATGTTGTATTAAAAGGCGCCAAGACCTCAACGATATGTTGAAATCTAAATTTATATTTAACAACACCTAGCTCTGGCAGAACACCTTCAAGAATCTTTTCACTCAGATCGTGGTATGTTTTGATCATTAACCCAACTAACAATTGTATCAGGAGAAGGAATTTGGTCTATATCTAATGCTACCTACTGAAAGCAAAGATTGCATGGTTAAAAGAAATGAATTTATTATATAAAACTAGTATGGCAAAATTAATAATAATAATAATATATTTTAAATTCTAAATTGGAGCGTTGCGATTTGAATATTACCGCTAGAGAATTACGTGCAAACGGAGTCGGATGAATTACTGATTTTACTATTATTCCCAAGCTATGAAGTTACTGAAATACTGAATATGAAACAAAGAAACGAGAGATTATGCAGTTCTGAGTCATTCGCGCATACCATTGGAAATTGCCGTGGCATTTCCCTCGTACTGGATGTTGAAGAGAGCTTCCCACAGCCTTCTGGACGTCGTCATCATCTTTGTTAGTTGAAGAGATACTTGTAGATATGTTATATTATGGTCCGGTCACACCGGAACCAACCACTCGAGCAACCATAACGGTCAAGTTTTACAAAGATAATCGCCCTGCCTCCTCGGCACGCAAACCATATATGCACTCCTCGCCTCCCCTCTCTGGTGCCGTCGTTACCTATCCCGGAAAGGGCCCCCAGGTAAGTTTGTCGCTTAACAGTCTTCTTTAGTGTTGTACTAAGAAGTTGTTGCTACTGCTGTTAAGTCAGTAGGTCTCGTGGTTCTTACTTCTGATGAGTAGTATCTGATTTCTATGAATAAGAATTCGTTGGTTAGTTTGTAGAAGTATTTATTAATCTTTGACGATCCAATATATACAAGTTAATACCAGACAGTCAACCTGTTTAGTTGCTGCTGTAACTGGAAGAGAGCTTTGCTTCTGAGCCCAGGTCTTTTATACAAATCCCTTCATAACAATGTGCGTCACAGTAGAGGGGCGCACTCGATAACATGTATGTGGAAATATACATCTTACAGGATATGGACTCATGTCTTTGATAACAGTTCCGTGAATTTGATCACTCATAGCTGTTGGAGTCAACACATTTGAAATAACATATTGAATAATCATATGAGGAAATGTACAGGGTCATTTCCTTAGTTCCTTCTAGGAAGTATTTGACAAATAACAATTTACAGATAGTGAAGTAATTACGTTGACAATAACATGCTGTGAAAGAAGTATGCAACGTCATTTCCTTGGTTCCAAGAATGAACATTCTTCAAGTAAACACTTTGTTAATAGCATATTGAGGGATACATAGGGCAATGATGTTCCTTCTATAGGAAGAATTACCATAACCTTTAGTTTAGAATGGGGTCTGGGGTCCGAGCCTGGACGGGATACATAACTCTCGCAGTAAATAGGTGCAGTTGAACTTTGTATAAAGGGAGGTAGCGCGTAGTTCGCTACTCCTGTGGGGGTCCGGGCGGAGACAACACGAGCCCGCTGATGAGCCAGCTTGGTGTCCTAGGTGAAACCCCACACAAGACACGGCTCAAATCTAGAAGAATTGCTGAGTTTTAATTCACTGGCCGTGAAAGCCAACATACCATCTTTTTGGAAGCCTTCATTGGGAGGTTAAGGCTGCTTGAGCATTTAGTTCTCGCAGTAAAGAGGTGCAGTTGCACTTTATATAAAGGGAGATAGCGCGCAGTTCGCTACTCCTGTGGGGGTCCGAGCGGGGACACCAAGTGCCCGCGGATGAGCCAGCTTGGTGTCCTAGGCGAAACCCCACACAAGACACGGCTCAAAGCTAGAAGAATTGCTGAGCTTAAATTAAATAGTCTATTTTCGTATGATATACTGATCTTCTCAATTTTAAAATATTCCTGCTTATTAATGGTTTTCAATGTGGTGGACTAAATAGCTTTTGGTAATAAAGTATATGGCAACAATCTCTAATTTAGAACTCAATATCCAAGGATTGTTGTCATTTTAAACAATAAACATGAAGTATTTTTGAAGATAGCAAAATGGTCTTACTGTGGTGCTAGTCCTTTCCCTGTCTTAAACCAAAAAAGCTTCTACTGTTGCTCACAGTAATTCACATCAAGAGATACCCAGCGTAGGAAAATATGTTCCAAAATTCACAGTATACGGTGCTATCAATAGTACACCAATAAAGAACTAAGGATGTGCATATTAGAAAATTTACTTCATTTTTTTTTAGCGTATGTCTTTTAGTGCCGGGAGTGTCCGAGGACATGTTCGGCTCGCCAGTTTTGTAGCTGCTTCGAGACGGACACCCAATGGGTGAGCTACAAGTACCGTTGGGGAGGGAAGGAGGGAAGTTGGAATGTAAGGACGAGGAGTTGGAAGGTAGCGGCTGTGGCCTATAGTTAGGGACCAACCCCGGCATTTGCCTGGAAGGAAGATGGGAAACCACAGAAGACCATCTTCAAGGTTGCCGGCGGTGGGATTCGAACCTCCTCGCCTCCCGGATGTGAGCGACTGCCATCAGTCATGCCGTAACCACCACGGCTAACTCACCCGGTATTTACTTCATGATACTGGTTTATCAACTTCCTCAAAGATCGATTCAATAGATCATCAGTAACATATGTACTTTTTCAGAAAATAACTTGCGAATCATTCATAATTCACGGGAGCTTTGGAACACATAACCCCGATTTTCTATTCCTTAAAACAATATTCATCATTACCATTGAAAACAATAATCGTGCTAAAATATGCAACTTTGTTGTTGTTGTTGTTGTTTTAGTCTTCAGTCTCTTGACTGGTTTGATGCAGCCCTCCATGCCTCCCTGTCCTGAGCTAATCGTTTCATCTCTACATATTTACCACACCCTACATCCGAGGCAATCTGTTTAACATACTCTAACCTTGGTCTACCCCTACAGTTCTTGTCCTCGACCCTTTCTTCCATAACTAAGCTTGCTATTCCTGGGTGTCTTAGTATGTGTCCTACCAACCTATCTCTTCTCTTCATTAGCAGTCGCCAGAAACATCTCTCCTCTCCCACTCGTCTTAATACCTCTTCGTTTGTCACCTTACCTACCCTTCTGATCTTCATCATTCTCCTGTAACACCACATTTCAAACGCCTCAATTTTCTTCTTTTCTGCTGCACCAATAGTCCAAGTTTCACTTCCATAGAGTGGCACGCTCCAGACAAAGGCTTTCAAAAATGACTTCCTAATACCTAAATCTATATTCGATGTCAACAGATTCCTTTTCAGTAGAAATGCTTTCCTTGCCTGAGCCAACCTCCTTTTTATATGCTCTTTGCTTCGTCCATCACTGGTTATTCTGCTTCCTAAGTAACAGAAGTCTCCTACTTCCTTCAGCTTTTCACCTGCCAATTTGGTGTCCATAGAGGTATCTGATTTCTTTCGGCTGCATTCCAATATTTTGTTTTATATTTATTAATTTTTATCATGAATTCTTTCTTCAAGACGGAGTCCATACAATTCAAAAACTCATTCAAATCCTCAGGCGTGTCGGCCAAGGTGACGATGTCATCGGCAAATCTCAGAGTTGAAATTATTTCTCCTTGAACTTTAAGTATCGAATAATTAAGACTCCTCCCGTTGAGATTGTATAAAAATAATACACGGCTTCTCTAAGTTACAAAAATTAAGCTAGAGATTTCACTACCAGTAGCCTTGATACATATTGCTACGGTAGTAAATTATACAAACGTTGAAATCAATCGCTTTAATATGATAAAAATATATACAATTTGCTTCTAAAATTTCAAACTATCACCATCTTCAACTTTTTGTAACAATTGGACAAATTAGCTGCCTATACGGTTTACGTAACTCTAAATTAAGATTCGTTGTGCCATGTTTCACCGCGCATGAATGATAAGATCGCTAGGAAAGTAATTTTAAATAACTAAAGTTGCATGACCACCAGAATGTTTTTGTGTTCATTAGTTTTTTGTAAGTCACATAATCGCGTGTACTTACTTAATGGTCCTCTATCAGCGAACCATCTCGTAGTGTAGCGACTACTGGCAATCTTGGCTGTCACTCCGGCTCTGCTAAGAATTTTTATTCTGTCTGAGGGCTCGAACGGGGTACACTCAGCCTCGTGGAGCAAAACTGGGAAGAGGAGAGTTCAATTTCCATCTCAGCCATCTTGGAATTGGTTTTCCGTGATTTCCCACTTCTAATCCAGGCAAATTCCGGTATGGTTCTTAACTTAAGGCCATGGCTGCCTCCTTCCTAATCCTCACCTGAATTACAAAAACACACACACATACAGCCATCACAAGTTATCAGACAAAGTCCACACACAACCAAATATAAGGGGCTAAATATCCACGATGTCGCAAATTCCCTTAATCAATCAAAACTTAATCAACGTACAAAATTTCAGCTTGGTTGCTGCAATAGTTTCGGAGATATTGACCACTGGTGAAAGTTATTCAATTGTAGGCGGCTTGGAGCCTGTGGCAAAATGAGGTTATTAAAATATCAACTCTTCAACGATAATGGAACTTTATCGACACAATCTCTAGTAATTACCATTATCTCCTCTTGCATATTTATTGCGATAGTATGTGATACTCACTAATTGGCCATTAATTAAGACAATATTATTTGTGCTGTATGTGATGTTACGGCACAATGAGGTAACTCAGGATATGAGAGACTTGGTCACACTCACTTCATGTGCTGTAAGTAAAGAAGTTGCTTGTAATGTTGTGATGTTGCCGTGGGGTGGGTTTGATTTCGAAATCTCTCATCTTGGAAGCGGTTTTTCGTGGTTTCCCCACGTCTACTCCAGGGAAATGCCGAGGCTACGGCCACCTCCTTCCCAATCCTCATCTGAACTACAATTGGCTACGCATACTAATACAGCTATCACAATAGCACAGGTTATTAGACAAATGTCCCACACGCACACATCCAAGTATACGGCGCTACATGACCACGATGTCGCCAAGACCCTGAATGAATCAACAACAAACAACTTTTGCTACGGACAGCCGCCGGGACCAAGATAAGCAAGTCCATACGACCAGTCATATCCCTAGAGATTGACCAGAGAAGGGTGGATGCTGAAGATTGTGATATAGATTGCCCCCGACATCCAGCGAATGACCTGAAAACCTTTGTATTTCAATTATTATCTATTGTATGAATCGAGAATAAGTGTATATGCGTGATTGGTGTGTTTAAATCTTACCCCAGCGTCCAATAAGAGAGTAGGTTAAGGATCCCTTGTGTTAGTTTCATGAGTTTGGATTCTGGATCTGTTAGATCAGTTAATGTTTACTTCAAAGTTTTTAAATAAATCCGGATGGAATTTGGAATTCTTAATTTTAAACTGGTGTTCTATTTTGCGATTTCTTTCACTCTGGTGTAGTGAACGGTGTCCTGTTTCAATTGTGATATGTATCACTTTGAAAATTGTACTTATTGTGCCATGCTGCCAGCTTCACTTCACGGTACACCCCCGTAGCGAGATTAGACGACTGTCTGGACCAAAATTACTCATCTTATTAAAATTGGTGAGATAAAAGCCAATGGTCGCTTCTTTGTTAGACGACGTTCTGGACGAAGCCATTGGTCGCTACTTGGTAAGACAAAGGTCAGGACAAAACCATTGGTTGCTACTTGGTAAGACGATGGCCTGGACGAAACCAGTGGTCGTTATCTGGTTAGATGACTGTCTGGACTAAACCATTGGTCCTACTTGGTTAGACGACGGTCTGGACGAAACCATTGGTCGCTACTTAGTTAGACGATGGTCAGGACGAAACCATTGGTCGCTGCTTGGTTAGACGACTGTCTGGGAAAAGCCATTGGTCGCTACTTGGTTAGATGAAGGCCTGGAGGAAACCATTGGTCACTACTTTGTTAGACGACGGTTTGGAGGAAACCAGTGATCGTTACTTGGTTAGACGACTGTCTAGACGAAATCATTGGTCGCTACTTGGTTAGACGACTGTCAGGACGAAGCCATTGATCGCTACAAGGTTAGACGACTGTTTGCACGAAACCATTGGTCACTAGTAGGTTAGACAATGGTCTGGACGAAACTATTGGTCGCTACATGGTTAGACGACTGTCTGGACGAAGCCATTGGTCGGTACTTGGTTTGACGACTCTCTGGACAAATACAGTGGTCGCTACTTGGTTAGACGACTCTCTGGACGAAGCCAGTGGTCGCTACTTGGTTAGACGACTGTCTGAACGAAGCCATTGGTCACTAGTTGGTTAGATGACTGTCTGAACGAAGCCATTGGTCACTAGTTGGTTAGATGACTGTCTGGACGAAGCCATTGGTCGGTACTGGGTTAGACGACTGTCTGGGCTGTATTGATGGCACTGGTGAAAGAATACAATAACACCCTCTAGCGATAAAATGTTCAACTCCTGTATGTTACTCACATAACATATTCCAATAGTACATTTCCTGGATTTTGATGTCGGCAGCCACCATACACTACACAAGTTCATTTTCCTTCCGATCCAATACCCATTATTATTTAATTGGTATCTATCAGGGGAGATGACTTAGATGTTTCACCCCTTGCAACAGAAATTACTACCTCCACACTCTACACCAAACCACGTCAAACAGCTCAGTTCGAGCATGTATTACCTTACAGTCCAACCACCGAGTGTCCGGCTCTGATATTTCTAATGAGGGAGGGAGACAGCGTTGCCGGTTCTGTACCGCGAAATATAAAACGGCATGGACTGCATAAAATATTTTACAAGTTTTTAAATGAATTCTGTCGAATGGCCGACATTGCCGGTTTATTGTGCACACACAATACGATAAAAGAACAAATCTGCACTAACACACAGAGCAACTGGACTACAGAAGAGAACCTTGGCAACATCGAGCTAAATTTAAAGACTGGCTTACCGGTAAAACCACTGAGTGGCACAGGTGACAACATTCTTCATGGTCGTAAGCGACTTCGCCAAAATAGGCGGAATTCCATTTCGACCGAAGAATTTAGATTTTGCAACCGCAAAATGTCGGAATAACAAAATGATGCATAAAATTGCAAATGGGGTGTGGGACTTTCACGTTAAATAGTGAAGATGCTACAGAAGAATTACTATGATGGCAAGTTTAAAGATTCTATCAACAGCCATAGGTTGACTAAATTGCTCTCTTTACCCTTCTTCTCCCACAGGCGCGGATCTAGAGTTTGGCTTTGGAGGGAGGGGGGGTCACAGAATCGAAATTGTTAAGAAAAATGGTGTCACTAACAACGCAATCACAAAATAACCAAACGTACAAAACCAGGCCAATTTTTTGCAAGCTACATGGATAGAAATTTGATGCGTTTAGCGCACCAAAAATATTCGTACAAATTGCAACGGCGTGTTTTGCGACTTTTACATCGAGCTTCGAGAAAAGTATCAAGGTACGTTACAGTTTCGGCAAGTCGAGTTGGTACCGACAAAGGGAGAAAGTCACAGCTTAAATTGCCAACCAAGCTTGCAGTTTGGAAGTCGGCAAAAATTTTGATGCAAAAAAAAGCCCCAAATTCTTATCCGTGCATTGCTGCACATTCATCGTGACATCACTATAGACATAGATTCGGTAATCACAAGGTTTCCTAAACAAAATAGACGAGATGATTTTGTTATATAAATAATCGTTTTTATATAGCCTAACAGGTTTGAAGTTGTAAATATGTACAGTTGTAACAGAACATAATAATTGCAATAAAGATATTTTCAGTATTGAATAAAATGGAAAAAAACACCTGTTTTTCAGTAAAAATTCGTTAAGTTTTATTTGCCTGATTATTGTGTTTTTTCGCTTTTTGAGTTTGCAAAAAAATTGTCTCCGTTTGGGGGGGGGGGGGGTTATGATGCCCGTGACCCCCCCCCCCCCTCCTTGAATCCGTGCCTGTTCTCCCACCATCGCCAAATGTCAGAGCCGGACACTCCGCGGCTGGACTATAGTTGGTACACAGCTCTCCGCAGAGGCAGGCAGAATCACCGGGCAACTTCGAGCACATCCGTCAACAACCGATTCGTATTATGATGTTATACATTGGAACATCCATTTGTCTCTACAGTTAAGAAGACCTGGCAGTATTGAGCGGTGAGAAATGGGTTGGGGGAGATTCTTTAAGTGTTGACTCGCGGGGACCGCACTGATGGCTCATATGCTGGCTCACCTCACAAATCCTCTTCTAGTCAAAAAAATAAATTTTCATTTAAAGCTGACGAAACATACAAATTTCAGCGTTTACTCACCGGTCCCTTACACCTGCACATGACTGTACTCTCCTGGCTGCGGATCACATGATTTACAAAGGCGCTTTCGAGACCAAGAGGCTTCCAGTCTGTCATACACACTACTGTCAAACGATTAAACTGCATGATGCATTTATTTCACACATAAATACTCAGTTATCTGAATATTCAATAACGAGCTCCCACAAAGTCAAATAAACTACTACGGTTTATTTTATAACTAAACTAGCAACCTGTCCCGGATTCGCCCGGGGACAGTTATGAATGCTTTACGTGATAAGCGCTTTCTTTTTCGATGTCAATGAACTACAACCTATATCTGTTTTTCGTCTCGGCATGATGGGTTAAAATCACTGACTGGACTATCAATTGTATTATCATGGAGATACATGTGCAACGAATTCTTGTCAGACGTAATTTAAGAATGGCGAGGTGCATGAAGCACAAATCCCCCTTTCATACAATCTTAACTTGACTGTGTATTTTGCGGAACGAAAAATTCACAGGCGAAATGAAGAAAAGCCGAGTTGCACTTCCATGTAAACTCCAAACACAACCACTCTTCTCTCAACACGACTCCACAGTTTGCTGCTGGCGGTACCTGGGGTACAGTAGACCGCTATCTAGGCTGTAACTGGGGTGATAGACTCGTCTGCTCCTAAACTGTCGCTTCAGTAATTGAATGCAGATCGTTGGAAGAAATGAAAACTTAAAACACTTATAGTGGGCGATGTATTGAAGATAGAGATATGCTCTCGCGATTTTTTTGTAGAACTTTTCATGCTCAACAATTCTTACTCTCATAGTATATTGATATTTTTAACGGTATGCCCACCGCAAGCTTAAAAAGCGCACGGACTCCAGGTTTTATTTCGACTTTTTCATTGAAATCGTTACTGCGTGGCTTCCTTTGATCATAAATAAATTATTTTCTACAGAAACCTTCCTCGAGATATCCTTTACAGACTGGTGAAAGCCGCATTAACAGCCATCTAGTGGTTCTCGAGATTACCCGTGACATCCAAGAATCGGGGACTTAGTTTTATACTAAGTAGAGATATTGCAAGCTATCATACGATCTGTGAAATTCAGAAATTTTCGGAAGGTTGTTATCTCGACTACGTAATACTATCTCCCTTCTGTCAAACTGTTGCCCAGCTACTACAACAGCTACATGCCTCGTAGTAGGTGCATTATAGCGGCCGCGTTGTTCACCGACAGGAATTTTATCAGCGTGGATAACAATATCGAAATCCATTACGTTAGGTGGGACACTATCAATCACTGCTTTGAAAGATTAGCAGTGAAACATTCCTTGCAAAAATCTCACTAAGCCATTATTAAGGGGTTGTGTAATGATGCTACATCTAGACTAGGAGAAGCTTGTATTTCAGGTTCCGCTATGAAATAAATCTGTAGGAACTTGTGATCATTAGGTTCAGGAGGATACAGACTGCCGGCCAAATGGTACAATTATTGTCCTCGTTCCTTAAATGTCGGCATGAAGCCACGTTCAATTATTGTGTACTCATGAGGGAGGTCATTTGAAATGCATTATTATAATGACGTTTGGTTTCCTGTCAGAAGGGAATGCAAAGGTTCGGGAGGGGGAAGGATTCCTTCTATTTTCGCTTTTCCCTGCAAACAATATAATATACCTCTTGATTCCTCTTTCCATTTTTGAGCTGAACAGTATTGGCAGACAACAGACATTGCACCAAAGGGCACTGAAGCATCATTTATATAATTTATGGAGGAGTCATAATTCATAGCAGAATTCTCTTTATCGGACCATAAACCATGAACATTTCTTCCCTGTGTCAAAGGAACTTGAGGGAATGACTCCCTTTGCCTTTGTGAAGTCTTTCTCTCTCTTGTGACAATCGAGAAATTATTTGTTGCTCTGTTTCATTGTTACGTGATAAGCGCTTTTTTTTTTCAATATCAATGAACAATGATCTATATCCGTTTTACATCTCGGCACGATGGCTTAAAATCAATGACAGGACTATTAATTATAATGAGTTCTTGTCAGACGTAATTTAAGAATGGCGAGGTGCCTGAAACACAAATCACCCTTCCGTACAATATTAAATTGACTGTGAATTTTGCGGAACGAAAAGTTCACAGGCGAATTGAAGAAAAGCCGGTTTGCACTTCCAGGGAACGGCGAGGTGCATGAAACACAAATCTCCCTTCCGTCCGATCTTAACTTGACTGTGTATTTTGCGGAACGGAAAGTTCACAGGCGAAATGAAGAAAAGCGGAGTTGCACTTCCAGGGAAACTCCAAACACAACCACCCATCCTCCGAAGTCTTAACTCAACACGACTCGACGGTTTGTTGCTGGCTGTATCTGGGGTAATAGGTTCGCCCGCTAGCTAGGCTGTAACAAGGGTGATAGACTCGCACTTAGCTAGCTCATAAACTGTCGCCTCAGTATTTGATGAATGGACATGGTTGGATGAAATGAAAACGTAAAAGCACGTATGGTAGGCGATGTAATCAAGATAGAGATATGCTCTCGCGGACTTATTTGTAGAACTTTTCATGCTCAACAATTCTTACACTCATAGTATTAAGATATTTTGAACGATTTGTCCAGCGTAAGGTTACAAAGCGCTTGGACACCAGGTTTTTTTCGACCACATATAGATACCAACTTGAACTCAAAATACCTAGGTAGAACGCTGGAGGTTAGCACTAGGGGACAGTGGCCTCAAAATCATCCGGAATATGACTGAGTACCTGGGCTTCAGAGGAACTTGAAATGAAAGCTTGCATGGATGGAAACCAGCTCCATGCAAGAAATAGTGTCAACAGGGATACACTGTATCTGGTGATGGCAATCTAGATCTGGAAATTACCCGCCGAATCTAGGCTGCCTGGTTAAAGTAGGAAAGGTTGTCTAGTGTTACGGTATCTGTGACAGGAGACTAAGGCTGTGTTCCAAAGCTCGAGTTGATACGATAGTATTAACTAGCTGCTAGCAACTACTCTCTGCACTACGGAGCTTTGGAACATGACGTGTGCTTGATGCATGGCCTCCTTCATAGACTTGTGTTCTGAAACGCACAAGGTTTACATGCCGGTGCCAAACCTAAGTGCAAGAAGGCAGTGCAACGCACCATCTCTTTTTCCAAGGTATTAATTCATCTTGATGAGGTATCCATTTATTCTTCTAGTAAAAGTAAACGATAAAAAGACTAGATACATCTACAAATTCTGTGTACAAGTCGACTATAAAGGAAGCACTTTCGTTCACTAGCTACTAGACTTGATTGCTATGTGCTAAGCAGCTTTGGATCATGACTTGAGACGTCATATCTGGAATATTAGTCAATTATCTAGTTCACTGGGGCTGAAAATGTAGCTTTGGGACACAGCCTAAATGTCCAATTAAAGGATATGGCAAAGTACGGTGAGACCAACTACGCTATATAAAGAAGAAACTTGGCCAACGTTAGTGTCACAAAAAAATAAAATAAAGAAACGAGCCTTACAGTAGTCGCATATGATCTGTAACATGTGACATGTTATCCTACCATGTGTCTACCGGGAGCGCAAATCCCTTGTTAACAGTGAACTCTGTTGGTCATTGAAATAAATACTTGTAAAACTCCAGTGCCAATGATTTATTGTAGGACTTCGAATGCTTACATTAAATGTATGTCTACCCCTTATTATTCCCGTTTTCTAACGGGGTCGGGGATGAGATGCGATGGAAGTCTTTGTGGCAATGTTTTTACGGCCGGATGCCCTTCCTGACGCCAACCTCAGAAGAGGAGTTAATGAGAGATGAAATGAATGATGGTGAATGAAACTGGGCAAGGATGTGAAAGGAAGCGGCCGTGGCCTGTCAGTAGGTACCGTCCCAGCATTTGCCTGGTGTTGAAAATGGGAAACCACGGAAAACCATTTCAAGGATGGCCGACGGTGGGGCTCGAACCCTCGCGTCTACCGAGTCAGCAGAGAGCTTGGCCCCATGACCTAATGCTGTGCTTTAGCCAGCGTAGCCACTACTGTCGGTCGAATGCTTACATTAAATAAGAATCCTTAATGGGGCCTCCAAACCTTGAAGTAAACCGTATGCGATATACATTCCACATAGGGCTGTATGTTGGCCTACAGTACCTCGAATGCTTACATTAAATAAGAATACAGCAAAAGTGTGAAGATTTAAGAAGTCATAATTGTTTTCAGCAAATATGATATAGTGAATATTTTCACCCCAAAGAACGACAACTTGACGATAATTTATTGTAGGAATTTATTTAATGGGGGCTCCAAACCTTGAAGTAAACCGTATGCGATATACATTCCACATAGCCACATGGCCGACATGCGCGAACCGGTCAGGATTTGGCACTGGAGTTTTACAAGTAGTTATTTCAATGACCAATAGAGATCACTGTTTACAGGGGATTTGCGCTCCCGGTAGACACATAGTAGGATAACATGTCACATGTTACACATCATATGCGACTACTGTAAGGCTCTGAATATTTTCATAACAAAGAACGACAACTTGAAGATGATTTATTGTAGGAATACCTTTAATGGTGCCTCCAAACCTTGAAGTAAACCGTATGCGATATACATTCCACATAGGGCTGTATGTTGGCCAACAGTACCTTGAATGCTTACATTAAATAGGAATACCGGTACAGCAAAAGTGTGAAGATTTAATAAATCATAATTGTTTTCAGCAATATGATATAATGAATATTTTCACACCAAAGAACGACAACTCGAAGATTATTTATTGTAGGAATATCTTTAATTGGGCCTCCAAACCATGAAGTGAACCGTATGCGATATACATTCCACATAGGGCTGTATGTCGTCAGACAGTACCTCGAATGCTTAAATTAAATAAGATTACAGCAAAAGTATGAAGATTTAATAAATCATAATTTGACTAATTTCAAATTATAACCCGATACATTCTGATTACTTGAGTGATTCACTAATCAACTGTGGAATGTTCATGGTCTATATTATGGATATACTTCGTCATTTCTCTCACGCATGTAGCACATTTTAACGGCAACGAAATAAGCATGCTTAAAATTCACTTCTTATAATCTTGCGTCATATTTTGATTTGAGTTCCTTCAAAGAAAGTCTACCTCGTGGTGTAGTGACTGGCAGTTTTGGGCTGAGGTCCGGGATTGATTCCAAGCTCTGATACTAGTCTAATGGTTGAAATGGGGTACACTCGGCCTCGTGAGGAAACATTGAGGTAAGCTGAATTCAATTCCCCCTTCAGTCATCCTAGACGTTGTTTTCCTTGATTTCCATCTTATAGACGAAAGTCAAATGGGTACCTAAATTTGGACACGGCCCCCTCGTACCCAAATCTTAGTCCCAATTTCAAATGCATACCTTACAGCAGTCATAACTATGATATACGTTACCAGGCGATTATATATACACACAAGTATGCGGGTTACGATGTCACACCCTCTTAAAATGAATCAAGAACCTCAACGTCCAGATGATATTGGTTCCAGGAGATTTTTGGTGTGTAACATCTTTCCACTCGGTTGCTGGATAGTTTTGTGGGAGTGATTTTTCAAATTGGGGACGGAAGTGGATCGGAACGATCGAGCTGGCAGGGGTGGATCGAACGGAAGTATGCTCTGCCCGCTCGATCCTTCGAAAGGAAGTGTACTAGCTGGCAGTGGTGGAAAACGTAAGTATGCACTGCCCGCTCGATCGATCGAACGGGAGTGTACTAGCTGGCAGTGGTGGAACGAACGGAAGTATAAGATGCACTGCCAACTCGATCGATCGGTCCAGTGGGCAGTGGTAAGACCCAGCTGGCAGTGGTACAAGAAACAATGAGCGCGCGGTGTCGGTTATTGATACCATGACGTACTCTCGGCCATGTGGAATGTATATGACATACTGAACGGAAAACGCTCATGCGAACTCTGGTGTCAAGTGATTGAAACAAATGACATGGTACATGTTCGAAGTCTTAGTATCAGTATTTAAATGGTAAAATGCCTTAATATCAAACATTGTAAGTAGTCGGCATTGCCGGTATTATGTTTCTGCACAATGGCTATTCAAATATTAACCCATATAACAGTAATGCAGTCATCAATATAATATAATCGTTGTGGTTATACGAGAATTGAGCAAGCCTTCATGAACTATTACTGAATACATTCTCTTTGCTCACAAGAGGGCCTATTCATAAGGCATTTTAAACTCAATTTCACGCAGGAATATTATCGAAACAAGCAAAATATAAATGAAGATAAATTCCGTAATGCAGTATTATTGTAACGTGGAAATAAGTCGCCATCTTGTGCACAGAATTTGCGTAGTCGAAATAGCCGTGGGGTTAGTGCTTATGACTGTGAATCTAGAGATCTTGGGTTCGAATCCCGGGCGGGGTAGATATTTTTGCTACCAGATTATCATTTTAAACGATATTTATCATACCAATATGCCTCATTTTAACAGAATCCATATGAAATTACGTGTTGGTCTGTGAATGAAGAGGACCTGTTTATAAGGAATTTAAGGTTATGAGCGGTGTCGCGTCTATTAATCTAGTTGATCCATATCGTATTCTTTATTTAGGCTAGTGCTGGTGGAAGCTACAAATCATCTAATAAAATGAGTTCCGTATTATAAACTACAATATCTGTAAAACACTCCCTTTTACAATAGATTAATATTTGTGCCAATAATAGTATAAAATGCCCGTATATCAACAATTTCATATGAGGTTTCTTCTATGTCAGATGTTACACATCATATGCGACTACTGTAAGGCTCGTAATTTTTTTGTTTTGTTGCTTATGCTAATTTGTTTCAGAGACTTGTGACATCTTGGTCACAAGCCCCTTGTTCTTGGGTGTATGACGAATTTATGTAATAACCTACGTTACTATACTGACTGCAATCGTGTGTGTAAGAGTAATTATAATTACATTAGGGTTTACGATTGCATGAAACTTGCAATAAGGTTCAACTGAAAGGAATGTAAAAGTGCTTGGGATTAAACCTCACTCAGGATGATCAGGTAATTACAATAATAATGTTGTAGGTATGACGTCCCTTTTAACTGCCGGGAGGCCGGAATTTTGTCCCGAAGGGCAGTTTTAACGTGCCAGTAAATCTACTGACACGGCACCCTCACATTTCCGCAACCACAAATGCCAACTGACTGTGCTGGGATTCAATCCCGCTATATTGTGCTCAGCAGGCGAGAACGTTACCGCTGAGCCACGCTGTCAGTCAGGATGGTCAGAATCAGCGCCGAAGATTGAACCTTTCAACTCCGGATATGCTTTGAGTCGTGGTGCGTGGTAGGAGATTGCTACCTCAAGGCTCCATAGTAAATATCAGCCACTTGTATTCCACAACGTATGTTTCTCTTGCCTTATAAGCGTCCTTGATCTGATTGATGAGCGCGGAAGAACATTATTTGCTTGCGTGTGGTAATGGAATAACAATTATTGAGTGCAGCTTGGACAATGACTGGATATGGATGGGTCCGAAACTACATTCATAGGCCTACAGTAAGAAGACCAGTGGTCTGAAAATGACAGATCCTGGATCTCTTTTTTGTGGGTTCATCGCAGTATTTTGAATTTCAAATATATTAAATTATAATAAATAATATAAAAATATTTATGTTCGACGATGTCAAAATGTAAATATTATATGTCAGAAAACTGTATCATAATGAGGGTCATTATAACACTATGTTTTATTATGAAACTGTTTCTCCCACCAATCAGAGCTCAAGAAACAGTTGTGTGGCCAATTAGGTAAGGATAGCATCACACCTGCACTGAGTTCCACGGCCTCCTAATTTAAATTTCACTGCGTGGCTAGTGACATAGTCATAGTGGAGTAATCGTAGAAGCCATGGTCAAATACAAGGTATTCTTTGGGTCCCATGCGCTCTGTTGAGTACAAAAAACTGGCGAAATCTCGACAATTTTTATGAATATTTATGTTCGAACATAAAATAGTTATAATTATCGTCGAATATAAACAGTCATATGCAACTCGCCCATAATGGTAATTAAGACACTCGTATGGAAATTATAAAACTCGCGACTCGTGTCTTAATTATTGCCATTATAGGCTCGTTGCATAAAGTACTATATTTGCTTTACGTCACATTTAACTACTGCGGCTTTTAGAGACGCTGAGGTGTCGGAACTTTACCCGGAATGGGATCTTTAACTTGCCAGTAAATCTACTGACACAGCTCCCTCGCGTTTGCGCACCCTCAAATTCCAGCTGACGGCGTGAGGAATCGATCCTGCAACCTTGGATATAGCAAGCAAGAACGTTACCGTTGAGATACGCAGCGAGCCGTATTAACTTAAGAGGAGGCGGTACATGATACAGGATCAATGATAACCATTTTTAATTTTGGCAGATATCAGTGCTCCAAAGCCAGGTTTTTAGCCTACTTTTCACATTTTGCAAAAATGAGGAAAAAGTAGACTTTGAGATCGATCCGGGAAAATGTCTGTCTGTCTGTCCTTCTGTCTGTCTGTGTGAGTGTCCCCCCTATCAACTCCTAAACAGCTGCAGCTATCGAAACCAAATTTGGAATGAGTAAAGATCTATACGGGGACATCTCAATGTCATACTTGAAAATGATGTCAGTGCTACCAACTGCTAAAAAATCGCAATTGAAATTTGAGCTCCATGTTGGATATCTTGGAATGTATACATGGGAACTATTCCAAAATTGGTACACATATAGATAATAATACTTCAGTTTAATTTGCAGGAGGCCATACATGACAGTGTTGCCAAAAATACTCTAAGCCTACTGATAGGTCCAAATTTTAAATGCATATAACTCCTACACTACCAATTGGATTTCAACCAAATTTCGTATGCACTATGTGTACATAAACAGATATGACTGAGCGTATTCTTAAGAGCCACCAGGGCTGCCAACTGTCAATAAATGCTCTTTCTATTTTTTTATCCAAATACCAATACATCAGAAAGTATGCGAGCCTACAGCTTTAAACTTTGCACACGTATAGTGCCCGACATTCTAGCTTAATTTTGAGCAACTAATGTATGTCAGTGCTACCAACATGATTCTAAGCCTGCTGAAAGACCAATTTTTAATTACATGTATCTTCTATACTATCAATTGGATTTCAACCAAATTTTGTATGTGCTATGTGTACCATAACAGATATGACTGTGCATATTCTTTAGAGAAATCAGGGCTGCCAACTGTTAATAAATGGTGTTTATATATTTTACCCTAATATCAATATAAATATCAGAAAGTATGCAAGCCAACAGCTCTAAATTTTGGGCACGTATAGTTCCTGACATTCTAGATTAATTTGGAGAACTAATGTATGTCAGTGCTACCAAGATGATTCTAAGCCTGCTGATAAGTCCAATTTTAAAATTCCAGTAACTTCTACACTAACAAATGGATTTAATCCCAAATTGGCACAACAATACATCATGAAAATGAAAATCCACAGCCTGCTTCCAGTCTCCGACCGGGTCAGGAATGAAATGAATGAAGCCCCCATCTAGCGGCGAGGATATTAACTGTGCCGGCTGCCGAGGCCTGACGCACTCCTCTGGGGCAATGATTAAATGAATGACAGATGAAATGAAATGATAGTGGAGAGTGTTTCTGGAATGAAATTTTGACAGGGAAAACCGGAGTACCCGGAGAAAAACCTGTCTGCCTCCGTTTTGTCCAGCACAGATCTCACATGGAGTGACAGGGATTTGAACCACGGACCCAGCGGTGAGAGGCCGGCGTGCTGCCGCCTAAGCCACGGAGGAGTGGCACAACAATACATCATAATATTTCAAATTATTTATGCATGACATTGTTGCCAATATGATTATTCATGCGCTGATATGTCCAATGTCTAACTGCATGTAACGTCCATGCTATCCATTGGACTTCAACCAAATTTTGTATTCTGTACCTTAAGAGATGGAACTAAGAATATATTCAGTCACCAGGGCTACCAACTGTAGTTCTCTATCAGGCTACATCATGCCGGGTATATTTCGAACTAATTAGAAATTTCGATATTACCAAATTCATTTCGTCATTATTCTAGATAGGTCCATAAAGATTAATCATTGGCATGAATCTTAAATTTTAAGAAAAGTAGGCTCTTTAGTTCGTCACGGAACTTCTTGTTTATGAATTTGATGATATTTCACTGGAAACGTTCAGTAAAGCTATATGATTCCTTTTAAAACCAACATGACATGTACTGCCACTCCCATTCCCTCAGTTGTGATGGTTATTTGCAAAAATAAATTGTGGTTCAACTTAATTTAATGGAAATTCATTGCAGCATGGTTAGTTATACTGCTCGTTTGTGGTGTCATCATGGTTTATCCCCGTGTATTTCGGTGTGTGTGTGTGTATAACATTTGTCTGATAACCTGTGTTATTATGGTGTCTGTAATAGTGTGTGTATTTGTAATGCTTGTGGGGATTGGGAAGAAGGCGGCCATGGCCTTAAGTTAGTAACCATCCCAGCATTTTCCTGGAGTAGAAGGGGTGAACCACGAAAAAACTCTTCCATGATGGCTGAGATGGGAATCAAACCCTCCTCGTCCCAGTCATTCCCCACGAGGCTGAGTGTACCCCGTTCCAACACTTAGATCAGAATTAAATATCTTGGCAGAGCCGGGAATCGAAACCGGGCCTCCATGGTGACTGCCAAGAGACCTAGCCACTAAGCTACGAGGTGGACATGGGTTAGAAGTTTTCTATGCATACCCCTAGTGCATATAAGTTGCCAGAAAAATATTTTGATCCTCCATCAGTGTAAATATGTATCGAGTTTGGTCGCATAAAGCCTAGAAAGTTTGATACCTAAATCGGGGTATGCCTACCTGAAAAATTCCTGTATGCCCTTTACAAGGTTAGCAGTCACGTAAAACTACAAGCTTCTTTCTTCTTTTAAATCTAATACTGCAATTCAATATGATACAACATTTCCTCGAAACCTGTCTTATTGTCTTGTTGAACCTGCTAGTTTGAGAAGGTCATGTAAGTAATTCTGCTTGCTGTCAGGAGATTTATGACTTCAATAACATTGTTTCTTGAAAGTAGTTTTCTTATATGACCTTGACTGACCAGTCGCGTGGCTTGACGTGATTCTCTTCATTAATAATGACAGACAGCCAACCGATGATCTGAAATTGTTATTCTGAGACCCTTGCCCAGCATCTAGTTATTTCCTCTGAGAACAATAGAGATGACTTGATAATCCATCTTATATAGAAAAATTATAATCAACTAGTATTCATCTCAACTATGAATATAACGGAGTAGAGAACGAGAGTCAAACTGTGCTTATCCAGTTCGGATGTTAGCGTTGTTGTCTCGTTGATGGCTCCGTGGAATAATTGAACCAGCATCTAAGATTGTTGAATCAAGATATTCTTCTTCCAGGACCTCCTTTGCTGTTGATCTTCCCTTGGAGTATAAAAAGAAAAATAAGAAAACAAATGGGACATTATGATTTCAAGGAATACACAAGCGAAAGCATTTGGGGAAGAGCAATGAGCTATATGTACTGGAGACGTAGGCCTAAGTGTAGGTAGAGAGTGGTATGCGACTAAGATAAACATTCTGATGACTATTAGCCTACATTTTGTTTCAGTGCATTATTCATTAGATGCAATAGGCTCTCCCCTTTGCAAACATAGCAAACTATTAAGCCAGAAATACGCTCTGTAATTTTCAAATTACTGGCCATGGTGGCCGAGAGTGCTAACGTGCTACCTCATGCCTCGCTTGTACCGGAGGAGTGTGGAATCGAATCCCATTTCGGCCGTCCTGCAAATGTTTCTTTTTAATTTCCCATTTTGACCACAAGGAAAATGCCGGGACGGTACCTTTCAACAGGTACACGGCCGACTTCTTTCCAAAATCCCTTCCATGACCCTACCTTAATTCGACTCAAGTTAGTGATCGCCTGGTCTATCGGCCTGTCACCATTCCCAGTTGTATCTGCTATCAAAGTGAGCTCAGCTCCCAGACACTCTGTTTGTGGCAGTAGAGGAATGAACATTCGCAGAGTCCGATGTTTAAACCGAGCTGGAAGGGCAAGCAATTAAAAAAAAAAACAAATAGTGCATTCTGAACTATGGACTATTTAAGACAGTAACTTAGGTTGGTTGGCTCTTAAGTTTAGGGGCTGCGACAACGCGGTCATGTAGCCCCGTGTACTTTGGGTGTGTGTAGAATCTGTCTGATAACCGGTGTTAATTGTGATGGCTGTATTAGTGTGTGTTATCTGCTTTGTTTTGTTTTTTTAAATTCAAGTAAGGACTACAGACTTGTGAATTTTTCAAATAGTTCCTACTTTTGCCGCCAAACGCAACCGTCAACGACTACTAGTTCATAACTTAGCTACCAGACGCCACCGCAATCGGCTCTTGGCAATGAACGTAGGAATCTAAGAGCGTTGTTTACATTCTTAACCTATACAATTTAGCTTCACACAGGTATAATTAGTGGAAGGTTCTTTAACATGCCATAAATCAATGACATGGGACCGCCGGGTTTAATTCCCCTCCGAAGGAAGGCTTACCGAGGGATTTTTAAAGCACTTAAAATCCGACGAGTTCGGCTGGGTATGAACCCGCGATCTTAGACATAGAAGCTCAGCATGCTACCAACTACGCCACCGAAGCCGCGACAGTAACTTTTTGGGCTGATTAAAATGGATTCCCAAGCAACTTTTATTTTAGCAAGTATATGTTTTTGGAGTTCATATTTAGGTACTTAGCATAAGACTTAGGGAAGCCTCCGTGGCTTAGGCGGCAGCACGCTTGCCTCTCACCGCTGGGTCCGTGGTTCAAATCCCGGTCACGCCATGTGAGTTCTGTGCTGGACAAAACGGAGGCAGACAGGTTTTTCTCCGGGTACTCCGGTTTTCCCTGTCAAAATTTCATTCCAGCAACACTCTCCACTATCATTTCATTTCATCTGTCATTCATTTAATCATTGCCCCAGAGGAGTGCGTCAGGCCTCGGCAGCCGGCACAGTTCATATCCTCGCCGCTAGATGGGGGCTTCATTCATTCCATTCCTGACCCGGTCGGAGACTGGAAGCAGGCTGTGGCTTTTCATTTCATAAGACTTAGGTACTACCGGGGCCACATGAGTGCCGTGGTCCACTTGTTTGAAATCCCACTGCGTTTGGTTTGCTTTTTTCCAATTTCTGTTTATCATAGCATCAGTTCCAAGAAATGCTTCAATGATTTCTTTTTGCTGTTTCGTCTGGCTATCACTGTATTGCATGCGTCTGCAGATGACAGCTGTAGCAGAAGTCCTCCAGGAAGAAACTTTATCTGGAAAGGGCGTAGCCTATATCATCCTATTTGGGACATACTTCCCTGCTCCTAGAGCTCTTTTCAAAAATATAGTTCTAACATTGTCAAATCTCTTCATATTCCTGTTGGTTATTTTGTCACAGGTGAGGTGTATTTTTGGAAAGGGATGAGGAATTATAGTGTCACATCCATCTCACTGCCTCCCCTCTGGTTAACTGAACAGCTGACCATTTTTCTCACCCATCAAGTGTTAATTTACGCTGTTGTTGTTGTTTAAGTCTTCAGACTTTTGACTGGTTTGATGCAGATCTCCATGCCTCCCTGTCCTGAGCTAATCGTTTCATCTCTACATAGCTACCACACCCTACATCCGAAACAATCTGTTTGATATATTCTAACCTTGGTCTACCTCTATAATTCTTGTCCTTGACCCTTCTTTCCATAACTAAGCTTGCAATTCCTGGGTGTCTTAGTATGTGTCCTACCAACCTATATCTTCTCTTCATTAGCAGTCACCAGAAACATCTCTCCTTTCCCACTCGTCTTAATGCCTCTTCGTTTGTAACCCTATATACCCATATGATCTTCATCATTCTCCTGTAACAACACATTTCAAAAGCTTCAATTCTCCTCTTTTCTGCTGCACCAATAGTCCAAGTTTCACTTCCATAGAGCGCCACGCTCCAGACAAAGGCCTTCAAAAATGACTTCCTAGTACCTAAACTCGTATTTGATGTCAACAGATTCCTTTTCTTGTAGAAATGGTTTCCTTATCTGAGCCAAACTACTTTTTATATCCGCTTTGCTTCGTCCATCACTGGTTATTTTGCTTCCTAAGTAACAGAAGTCTCCTACCTCCTTTAGCTTCTAACCTGCCAATTTGATGTCTATAAAGGTTTCTGATTTATTTCGGCTGAATTTCCATTTGAAGCTAATCCTAACAAATGTACACGGGTGAAAATTAATGCTTTCTAATTAGTTAGTGTAAACGTACATAATCCAATCTGTCATCAATCTAGAGATTGATTTTTCTCAAAATTAAAAACTTCAAAACATTTCATATTTTAACCCCCGTAGTTACGCAACTGGAGGTCATACTGCAATTTTCCCTGTATTGATAAAAGTTGCGCTAATAATAATTTGAACATGATTGTTTTGAGCTAGGTAATGGAACAAAAGGATTAAGGACAGCGACTCATTTCGATAGTAAGTGTGGGCTTGAGCTGAACTTGAAAAGCAACGGTATTGACTGCTTAGATATCAGCTGTTTTACATAACAGTAATTTGTTTGAGATTTAGAGAACACGTTATTCAATAAATCGCGGGGGACCTCCACCCACACGCGCAGGATCTTAGCGCACGCGCTCACAAACAGGTTAGGTACAGTGCTTGATCCTCGGGCGGTCCGGGGTTATCTGACCAGGCAGGAAGTGCAGGCTCTAACATACGACAATCGAAGGTTCAAGAATTCTTTAACTTCATATATATACTGCAGGATTAAGCTGCAGATTTCCATGCTTATTTTTTCTCGTCGGGCTCTTTTGAAATGACGGTGATTCATTAATTTTCGAAGTGGTAAACCTCGTTAAAACAAAAGTGTCAACCAATGATGTTGTTGTTGTTAATTCATTTTAGGGGCATGGGACATCTTGATCATCACTTCCGTGTAGATGGTTGTGTGTTATATTTGTCTGCATTTGTGTGATAACTGTAATAGTGTTTGTAGCTGTATAAGGAACAGGGATGGGGTAGGTACTGTACCCTTATAACTGGATGATCCACCAATATCCTCCGGCTGGAAATAATCTGGGATTGTAGCATCTTGAAGTCCCGGCTAAAAACGACATGGTGCCACTTGGCGAAAACACTCATAATAAGGGACAGGATATTTTCTCAGACAGAATGTGCTGCAGTATCTAACTACAGAACAGTAGGGTCATCTAACTACTTAGGATAAAAATAGTCTCTATTAAAATCTCGGGCGTAAGGATGCGGATTAGATCCCTCGGGAACTTCCACCCTACAGCACATTCCTCTACCATCTAACTACAAGTATAATGCCAGTTTCCTATAAAACAATCAGGACATCCTCAACACGAATCCGTCTATTTATTATAAAAGCAATACATTTCTCGTGTCATCGAGCTTTGATAAACGCTCTCAAAAAAAATAAATGAAATAAATACGAATGACTAAGTGTCATTAATCCATATAAAAGTACAAGTCGTTTCATTAAGAAACCGTAAAAGCTGTTACGTGTAAGCTTCAATAATCTTCTATACAGCGAACAACTGATGTGCCCTAGGTGACGGGAGTTTATAACAAGGAAAATGTTATAAGCTAAAGAAAAAAAAATGACGTTACCCCTGACGTAGATCTCCGTCATTACAAATACTAATCATTACTCTGTACAATTTATCTCCCGCACCCTAATATTAATATTTCTTCCTCTAAGAAGCGCAAAATCTCTATACAAAATTTTAAGGTTTAAATTTAAAACATAAAACACTCCTAAATCTATTAACGAATTTAATTGAAATACATTTAATATAACATTCTATACAATGAAAATAATCACGTCGTAGTTCGTCAATTACTTACTTAGAAATAAAATATTTACAACACGTTCGTTCCTTTCTCCCGACAATACAATATGTAATTGTCCTTCCACATTACTTCTAAATCTCAACTGGCTTCAGAAAAATATTGCTTCACTCTACTTAGTCTTATTCGTGTTTTACGTTAACATCTGGGATTCCATAATCCATACAATTAAGTAGAGACTAGTTCAAAAAACTCCTACAATTTATCTGTTCATGTAATAAAAATTCTTAATAAGAATACACATTTCCACTCGTTGAATAATTACCATAAATGACAAACATTAGGATAAGAACCATTTAATAGATCACAGTTTACTCTCAGCTTCAACAAAGATCCATTAAACCCTATAATTTCTATCAGATTTAACTTCATCCAGAATCCGCTGTCCTGTGAATTTCATGGAGTTTCAACTCTATTGAGACTATTTCATTAACATCCACAATTAATAAACTTCCATAACATTGCTCTCATAAATTCTTACTTCCATGAAATACACGCGTCTGTCACTACAGACATTTCTACAAAAATTGATCAATGGCTACACACTGGCTCATTGTCTCACAACAAATACCTCCGTCTACAACGGGAATAATAAATCTCATCCATCGAGATACTTCGCAGTTCCTTCAATACAATTTCTTTCTCTATACTTTCCAATAATTAACTCTTCTTTCAGTTACCACAATCTTAATGACCATATAATAAAAAATACTGGTTCTCTCCATAAATCTATTTAATAGGTAATGCGATAAAATGGTAATCTTCAAATAAAAATCTTATTTCTTTGCCTCACTCACATTTCTTAAAAACCTTTCAACAAACTGTAACATTCCTTCCATTCCTTCGTTACATTATTTCTTACTTCAAAATACGCTCTCGTTCGTATTTTTTAATTCCACTTCATAATTCTTTACAGATTCTTTCTTTACTGTCTTTTCAACAAATTCCAATACTTTAAAAAACATTACTCACAAAATTTCTTCACTAAATCTGTTTCTATATTTCTCAGATCGTGACTTTATATAGATCTCTATAATAGATCTTTCTAATAATAATAATGTTATTGGTTTTACGTCCCTTTTAACTACACTGGCTTTTAGAGACGCCGGGGTGCCGGAATTTTGCCCCGAAAGGGATCTTTAACGTGGCAGTAAATCTACTGACACGGCTCCCTCGCATTTTCGCACTCTCAAATGCCAGCTGACTGCGCCAGGTTTCGAACCTGCAACCTTGGGCTCAGCAAGCGAGAACGTTACCCCTAATAGATCTTTCTGAATCGCAATCTTTGACATATACTTCCTATCACATACTTGGAAAACATTTCCATCGTTACAATCATTAATAAAACATGGATATCGGGCGATTTAAAACACGTTTGAATTTTACTATAACTATTCTGAACTAAACTATAAAATCTCCCTTCAAATTTCGAATATCGCAAAAATCGAAATGAAAAATCCCTAAAATTCCGAAATCGTCGAAAAATACGACCAAACATCCGCATGATGTTTTTACGAATATAAGAATGAAAACTGCAATAATCTAATAAACAATGTAGAAAAATGGCATTCAACAATAGTTGTCGGATATTCAAGATATGTACAACTCTACAAAGTGGGATGTTCAATGTTGGTCCGTGGACTACCTTGTGCTGGGTTAAAGTTGACATGAAGCGGACTTCCTTTGGTTACCCATTAGAAACGGAATGTTTCTAGCGGCTTAAGACTGCGTGGTGTTCAGCGTTCTTGTCCAATTCTCCCTCCGATTATCTCGTGCGGTCAGGTCTCGGGATACGAATTCGATCATCATCGTGCAGTCGCCTCCTTCCGCCGATGACTCTTCTGGGTGAGATGGGATAGCCCTTTCTCGCTTCGGCGCCGGGTAATTCCCTGGCCGCCCTCGTCCATGAATATCTTCTAGTCTTCTTTCCCCAAAGTTCCCTGTAGATCGTCATTTGAGATGGTGAAATGACTGATAATTGTAGAATTTCTATTACGGGAGAGATGAGATGTTAATCTCCCCCGAAATGTTGATGTTAAGTCATTTCGGATGTTCTTGATGCCATCATAGCGTCGTTCTCATAATTGTTTAAGCGTTCATCACGACGCTTGTAGAATCGTCATGAAATTCCTCCCTCAACTTTTGGAATTTTATCATTCTTGAAACTGTAGATTTGTCGTGAAAATTTATAATTGTTTCTTCGCTGAATGTCGATTTTAATGTTACTTGCACATTACTAAGTGCCTTCGATGAATATTTTCTATTTGCTTTGTTCAACTTGGAGAGTAGTTTATTCGAACGTCCTTCTGCTTCAAAGTCGTGGTTGATAAGAGTCTCGCTTCCTCTTCTCTTTCCCCCGCGTCTAATTTCCAAAAATCGCGTCCTTTCTCGATCCATGGCTCTGATTGGTTGCTTATATTAATTGATCAAACTCTTCATTAATTACTTAAATACTCGGCTGTAATTATAGTCAATCGTTCTTAATTATCATTCAACACTCTTCATGATGGTTTAATATAATAACTTTGTCCTAGTAATTATATATGTTAATTACTCTGTTGGTGTTAATTTTAATAGGCGGCTCCTCATTGGTTCCAGTCACGTGTCGAACTCGCGCCAGTTCCCCTACTCATCCTACTAGCCACACGCTTGGCTTCTCTCTCTGAGATCTGACTCGGGCGTCCTTGTTGCTGCTCGGGCTCTTTGTCACCTCGGCGAAGCAAGTTCCGAGTCCCCTAGCAACTACTAATTTGCTATTGGCTGGCCGAATGAACTTTAATTCCTTCGATCAATAAACCTGTTTTGTGTCAGCTTACAGCATCGATAAATATTAACATGGGCTAATTTAGAAAACTTTCCACTAGATGTATAATTTTCTGTCTCGACTCTCCAAACGAGTACAGTACCCTGGGGCTTGAAAGATAAGGTACTATCCTGGCATTTGTCTAGAGGGAGTGTGGAAAATAAAACACACCCAGGATAGCCACTGTCTGCGCCGGGATTCGGATCTATGATCTCCGGACTTGCTGCAGATGACCGCGCGGTCATGGTGCATGATTTTACAAGCATGGCTACGCCACGAAGTTTCAACAAATGTGCATCCAGCCGATCAATTGCATACTCACAAGGAAATGCCATGATTGGTTGACTGGGGAAACACAATAAAACTTGATTCATCCAGAAGAACGGAGAAAATACATAACGAACATGAGGTGCCAAGGTCGGCTAATAATCCCATTATCTCCCATTTTCAATAACATTTGTAAAAAAAATGTACTGGTCAAGCTCAATCCGAAGACGTTAATAGAACGTTAATAGAACAGTGACATTTATGACGGATAGAGTTATGATGAATTCAGACCTTAAATGATGCATAGTGATTATTTTCTACGCTAATAATAGTTTGTGTACTTTCAGGACATACCTCGTCAATCTCGACCGAATCTATCACATTTTTATAAAAGTCACCAAGCCAACATGGTGGCTGCGCAAAATATTTCATTTGTATTCTTTATCTCCGAAACTGGTACTGATATCATCCTGAAATTTTGTACGGTGATGGAGGACAGTACTCTAAGTTCACATATGTGTCCTTTAAAATCCGATTAAGTACAAAACCAACATGTCGTCTGGTGCTCATGAATAAGGGAACGGGCGACCTGGATTTGCCATCATCATACCGCCCTCTGTGTATGCTCGATACAACAGGTAACTCTTTGAGAAGCTTCTGAATACCAGGTTGCGGCAAGCAATCATGGCAGCGAGTGACTTGTCACCAAGACAATATGGATTTCGAACAGGGTGATCGACTTCGGACGCGATGCTAGAAAATGTTACAGCTGTCTGGAGGGCGGAGAATTGCAATATCTACTCTCGTCGTGTAGTTCTCTTTGTTACACTTGACGTAAGAAATGCCTATGCTTTGGAGTATAGTCCCTATATTTCATGTTCCAAATTTTATCTTACGGATAATAAATTCGTAATTGAAAGATCGTTCGTTGCTTTATAACACGACAGAAGACAACGCAGGGTACTGGTCTAGGCCGGAGCTGCACAGGGTTCAATTTCAAGTCTAGATATGTGGAATATTTCATATAATAGCTTCTTGAGATAGGAATTCCATGATTAAATTTTCCTTGTCGGATACGCAGATGAAGTTGTTGCTCTTATAGAAGGAAGAAGTGTCGAGAAGGCACAGTTGCGACTCAATATGGTAATGCGTACAGTCAATAGATGGATGGAGAAAAATTGTCTGTCTCTAAGTAAGACGGAAATTGTTATCCTAAGAAGGAAGAGAATTCAGACAATACTCTCAATACAGGTGGGATAAATTCAAATAGAGACGCGGCCATCAGCAAAATACGAGGGCTGATTTTTAAGTAAGGGCCGTTTTTTAATTAACCGAACATTTTATTTTGAAAACACATTTATTTTTAGGTTTTACATACCTTTCTCTATTTTTTACATGGTTGCCTTGTTTATTTAGGCACTTGCCATTCCTTAAAACTAAGTTCTGAAATCCATCTGCATAAACTTTTGCCGCCTGCTCTGTCAACCAAGAATTCACGGCTGTTTTCACTTCTTCATCGTTGGCGAAGCGCTTCCCACCAAAATGACGTTTCAGCTGCGAAAAGAGGTGGAAATCTGTGATCACAGATGGTCGACCTGAGCGTTCATCGTCATGAAAATTTACACGGCCACTTTTGAACTCGCGTACCCAATTTCGCACTTTACCTTCCGTCATTGCATTATCACCATACATCGCACAAAGCTGACGATGAATGTCTGCAGCCAACATGTTTCTTACACTCAAAAAAAAAAAAAAAAAAAAAGAATCACAGATCGTACCTCACACACGGCGGGCGAATCAATAATCTTGAACATAGTAAAGATGCACAGTTTAGCGTACATGTTAGCTTCACGGCTGCAACTGACGCCTGCTTGTTCGCAAAGGATGCCGGGAGGTAGCGCGCATGCTTGTTGCAGCGTGCGCACTAACTACGGGCTTAAAAAGACGGCCCTTACTTAAAAAACAGCCCTCGTATATGGGTGTCATGATCGAAAGTAAAATGAACATCGGAGAACAAATTAGGCAGACTGCAGATAATGTGGCTAGAGGAGTAGCGTCCCTCAGTCGGATAAGGAAATTTATAAGAAGTCATTCGCGCAATAAGAGAGGCGGGGTGCTTTGCGCGTTTCATCTGCATATCGCGCGATTTTCGAAGAAGCAGTTCTTGCTATTGCCAGGGTTATTACAATTATCTTTTTTGCCAAAGAACGCAAGGACATTAACAGGAAGAAATCTGAGGTTGGTTTACAAAATGCAAGACGAACAAAAAGTGTACAAACCTTTCATAATTGGCAGATCAAATGGGAGCAAGGAGAACGACGTCAGTGGACTGATGAGAGACTGATCCCTCAGGTTCCGCTTTGGACAGAGGGAAAACATGGCAAGGTTAATTATTATCTCATCCAGTTCTTGACTGGGCATGGGTACTTCTGTTCCTATCTTAAGAAGATGGGGAAGGTGGATTCACCAGGTAGCATCTACTATATTAATGAACTAGATAATGCTAATCACACCTTCTTCTCTTGTGGACGGTGTGTGAAATATAGACAGTCTCTTCAAGAGCACATAGGGGTAACGATTATCTCCTGACAACATTGTTGCGGTAATGCTACAGAATGAAAAAACTGGAAGCTGGTAGCAAGTTTAGTTGAAAATATCCTTCGAACAAAGAAGGCTGATGTGGATCGCCACTGAAGATAATTCACTGTGAAAATGTGCCCTGCGCGCAAATATAAAATGGCTCTAGCTTGAAGTAATGTGATAAAGGGTTCCAGGCTAATGTTCAGAAGTAACGGGTGGAGTTTTAGTCGGTAGACTGCCCCTCAGGAGCCCGGCATACCATGCGTAAATACGTAAATCATTATTATAACAATTATTAATATAATTTTATTATAATTATTTTTGATTTAAGTAAGCCTCCGTGGCTTAGGCGGCAGCACGCCGGCCTCTCACCACTGGGTCCGTGGTTCAAATCCCGGCCACTCCATGTGAGATCTGTGCTGGACAGAATGGAGGCAGACAGGTTTTTCTCCGGGTACTCCGGTTTTCCCTGTCAAACATTTCATTCCCGCAACACTCTCCGCTATCATTTCATTTCATCTGTCATTCATTTACTCATTGCCCCAGAGGAGTGCGTCAGGCCTCGGCAGCTGGCACAGTTCATATCCTCGTCGCTAGATGGCGGCTTCATTCATTCCATTCCTGACGCGGTCGAAGACTGGAAGCAGGCTGTAGATTTTCATTTTTCATTTTTGATTTAAGTAATATTATTATCATTATCCTTAATATTCTTCTTCTTCTTTTTGCGTTTTGCCCATTGTAGAGCGCGCTTGAACTTGTTTTTCGGCTTGATGATATTCGCCTTCCTATCTTCCCAAAATCTCTTCATGAAGTCACTGTTCTGCTTCTTCCGTTCTTCTGTCCACTTGGTTCCAGTCCTGCCACTAGTTTTCACCCTTAACATTATTACTATTAAAATATTATTATCTTTATTATCGGGTTCTAACAGTGCTTTGTGTAACCTAACGTTAAGTCTCCTTCACTGCAGAGGTGTAGTCGCTTTCATCTGTCTCAATCTAAAGAAGAATCACATCAACTATACCGCAAACATCATTATACTCTGCTACACTTCGACAAAGAACAGCTTTCATTAATCGCTTTGTATATAACACAAGACGTCATGAATCGTAGAAAATCTCTTACATACCGGATATCATTAGGAATCACTCAAGTCTGGAGAGATCGCTGATATGTGCGCCGCCTTTAATTTGACAGCGATTCGTGGAAGCTGGTCTGGTTAACAATACGTATGAATGACATCATACGCCTGACGGTCATTGTCATTCACAGACGTACGAGAGTAGGGCGTACCCAGTGAGTAGAAGTGTAACCAATTACGTTTGGACGTGGCGCACGTGCTACCGGAGGTCAGTGACCCATCTCTCTGATTACAGACCTTCCTTTGCTAACACCGCAGCGCTCACCGTTCCCCACGATTAAAGGTCCATACCTCGGGGACAGAATCCTCCGGGGCAGCTTCTGGTTATTATGACGTGTAGGAAGGAGCGGAACCACCTCGCGATGTAGTCACCCCTGAGGCCCAGGTTCGATTACCTCACCTGCCAATGAATTTTAATTGCGGTAAGAGGAAAGGAAGGGGGCACACTTTCTCTAGTTAATTACAGTAGTTACTTATTAATTGTTGTTTTAAGGTATGGGTCAATTTTGTTACTTGCTTCTGGTATTTCTATTTGTTTCCAGTGCTTGATTTCTTTGTACACGATGACGTGTCAAACAACCTGTCCCCGAACCAGAGGAGCTAACCACTGGAGATCAAATTCCTCATGGCCCGGCAGGGAATCAAACCCGGGACCCTTCGTACCGAAGCCCAGCACGGTACTATTAACCACGGAGCCGGACTAGTATTAAGATAGGGCAACGGTAAAAAATTACACGAATTAAAAATGAGTGCTTTTAAATTGTATAGAGTTACATAATCCAATCATTTGTCATGGCTTTTACTACTAATAATAATAACATCGTATGGCGTCGGATGCCGGGTGCAAGCTTTGTAATTTGACACCCAGAGGGTAGCTTGCATGACGAATTTCGTTGTTCCTTGAATCACTATGAAAATCAAGGAGGTTAGATATCTAAGCTCCTTGAACACTATAGCGCTTTCCAGTAGAGAAATGAAGAACTTTGTGTTGGCGGAAACTCCCGAGATAAATTTTGTCATTATGAACACGGCCTACTGAATTCAAATGCGCTCTTTGACATACCAACATCGTATGACATGCGTGTCGTATTTTTCCGCCTTTCAAAAATCACCTACCACGGCCAGGAGCGAACCTGCAATCTTGGGGTTAGTAGACTGACACGCTATCCACTCATCCGCCGTGGCAAGCTATTGCTTTTACTCAAAATGGTAAACTCCAACAAAGCTCTGGGGGAGATTGATCCCCCTGTTCAGCACCCGTTGTTACGCCACTAATGCAGGGTGT
The DNA here is from genome assembly GCA_946902985.2 of Meconema thalassinum. NCBI lineage: Eukaryota > Metazoa > Arthropoda > Insecta > Orthoptera > Tettigoniidae > Meconema > Meconema thalassinum. Next base: position 351,072,030 of record OX336391.1, read on the forward strand.
ACCAAAAGCCTGCACAATTTACTACACATGAGCAAAACCTCACAACAGACATGACAAAGCCTAGAAGGATTGTTGTTCATTTCCTTGGACGTGAAACCCCGTGTACACTGATAGTCTAGTGGTGTCTGTTACGCTTTGACGCAACGCTATTCAATCAATTATGTGAAATTTTGCATGAACACAGTTTATATACCAAGGCAAAACAAACGACTATTATCGTTTTGAAAAGATTCACCATTTTAATATGGTGGCGAAAGGTACGTTTCATTTCAGTAGCAGGGCACCACGTTCCACCCGCCGAACAGGTAACCATGGCTGGTTGCATACATTGACACTTGCCCATGCTTCTCACTGCTAAATTTTCACTTTCGATTCATAGCTTATTCACATAGCTTAGAATAATTAAAGTGTTCAGAGTGTAAGATACACACGAGTGCATTTTTACCACCCCTTGGCGTAACCATGATCTCGTTAAATCGAGCCCTACGATCAAGAGGGCAGCTGCAATAACCATGGTGGTCGTGGGTTCAAATCCCAACACTAACAGCAGCTAGCCTTAGCCACTCTAAGTTCCGGGCCATCAAACCCATCCCTGCCCCGAATATAGTTACACACACCACTGCAGTCACCACAGGTTCTCAGACGAGTTTTACAAATAACCAACTACACAGGACTGATGAAAAAGTCGGCATAAGCCCCACAAATGAATTATCAACAACAACAACAACAAACACTCTTACCCGCACGAAGGACGGATAAGCAGCTAGTGTTTCATAATATTACCATTGTATTGAGAGCGTTAAAATCCTTCAGTATGTCTTCCTTCGGAGGAGAAGTAAATCCGGCAGGCCCATGTCATAGTTTTATGGCATGTGTAGGTTATGCTTGGGTAGAAACGCTCTATCAAATTCCAACGTTCACTGCTAGGTTTCAGTGAGAGTGGCATCTGGTTGTCAAAGTTAGAACTACAGTACTTGAAATTGAACTTGCTGGGAGCCTACGGGCGTTCAATTAAAATATCCTGCTATGGCCATTGGCTGCAATTCATATATAATAATTAGTACCGTTCTACTCTTAGGCTACTATGATGTTCGTTTTCAATAAAACATCAGACTTATCAGTTATTACAATGTTCTGCTGAAATGTGCAATTACAGTACCCCCACATAAAGAGCCTGGAGGAAAACAATGGAAGAGAACAGCATTTAGGAATTCAAGGTTTTTCGCGCACTTTTACGATATGATGAGTAGCGGCCTTTAGTGCGTAAGCTACAGGTAGGAGGGGTTTTGCAATGCAAGCTGTTGCTTTATGGAGCTAGTTATATCGCGGCTGTGTCTAGGACAGACGGAGGACAGTAGAACTGCTTCAACAATCGTAATGAGTTTGGCACAGAGAGATCGCGTGCGGAATACGTGAGCAATACGCTTGCATTATGTATTTTACGTGAAAGTGAACTTTTCTAAATCGTACATTTACAACCAACTAGAGGTATAACATTCAATTTCAAGGAGTTGTTGATTTAATTAGGGGCTTTGCGACATCGTGGTCATGTTGACCCGTGTACTTGGATGTAGAATTTACATGATAACCTGTGTTATTGCGATTATTTTTTGTCGTGTGGCCTGAGAGGCTGAGTGCAGGTCTTTCTAGTCGACGCCCGTAAGTGACCTACGCGTCGGGATGTGAGATAACGATGAAGATGAATGTAACTGGGAGGGATGTGGAAGGACCCGGCCGTGGCCTATCAGAAAGTACCGATATTTGCCTGGTGTTCAAAATGGGAAACCACGGAAAACGGCCAACGGTGGGGCTTGAACCCACGCGTCTACCGAGTTAGCAGAAAGTTTGGCCCCATGACCTAACGCTGCGCTTTAGCGAACGTAGCTACCAATGCCAGTTGTTATTGTGATGGCTTCTTGAGAATGGTTTTCGTGGTTTCCCATTTTCACCACCAGTAATAGGGGCAGATGACCTCGTAGTTCCGCCCCTTAAAACAACAATAACTAACACCACCAGGAATATGGTGGGATGGTTCCTTTTCATGGCTGAATTCCCCCGAAATCCCTTCCCTGACCTTTCAATAATTAAACAAATTTTAGCGATCCTCTGGGTGATCGGCTTGTCACCATCCTCAATTGTATATACTGACAAAGTGTGATCGACTTGGGACGGTAGAGGAATTAAAAAATTCATTTGGATAATTATTTCACAGTTTAAATATCTACCGTATATTTATATTTATATTTTACTGACAAGGGTAGATACGTTCGTTAACTAGGCCATAGTGCCAAACTATCTGCGAACTTGGTCGTGGGTTCGAACTCCACCATCCTTGAAATGGTTTTCTGCGGTTTCCAATCTTGTGCTTGCGGATAAAAACAGTTTTCGGCACTATGACGAAAATTGGTCAACGTTTAGCATTAAACAAAGATAAATTGTCCCCAATACTACAACCTGGGGTGTATGAAGTCCCATGTACTTGCGGAAAAGTCTACATTGGACAAACAAAACGATCCATTGCCACTCGCATCAAAGAGCATCAAAGGAACATCCGTCTAAACCAACCTGACAAATCAGCTATAGCTGAACATGCCCTGTCTTCAGGGCACGATGTATGTTTCAAGGATGCTCATGCGCTTGCCCTTGTTAAGCACAACTGGTCTAGAATTATAAGGGAGGCAGTTGAAATTCGTAAAAATCCCAATAATTTTAACAGAGACACTGGATATCAGCTAAGTGACACTTGGCTACCAGTTATTAAGGATCTAGGGAGACAGTTCCTCTCAGTCTCTCTGTTCTTCACACATTAAAAATTGTACATTTTCCCTCTAGGGCTCATAGCCTGGATTTGATCTCCTTTGTTCGTCACTGGAGGAGTTTCCATCTGTTTATTCGCCGTTGACTGTATGACGTAAGGTATCGTTCAGCTACTATTCCCTTTTGTTTATGTTTCCTTATATCCATCTAACCCTCCCACCTCCCCCCTCCCTCCTCATTCTTCGAGGAGTTTCTATATTTTCTCACCGCCCCCTTTACCTTCTTGTTACTTACTACTCTGTCCGCCGTTCCACCATGGTCCATACAGTTATTTCTGGCAGCTGCTCTCTGGTGACGAACAGAGGAATTTATCTATATTTTTTGTAATCTCATTGATATACTTTCTTTGGCCACATTGTTTATTTCCATTGAAAAAGGAGGCAAGGTTTCTCCGAAACGTATGGTTTTAAATTAAAAATACACACGGCATTAGCCCAAAAGCATGAATTATTTATATAATAAATATGTGAATAAACACTCCTAAATTACATGTACTAGTAATGATCACTATTATAATGGGGCGATGTTATCCAAGGTAAGAGTATCGTCAGCCGGTGGCTGACGGCCCTGCTTCCTAATTATACTTCACCGTTGCAGTCTTGCTGTCTGTGAACAATAGAAAAGAGACCTATCTGGAACGAGATATTGGCCCCTGTTGAGCCCAAATGTAAACCCGTGTGCCATATGTTTGACATTTACAGAGAATCCCTTTGCCATAAAGCCCAATATTGTACGGATTGTGCGCACGGATTGTTGAGTTGTGCCATGAGATCACAGAGGTCTTGTGGCTCAAAGTATATTTACGCTCACCTAGAAGAAGACATTCATAGTAATGGAGGCCAAATTGAACATGATTGTGTTAAAGTAAAATATACATCAGCTTGTGACATTTCAGGAATATGCATTGTAAATTTGTGTTGTAAATTAAAAGTTTGAAACAGTTTTCATAAATATTTTACTCATGCTAGCTGGTTTACAGCGTTCTTGGATTTACTTAAAAGAACTTTAACTTTTTCAAGTACGTTACTAAGGTTTGTAATGTATGACCTATATTTTAGGCTAGCCCCTGAATTTGGGTGACGTGAAGATAAGTGAATGTATTTTTAGTCTATTTTCATTTATGAAAAAAAAAAAAAAAAACAAGATGTTCAGTAAAGAACATATAGCCTACTTTCTCCTAAATGCATGGCTATTGTTATAGCTCTTTGTCCTTTTCAAGGAGTATAATTGAATGTTGGTTGTAGTAGCTTGTTGAAATACAACGTGTTATACGGATATTAAACATTAATATGAGGTGCCCTTTGCTTGTGCTACCTGTGTACAAAATTTCATTCAATTCGGTTCACCGTGTTTGAATTGATAAGGGGGATTGATTTGCACACATACATGGCCACTATCTGCAAACTATTGGGCTGACGACCTTGTAGTTCAGTCAAAAGATGCTTCCCATAAAAAGGTATGTTGTTGTGAAATTTGGTAGAGATCAAATGATTAGGTTGGTCGTAATTTGATTTAAGCTTTCAACATTTGGGTGGCCACCATTCCGTTTCCGTCAAGATGGCGGCGATATAAAATATGACACTGAGGTGTCTTTTGCTAGTGCTACCTCTGTACCAAATTTCGTTCAATTCGGTTTCACCGTGTTTGAAAAGTAAGGGATAATCAATTTGCACACATACATGGCCGCCATCCGCAAATTATTTGGGCTGATGATCTTGTAGTTTGGTCAAATGATTTTTTTTATACATGAAGGTATAATGTTGCAAAATTTGGTAAAGATCAGATTATTAGGTTGGTCGTAATTTCAATCTAGCTTTTAACATTTGGGTGGCCGCCATTACGTTTTCGTCAATATGGCGGCAATATAAAACATTGCACAGAGGTGTCCTTGCTAATGCTACCTCTGTACCAAATTTCGTTCAATTCGGTTTCATCGTGTTTGAGTTCTTAGGGGGAATCGATTTGCACACATACATGGCCGCCATCTGCAAACTATCGGGCCGATGACCTTGTAGTTTAGTCAAAAGACGACCGCCATATTATTGTATGTTGTTGCAAAATGTTGTAGAGATCGAATGATTAGGTTAGTCGTAATTTGATTTAATCTTTGAACGTTTGGGTGGCCGCCATTACGTTTCCTTCAAGATGGCGGCGATATAAAACATGACACTGAGGTGCCCTCTGCTAGTTCTACCTCTGTACCAAATTTTAATCAATTCGGTTTCACCGTGTTTTAATTGACAGGGTGGGGACCGACATTCAGAGTACACACACTCACACACACACTCACACACACACAGACACACAGACACACAGACCCACAGACAGACACACACTTTTGGCCCTGAGTGGATCTCATAAGTCTACTTTCATTTTTTGAAAAAATCGAAAGCAGGCTACAAAGGCTTATGAGATCACCTTTAGTCCGTGTGTATGTATCTGAGTGTGTGCGTGCATATGTGTGTGTGTGTCCCCTCCTTAATAAAATCTAATCGGCTGGGGCAATTTCAAACTCGGCAAAGTCATAGTACCATTTTGTCCAACGCAGACCGAGCCCGTCACATTTTATTACGTTTCACAAATCTAACATGGCGGCTGTGCAAAATATTTCACTTGCATTCTATATCTACTACTGATATCACCCTGAAACTTTGTACAGTTATAAAGGGGACTACTGAAAGTTCACCAATGTGACATTAAAAAAACTTGTCAAGTACAAAACGAAAATGGCGTCCAAGCAAAGTTGAAACATTTAAAAAGACTTTTCTCGCGATTTACACATCCGAGCGCAGTGAAACATGGTACAGCAAATGTTCATACACATTGTAATGCACTGACATCTAATTTAGTTCAATTGTGTGCATAACCTCAAGATTGCGGCTGTGCAAAATTTAAAAAATACGTTGTCATTTCTAGTGTCCTAATCATGCGATCGAAGTCAACGTTTGAATAATGAACCTACGCAATCTAATAGTATATAACTCTATGGCCTACATATTGAGCCCGAGAGAGCTCATGGCTCGATGTTATTTAATGGAAATAATAAGGAACATGTCATGCCATTGCAACCGAACGCGCCCTGTAGCAGAGCAAAGCATGCAGGAAATATGGGAGATGTTTTGACTTTGGACACTCACCTGTATAAATAATTTTGAGCACCAACTAACACATTTTTGCAACTTAAAAGCCTCAGAACATTCCATTATGTAGATCTGCTTAAAGGAAACATTGAGATGTTTACCTTTTTTATTTATGTGAAGTAAAAGGTATTAACACCGCAGATTGGCGGGAGGAAATGGACCGTCAACGACTCTACTTTTGACCTGCACGATGCTGAGACTCTGTAGCACACTGCTTTTTCTGTTCCGCAGCCGACCAAGGCTGACGTGATTATTCTGTTGTACAGCCGTCCATGGTGGACGTGCTTGTGAATTGTCCGTCCTGTGAGACGAAGAAAGTCTTAGAAGTCCACCCAATGGCGAAGAACATTTTTATTACGTGCTTCCGACAAGTGAACAGTATTTTTGAGCACAAATGTGTGCAGTGCTTTGCTACAACTTTCTATGAAAGCCAGGTAACATTTCGTCCACGAGGCGATAACCATAATTTGTCACACACGAGGTGTACTGATAATATCAGTGAACATCTGTAACAAACCGCAGTGTTTATGCGAATCAATTATCTGAATTGTAATCAGTGACAAATGATCCACATGCACGTGCCAGATGCGCGATTTTTCACGCATTTTTGGTGATTATTCTTACATTTGTAACGCCATATTTCGAATCTGTGATAGCCGACATTAAGTGTCGAGTAGATTCAGTGAAGCAGACAGTGCAAAGGCCAATTTATTGAGAGTCTGCAAAAAAAAGCCAGTGTTTTATCATCTAAAACTGTGCTAAGATTACATTCTGTGGAAATCACGTGTGAGATCAGTGAAATGTATAACCACGTTGACCACGCGTACACCATGCTCTCTCTGCTGACCACAGTCAGTAGGTTGGAGTGAGCACCTATAATGTGAGAAATATTCTACGAGGAGACGACTACACCATGGCAGGAGGATTATTCATCTATTCTCTGGGAATGGGAACCCAGGAGACCTTCAACCCAACATTTGTCCATGAGATCGAGATCTTTGCTCGACACACCACGTGTAAGAAGAGGAAATGGGATGGTATAAGCTTGATGCCCAAGCTATTACATGGAACCTTGACCAACCATCCAAGTCTCTGTTATACCATGATATGTGTGGATATACCATAATGGTGAATACTATGCGAGTTTGTACTTTATCTCATTGTTCAGGTTGAGCTGTGGTGGAGTAATAATGTAGAGTAGTTAGCCGAACTCGTGTCATCCAGTCAGGTAGGGATGTAGATAGTATAATCTATTTCTTTTCCAGAAGTTAGACACCTATATTGGTGCGTTGTGATGGTGATCGCAGGATGTTATGTCCTAATTACAGGGAAGGAAGGACCACAAGTTACTTAGACTTGCTTTGGCCAGCCCTTAACACGGGCCAGATTAGACTTTGAGTGATGGACAGCCACCTCTTTGTCACTCATTTATGTTGTGAACCCCTGTCAGCGATTCTCCAATTCACGCCCCTGTACATTTTTTTTTTGGCTTTATCATGGGCCGTATCAGTTCATGACCGACAGAAGTCATGCCTTTTGTACAAGTTTAATTTATGCTTTGTTGTGTGCTTTGAAGCCAAATTAGTTAGAGTTTGAACTTATTTGGGAACTTCACTAACGATGCAAAGCCAAGCATCGAACCCCAGATTGTCCCGTATCATTTTAGACATCCTGGCAGTTAGTAGGATTGTCGCCTGTTAAACTATTTTGTTTGTGTAAAGTGTTGAGCCACGTTAAAGTTATCTGAATGCCCAAGTGTACATATTGTAGGAGTGGAGTATCTTCCACGAATTCCCAAAGCCAACTATTCCGAGTGGAATATCTGTAAGATATGATCTTTGCAATTTTTTAACATTGCCTATAACTTTAAATGATATTTTTACGTGGTAACTTAGCCATGCACCATTGGTTGCTACCTTGTATATTTTAGAAACCAGCGTTATCCACTAAATACTTATCTTAAATGTTTTAAACGCCTGTGGAGTGTAGAATCGCCAGAAGAGATAAGGTTATAGCGTGCTGTGACACGCCAAGGTTGAATGTGAACCATATTTGAATCCGCGCACTCGATGCGAGACCAACTGTTTGACTGATAGACTGTGCGCGCATGCGCACGGACACATTTTGTGTGTGGAATGTATTAATCGATCCCCAGACCAAGGCATGTGAAGTATTTAATGCAAGCATATGTTTGATTACGGCACTGGACGTGAAATGTAACATTTTAACGCTTTAGAAAGCGCATTGTTGAGCACTAGGAGTATGCTATTATGAGATGAGAAGCTATTGTCTGTAATATTAGGTATTTTTGTGACACTATTTTTTGTAAGCTTCTACGTTTGTAGAGCGCTTTTGCTGCTCTGTCGTACAGATTTAATCTGCGACCATTTTTCCAGGATTTTACCTGAAGGACTGTTTAGGAGTGCTTCTGGCCCCTTCAGTGTTATTGTGAAAACCGAGTCTAGTAACTCGTGTTGTTATTATGCCGGCCAGGTATGAGCCGATGTTGATGTTAAGTGATGATCTTTGTAGACTTCACTTTAGTTAAGCTTAGGTGTCCATTGAGAATAAGCCAATATTCTATTAAACCTACGACAATAGTAATAATGTTTCTAATAATCAAGAACTAATTATGTTAATTAAGACGACCATAACGATAGTAAGATTTCTGTGACTTGCAATTTTATGTGAACTGGCCTACTCTTTGGATTAATCACATTTCCACCGGGAAAAGACATGTAGACTTTTCCTTACACATTCCTGAGACGACAGAGTCGCTGCGGACCATTAGTTCTCAACTAGTGGCACTCGACCCTGATGTGATGTAAGTCATGATGTTGATCATGCATTTGCCGACATAATCAAACACTAGATGACCCAATAATACAAAGAGTGTTCTTGCGTGTACGCAGGCTGTTGAATAAGAAGTTCTTTTAAACGCTGTGTTTTATTTATTGATTTATTTATGTGAATTTGTATGTTTACCTGATGTACCCCTCAGTTAGTAAGAGTGTTTTTGATATTTTTTTCAACTGGTTGTCACATAGCTTTTGCTTTAATTGTTTGTTTGCTACGGTAGTAAGTCACCGTATATTTTGTTGTAATTGTCAGGATTTAGCTAGATTTTAACTTATTTAAAAATAAATAAGGGAGTGGTACCATCACAAATTCTTTATTGATTATTGCTGTTAACTTACCTTCTTTCACAAGTAACCCGTTTCATCAGTGTAGGGTGTACTTTACGTGCCACTGCCCTCGCTTGCCGTTTTTGCTTTTCTTGTAATCAGATCTTTCGCGGGGGTTTTTCCACTGACAATCAGTTAAGGATTTTCAATACTTTTTTTATTTAGCTTACGGGATTAGCCCGAAATAACCCCTCCGGACTAGGCTAGGTGTTTGTTAATTCTTTAATAAATTTTACCTGAGTTTACATAAGTCTGGATGTTGTTATTTTATAATCTAAGTGTTTCTGCGGTGTACTTCTTGGATCCTTTCACCGTATTCTATGTGTCTGCCCGATCGCCCCGGGATGCTGCGTCTTCGTGCGCATTGACCTATAGAAAGTACATCCAGTCCTTTTTTGGCTTATGTGTCTTGACGGTGAGTCGCCTGGGGAGTCATCTCGGTTAATGGCAACCCAAACAACTCGTCTGACGGGCTCAATATATACAAATCTAACATGGCGACCATCGAAAATATTAAGACGCTTCTCAATATCTACTAATCTGTGACATCAATCAAACTGAAATTGTGTATGTTGATAAAGGTTATGGACATAAGTTCACCTATGGGACGTTCAATAACCTGGTGAGCACAAATCCAACATGGCGGCGAAGTGAAATTTAAATATTTTAATGGACGTTTCTTACGATTTAACCATCCGTGCGCAGTGACACTTGGTACGGTAAATGCTTATACTAATTGTAATCCACTGTTATCTAATTCATTTCAATTGTTTTCAAAAACACGAGATGGCGGCTGAGCGAAATTTTAAAATCTCGTTTTTATTTCTGGTGTATTAATCATGCGATAGCTTGCCACGGTGGGTGAGTGGATAGCGTGTCGGTCTACTAACCCCAAGATTGCAGGTTCGCCCCTGACCGTGGTAAGTGATTTTTGAAAGGCGGCAAAAATACGATACGCATGTCATACGATGTTGGCATGTCAAAGAACCCAGAACCCCAGAGGCCGAGTTCATAATGGCAAAATTAATCTCGGGAGTTTCCGCCTGCACAAAGTTCCTCATTTCTCTACTAGAAAGCGCTATTGTGTTCAAGGAGATTAGATATCTAACATCTAACCTCCTTGACTTTCATAGTCAAGGAACTACGAAATTCGCCATGCAAGCTACCCTCTGGGTGTCAAATAGCAAAACTTGCACCAGGCACCCGAGGCCATACGATATTATTATTATTATTATTATTATTATTATTATTATTTATCATGCGATTGGGTTTGAATATTACACCTGCGCAATAATCTTCATTTAATAGTACATAACTCTATGACCTACAGGTATAAAAATCCTACAAGGCGACCATCCGAAATATTTAGACGGTTCTCAATATCTACGAATCCATTACAGCGATCACACCGAAACTTTGTATGTTGATAGAGGCATAAGTGGGATATGCAAATAGGCTATTTAGTTCCTCACGGAACTGCTAGTTATTTTGTTTTCGTTATAATCTTACCTTTGATACTTCAATATGTATAATTTACGACAGACTTTGCCAAGTTAAGATCAACTGATCATACGATATTCCAGACACGGATGCTCAGCAACGCGGGAAATGTTACTTTAAAAAATGTCCCGTACTTCTCGGAACTTCATTAACATACTCCTCTCGCAACGCCAAAGGGGACACATCGATATCATCACGCCCCCGGCCTCAATACAGCCAACTCCAAGTTAGAGGAGAATGTTTGTAGGACACTCACTTCTCTGTACAATTAGCACACTCCATTATCTGAGTGGTTGTTTTCAGGATTAAGGTAGAACAATCAAATGTGCGTTTTAGGCTAATTTGCTCTTGTTTACTTCACAGTCCATGCAAAAAGACAAGAACCAAGGAGGAGGTTATGATTGTCAGGAACATGGTCTGTAGACTATACCTTTACAGATGCAGGAGCACTGAAATAAATTGTTCAAAGGTCATCACATTTCTATTTATCTTAAATTCCTTAGAAATTCAAGTTGCCAAGCAGTCACATACCAGGAGACAAAGCCCATATAATAATTTTATTAATGCAGCCAATGCCCATGTACTTTTCTTTTCAGGACGGGTTAGGGAAGGGATTTTGGAAGGAAATCGGCCGTGGACCTATTGAAAGGAACCGTCCCGGCATTTGCCTGGTGGTGAAAATGGGAAACCATGAAAACCATTTTCAGGGTGGCAGAGGTGGGAATCGTACCCACGCTCTCCCGATGCCAGTGAGGTACGAGGTAGCGCTTTAGCGCTCTCGGCCACCGCAGCCGGTACAAAGCCCATATGTACAGTAGTTTTGTTCCATCACGTCCAATAACTTAAAAAATACAATAACTTAAAAAAGCAACATGGAAATGTCTAAATATTGAAATTAATATATATTTTTACATCAATTATACTATTATTATTGTGTTCAATCTGGTAATTTACACACAATAGAATCACTGAAATCTTATAAAACAAATGAAAGTAAAAATTATGAACAAAATATCCCTATAATATACTTTTCTTGCTTAATGTTGCAAGGAACTTAATATATTTCTACATTTGTATGACTGCCATGCCTTGAAATTGGTAGATATAAGCCTTAATTGTGTATTCATTTTGTGTGTCATATACCCGGCACAGTAAATAGATATAGATTAGTGTTCAGAACACATATTGTTCATTTGTAGCGGATCTGAGGAGGTTAAGCTGTGTCATAAAATTACCTCCTGTTGAACTGCACATTTCAACCGACAAATTGAACACCTGAAAGGCTGCATGTACGTTGTATTAATATAATTCATGGATATATAGTTAACTTTAGGTTTGAATATGACAAAATGTATATATTATGTGCCATGAAACTGCACTATAATGAGGTTCATTATACAGGGTCGTCCACTCAAAGTGCGGCCGGCAGCGCAGCTCGCTGAGCTTAGGGCCGAGAGAGCACCCGTAAACATCGCATGTAAATAACGAGTACACAAAATGACACATAATCAAAGTAAAATAATTACTCACCTTGTCACAGAAAATGTTGAAAATGTCCTCCACCTGCATCTACACATTTCTGGCATCATCTAAGGAAATTGTCATTCACACGCTTCAGTTCGCCTACCGAGATAGCCTCAATTTCTTTGGTTATATTCTGTTTGAGTTTGTTGCATAAACCTTATTTTTCAGTTTTTCCCATAAATTAAAATCGCAAACCGTAAGATCTGGGGATCTTGCGGGCCACAATGGTTTACTAATTACCCGGTTGTCGAAAATTTCCTCAATTAAATCTAATGACTCTTTAGCCGTATGCGCAGTTGCAGAGTCCTGCTGGAAATATCCAGATTGGCATTCAGTGTCCGTCAATTGTTCAAAAAATGGTACGAGAATGTCACCCCTATATCTCTGCCCAGTGATTGTGGTTTCAAAATATATAGGCCCTATTATCCTGTAGCAGTTACTGCCGCCCACACTCCCATTTTCACATCATGTAGGTGTGTTTGAAGTATGAAATTAACAGGATTTTCTGAAGACCAGTATATGTTATTCTGACTTGAAACATGTCCACTTAAATGGAACCATGCTTGATCAGAGAATATTATTAATTTCGGATCAAGTACCCCATCATCAACACCCCTTAAAACCCAGTTAAATAAAATTACCCTGCTCTCATTATCACGTGGAAGCAACTCTTGAACGATAGTAATCCTGTATGGTTTCAATTTTAACATTTTTGTAGCTCGCCACGCGGAGGTAATCGAAATTTGTGTTTGCTGAGAAAGTTTTTTGAGCGATTTTGTAGGAGTACGTTGTAACTTTTCCCCTACTTCGCCTAATTTCTCCTCAGTAAGCACTCGCTATTTTACTCTTCGTTTTCCAACCAGAATCGAACCTATACTTCTAAATTTGTTCACAAGTCTTCTTAATGTTTCTCTATTTGGGATGGTCGCACCTGGGAATTTTCCTATATACCGCCTTCTAACTTCTCTACAGGAATTCGTCAATACATAAGTGCCGTACATGAAAATCATTTGTTCTAATGTGTACGCCGGTTGAGGCATTATTGAACCAATAGGCTTTAACACTTAGCAATAACACGTTATAAAATTATGGAACACAATAACAATATTAATCAATAACCACTAACACGTACACACGTTATAAACTTATTACACTCTTAACTTTAAATATGCTATAAACGAAATAACAAAGTCAACTTTACTCGGTAAACACTGCGTTGCAACTGATCCAGCACTGCGAAGTCCCGCGCTGCTCCGAAGCATCAATCCAACAGCACTTCCTTCCATATCTTAATTATGACATATGCTGTGACAGTAGCGCGCTACGATGCTCGTCTGACCTTTATAGCTCCACGTTCTACCTGGAGCGCTGGGCCGGCCACACTTTGAGTGAAATACCCTGTATTACAAGTTCTCATTATGATACAGTTTCTCCACCAATCAGAGCTCAAGATTTGCATTACGAACCAGTTTTTTGACCAATTACGTAAGGATAGCTTCGCACATGCGTTCAACGCACTCAAAATCTAACATGTCGGACACGAATTACATGATTTGAAAGTTGACTATATAAAGGATATCGGATCAACCAGTGTAGTTACTAACCCAAACAGAAAGACAAAATCAGCACGAACCTTAACTGTAACAAGAAAATACTATGATATATACGAGACATTTAGGAATGTATGTCCAGAAGTTTGCAACACACCATCCTTCTAGCCTATATAAATTAACGACATGGAAAGTGTGCACCGTCCCAAATGTTCGCATAAATAAACTGGGGAATATGGGAAAAGAAATAGCACTGTACTTTATATCCCCAACACCTATTTCTACATACGGCATTGCTTTAGTACGATTTCGACGACAATTTTAGTGAATGTAGAACACCATGGAGGCAGCAAACATATGATATTTGATCCATAGGAATCAATAACCTAGCTCTCTCTTCAGTAAAGGGATTTCTTATGCGAAACTTTTCCACCAGATGTCATGACTGTTCAATGAGGGACTCCATTCAATTGCCTTCCGTTGACGTTCTATACGTGTCGAATTTGAAGGAAAAACAAGTTGGCAATACGATACATTTTAATTTTAAAGCGTTTGTAACAGCCTTTTGTGTGTTATTTGAACTAACTAACAAAATTATTCAACATAGTACCTTTGCTCTATCTGTTGGCACTAGTTCAGGATGTCCCTATCGTACAATAAACAATGTTTCAAATTCTTGGAAACATGACATTGAGAAGCTCTTTGATCCTTACTAGGAACCTAGCGCATGCATTCTGTTCACTAAACTCAAGTGTTTGAATCTTGAGAGATATTTGTGGATATTTCTGTTCGAATATAAAATAAAGTTATAATATTATCGTCGAACATAAACAGTCGTATGTAACTCACCTATAATGGTAATTAAGACAGTAGTATGGAAATTCTAAAACTCGCTTTGCTCGTTCTATAAACATACTCGTGTCTATCGCCATTATAGCCCCGTTGCATAATGTAGGCCTGCTATTATTAATGAAGTGTACAATTCGTGTGTGCATTATTTCAGGCAGTTATGTAAAAAATACTAACCACTCAATATATTTCGGTTCCCTTTACGTGTTGGCCGAGTACATAAAATCTTAAACGCCAACACCTCGTAGTATAGCAACTAGCATAATTAGCTGTCGCCCCGGATTTCCAGGTTCGATTCCCAGCTCTGGCAAGAAATGTAATTCTGGTCTGAAGGGTTGCAATGGGGTCCACTCAGCCTTGCGAGGCAAAACTGAGGAGAGGTGGGTTCGATTCCCACCCCAGCCATCCTGGAAGTGGTCTTCCGTGGTTTCCCCACTTCTACTCCAGGCAAATGCCGGGATGGTATCTATCTTAAGGCCACGGCCGCTTTCTACCCAAAGGGCGTGGTGGCACAGTGGTCTAGCTGTTGGCCTCTCACCAAGGTGGACGGGGTTCAATTCCCTGTCAATGCATGCGAGATTTTCGAATTGAAATGCCATACCCTGTGGTTCGGAATCCACGTAGAAAGGAGATCCCGTGGCTCATGATCGTATGATTAACGGTCACGTAAAACAAACAGCTTCTTTCCTTGCTTCCTACCCAAATCCTATCTCAATTACAAATACACACAGTGACACTGGTTATCAGACAAATTCAATATACATCAAAGTACACGGGGCAACATGATCACGATGTCGCAAGCACCTAATATAATAAACAACAAATGACAACAATAACTACCAAATCTAAAACAACAAACAAGATGTTCAGTAAAGAACATATTATAGCCTACTTTCTCCTAAATGTATGAGTATAGTTATAACTCGTTGTTATTATCAAAGAGTATAATAGAATCATTTCTTGGTTGAAGACCTTAGAAACGATTTACCTCTACCAAACGCCACAACCTAGATAAAATCTGCTACCATCATTGAAGAAAGAAAGAAAGAAAGAAAGAAAAAAAAAAAGAAAGAAAGATAAGAAGTATCTCAAGAATGTTATGGATCTGGAGACATAATCGACCGGACTGGCTGCGTGGCTCAGCGGTAACGTTCTCGCTTGCTGGGCCCTAGGTTGCAGGTTCGTATCCTGGCGCAGTCAGCTGGCATTTGAGGGTGCACAAATGCGAGGGAGCCATGTCAGTACATTTACTGGCACGTTAAAGATCCCCTTCGGGCCAAATTTCCGGCACCCCAGCGTCTCTAAAAGCAGCAGTAGTTAAAAGGGACGTAAAACCAATAACATTATTATTATTATTATTATTATTATTATTATTATTATTATTATTACATAATCGACCTGCCGTGGGCAACATCCAACTTTGAGTTGAGGCATGTCTTTACACGTCTGGTTGTGCGTATGCCTTCACAACCCTAATTGAATTAACAAATCTTTCCATGACCCTACAGAGACGTGTGTATACAAACTATGTGGATATTTTCGATTGCTATTTGCCTGAAATAAAAGTATTAATTAATAACCTGAACTAGCACCAACGGCTAGAATTCAGTTACTATGTGAAATCGTTTTGTTCTTTACTTCAAATAACATTTTCAAATAACGCAAAATAGGCTGTTACAAACCCTTTAAAATAAAAAGTAAAAATGTAACGTAGTATCATCTTGTCATTCTTCAAATTCGATGCGCATAGAATGCCAATGGTATAGTAATCAATGGAGTCCCACGTAGACCAGTCGTGACATATAGTGGAGAAGTATCGAACAATATAATCCTAACAGAGCGAGTGCATTCTAGCGGCCATAAGAGGAAACTTTTCAATAAAATCTGGAAGTTAATAAGTAGGTCGGCGTGCAGTTACCTTTTTGGCTGCTAGATGTCTCGAGCAAATCTGCTGGCGAATTATGTTTTAATTAAATATATATTATCCACCATAACATGCACAATATAACGCTTAATTTTAAAACGTCTGAGTCATTACAAAACAATAAATATATAAAATTTCACGCAAAAAACCTACCTCTGATCGGGTTTGAACCATAGGCATTTGAGCGATAGGCCAACGCTTTACCACTGAGCCAATTGTGCCAACGAATATCGTTCTGTATAAAATGACTTACATAGAACTTGTTAGCAAATAATGATTTATACTAAACGATTTCATCAGTGGAGTATATTATTTATATATAAAGCATTTCATACAAAGTTTATTTATTTTGTATCAGTACGCTATATCGCATGCAATACTCAAATTAGTGAAATATAAGTCAGGCACAAGATATCCGCTGCCATCTTGTCTTATTACTGAGTCGGCTCAGCTTTTTAAAATCACGTCTGCACTATAGTATTACAAAATAAACTTTTAATTTCGAACGTGCCTCTTCCTTTAGAACAGTTAAAACGATTCTCGGCTCGATAATCGGAACTGGTGGGTCCCGTGATATGGATTATAAAGTTTGCATAATTCGCACGGCCGCCATCCTGAAATGGTATGGTGGATGACCTTGTAGTTTGGTCACAAGACGCGTCTTATATGAAGGTATGTTGTTACCAAATGTGGTAGAGATGGGATGATTTGGTTAGTCGTTATTTGATTTTACGTTTTGAACGTTTGAGTGGCCGCCATTCAGTGTAAGTAAAGATGGCGGCGATATAAAACATGACACTGAGGTGCCCTTTGCTTGTTCTACCTCTGTACCAAATTTCGTTCAATTCGGTTTTACCGTGTTCGAATTGATAGGGGGGGGGGGGAGACATTCAGAGTACACACACTCACAGACACACTCACACAGACTCACACACACAAACACACATACACACACAGACAGACACACATTTTTTGGCCCTGTAGTGATCTCATAAGTCTACTTTCATTTTTTGCAAAAATCGAAAGTAGGCTAATGAGCACTGCCAAAACAATTTCTAGGATTAAAATGCTCTTTGAAATCTCGTTAAGCCACACTTTGTTTGAGATCGCTTAAGGGTCAATAGGCCTGTATTTTTACATAAAATATGTCACCTACTCAGTAACTCCGCAGGGGCTGAAAATCGTTTAGCTGTAACAGCTGCGTGCTGCAATTGATCACAATTATTAACATATATTCATCTCATAGAGATCATTCTTTATGTTGGTGAAGCCACACCCACAGCCTCTGGTAGCTCGGCAATGAACTTGCGTACAGCGACCATCTTTTATAGCGCACCGCTCAGGGACCCACTTAGTGCTAGTTGACGTAAGTAGGCCTCATGCCTGGACAAGGAATTCTACCGAACGTTATTTATGACACCTGCAATCATTGTTATGTCTTACTGACGGAGTATTATATGATTTTGCCGAGTTTCCCAATCGATTAATCATCGTCTTAAATTACCAAGTCACAACACGCAATGCATCCCACAGTGTGATCTACATTTCCTGTCCAAGTCGCCATAGGATACTCAGAAGTGGATTGCACCTCCCTAGAGAAAAACTGAAACATTCGAGAAATGTAATATCAGGAACCTTGTAGCAGGCCCCTGTGAGAGAGATGAGATTTATTGCATTTGGAAATACCTAGGTGTATTCTAGATTAACTCCCAGGAGCATTAAGCAACCAAATTTGGTGTAGCTGTTTTATTTAGGAGCTTTGCAGCATCATAGTCAAGTAGCCCCGTGAACTTTGTGTGTGGATGAGTTGGGAGGATCTATATGAGTTCCTATGATGGTTGTATTCTACTGGTGTGTGTATTCGTGACGGAAGGCTCGAATTTGGGTGGATGTGGCCTTCATTTAGGAACCATTCCGATATTTGTCTATAGAAGAAGTGGGGAACCACTGAAAACTAGGCCTACTTCTAAGATGGTTAAGATGGGAATCGAACTCGTCTCTGTTCTTCATCATGAGGGTGATGTACCCCATTCCAGCCCTCAGACAAGATTTTTTTTTTTTGCAGAGCCGGGAATTGAAATCTGGTTTGCACGGTGACAGCTAAGAATGCTAGTCATTACGCCACGAAGAAGATTGCATTCAAATTCAGACCACCACACTGCGCCATCGGCATCGTGGTCTAGAGACGCGTGTGCCAGTTTTCTGCGCATTCGCCCGGTATTAGTTCTAGGTCCTACCTTGAAGGATTTTAATCACGCCGTGAAGGGCAGGGTTGAAGTGCCCTCAGACTGGTGAGGATAAAAAAGAGGGGAGGTGGGTTCGAGTTCCAATATTGATCATCCTAAAATTTGTTTACTGTAGCTTCCCAATTCTCCCCTAGGCTAATTCTGGGATTGTACCTAAACTTGAGAATGGACGCCTCATTTTTGATCCGAGACTAAATTGCAAGTAAACACAATCAAGCAGTCATCACAACACGCGTAAGCAAACACGTTCCACATTCCGGTTGGTTGGTTCTTAAGTGTAGGGGCTGCGACAACGCGGTCATGTAGCCCCGTGTACTTTGGGTGTGTGTAGAATCTGTCTGATAACCGGTGTTAATTGTGATGGCTGTATTAGTGTGTGTATCTGTTTTTTAATTTAAGTGCAGACTGCAACTTAGAATTTTTCAAATAGTTCCTACTTTTGCCGCCAAACGCCACCGTCCACGACTACTAGGCTTAGTTCAGAACTCAGCTACTAGACGCCACCGCAGTTGGCTCTTGGCAACGAACATAGAAACCTAAGAGCGTTGTTTACATTCTTAACCTATACAATTTAGTTTCACACAGGTGTAATTAGTGGAAAGTTTTTTAACATGCCATAAATCTATGACATGGGACCGCCGGATTTACTTCCCCTCCGAAGGAAGGCATACTGAGGGATTTTTAACGCTCTTAAAAAATCCGACGGCTTCGGCCGGGTTTGAACCCGCTATCTTGGGCATAGAAGCTCAGCATGCTACCGACTACGCCACCGAAGCCGCGTTCCACATTCCCAATACGAGTCTGATGACATTGATGACAAAATGAAACAAGAATAATAACAAATGCTAATTGCTTTCAGTTGGTCGACATACGTAAAATAATTCAAATTACTGGAATATGTGGAAAGAAAACTGAAATAAATTACATGTTATTAAGATTTATATATATTGTAAAGGACTATTGAAGAAGAGGTAGAAAACTAAGGGATGCCATGTTTTGCTCGTCAAGCAAGCATCATCAGATCCAAATATTCAAGACAAATAACTCTACAAAACAGGTACAGTGTCACTCACAGACAGTCTCTGCTCTACAAAGAAAGAAAAATACAAGAAAACCCGTCAGAGAACTTAGTAAGTGTGGTAATTATGACTGATAAATATTAAACCATTAAGCACCGGGAAAATAGAGCTATTTATTTTAATGTTGAAAAACTTAGAAGTGGCTATCCCATAAGCAAAATCAGTCTTCCTCCCCAAAAACTAATCTATGAAGGTTATTTCTGTGATACATTTAGGAAGTAAGCCCTAACACTACAGTAGAATTTTAAATTAATATGCGGAAATGAACTACAAGTGCTCTGTTGTGATGATAAAAAATTATAACATATTGTTTGTCTACTACTAATGTGTTCTGATGTCGATACTTATCTGAAATTTTGGAATACAGGCTGCTTAGACAACCACTTTTGGTGTAGTCTTTAGTAAAATCTGTATGTACTGTATAAATAGGAAATTTTAGAATTTGAGGAGCTATTATAAAAGCATGTGGGTCTTCAGACTCAGTAAACATTAGACTGGCAGACATTGAATCACGGATTATTCCTGAAATGTCCCTTGATGTGTATTAACCAGTGAAGTAATGGCTTCGGTGGCGTAATCGGTAGCATGCTGAGCTTCTATGCCCAAGATAGCGGGTTCAAACCGAGCCGTCGAATTTTTTAAGAGCGTTAAAAATCCCTCAGTATGCCTTCCTTCAGAGGGGAAGTAAAGCCGGCGGTCCCATGTCATAGATTTATGGCATGTTAAAGAACCTTCCACTAATTACACCTGGGTGATGCTAAATTGGATAGGTTAAGAATGTAAACAATGTAGTCGTTGACGGTGGCGCTTGGCGGCAAAAGTAGGAACTATTTGAAAAATTCTAAGTTGCAGTCTGTACTTAAATTAAAAAACAGATTACACACACTAATACAGTCATCACAATTAACACCGGTTATCAGACAGATTCTACACACACCCAAAGTACACGGGGCTACATGACCGCGTTGTCGCAGCCCCTAAACTTAAGAACCAACCAACCAGTGAAGTAATATTTGAAATTGGTGTTTCAATTGTCATAAACTCACATATCCATAATTAGTATGCCATTAATACATAGAAGAGTCTCTTAAAAATTATCGTTAGCTGTTAGCCAAAAAGATGTCACCCAGTAGTTTAAATTGCCCTGATCTGAAATAGTCAGAAATCAGTTTGGTATCCATATTTAATGTCATCAAATTAAACTCAGCCATGGAATAACAATTAAATGCAAACCATCAAGCAGACCACTTGTGATTGGGAGCATCGACGAATTAAAAACAATAAATGACGAATGTAATTAAAGAGTTATTCAAATTTGCAAATATTGCTCTAAATTGGTTCGAAACCTCAACAATGTTCGGCCTAAAGGGTAAACATAGTTCTTGCACTCTTACCGATTATTTATGTTAGGTAACACTAGCATCTTTGAAGTGCGCATAAATCACGTTTAGGGAGTTAATACGTTGATATACCCTTCTAATTGAATCCCGGCACATTCAGTTGGTTTTAGAGGGTGCTTAAATATGAGGGGCAACAAGTCCGTAGGTCTAATGGCGTGTTAGGGATTCTCTTACGGACGAAGTTCTGTTACTTCTGCATCTCTAAGGTTAGAGTGGTTAAAATGAGGTATCATCCATAAGTCTAAACATTTTTCATGTATTCAAAAATAAGTTCTTCATTAAATGAGTTATTGTTAATTCGTTAGAGGGGCTTGGGACACCTTGGTCATCATCCCCGTATAGCTGGGTGTGAGTTGAACTTGTCCGATAACCTGTAGTTATGTGATGACTGTAGTAGTGTGTGTAACTGTATTAGGGACACGCATGGGGTAGGTGCCCTGGGACTTGAAGTAAGGTACTATCCCGACATATGCTTGGAGGGAGTGTGGAAAAAACACGGGATAAATACACTCAAGTTAACCTCTGTCAGAGCCAAGATTTGAACCTCTGACCTCCGGACTATCTATAGCTGCCCTCACGGCTATGGTGCATGAATTTTCGAGCACAGCTACGCCACAGGTCTTTTTCTTACTAACATATACCCAGTTGGATAAATAGATTATCAACAACATTGTATTGAAAAGACGGAAATTATTAATAGTTTTGTTAGTTACTAACAGAATACAGTTAGTAGCGCATTCATTACAAAATTATTCAGGGCAGAATGAAAGATTTTATGTTCATAGCATATTAATATCAGGGTAAAAGCCACGTAAAATCCATATTATTATTATTATTATTATTATTATTATTATTAATCTCTGCAATAGGTGGAATGACGATCTCACAGGAAGACGGACAGTTCGGCTGATACCGAATCTGGTTGAGTGGACAAGTAGAAAACATGAGGAGATACTTTCTGACTCAGATGTTGACAGGTCACGGCTACTTACGGAGTTACTTTCAATGTATGGCCAAAGTAAGGAGTTGAGTATGTAGTCTATTTACTGCGAGAAAGAACGTCTGCACTCGTTGGGCAGCAGAGAAATAAACGACTTGAAGCTGAGGTTGGTCAATAACGCCGGACAGTATAGTTGGAATTATGCTGAGGAACCAGCTCAGCAGGGATACGGTCACATTCTTCTTGGACGTGGTCCTTCGTCATTAGAAGACGGATGAGGACTTGCACGATTTAGTTGATTAAGTCTGAGATCCACGGACTGAATGTGAATTGAGAAGTAAGAAGGTGCTTGTGAAGCAAAGAAACTGACTCCATACTGAAGTTATACGAAAGTGTCCCAGGATGGATCTTTATCAAGAGGTCAGGGTGTGGTTAATATTGAGTAAGAATTCCACATGCTTGAGGAGTGCGGACCTTTCACAAGTGTCTAATGTAAAATTTTCTACTACCGTCGTGTAAAGAAAAACAATCTCTGCAATAACTATATCTAGGAATAGTTGAAGAGGAACAACCATCGGAGTTATATGTTCGTGACTGCCAAGAGAAACAGGGAGCTACTGACCGCAGATAACAAGACACCAGGGTGTGGTCCATAGTTCTATAGACGAATGAAACATGTTTCTACTTCTTGTGTTCCATACCAAACCCTTACAGTACATCAATAAATATAGTGTTACAGTAACCAGTGTTTATCCATTAGTTCATCGTTGCTTCAATGTGATATTCTGGAAATAACCACAATGTGATATTTACCATTCTATAAAAGTGGCAACTGAAAACAAGCCGTAACGTTACACGAACATACAAGTACACCTATTGGTGTAGCGGCTAGCATTACTAGCTGTTGCCACTTAGATCTGGGTTCGATTCCCTGCTCTGCCAAGAAATTTAATTCAGTTCTGAGGACTGGAACAGAGCACAGTGCTTAGCAAAACTGAGAAGAGGTGGATGTGATTCCTATCTCAAACATCCTGATATTGAATTTCCGTGGTTTCCCACTTCCAGATAAATGTCGGGAAGGTTCCTAACTTAAGGACACGGATGTCTACCTCCCAATTATCACCTGAATTATAAATACACTCAATACTACAGACTGGCAGGCTGCGAGGCTCAGCAGTAGTAACGTTGTCGTCTATTGTTCCCATGGTGCAGGATCGAATCCTAGCGCAGTCAGCTGGCGTTTGAGGGTGCGCAAATGCAGGGGAGCCTTGTCATTAGATTTACTGAAACGTAAAATATCCCCTTCAGGGAAAAATTCCGGCACCCCGTAGTCTCTTAAAGCCTTAGTTGTTAAAAGAGACGCAAAATCAATAACATTATTATTCTTATTACTACTACAGAGTACAGACACCACAATAACAGGGATTATCAGATAAATTATGCATACACACACATCCAAACACACGGGGCTACATGAACACGAGATCCAAGCAAATAAAATGAAACAATAACAACAAAACGATTATTCCCTTGTCTCCACTGCCCATAAAGGGTTTTGGACTGCCAACCGACCGCTGCCCAGCCATCCTGTGGATCGCGGAGTGATGCGTAGTCCGCACGTTGAGTCCCCTCAGCCGTTAATGTCGGTCTCTGTGACTGTGGCGCTGTCTCACTATTAGACAGCTACTGAATTGCCCGAACAAGGCTGAGTGCATTCTTCCTAACGCTAGTTTCTAAAATTCGTGATGGATCCGGGAATCAAACCCGGGCCTACGGATGAGAGGCAGGTGCTCTACCCCATCACCACGGTGTAGAACATGCCAGCGATGAACTCGGCACGCGAGAGCGGATGCGAAATACATGTATATTTTTAGCCTATTTTCATTTTATGAAAAAATAGGCTTTTGAGATCACCTTTGTCCGTGTGTGTTAGTTAGCTATTGTTGTTTTAAGGGGCGGAACTACGAGGTCATCTTCCTTGTCCGTGTGTGTGTGTGTGGCGTGTATGGTGATAAAGTGAACTACTAGAAGTTCACCTATGAGACTTTCAAAAACCTGGTAACTACAAAACCAACATGGCGGCCAAGCGATATTGAGATTTAAAATAGACCATTATCGCGATTTAATCATCTAACGCAATGAAACTTGGTACAGCAAATGTTTATACACATTGTAATGCACTGGCGTCTGATTTAGTTCAATTGTTTACATAACCTCAAGATGGCGGATTTGCGAAATATTTCACCGGCATTCTATATCTCCGAAATTATTACTGATCTATGTAACGTTCAAAAACTTGTATAGTACAAACCGAACTTTTCTCGCGATGTAACCATCTGAACGCAGTGAAATATGGTACAGTAAATGTTTTTACACATTGAAATGCACTGGCATCTAATTTAGTTCAAATGTTTACATATCTCAAGACGGCGGCTGTGCGGAATTCTAGAATGAAATGTTCATGTATTGTGTCGTATCCTGTGATCGAAGTGAAAGTTTGAAAAACGAACCTACGCAATATAGGCTATGAACATAAGTTCACCTATGGGATTATCAATAACCTGGTGAGCACAAATCCAATATGGCGGCAACGCGAAATATAATTATTTAAATGGACGTTCCTCGCGATTTAACCATCCGAGTGCAGAGAAACTTGGTACGGTAAATGCATATACAAATTTTAATCCACTGGTGTCAAATTTATGTCAATTGTTTTCATTACACCAAGATGGCAACTGTGCGAAATTTTTAAATCTCGTATTTAATTCTTGTGTCCTAATCATCGATTAAAGTTTGAATACTACACCTACACAATAATCTTCATGTAATAGTACGTAAGTCTAAGTCCTATATAATACATAAAAATCCAACATGGCGACCATCCGAAATATTAGACGGTTCTCAATATCTACGAATCTATTACAGCAATCAAACAGAAATGTTGTATGTTGATAGTGGCAATTAAAATAAGTAGGATGTATGAAAATTGACTTTAGTTCTTCACGGAACTACTTGCTTCATAAATGCAAATAGGCAGAAAATACACTTCTGAAAAAAATATCTTGTATTCATTAATTATCAGTGTTATTTCGAAGCTCGTGTATTTTCACGACGTTGCCAGACCTTTGGGACCATGAGTTTATACGTTATCAGTGCCGTATTTATTCCTGGCTATACGCGTGCATTTACGACTTTTGCCTCATTTAATTCTGATAATTAATTAAGTTAAATTTGTAATTTTTTCCAGGAGTATATTTTTATATTAATACCAGCGGATACCCGCAGCTTAGCTCGCAATCAAGACAATGGGGGCGATGCATAATTGCTGATAAATGGTCTATTCTATTACAGCAATCGCGGCTACAGGTGGGCCAATTTTAATTCTGAAAATTCGGATACATACAGTATATTGATATGAGCAGCAAGGTGGAAATTTCATAGAGTTGAGAAAGTCTGCAGGGTACGATGTTATATTATGTGAACACATTTGAAAATTACATTTTTGGTTTTGCCAGCTTCTGCTGAGACATAACGATTATGTTGTCCGGATACTCGTGATCACGCCACATACAGTTGCCCATGAGAAAAAATGGTTTTGTCTAAATGTACACCTGCTGCTGTTAAGTGTGTGTCATTGCGCTTTGTTAAAGAAATTGCGAATATTGTTTGAAGAGGGAACTGCTCTCTTGCACTCTGGGATGGCAAATCTATCGGAATATGGGGAATTAAAAGTGTTTTCCTTAAGCTATTCAGCGTGTAATTTTGCCACAATTATTGATGATTTGAACGTCAACATGACGCTATTAATAGACCTATAGTAAAATATCTCTCACCTTAGCCGCTGATGTACATTATGCAGTCTCTTCCAGTGTTATATCCCAGGGATTGAAATACTCCAAAAACCCTTTTGCCTCACATGCCTCTCTAAGTAATAAAAATTCCTGATTTTGTTGTATGATGCTTCAGTCCTTGACTGGTTTCATGCAGCAATCCATGCCTCCCTCTCCTGAGATAATCGTTTCATCTCTACATAGCTACCACACCCTAAATCCGAGGCAATCTGTTTAACTTTGGTCTACCCCTACAGTTCTTGTCCTCGACCCTCCCATCCATAACAAAGCTTGCTATTTCTGGGTGTCTTAATAGGTGTCCTACCAACCTATCTCTTCTCTACATTAGCAGTCACCAGAAACATCTCTCCTCTCCCACTCGTCTTACTACCTCTTCATTTGTTACCCTATCTACCCATCTGATCTTCGTCATTCTCCTGTAACACCACATTTCAAACGCTTCAATTCACCTCTTTTCTGCTGCACCAATAGTCCAAGTTTAACTTCCTTATAGTGCCACGCTCCAGACAACAGCTTTCAAAAATGACTTCCAATACCTAAATGTAGATGTCAACAGATTCCTTTTCTGTAGAAATGCTTTCCTTGCCTGAGCCAACCTACTTTTTATAATCATCTTTGCTTCGTCCATCACTGGTTGATTTTCTTCCTATGTAACAGAAGTCTCCGACTTCCCGTAGCGTTTCACCTGCCAATTTGATGTCCATAGAGGTTTCTGATTTATTTCGGCTGCAGTCCAATATTTTTGTTTTACATCTATTGATTTTCATCATGAATTCTTTCCTCAGAACGGAGTCCATACCATTCAAAACTTCGTTCAAATCCTCTGGCGTATCGGCCAAGATGACGATGCCATCAGCAAATCTCAGAGTTGAAATTATTTCTCCTTGAATCTTCACTCCCACTTTAAACTTTTCTCCAATTTCCTGATTATTGTGTTTCTAGACATCTTTGAAATGCATTGCCCTCGCACATGGTGTAAATGCAATATAAAAGGAAAACATTCCATGTTACGAACATGGGCCGCATAAGGTGTACCGAAAGCTTCTGCAAATTTAACACAAGACCTATTCCGAACAGCAGTTCCATGAACTGAGATTTGCCAACATTTTATTGTATCTTTACACGTGGTATATCTCTGTACTTCAGCATACAGAAGAGTGCTTTCAAAATCCCGTTTTGTGTTCATTTTGGAAAAGGTAGTGAGTGTGGTTTTTGGCGAAGTGGATATTCTCTCGTAGAAATTATTTTCAGTAAAATAGACTTCTTCACAATTTTGTAAGTGCACATTGAGGTAGCCTATGTGACGCGGGATGCCTTTCGTGTTACGGAAACGGCAATAGCCGCCACAGAGCTTCGATGCTACTGACATAACGACCAGACGGATATTTGTACTTAACTATACGGGATTTGTGAGCCCAGTGTTTATGAAATTGAACGTAGCTATATCGCTACCTTTATTTAGTTGCCGCTACTGTAGTGTTTAAAAATTAAAGGTGGTATTGGAAGGTGCTATCTCACACTAATTTTCGTTATTGTAGATCTAAAACATAGAATGTCATTTATTTTTAAATTATGATATAGATATATCTTGAAAGAAGGATGCCCATTTAGATTTGTAATGCTCTTATCGTGTTTAGATATATCTTGAAACAAGTAGTTCCGTGAAGAACTATACAGCCTATTTTCATATATCCTGCTCATGTTAATTGCCTCTATCAACATACAAAATTTCAGTTTAATTGCTGTAACAGATTCGTAGATATTGAGAACCGTCTTAATATTTCTGATTGTCGCCAGGTTGGATTTTTATTTTTGTACTATTACATTAAGCTTATTGTGTACGTGTGGTATTCAAACTTCAATCGCATGATTAGAACACAAGAAGTAAAAACGAGATTTAAAAATTACGCACAGCAGCCATCTTGTGATTATGCAAACAATTGAAATAAATTAGATGCCAGTGGATCAACATTTGAATAAGCATTTAACGTGCAACGTTTCACGGCACTCGGATAGTTAATTCGCGAGAAACGTCCATTTAAATACTTATACTTCGCGTTGCCGCCATGTTGGATTAGTGCTCACCAGGTTACTGAAAGTCCTATAGGTGAACATATGTTCATAGTCTCTATGAACATACAAAAATTCAGTTTGCTTGCTGTAAAGGATTCATAGATATTGAGAACCGTCTAAATATTTCGGAAGCTTGCCATTTAGGATTGTTATATGTATAGGCCATAGAGTTATGTACTAGTCAGAGACAATTATTGCCTAGGTTCATTATTCAAACTTTCACTTCGATCGCATGATTACGACACAAGAAATAAAAACTTAATTTTAAAATTTCGCACAGCCGCCATCTTGAGGTTATGTAAACAATTGAATTAAATTAGATGGCAGTGCATTAAAATATGCAAAATCATTTACTGTACCACATTTCACTGCGCTCAGAGAGTTAAATCACGAGAAAAGTCTATTAAAATATTTCAAATTCGCTTGGTCGCCATGTTCGTTTTGTACCTTACAGGTTTATGAAATATACATAGGCAAACTTGTATCTGTAACCTTTATCACCGTACAAAATAGCAGGGTGATATCTGTAATAGTTTCGGAGATATAGAATGTCAGTGAAATATTTCGCACAGCTGCCATTTTGAGGTTATGTATACAATTGAACTAAATTAGACTCCAGTGCATTACAATGTGTATAAACATTTGCTGTACCAAGTTTCATTACGTTTGGATAGTTAAATCGCGAGAAAAGTGTATTTAAATGTCTCAAATTCGCTTGACCGCCATGTTGGTTCTGTAGTCACCAGGTTTTTGAAAGTCTCATAGGTGAACTTCTAGTAGTGTCCTTTATCACCGCACGCAATTTCAGGACGATATCGGTAATAGTTTCGGAGATATTGAATGCTAGTGAAATATTTCGCACAGCCGCCATGTTGGATTGGTGAGACGTAACAAAATTTGAAGGGCACGGTCGAGGTCGCCGGGAATAGTGCTATGAACTTACCGAGTTTCATTGAAATCGCTCCAGCCGTTTAGATGTTATTAGGGGGACACACACACACACCTCACACACACATACACACACACACACGGACAAAAGGTGATCTCATAAGCCTATTTTTTTCAAAATTGAAAATAGGCTAAAAAGGATGACCGTTAGATTTCTAGTGTTCTTATCGTGTTTTAATAATAATGTTTTTGGATTTACGTTCCTTTTAACTACTCTGGCTTTTAGGAACGTCGGGGTGCTAGAATGTTGCCCCGAAGGGGATCTTTAACGTGACAGTAAATCTACTGACATGGTTCCCTTGCATTTGCGCACCCTCAAATGCCAGCGGATTGCGCCAAGATACGAACTTGCAACCTTGGGCCCAGCAAGCTAGAACGTTACCACTGAGCCTCGCAGCTAGTCTATCGTGTTTTAGATAATAAGTGGATTGGCATTGCCTCCTACAGGGATAGATGGACAATTAGATGTCCATGTCTTGAGCTACTGTTGCCAAGGATACGGACTTGCGATTAATTCATCAGTTTATCAGAGCGTACTGTTGCCATGGATACGGGCTTGTCATTAGTTCATCAGTTTATCAGAGCAAAGATAGTTTTCTGGGAGTATCTTTGAAACTGTTGGTTTTAGGGCCTTAAATGTGGTTTTCGGAGTCCTGTAGGGACCTATCGAGTATTGTTTCTCGCATCAAGGGGCGTAAAATGAGCTATGCCTGGTCTTTATGCGACAACTTCGATATTTTGTCCCAGTTAAGTATAACAAAAATGTAAAATCACATTTCACCCCTTTTCACCCCTTTATAATCGGAATTTTTAAAAATACCTTCTTAGTGCGCATCTACACTACGGTAGGAACAAATATTCAAAGTTTCATGCCATTATCTCCAGTAGTTTTTGCTGTGTGAAGATTATCAGTCAGTCAGGATATCATCCTATAGGTATAGACAGACTTTGTACCCTGCCCATTTATTGGGCATAATCGTGTTGACCGACTGAAGAGCTACAAGTGATAATGATGTTTCTTAGCTTCGGATATCGGACAAGATTGGGAGTTTAAATACGGTTAATTCGTTGTCTAATGCACTTTTGTATTGACAAAAACGACGTAGCCTACTGAAATTAGGTATCATTACCAGAACACAATTGTGTTAAAGAGCCAATGTAGTCGGCATCACGAACTAGTAGAAGACCACACCAGGCAGCAATTAGTGGTGCAAGAGAGAGGTAGAGAGTTGGAACGAGTTCTTAGGCTGCCCTCTCATTGTTAACCAACTACTGTCATAAGATGTGTATGTGTGTGTGTGTCCCACTTACAGAATCACGATCCTCATAAATCCAACAACATTTTATTACAGGTTCCGCTATCTTACCTCTGTAGTACTATTAGTAGTAATCTGAGTTGAATAAAAAGAGAATGGTGATGAGGTGTAAGTATTAAAACTCCTATTCCAAAGGCCATAGTTCAGTTTTTGGCTGCACGAACTGGAATTGAGGATACATTCACTCCTCAGCCTTTTTGGAAGAAGTCTCCAGTATTTAACTCTATTTACATGCTGGGACGGTACCTTCTAAGATATTACAGCTGCCTCCTTTTGAACCCTATCCCTCTGTACAGGGTTGTCTGTGTTTCCTACACAAAAATAAACACTTGAATGTATTTTGGCTTGATCAATGTTTAGTTACGTGTCTAAAGCGTTCACCGTTGTCAAAATGAATGTTATGCTTCTGAAGTTGAAAGGGCAATTCTTTTTCTTTGCCAGCTATTTCAGAAGATCGTACGGATGTGGCCTACATGCAAGCCGGAATCAGCTGTGGCCAAAATAACCTTAATTCAAGACCAAGCACATGATTTTGATGTAAGGAATACCTTATCACCAAGTCTATCAAAAGTGATCAATGCTCTGTCTTTGCTACTCTGAAACTTCGCTTTTACTTGCATATCTACCAGTGTGATTTCACGACACGCGCATTTTCACAGCGTTGTCGGACTTTTGGAACGTTATTATTGCTGTATTTATTTCTAGCTATACGCGTGCATTTACGACAAAAAACCCAGTCTGCATAACTCAATTACATTTTGGTTGACAACTTTCTCAGTTTCAAGAAACAAGTGTTGAGAGCCATTAACGCGGCAAATCACTGCAAAAATGTGACGTATTTCATTTTGTTACGCAACACCTGAGGATGTTAGCACAGTAAGGATTCTAACCCGTATCCGGGGCAGGTGCGTTAAGCCGTTTACACTTATGCGGTCCAGCTACGGCAGTGTCCTATTTTCACGTCTTAAATGAACGAGTGCTGTTGTGGTGGATGGTCGGAATGACTTTGAAATATTTGTTTGATTTCTTTGGTGCACAAGTGGCTCAAGAAAATCAAAGATATTGTGACACGTTATTCTGAAAACAAACACAGCAGTGCCTCTCCATTTAAGATTTCACATTTGGAGAGTGGCCACACTGGTCTGGCTAAACGCACCTGCACTAACAGTAGGAGATTTGCGTTCGAATCCCGCTTGCGGTCACACTTTAAAGTCTAACTCAACAGATATGACCAATCCAATCAGAGTAATGTCTTAAAGCCATTTCTATGTACACTATATGAGAGTAGTGGCCACTAACCTTAACTTTGGAAGCCGCAAATTTATGAAGCTCTTTCAAAGCGAGCCACGTTGTTAGAAACTAATAGTTTACAAAATGAAGACATACAGTTGGTTGGTGGTTGGTTCCTCAGTTTAGGGGCTGCGACAAGGCGGTCATGTAGCCCCGTGTACTCTGGGTGTGTTAGAATCTGTCTGATAACCGGTGTTAATTGTGATGGCTCTAATAGTGTGTGTTATCTGTATTTAATTCAAGTAAGGACTGCATACATTGAATTTTCAAGTAGTTCCTACTTTTGCCACCAAACGCCACCGTCAACGACTACTAGTCCAGAACTTGGTTACTAGATACCACCGCAGTCGGCTCCTGGCGACGAACGTTGGATCTTATGAGCGTTGTTCAAATTTTAACCTATAATTTAGCTTCACACAGGTGTAATTAGTGGAATGTCCTTTAACATGCCATAAAATCTATGACATGGGACCGCCGGCTTCACTTCCCCTCCGAAGGAAGGCATACTGAGAGAAGACATACAGTAAGGAGCCATTTGAGTACAGTTTGTAATGCAGGAACTATTTAATGAAATTTGTTTCAAATGTTGTGTTGTTTTGTCTGGAATGACGTTAATGGCAATATTGGCAACAATAATAATGTCAAACATAATGCAATATATAATATGAAACGACAATAATATGATCTGGCCCTCCCTAAAAGTTTTGTCAGCAGCAGCTCCTGGATTTAATGAACTTAAGCGTAGCGTACAGTACGCAAAAGTAGACTATTACAGCCCCAAATATTGAGATAAGTCTCTTAGCATATTCATTTGTTAATGGGTATTATATTTCTGGTACTTTCTTCCAAAATTCCCCGACGAATCGCCACTTTTACGAAGGTGGACCAAAAAGTCTTTGCTCACATATTTTTAAACCAAAAATAAAAAACATACAGCTAGTTAAAAATATACGTAGTGGTCTACGTACCTTACACTATTTTCCCACATGCAGCACATGAGAAATATAGCACACTGCTAAACTTATCAACAATGAACCCTCAATAAATACAGAGAGCAAAATTAATGTAGCCATTGCCGGAGACATCGTTTAAATACCGTGTAACACCACTTCTAGCCTTAATAATCACCTTGACAACACTAGTAATACTAATAATAATAATAGACTAACAATATCAATAATAATAATAATAATAACTAGCTTTACCCGTCGCCGCTTCGCCCGCGAATATTCTAGGTGTAAAGAGTACACTTAGCAAAATCTCAATCTTGAATGCTATGACTGATTTATCCTTGGTATCAATGATCAGACTTTATCAATTCAGCTACTGGTGCAGTGGTTAGGGGTTTCTCATTCCTTCATAGATATATCAGAGCGAAGTTAGTTTTCTGGGGATATCACAGACACTGTTAATTTAAGGGCCTTTAAATGTGGTTTTCGGAGACCCTTTATAGTCGGATGAAAAAGACCTTTAGTACCACACTCACACGTAAAAATTGCGTGAAAAAAATTCTAGAGTGCCCCTTGACCCCCTTAAGCGCATTATACTGTATGTGTTGATGAATTTTATAGCTTAATTTGATTCAGTGATAACCTTATAACCGTCTGGAAACTTTCACAGTAATGTAATAATTGGAATTGCATTGCGCCTTACAGAAATAGATGGACCTGTGAGATTCTGTTACCATGGTTACCGTGTTGCATTCTTTCATTATTTCATTGTAAATATACAAGTTTTAAGTTATTTATTTAATTTTGAGGCATTTAAAGAGTAAGTGATGGCTTTTCACTTACGTATTGGGTTATGATGTACCTGTAAGTACCCCATATGTGTAGGTTGGTGATAATGGGACCTTATTTTTGGTAGAAAACAGGAATGGGACCTTAGCAGAATAATATAGGAAGGGATGATAATTTACGGTCCAGTGTGAGTATACTCCCATGTGTGTAAACCACACGTCCGGCTTTATTGGAATGCGGGCTCGACGCGACACAGTTCTGGGAGGGGCTATCGTATTGTTTATTTGTTTAATCACACATTTTAAATAAATTGTGGATAATTATCAAATTGCAACTCGACACCGCTGCGGATTATTCTCTTTCATTTTTATCCTCATTTGTTACGATTGGTTACTTGTATTGCCCCATGTTTATATACCACCTGCCCGGTTTAACTGTTACGCCGGCTCTATTGGTATGCGGGCTCGACGCGACACAATTCTAGCAGGGGCTATCATCTTATTTATTTGTGCAAGTGCACTTTATAAACAATTAAATATTTTTCCGTTGACTTTTCAACAAATGCAAGAATTTTCCTGTATTATTGGACGATTTGGGGGATTTCGGTGCAATCCGCCGCACCTTCGTACTCCCTCTGGTTTAAGAACTTGTGTTTTTGCAAAAGTACACCTTTGCGTTTCATGTAGGCTATATGATAACAATAATGAAGTGAAAATCCACAGCCTGATTCCAGTCTCGACCGGGTCAGGAATGGAATGAATGATGCCTCCATCTAGCAGCGAGGATATGAACTGTGCCGGCTGCCGAGGCCTGACGCACTCCTCTGGGGCAATGATTAAATGAACGACAGATGAAATGAAATGATAGTGGAGAGTGTTGCTGGAATGAAATTGTGACAGGGAAAACCGGAGTACCCGGAGAAAAACCTGTCTGCCTCCGTTTTGTCCAGCACAGATCTCACATGGAGCGACTGGGATTATATGATAACAATAATAATAATATTAATTAAGAACAATACCGGTAATACATTATTAACAATTTTGGATTGCTAAATAATTACGTAGAATTACTTTCTGATGGGTAAATAGGGAGAAAGTTAAGTTCTTCATTACAGAGCCTTCATACTTGTGATTTTCTTTTAGCCACTCCGAGATCTCCTTGTGCACTGCTACTTGTTTACAGCTTCTGTTTGAGTTGCAATTAATTTCAAGAGTTGTGTATAAATTGTGGTTTATGGGACAGCGATTCAAGTTGTGCACGTATTTGACCGCGCCAAGCCAAGGCGTACAATATGATCTGGAGTAGACAAAACATATGTATCCTGTAATTATAGTGAGGCATTGTTTAAATCGTGCTTCGTATTGAGAAGTAAAAAAAAGCAAGAAACAAGAGTGCAATGCTCACCAAGGTCTAGTTCTCATTGTAACGGTCAATGCCTCTGATTGTAGTGATTTAAAACGATATTAAGTGTTGTATAAGCACAATTACCTCGACATTTAGAAATAACGCTCCTATAAATAAAAACAACTGCCGAGTGTAAGTAAGTCATTTGTGTTTCCATTGTTCTTTTATTGAGTATCAAATGTTCAGTTAAAATACTGATAACAATCTTCGTGTAGTGGTGAACCAGTCTGAAGTATACCTTATAAGTTGGCCATATGTAAACTGCAAACATAATTTCCTCTTTGCCGAACCCGACAGTGTACGTAAGGTTGTTAAATCGTAATTAATGACTGCAACTGGGTGCTGGAAGTCCGGAGATCAAAAATTAGAATCACGACTGTGAAGACGACCATCCTGAGTGTAGTATTCCCCAGGATTTTCGACACTCACTCTTGGAACATGTGGAGATTGTACCTTGTTTGAAGTTTCGTTACACTCTCCACAATTCTTTACACCCACCGGTTTTTCTTTCAGCTTAATGATATTGAAAACAATAATCTGTATATATAATACGCTAAGGTGTATTTTTCACAAAACTCAAGCTCCTAAACCAGAATGAGTAATAGTAAAGCCATCATTACTTCCGACGTGACGTTTCACTGTTACCCTAGAGTTAGCCTATCTAGCGGTCAGAAGGAAAGTCATTTTAACTAGACAATCACAAGCAGTCATTCAAATCCATATATCACGACAAATTGAGTTTCGTTCGCGATGTCGCGATTTAGTGAACAAAACTCTAGCCTAGCACTGAAACGTCAAGTCGGAAGTAATGATGGCTTTACTATAGAAGGTGTGGTTTGTACCAAAATCTTCCAAATCGTCTCAATAGTACAGGAAAAATCTTGTACTTCTTGAAAAGTCAACGGAAATATATTTATTTGTTTAAAAAGTGTGTTTAAGCAAATAAACAAGACGATAGACCCTGGCAGAACTGTGTCGCGTACAGCCTGCATAGCACTAGCGCTGGGTGGGTGGT
This sequence comes from Meconema thalassinum, assembly GCA_946902985.2. NCBI lineage: Eukaryota > Metazoa > Arthropoda > Insecta > Orthoptera > Tettigoniidae > Meconema > Meconema thalassinum. Next base: position 351,107,820 of record OX336391.1, read on the forward strand.
CTATACACATGCGAGAGTTCTCGCACGGGTCAGCTACTTTATTATATCTACTTTACTTCTCCTGCCTTTCGAGTTTATATTCTTGTTAATGTTCTAATTGAATTTTATTTATTTATCCTATGGCTTTTAGTGCCGGGAGTGTCCGAGTATATGTTCGGCTCGCCTGAGTCTGTAGCTGCTTCCAGCGGACACACTAAAGGGTGAGCTACAAGTTCCGTTCAATTTCAAGTAGTTCCAACTTTCGCCACCAGATATCAATGATACCTAGTGGTGAAAGTTGGAACTTTGATAGAGCGTTCTGACGAAATCTAACCTAACAAATTTTGCTTTACACATGTTTAGTCTGTGAAAGGATCTTTTACATGCCATAAATCTATGACATGGGACCGCCGGCTTTACTTCCCCTCCGAAGGAAGGCATACTGAAGGATTTTTAACGCTCTTAAAAAATCCGACGACTTCGGCCGGGTTTGAACCCGCTATCTTGGGAACAGTAGTTCAGCATGCTACCGACTACGCCACCGAAGCCGCTTTTTCTAATTGAATGATATTACTTAACAACTAGCATATTAAATATCAGATTCCTAAACAATTTTAGAAGTGCGCGATAACAGAAAATATAACAAAATCTGTCTTCGCATGACATACAGTTGATGGAGAGGAATATCGTGCAAGACACTGTTGATGATATCCTTGCAGGGTTTAACGAAGGCTCTGTCAAGTGATGAAGATGTTTTGTTTCGGATTATTTTCCAATTAATAGTCAGGAAATCAATTGCAGAATCTCCCAATTGCTTATCACCACCGAGGAGATTCTCGAAGTTAAATCTCATCTAATACAATAGACTACATATTAGTTTTAATCTGAATAAGACTACATTGATGGGTCAAAACATGTACAATTAAATAGATGTTTTTTTCGATAGGCGTAGTATTTTTAAGTGTTACCTAGATATAGCTTTGAGAATATTCGTACTCTAAGGACACTGGGTTGTGATAATTGCTTATTTTTCACATTAAATGAGCTAATTTTAAAAACAAATTTCTGTTGTTTCCGTATGGTCAATGGTTGTTACATTTACACTAAACCAGTATCTATCCTTTGTAAGCCACCTTCTAACAATAAATATGAAATATTATTGTCTGATTTTGTACAGGGTGTTCAAAAACAAGGACACAGAAAACAATTCTAGTATATACATTTCTCAAGTTTGGTACACTTTTCTTGAAACTTTCTTGTCAAGGATACTTATTAGCCAACTTGACTCATTTTGCAAAAATTAGGAAAAGTAGACCTATGTTGTCGATCCGGGAGAATGTGTGTCTGTCTGTCCGTGTGTCCCCCTCCCCTATCAACTCTTAACGGCTGCAACTATCGAAACTAAATTTGGTAAGTGTAAAGATCTATACTTGAATATCTCACGGCCATATTTGAAATTGTTGCCTGTGCTAACAACTACTGAAAAATCGCAATTGAAATTAATTTTGAGCTCTATGTTGGATATCTCAGAAGTTAGGCTTGCGAACTATTCCAAAATTGGCACACACATAGATAATAACATTCCAGATCAACTTTCAGAAGCCCATACATGCCAGTGTTGCCAACATGCATGTGATATCTATACTATACTATTGACTGGAATTCAACCAAATTCCTTATGTACTATGTGTATGACAACAATAATATGATTGTGTGTATTCTAAAGAGCCACCAGGGCAGCCAACTGTTAATAAATGCTCCCTATATTTTTAGCCTATTTTCATTTATGAAAAAAATAGGCTTATGAGATCACCTTTTGTCCGTGTGTCTGTCTGTGTGTGCGTGCGTGTGTGTGATGGTGTGTGTGATGGTGTTTGTCCCCCCTAATAACTTCTAAACGGCTAGAGCGATTTCAATGAAACTCGGTAAGTTCATAGCACTACTCCGGGCAACCCCGACCGTTCCCTTCAAATTTTGTTACCTCTCACCAATCCAACATGGCGGCTGTGCGAAATATTTCACCAGCATTCAATATCACCCAAAACTATTATCGATATCACCCTGGAATTTTGTACGGTGATAAGAGGAACTACTAGAAGTTCACCTATGTGACTTTTGAAAATCTGGTAACTACAAAACCAACATGGCGGCAAAGCGAATTTGCGACCTATAGACGTTTCTCGTGATTTAACCAACCAATCGCAATGAAACTGGGTACATTATATGTTTAAACAAATTGTACTGCACCGAAATCTAACTTCGTTCAATTGTTTGCATAACCTCAAGATGGCGGCTGTGCTAATTATTTCACCGGCATTCTATATCTCTGAAACTATTAGCGGTATCACCCTGAAATTTTGTAAGGAGATAAAGGGCACTACTGGACGTTCATCTATAAGACTTTCAAAAACCGGTTAACTACAAAACGAACATGGTGGCCAAGCGAATTTGAAAATTTTAAATAGATCATTCTCGCGATTTAAATGTTCCAAATGCACTGAAATCTAGTACAGGGAATATTTATACACATTGTAATGCACTGGTATGTAATTTAGTTCAATTGTTTACGTAACCTCAAGAAGGCGGGTGTGCGAATTTCTAAAATTAAGTTTTTATTTCTTGTGTTTTAATCATGGGATCGAAATCAACATATGCATAATGAACGTACACAATAATAATCATTTAATAGTAGGCCTACATAACTCTATGGCCTACATATATTAAAATCCAACATGGCGACCATCCGAAATATTTAGACGGTTCTCAATATCTATCAATCTACTACAGCAATCAAACTGAAATTTTGTAAGTGTATAGAGGCTATAAGCATAAGTTCATCTATGGGACGTTCAATAACCTGGCGACCACAAATCCAACATGGCGGCTACGCGAAATTTAAATATTAAAATGGACGTTTCTTGCGTTTTAACCATCCGAGCGCGGTGAAACTTGATAAGGTATATGCTTATACAAATTATAATCGACTGGCGTCTAATTCATTTAAATTTATTTCATAACCACAAGATGGCGGCTGAGCGAAATTTTAAAATCCCGCCTTAATTTCTTGTGTCGTAATCATGCGATTGAAGTTTGAATAAAACACCTACACAATAATCTCCATGTAATAGTACTTAAATCTGAGGCCTATAATATAAAATCCAACATGATGACCATCCAAAATATTTAGATGGTTCTCAATATTTACGAATCTATTACAGCAATCAAACTGACAATGTGTATGTTGATAGGGGCAATTAATATTAGTAGGTTATATGAAAATAGGATGTTTAGTTCTTCACGGAACTACTTGTTTACTCTAATATCAATATATCAGAATGTATGCATCCAACAGCTGTAAACTTTGCTCAAGTATTATAGTACCTGACATTCTACCTTAGTTTGGCGTAACTTATATACATCAGTGCTGCCAACACGATTCTACGCCTACTGGTAGGTCCAGTTTTTAAACGCATATAACATCTTGACTAACAAATGGATTTCAACCAAATTTCGTATGTGCATTGTGTACCATAACGGGTAATACTATGCGTATTTGTAATAACCAGCAGGGCTGCCAACTGTTAATAAATGCTGTCTCTACTTGTTTAATCCTAATATCATTACTGTATACCAGAAAGTATTCAAGCCATCGGCTCTAAACTTTGCACACTTAGAGTACCTGACGTTCTAGGTTAATTTTGAGTAACTAATATACCTCAGTGCTACCAACAGGATTCTAAGCTTTCTGATAGTTTCAATTTTAATTACATGTAACGTCTATACTAACAAATTGATTTTATCCAAAATTGGCACGCTAATAAGTCGTAATATTCCAGATTAATTCTGAGCATCACATACATGACATTGTTCTCAACATGATGTTATGCGCACTCATAAATCCAATATCAAACAGCATATAACGTCAATACTATCCCTTAGACTTCAACCAAAAGCTGTATGTGCATTCTATACCTTAAGAGATGGAACTAAGAATATACTCAGAGTCACCAGGGCTGCCAACTATAGCAAGGTACTCTATTAGGCTACACAATTTCAGGTGTATTTCAAAACGCAGTACCGTACTTAGAGATGTTAGTATTACCGATTTGATTTCGTCATTATTCTGGATAAGTCTATAAAGATAGGTATGAATCTTAAATTTTAAGAAAAGTAGGCTCTTTAGTTCTTTAAGGAAGTACTTGCTTTTTTCCTGGAATGTAAAGAACACGTGGCTTGACAAAATGAATGGATTAGTTTCTCTAGAATAATATAAATTTGAGCCATTTAAAAACAAACAAACTCAAAAAATATATTTGCCTATTAAAATGTATGATTTTTAGCCTATTTTCATATATGAAAAAATAGGCTTATTAGATCACCTATTGTCCGTGTGTCTGTCTGTGTGTGCGTGTGTGTGTTTGTGATGGTGTGTGTGATGGTGTGTGTTCACCCCCTAATAACTTCTAAACGGCTTAAGCGATTTTAATGAAACTCGGTAAGTTCGTAGCACTATTCCGGGCGACCCCAACCGTGACCTTCAAATTTTGATATGTCTCACCAATCCAACATGGCGGCTGTGCGAAATATTTCACCAGCATTCAATATCTCCGAAACTATTCCCGATATCACCATGCAATATTTTACGGTAATAAAGGGAGCTACTAGAAGTTCACCTATGTGACCTTTGAAAACCTGGTGAATACAAAAGCAACATGGTGGCCAAGCGAATTTGCGACTTATAAATAGACGTTTCTCGCGATTTAACCAACCAAACGCCATAAAGCTTGGTACAGTACATGTTTATACACATTGTAATACACCGACATCTAACTTCGTTCAATTGTTACATAACCTCAAGATGGCGGCTGTGCGAAATATTTCAACGACATCTAACTTCGTTCAATTGTTACATAACCTCAAGATGGCTGCTGTGCGAAATATTTCACCGGCATTCTATATCTCTGAAACTATTAGCAGTATCACCCTGAAATTTTGTACGGAGATAAAGGGCACTACCGGAAGTTCATTTATAAGACTTTCAAAACCGGTTAACTACAAAACGAATATGGCGGCCAAGCAAAGTTGAAAATTTTAAATAGACCTTTCTCGCGATTTAATGATCGAAACGCAATGAAACTTGGTACAGGAAATGTTTATACACATTGTAAAGCACTGGTATCTAATTTAGTTCAATTGTTTACATAATCTCAAGATGGCGGCTGTGTGAATTTCAAAATTAAGGCTTTATTTCTTGTGTCGTAATCATGCGATCGAAGTGAAAGTTTGAATTATGAACCTACGCAATAATTTTCCTTTAATGGTACATGACTCTATGGCCTATAGATATAACAATCCAACATGGCGACCATCCGAAATATTTAGATGGATCTCAATATCTACGAATCTATTACAGCAATCAAACTGCATTTTTTCATGTTCATAGGGGCTATGAACATAGGATCACCTATCGGACTTTCAATAACTGGAGATCACAAATCCAACATGGCGGCGACGCGAAGTATAAATATTTAATGGTCGTTTCTCGCAATTTAACCATCCGAGTGCAGTGACACTTGGTTCAGTAAATCCGTATACAAATGTTAATCCACTGGCATCTATTTTTTTCAATTTTTTCCATATCCACAAGATGGCAGCTGCGCGAAATTTTAAAATCTCGTTTTTACTACTTGTGTCCTAATCATGCGATTGAATTTTGAATACTACACGTACACAATAATCTTCATGCAACAGTACATAACTCTAAGACCTACATACACTGAAGAAAATGGAAATTGCAACACCCAGAAGGAGTGGTGCTACATTGCAGCAATTGAACATGCAGGACGAGTGTTGGGTTGTGATTCGATGATTACACTTTCAGGTCCCTCTGACCGCAAGTTTGGACAACAATCAATACAGGATGTGCCCACCACGAGCTGCAATACATTGATGAATTCGGCGAGGCATGGAATCAATAAGGCCCTGGATCGCTGTTGAGGAATTGTGGCCCATGCTTGCTGCACTGTTCGGGTCAGTTGTTCCAGAGTTGTGGGTGGCTGAGGACGGTTGGTCAATTGTCGACCCATCATGTCCCACACATGCTCAATAGGACTGAGGTCCGGGGATCTGACGGGCCATTCTAAGGTTGTAATGTCGTGGAGAGCTTCTCTGGAGATGCGTGCAGTGTGAATCCGGGCATTGTCCAGCTGAGACATCCCATTAGCAATGTTCGCCATCATAGGGACAACCACTGGATTGAGTACCCTATCAATGTACTGTCGAGCAGTCATAGTGCCCTCAAAAAGCACTGACTTTGATTTCACATTTAAGCCAATAGCTCTCCAGACCATAATGCTTGGTGTTGGCCCTGTGTGCTTCTCGACAATAAGGTCTAGGTGGCCCCTCTCCCCGGTACGTCGGCGCACATGATTCCGGCGATCAGTGTGGGCAAGACAGAAGCGCGATTCATCACTAAAGACGACCCTATGCCATTCGTCGACCCACGTCGATCGTTCTCGACACCAGGCCAGCCTTACACGTCGCTGTTGTGGGGTCAATGGAACACCTTCTGCAGGGACATGGGATCGTAAGCCAGCTGCACGCAGGTGATTACCAACTGTTTGCTGTGTAACGTAGGATGCCACAGCTGCTCCAATTTGCGCTGCTGTTGCATGGGGTTCCATCCGGGCCATCCGAATGATGCGGCGATCCTCTCTCACAGTTGTCAGTCGCGCTGGGCCTGTGCCAGGTCTACGAGTGTGGGTATCTTCATTTGACCACTGCTGCATACACGTTGTACCGTAGATGCCTGTCGGCCAACACGAGCAGCGACAGTCCTTAGCGATAATCCAGCCTCACACAGCCCAATTATCCGAGCCCTCTCAAACGGCGACAGTTGTTGATAGCGTGCTCTTCTCTGTCGTCGAGGCATGTTTGATGGGGAACACTTCACTACACAGACTGCAAGTCAACTACGCTACACCAGAGTCCGTATACTGGAGTTGATCCCTCCACTACCAATCACGTGGGGAGGCCTGTAGCAACAATCCAATGGGTCTGAAACTTTGATCGTTTACATACCTACATGGCATCGTTCCATATCTTGAAAATCAACACAAACGACCTATGCCTTCATGGTGTTGCAATTTCCATTTTCTTCAGTGTATGTAAAAATCCAACATGGTGACCATCCGCAATATTTCGTCGGTTCTCGATATCTACGAATCTATTTCAGCAATCAAACTGAAATTTTGTATGTTGATAGAGGCAATTAACATAAGTAGGATATATGAAAATAGGCTGTATAGTTCTTCACGGAACTAATTGTTTAATTTATAAATTGAAAAGATAAATATGTTTTTAAATATATTTCATTTGATTCTAAAACATCGCACAGTTTCGAACACATTACAAAAGATCACGCCTGTAACTTAAGTAGTTCCTGAGAAAAGTGTACCAGAATCTCTAAAATCTTAACTTGCGGAATTGTTTTCTGTGACCTTGTTTTTGAACCCCCTGTACAAAATCCAGACAATAATATTTCATTTTTACTGTTAGCAGGTGAGTAGGTAATATAAGCCGAAGCTGGGACAGGGGCTAATGCGCAAGATGGCGGCCGCGCGCAACCAGCCCTATGTTATTCTTATGGAGGGGCCAGTCATAGCTGGGGCAGGGGCTAATGCGCAAGATGACTGCCATGCTCTGAGACCGTGAATAATGTCACAGGGGGAGTTCGACCGTGTAGTCGCTAAATGGAATATTTATTGTTTTTATTATTATTAATAATAATTTTATTAGGTAATTATTGATTGATAGCTTGCCACGGTGGGTGAGTGGTTATCGTGTCGGACTACCAACCCCAAGCTTGTAGGTTCGCTCTTGGCCGTGGTAAGTGATTTTTGAAAGGCAGCAAAAATTAAGACACGCATGTCATACGATGTTGGCATGTAAAAGAACCCAGGGAGAGGTCGGCTATGTAGTTGCTAAATGAAATATTTATTATTATTATTGTTATTATTATTAGGTAATTATTGATTGATCATGTACAATCAAGACCAGCCTTATATTGCCCCACTTCATGGTGTAGTGGCTAGCATTTTTAGCTATTACTGTGGAGGCTCGGGTTTGAGTCCTGGCTCTGTCAAGAAATTTAATTCGAGGATGAGGGTTGGAATGGGGTACACTCAACCTTGTGTGGCAAAACTGACAGGAGCTGGCTTTTGATTCATACCGCAGTCATTCTGCCTAACCCAACTTCACCTAACCTAACCTAACCTAACCTAACCTAACCTAACCTTACCTAACCTAACCTAACCAAATCCCACCTTACCTAACCTAACCTAACCTAACTTCAAAGTCAGAATTTACAATACGTTTATTGTTTTTATGCCCTCATAAATTAGATATAGAGAATGTCCACCACGATTTAGATCCTCGAGCACACTTTTCTGACATATATCATTAAAACGTGTAGAAAGGAATGTCTGAAAATTTTCACTAACACATAATACACGTTCACCATACATTATGTCCACTTTTTGAATGTTAATGATAAGGAAAAGAGTATGCATTGGTAATTCAGTGAGCTTTTTTTTCTCTCTAATCAACAGTTCTGCCCCCATAGCATTGAGAATATTTATTGTAGTAGCCTATAAAGAAACAAAAAAATCATATCTGTTACAGTTTAGCTATAAGTGACCAGAACCACTATAACATTTCCATAATGATAAGAAAAAAAATGCTTACCATAATGATGGATTGTGTGTAAGTAAACGTCTTTTGCTGCTTGATGCCGCTACTAAACTGATACTCATACAAAAGACAAGCGAGTTCATGTTTCGCTGACGTAATCGTATGTTCCCACGCACTTCCTGTGTGTTGCACACGTCGTAGTGGCTAAATTTGAAACTAGATGAGATGATTTGCTGACGTAATCATATGTTCCCCCCGCACACACACGCAGGCCCCTGTGGACGGGTCCTTGTTGACGGGGTCCCTGTGGGCGGGTCCCTGTGGATGGCACATTGTTGACGGGTCCTTGTTGACGAGCCCCTGTGGAAGGGTCCTTGTTGACGGGTCCTTTTTGACTAATCCCTTTAGACCCCTAATGCTATAATGAAATTAAACGTTGTTCCACATGAAACGCAAGCAAAGAGCCGATCGCTACTATGAATTAACATGTTTTTTTTGTTTTGTTTTTACGCATGTGCACTTGGGGTTTTTGTAAGAGGGCGGGCTTTTTGAATACAGATTTATAGATGATTTTTTTTTAAATTATCAAAAGATCCAAAACTAATAGGTAATTAGCTTTTTAACATTTCATGAACCAATAAGGCTATGGGACTTGTATGAGAGGTAGTTGGACTTGAGGTGACATTTTGTTTTTGAATGTATTATTTATTTTTTGTTAAAAGGGCCTAACTACACTTTTGTTAATATCTCGCTAAATAATACTCAGAGAGGGTCATGTGAGGAGTCATGGGACTCAGGTTGGTCAACACTTTTCCATGACCAACGAATTTACCCAAAAGATTCAAAACAGCAAGGTCATTGACCTAAGATTTTATAAACTAATAATTGAATATCAACATGTGAGGTGTCATAGGACTTAGAATGGTCAACCCTTTCCCATGGCCAATGCATTTACCAAAAATACCCAATACATCAAGGTCATTGACCTGAGATTTTATAAACTAATAATCGGGTACGAACATGTGAGATGTTTACCATGCGTGATGAAATATAGCTAGGCAGAGAAAGAATTAGTGTAGGCTACATGTATGGTGATTGACAAGTCTTTTACCATTGAAACTTGTTTTCAGATCAAACTGCAGTATAGAGTATAGGTTGCAGGTATGGGTTAATAAATGGGAAATGGTGTACGCAAACTCTGATTTATCAAGAATTAAGAATAGACTATCTTTATTTGATTGGTTAAAGAGGATAGCTAAAACACAAAAATGCTCAGTGGTTGCCGAGACAAAATGATCGCTACACACAACATGCTTTAAATACTTGAGGCTAATAATGTATACACACACTCGCTTGTTCTAAACTAAACTGTGTTGCTGTCAGTGCTCAGACAGTAGGCTGATGACGAAATGCATTGCTAACAGAAATATAATCATTTCCGGTTGTCTAATGTTACCAGCTATCCGTTTTTTTTTGTGTTGCAGTGGTAAGCACTTTTAGCTCTTGTATTGGTAGTCTTAACTCGATTTCCAGGTCTGAGGCCTAGAACGAGTCGAACTAAGAAACAAGGGCATGGTGGTGCAGTGGTTAAGCTGTTAGCCTTTTCACTAGAGGGTTCGATTTCAGGTTAATATGCATGTCATAAACATATTAAACAAAACAAAACAGAGATAACGTTTAAAACTGATTACATTTGTGTCTTTTCAAATTATTGCTTGGATTACAAATACAAAGGTGAACTGGGTTTGATATACAGTTAATGCTGTCTATCACACACTAGACTGTAAGAAAGCCAAAAGAGCAAAAGGCGTAGGTAGAGCAGTGGTAAAATTGCTATATGTAGAGAACTACCTGGCAGAGCTATATCGCATAAACAGTGCAGGATACAATCCAGCAATCAAATTTGTATCTTGTGGAACAGAGAAATGCACTTACGTGAGAAAATGCAAGTTCATGTGTGATATGACCTAACACACAAGTGTTCACCTGTGCACGTGCACAATAACAGCTAACAAGTCACATTCTGTTTAGTTCGTACGTAACGTTAGGTTAGGGCTAATGCACACACCCTAGTACCCGAGGCACATGCCATTTGAGAGCAGGACAAGGGATCTAACTTGGTGGATGGATGTGTTCTAACGAGTCATTTGTAATTGAAAGAGAATAATACTTGTTCTTAAGATGTTAAAACTGAGGAGATGGCATGTACAGTAATACGTCTTGTTATTTCCTGTGTAATATTACAGACATGGCAGAGAGCACACAGTTCTGTTGCTATGACTAACGCTGCAGTAATTTGAAACCCCACGTGTTCATCAAGACAATGGGTGATGATTATACAAAGTTAGAAGTCATTGGATATTACGCAGGTGTTCCTTCCGGTGTCATGTTGCTGACATGGCAGAGAGCGCACAGTTCTATTGCTATGACTAACGCTGCAGTAATTTGAAACCCAAGGTGTTGATCAAGACAATGGGTGATGAACATGCAAAGTCAGTAGTAATTGGATACCACACATCAAAATGGACTAAATCATAAACGTGTTGTCATAACCAGCAGAAACCTCATTTAAAGATTTTAGATTTTACATTTTAAATTTAAGATTTTTTGATTTTTAGACTTCACTTTTTTTACATTTTCCTAAAAGAGTAAACTACAAGGTCACATACCTAACTTCATTAAACCTAACTTTACCAAACCTAACTTAAGCTAATCCAAAGGCTAATGCACATACACAAAGCATATCAGGTACATGCAACTATCCTTATGCTAGGCCTAGAGGTTACTGTACAACACTACCCAAACGGATTTTTTTTTCATTTTGTTGTTTACACATATGTCAATTTTCCAATTTCCCATTTTCAGTTCTTTTTAATGTCAGCTTTATTTTTTTCAATTTCATAAAATGGAAAACATGGATTCTTGCATTTTGTTGTTTACACATTTATTAATTTCACAATTTCCCATTTTCAGTTCTTAAAATGTCAGTTTAAAGTTTTTCAATTTCATGATATAGAAACATGGATTTTCCAATTTGTTGTTTTCACATTTGTCAATTTACCAAATCCACATTTACAGTTTTTTAAATTTCAGTTTAATGTTTTTGTTCTATTTGTTAATATGGAAACATGGATTTTTTACAATTTGTGTTTTACATGTCATACAACTATCCTTATGCTAGTCTTATAGGTTACTGTACAACATGATCACTACCCCCCCCCCCCCCACTGGATATTTTTTTCATTTTTGTTGTTTACACATATGCCAATTTTCCAATTTTCCAATTTCCCATTTTCAGTTTTTTTAAATGTCAGTTTTAAGTTTTTCAATTTCATAATATGGAAACATGGATTTTGCATTTTGTTGTTTACACATTTATTAATTTCACAATTTCCCATTTTCAGTTCTTAAAATGTCAGTTCAAAGTTTTTCAATTTCATGATATTGAAACATGGATTTTCCAATTTGTTGTTTTCACATTTGTCAATTTACCAAATTCACATTTACAGTTTTTTAAATTTCAGTTGAATGTTTTTTGTTTTATTTGTTAATATATGGAAACATGGATTTTTTTTCAATTTGTGTTTTACATCCGTGCCAGGTGCAGCTTCCATGGGGGAGGAGCTCTGAACTGAGTAAGGGCTTTTCTGTACTCTGTGGAAGACGGATCTGGGCGGGGAAGTCCTCAACCCCGACACGGCGCGTCCCAATGGCTGATAGGGGCTCTTGTTGAGAGTGGTGCTTGCACCCGCGGATCAACTGAGGACATGATATAGTGGCAGCAGCTATATCATTATTGTTGATACAAGACCGATCTGTCGACCTTGCATCAGCAAACAGCTGCATCATATCTTGGCTTCCTTGGATGTTGGGATGTGATGTGGTTACTGCGCATTGAGGAAGGCAACGGGAAACCACCTCAATTATTTTTCCCCAGGATAATCTTCATGGCTGAAAACCCAATTACATTGGCCCTTAGTCCCGGGCAGACCTTAAGTGGTCAGAGGGTGCGAAGAATCTCCCGGTCAGCCCTGAAGATAGGAACGTGGAATGTACGGAGTATGTTTGAAGCAGGAAAGATTCACAATACAATTCATGAGATGAAGAGGATGAATGTGTCCATAATGGGTATAAGTGAGATGAGATGGCCGGGGACAGGAGATTGTAATGTGGAGGATTGCATGGTATATTACAGTGGTAATAATGATGCCAGGCATTTGCATGGAGTGGGTTTTATAGTGGACAAAAGTTTGCAGTCTGCTGTTATCAGTTGTATACCATTCTCCAGTAGAATAATTATGTTAAAGTTACGTGGTAAACCTTTCCACATTAATCTCATTCAAGTGTATGCCCCTACTAGTGACAAAAGCGATGAAGATGTAGAGGAATTCTATGCCCAAATTCAGACCGTCCTCAAAGACACCAAGGAACATGATGTAACCCTTGTTATGGGAGATTTTAATGCAAAGGTTGGGAAAGGTTCTGAAGAACACATTGTGGGCCAGTGGGGTCTCGGACAAAGAAACAACAGTGGGGATCGTTTAGTGCAGTTTTGTAGAGAGGAGAACTTTGTCATTGCTAATACTTGGTTTAAGCTTCCTGCCAGGAGGCTTTATACGTGGAAAGCACCTGCTGATAGTCCAGACAACATAATAAGAAATCAAATTGATTTCATTCTAATTAAAAACAGATTTAGAAACAGCGTGATTTTTGCAAAAACCTATCCAGGAGCAGATGTTCCTTCTGACCACAATCCTCTCATTAGCAAAATTTGTGTCCGGCTTAACAAGATTCCGATAAAAACAACACAAAAGAAATATGATACTGATGCCCTTCGGGAAATAAATACAAGGTCACAGGTGGCAGCTGCTCTTGCCACTGATCTTAAGACGTTGAATTCAAATGACATGCAGCTCTTGGAACTTTGGGACACTTTTAAAACCTCATTGAAGAGGGTTGGAGATCATTTTCTTAAGAACAAGAGACAACATAAAAAAGGAAGGCATGGATGTCGGAAGAAATATTGAATCTAATGGATAAACGAAGAGAGGTCAAAGGAAGAGATAATGAAGAATATTGGTTTATTCATAGATTGATAAAGAATAAGATCAGACAAGTCAAGGAAGCTTGGATGTCAGATAGGTGCAAGGAAATTGAAGAACTTAATAGTAAATATGATACTTTCCAGGTCCATAAAAAAATCAAAGAAGTTTCAGGTAGACACAGGAAAAGAAACACAGTCAACTTAGTTGATAGTCAAGGTAACACGGTATTTGAAGTTGAAGAAAAATTACAGGTTTGGGAGAACTATATACAAGAGCTATTTTATGATGATCATCGTCCATCCCGACCCGAAATTCCTTCAGTTGTTGGACCTATGATCACCATGGATGAAGTGAAATATGCGATTAGGATAGCGAAAAATGGTAAGGCTCCTGGTCAAGATGACATTCCAGTGGAATTATTGAAGATCTTGGATGATGATAGCATTGTGACGCTCACTAATTTATATAACAAGATATACGACACGGGCATATTACCAGAAGACCGGCTCTTGTCTACATTTATTGCTCTTCCGAAGAAACCGATGGCTAAGTCATGTAGTGACTTCAGGACAATCTGTCTTATGAGTCATGTGCTCAAGATATTTCTCAAAGTTATCCATAACCGCATATACAGGAAATGCGAGATGAATATCAGTGACACGCAGTTTGGGTTCCGCAACGGTCTAGGAACTCGTGAGGCATTATTAGCGCTTCAAGTTCTTTTCCAGAGATGCCGTGAGGTAAATCAGGATGTATATGCATGTTTTCTGGACTACGCAAAAGCCTTTGACCGTTGTCAGCATGATAAGTTGTATAATGCACTCAAGAACTCAGGAATAGATGAGAAAGACATTCGGATCATCATTAACTTATACTGGGGTCAAAAGGCTAGTATCAGAATTGATGGACATATATCGAGATCAGTGGAAATAATGCGTGGTGTGAGACAAGGATGCATTCTTTCACCGCTTCTTTATAATATTTATGCAGAACAGATTTTCTCTGAGGCACTTGATGGCATTCAACATGGTATTAAGGTCAATGGTAATTATATTAATAATATACGGTACGCAGATGATACTGTATTGATTGCAAATAGTTTCGAAGGACTTAAAGAGATTGTTACTATGGTGTATCAAAAGAGTAAACAATATGGCCTTGACCTCAACGTTAAGAAAACAAAATATATGATAATATCGCGAAAACCAGCATTGTCACAAGTCCTTTTAGTCGATGGACATCAGATTGAGCGAGTCAAGAGTTTGGTTTATTTAGGACAGAATATTAATGAGAATTGGGATCCTTCGGTTGAAATAAGATGCCGTATAGAGAAGGCTAGATCCATCTTTATGACAATGAAACAACTACTATGCTGTCGAGATCTCAGTATGACGCTTAAGAAAAGAATTGTGAAGTGTTATGTTGTCTCCACCCTTCTTTATGGTGTTGAAGCTTGGACCTTGTCCGTAGCTACAGAAAAGAAGATTCGAGCTTTTGAAATGTGGATATACCGGCGGATTCTTAAAATTTCGTTGACAGAACATGTGAGTAATGCCGAGGTTCTTCAGCGTGTGAGCAGTCAACCTGAGCTCTTAAACACAATTAAGAAGAGGAAATTGGAATACTTGGGACACATGATGAGGAGTCCAAAATACCATCTGCTTCAAGTTATACTTCAGGGTAAAATTGAAGGTCAGCGTGGACCGGGAAGGAGACGAATAACTTGGATGGATAATTTAAGAACGTGGTTTGGGCTGTCTTCCACGGAACTCTTCAGGATTGCACAGGATAAGAAGGTGTTAGCCATGGTGGTAGCCAACGTCCGTATCGGATAAGGTAGAAGAAGAATAAGAAGTGTTTTACATATCATGCAACTATCCTTATGCTAGTCTTATAGGTTACTGTACAACATGATCACTACCCCACTGGATTTTTTTTTCATTTTTGTTGTTTACATATATGCCTAATTTCCAATTTCCCATTTTCAGTTTTTTTATATCAGTTTTAAGCTTTTCAATTTCATAATATGGAAATATGGATTTTGCATTTTGTTGTTTACACATTTATCAATTTCACAATTTCCCATTTACAGTTCTTAAAATGTCAGTTTAAAGTTTTTCAATTTCATGATATAGAAACATGGATTTTCCAATTTGTTGTTTTCACATTTGTCAATTTACCAAATTCCCATTTACAGTTTTTAAAATTTCAGTTTAATGTTGTTATTTTTTCTATTTGTCAATTAGGAAACATGGATTTTTCCAATTTGTGTTTTACATGTTCATTTTGCATTAGGAGTGGAGAGAGGTGGGTAGTAATTATAAATGTGCAAGCAGTGTCCATTGTTGACAGGTCATTGTTGACGAGTCCTTCTCATACAACAGACAAGTGAGTTCATGTTTCACATGCATTACCTAAAATGTAATACCATGCAAGTGTTTAACATTTTACAACTAACCTGTTAGTATGATTTGCACACTACAAAGGTTATATCTGTTCTGGTAATAGAATTATTTAGCTTTGGCTTTTATATTTAATATGTACAGTTTAAAGTGATAGAAAAGTGGTAGAAATGTGGTAGCAAAGTGGTAGACAAGTGGTAGACAATTGGTAACAATGTGGTAGCAAAGTGGTAGAAAAGTGGTAGAAAAGTGGCAGAAAAGAAGTAGAAATGTGGTAGCAAAGTGGTTGAAAAGTGGTAGCAAACTAGAAAAGTGGTAGCAAAGTGGTGGAAAATATTACATGTATTGTTAAGAAATAGTTTGAGCGGTTAAATGGATTCATTACACAATAATTTTAGCATGACAAAGCTCATTTTCTATATCCAATCCTCATATTTAGAATGACCAGTTTACACATTTATCAATTTCACAATTTCCCATTTACAGTTCTTAAAATGTCAGTTTAAAGGTTTTCAATTCCATGATATAGAAACATGGATTTTCCAATTTGTTGATTTCACATTTGTCTATTTACCAAATTCCCTTTAACAGTTTTTAAAATTTCAGTTTAATGTTGTTTTTTCTATTTGTCAATATGGAAACATGGATTTTTCCAATTTGTGTTTTACTTGTTAATTTTGCATTAGGAGTGGAGAGAGGTGGGTAGTAATTAAAAATGTGCAAGCAGTGTCCATTGTTGACAGGTCATTGTTGACGAGTCCTTCTCATACGACAGACAAGTGAGTTCATTTTTCATATGCATTACCTAAAATATAATACCATGCAAGTGTTTTAACATTTTACAAATTAGCTTATGTATTAGTTTATGTGTGGGGTCTTATGTTGGCATTTTGTGTTGGCTTATTCTGTATATCGGTTTTTATGTTGGCTTTTAGGTTGGCTTTTTGTGTGTTGGCTTTAGTGTTGGTTTATATTTTGGCTTTTTTGTTGGCTTATTTGACAAGTTATTTTGTCAATGCATTTAGTGGATTTTTCTCTTGGTCTTGGAAAGTACATTACTCTATTTTATCACAACATAATGCTTACTGCCATGTTTGTAAGCAACAACAACAACACACTAAACTTTCAAAAAATCTAAAGTACTCTAAGGTACTCTCAACTCATACTCTTACCTCTATCCCATGCCTAGTCAAGAACATTATTTTTTTTCCAAAAAAAGGTGAATGGGGAAAGTAGACTATATGTTTAAACTAAAAAAAATCATATAAAGTCATATGTTAACTCTAACACCCACGTTTATCCCATTCTTAGTCGAAAAATATATTTTTTTAAATTTTTCTAAAAAATGTTGGGAAAGTTGGCTATATTTTGAAAACTAGTCATCCTATAAAGGCATATATAGACTCAAACCAATGGCTTTTATATCCTTAATCGTTAGAACAAAATATGGAATTTTTGACATTTTTTCCAAAAATGTTCATTTTTAAAATGGACTATATTTTGGAAACTAGGAATTTCACAAAAAAGTGTGTTTGACATAAATGACAGGTATTTACCCCCTCTACCCACAAAACAAGTCCCAGATCTCTGGGACAAAATCCAAAAATGTTTAATTGTGAAAGTAGGCGATATTTTGAAAATGTATCATTCTAAAATGTCATATATAGACTCAAACAAATGTCCTTTAAGTTATTTAACGTTAAAATAAAACTTAACATTTTTTTAATTTTTCCGAAAAAAGTCCAATTTTAAAAATATTCTATATTTTGGAAACTAAGAATTTTACAAAAATGTTTGTTTAACGTAAATGAAAGGTATTTACTCCCTCTACCCCAAAATTAAATTTCAGGACCCTAGGACAAAAACTGTGCAGTAGTGTGTTTTGATCGGTTCTTAGCACCACCTCCACCTCCCCACCTCACAAGATGGCGGCCGTAGCTTAACTTAACCTAGCCTAACCTAACAAGATGGCGACCGTAGCTTAACTTAACCTAGCCTAACCTAACAAGATGGCAGCCGTAGCATAACCTAACCTAACCTGACCTACGAGGTGTGATCAAAGAGTTCCAAAAATGTGGCTGCGACTTAACCAAACCTAGCCTTTTTTTGAAAAAAAAAATGTTCTTGACTAGGCATGGGATAGAGGTAAGAGTATGAGTTGAGAGTACCTTAGAGTACTTAGATTTTTGAAAGTTTAGTGTGTTGTTGTTGTTGCTTACAAACATGGCAGTAAGCATTATGTTGTGATAAAATAGAGTAATGTACTTTCCAAGACCAAGAGAAAAATCCACTAAATGCATTGACAAAATAACTTGTCAAATAAGCCAACAAAAAGCCAAAATATAAACCAACACTAAAGCCAACACACAAAAAGCCAACCTAAAAGCCAGCATAAAAACCGATATACAGAATAAGCCAACACAAAATGCCAACATAAGACCCCACACATAAACTAATACATAAGCTAATTTGTAAAATGTTAAAACACTTGCATGGTACTACATTTTAGGTAATGCATGTGAAAAATGAACTCACTTGTCTGTTGTATGAGAAGGACTCGTCAACAATGACCTGTCAACAATGGACACTGCTTGCACATTTTTAATTACTACCCACCTCTCTCCACTCCTAATGCAAAATGAACATGTAATACACAAATTGGAAAAATCCATGTTTCCATATTGACAAATAGAAAAAACAACATTAAACTGAAATTTTAAAAACTGTTAATGGGAATTTGGTAAATAGACAAATGTGAAAACAACAAATTGGAAAATCCATGTTTCTATATCATGAAATTGAAAACCTTTAAACTGACATTTTAAGAACTGTAAATGGGAAATTGTGAAATTGATAAATGTGTAAACTGGTCATACTAAATATGAGGATTGGATATAGAAAATGAGCTTTGTCATGCTAAAATTATTGTGTAATGAATCCATGTAACCGCTCAAACTGTTTCTTAACAATACATGTAATATTTTCTACCACTTTGCTACCACTTTTCTAGTTTGCTACCACTTTTCAACCACTTTGCTACCACTTTTCTACTACTATTCTACCACTTTTCTACCACTTTTCTACCACTTTTCTACCACTTTGCTACCACTTTGCTACCACTTTTCTACCATATTGTTACCAATTGTCTACCACTTGTCTACCACTTTGCTACCACATTTCTACCACTTTTCTATCACTTTAAACTGTACATATTAAATATAAAAGCCAACGCTAAATAATTCTATTACCAGAACAGATATAACCTTTGTAGTGTGCAAATCATACTAACGGGTTAGTTGTAAAATGTTAAACACTTGCATGGTATTACATTTTAGGTAATGCATGTGAAACATGAACTCACTTGTCTGTTGTATGAGAAGGACTCGTCACCAATGACCTGTCAACAATGGACACTGCTTGCACATTTTTAATTACTACCCACCTCTCTCCACTCCTAATGCAAAATGAACATGTAAAACACAAATTGGAAAAATCCATGTTTCCATATTGACAAATAGAAAAAACAACAACATTAAATTGAAATTTTTAAAACTGTAAATGGGAATTTGGTAAATTGACAAATGTGAAAACAACAAATTGGAAAATCCATGTTTCTATATCATGAAATTGAAAAACTTTAAACTGACATTTTAAGAACTGTAAATGGGAAATTGTGAAATAGATAAATGTGTAAACAACAAAATGCAAAATCCATATTTCCATATTATGAAATTGAAAAACTTAAAACTGACATTAAAAAACTGAAAATGGGAAATTGGAAAATTGGCATATGTGTAAACAACAAAAATGAAAAAAATATCCAGAGGGGGGGGGGGGGTAGTGAAATTGAAAAACTTAAAACTGACATTAAAAAATACTGAAAATGGGAAATTGGAAAATTGGAAAATTGGCATATGTGTAAACAACAAAAATGAAAAATGAAAAATGAAAAAAAAATCCATGTTTCCATATTAACAAATAGTACCTACAAAAAACATTAAACTGAAATTTAAAAAACTGTAAATGTGAATTTGGTAAATTGACAAATGTGAAAAAAACAAATTGGAAAATCCATGTTTCTATATCATGAAATTGAAAAACTTTAAACTGACATTTTAAGAACTGAAAATGGGTAATTGTGAAATTAATAAATGTGTTAACAACAAAATGCAAAAATCCAATATTTCCATATTATGAAATTGAAAAAACTATAAACTGACATTTAAAAAAACTGAAAATGGGAAATTGGAAAATTGACATATGTGTAAACAACAAAACGAAAAAAAATCCGTTTGGGTAGTGATCATGTTGTACAGTAACCTGAATGACTAGCATAAGGATAGTTGCATGTACCTTATATGCTTTGTGTATGTGGATTAGCCTTTGGATTAGCTTAAGTTAGGTTTGGTAAAGTTAGGTTTAATGAGGTTAGGTATGTGACATTGTAGTTAACTCTTTTATGAAAATGTAAAAAAAGTAAGATATAAAAATCAAAAAATCTTAAATTTAAAATGTAAAATCTAAAATCTTTAAATGAGGTTTCTGCTGGTTATGACAACTCGTTTATGATTTAGTCCATTTTGATGCGTGGTATCCAATTACTACTGACTTTGCATGATCATCACCCAATTTCTTGATCAACACCTTGGGTTTCAAATTACTGCAGCGTTAGTCATAGCAATAGAACTGTGCGCTCTCTGCCATGTCAGCAACATGACACCGGAAGGAACACCTGCGTAATATCCAATGACTTCTAACTTTGTATAATCATCACCCATTGTCTTGATGAACACGTGGGGTTTCAAATTACTGCAGCGTTAGTCATAGCAACAGAACTGTGTGCTCTCTGCCATGTCTGTAATATTACACAGGAAATAACAAGACGTATTACTGTACATGCCATCTCCTCAGTTTTAACATCTTAAGAACAAGTATTATTCTCTTTCAATTACAAATGACTCGTTAGAACACATCCATCCACCAAGTTAGATCCCTTGTCCTGCTCTCAAATGGCATGTGCCTCGGGTACTAGGGTGTGTGCATTAGCCCTAACCTAACGTTACGTACGAACTAAACAGAATGTGACTTGTTAGCTGTTATTGTGCACGTGCACAGGTGAACACTTGTGTGTTAGGTCATATCACACATGAACTTGCATTTTCTCACGTAAGTGCATTTCTCTGTTCCACAAGATACAAATTTGATTGCTGGATTGTATCCTGCACTGTTTATGCGATATAGCTCTGCCAGGTAGTTCTCTACATATAGCAATTTTACCACTGCTCTACCTACGCCTTTTGCTCTTTTGGCTTTCTTACAGTCTAGTGTGTGATAGACAGCATTAACTGTATATCAAACCCAGTTCACCTTTGTATTTGTAATCCAAGCAATAATTTGAAAAGACACAAATGTAATCAGTTTTAAACGTTATCTCTGTTTTGTTTTGTTTAATATGTTTATGACATGCATATTAACCTGAAATCGAACCCTCTAGTGAAAAGGCTAACAGCTTAACCACTGCACCACCATGCCCTTGTTTCTTAGTTCGACTCGTTCTAGGCCTCAGACCTGGAAATCGAGTTAAGACTACCGATACAAGAGCTAAAAGTGCTTACCACTGCAACACAAAACAAGTAGTTCCGTGAAGAACTATACAGCCTATTTTCATATATCCTACTTATGTTAATTGCCACTATCACCATACACAATTTCAGTTTGATTGCTGTAATAGATTCGTAGATATTGAGAACCGACTAAATATTTCGGATGGTCGCCATGTTGGATTTTATATATGTAGGTCTTAGAGTTATGTACTGTTACATGCAGATTATTGTGAACGTGTAGTATTCAAACTTCAATCGCATAGTTAGGACACATTAAAAAAGAAGGAGAGTTTGAAATTTTTCATAGCTGCCATCTTGAGGTTATGGAAACAATTGAAATAAATTAGATGCCAGTGGATTAACATTCGTATAAGGATTTACTGTACCAAGTTTCACTGCACGCGGATTGTTAAATTGCGAGAGACGGCCATGTGAATATTTATAATTCGCGTTACCGCCATGTTGGATTTGTGATCACCAGGTTATTTAATGTCCTATAGGTGAACTTAAGTTCATAGCCCCTATGAACATTAAAAATTGCAGTTTGATTGCTAAAATAGATTCGTAGATATTCAGTATCGTCTAAATATTTCGGATGGTCGCCATGTTGGATTGTTAAATGTATAGGCCATAGAGTCATGTACCATTAAAGGAAAATTATTGCGTAGGTTCATTATTCAAACTTTCACTTCGAACACATGACTACATCACAATAAATAAAATCTTAATTTTAAAATTCGCACTGCCGCCATCTTGAGGTTATGTAAACAATTGAACTAAATTAGATACCAGTGGATTACAATGTGTATAAATATTTCCTGTGCCAGGTTTCAGTGCGCTTGGAACAATAAATCGCGAGAAAGGTCTATTTAACATTTTCAAATTCGCTTGACCGCCATGTTCGTTTTGTAGTTAACCGGTTTTTGAAAGTCTTATAGATGGAATTCCAGTAGTGCCCTTTATCTCCGTACAAAATTTCAGGGGTTTACCGCTAATAGTTTCAGAGATATAGAATGCCGGTGAAATATTTCGCACATCCGCCATCTTGTGATTATGTAAACAATTGAACGAAGTTAGATGTCGGTGCATTACAATGTATATAAACATATACTGTACCAAGTTTCATTGCGTTTGGTTGGTCAAATCGCGAGAAACGTCTATTTAAAAGTCGCAAATTCGCTTGGCCGCCATGTTGGTTTTGTTGTTACCAGGTTTTCAAAAGTCACATAAGTGAACTTATATTAGTTCCCTCTATCACCATAGAAAATGTCAGGATAATATCGGTAATAGTTTCGGAGATATTGAATGCTGGTGAAATATTTCTCACAGCCGCCATGTTGGATTGGTGAGTCGTAACAAAATTTGAAGGGCACGGTCGAGGTCGCCGGGAATAGTGCTATGAACTTTCCGAGTTTCATTGAAATCACTCCAGCCATTTAGATTTTATTAGGGGGGGGACACACACACGAATCACACACACACACACACGCACACACACACGGACAAAAGGTGATCTCATAAGCCTATTTTTTCAAAATTGAAAATAGGCTAAAAATGGATAGCTGGTAACATTAGACAACCGGAAATGATTATATTTCTGTTAGTAATGCATTTCGTCATCAGCCTACTGTCTGAGCACTGACAGCAACACAGTTTAGTTTAGAACAATCGAGTGTGTGTGTGTATAGGTTATTAGCCTCATGTATATAAAGCTTGTAGTGTGTAGCGATCATTTTGACTCGGTAACCACTGAGCATTTTTGTGTTTTAGCTATCCTCTTTAACCAATCAATAAAGATAGTCTACTCTTAATTCTTGATAAATCAGAGTTTGCGTACACCGTTTCTCATTTATTAACCCATACCTGCAACCTATACTCTATACTGCAGTTTGATCTGAAAACAAGTTTCAATGGTAAAAGACTTGTCAATCACCGTACATGTAGCCTACACTAATTCTTTCTCTACCTAGCTATATTTCATCACGCATGGTAAACATCTCACATGTTCGTACCCGATTATTAGTTTATAAAATCTCAGGTCAATGACCTTGATGTATTGGGTATTTTTGGTAAATGCATTGGCCATGGGAAAGGGTTGACCATTCTAAGTCCTATGACACCTCACATGTTGATATTCAATTATTAGTTTATAAAATCTTAGGTCAATGACCTTGCTGTTTTGAATCTTTTGGGTAAATTCGTTGGTCATGGAAAAGTGTTGACCATCCTGAGTCCCATGACACCTCACTTGACCCTCTCTGATTATTAGTTAGTGAGATATTAACAAAAGTGTAGTTAGGCCCTTTTAACAAAAAATAAATAATACATTCAAACACAAAATGTGACCTCAAGTCCAACGACCTCTCATTCAAGTCCCATAGCCTTAATGGTTCATGAAATGTTAAAAAGCGAATTACCTATTAGTTTTGGATATTTTGGTAATTAAAAAAAAACTCATCTATAAATCTGTATTCAAAAAGCCCGCACTCTTACAAAAACCCCAAGTGCACATGCGTAAAAACAAAACAAAAACATGTTAATTCATAGTAGCGATCGGCTCTTTGCTTGCGTTTCATGTGGAACAACGTTTAATTTCATTATAGCATTAGGGGAACCGGTCTAAAGGGATTAGTCAAAAAGGACCCGTCAACAAGGACCCTTCCACAGGGGGCTCGTCAACAAGGACCCGTCAACAAGGACCCGTCATCAATTTGCCGTCCACAGGGACCCGCCCACAGGAACCCCGTCAACAAGGACCCGTCCACAGGGGCCTGCGTGTGCGGGGGGAACATACGATTACGTCAGCAAATCATCTCAACTAGTTTCAAATTTAGCCACTACGGCGCGTGCAACACACAGAAAGTGCGTGGGAACATACGATTACGTCAGCGAAACATGAACTCACTTGTCTGTTGTATGAGTATCAGATTAGTAGTGGCATCATGCAGCAAAAGACGTTTACTTACACAATCCATCATTATGGTAAGCATTTTTTCTTATCATTATGGAAATCTCCTTATTAGAATAAAATGTTATAGTGGTTCTGGTCACTTATAGCTAAACTGTAATAGATATGATTTTTTTGTTTCTTTATAGGCTACAACAATAAATATTCTCAATGTTATGGGGGTAGAACTGTTGATTAGATAGAAAAAAAGCTCACTGAATTACCAATGCATACTCTTTTCCGTATCACTTACATTCCAAAAGTGGACACAATGTATGGTGAACGTGTATTATGTGTTAGTGAAAATTTTCAGACATTCCTTTCTACACGTTTTAATGATATATGTCAGAAAAGTGTGCTCGAGGATCTAAATCGTGGTGGACATTCTCTATATCTAATTTATGAAGGTATAAAAAACAATAAATGTATTGTACATTCTGACTTTGAAGTTAGTTTAGGTTAGGTTAGGTTAGGTAAGATGGTATCTGGTTTGGTTAGGTAATGCACCCTTCAATAAAGCATGGTTTTCTCAAGAGTCATCTACGGGGTCGTGTTCAGTCCTGACTGCGTTACGCAGCAAAGTTCGGTTAAAAACAACATGCTCTAACGAATAGAAAGTTTCATGACAGAGGCTATACTAGAAATAAAAGAATAACAAGTAGAATAAAAGAAATTTAATGACTGAAAATTATGTGCATAATAATAATAATAATAATAAATAAAAGAAATCCTCCCTGACTTTCACCCCTTAATGAATAAATACAACACTGAGCGGTAGGAACTCGCTCGTCACAACAAAACAATGTGAATGCAGCTTCACACAAAATAATTAATCATAACATAAACTTTGAGCTGTAAGAACTCGCTCGTCAACATATGGATACAAGTCCATTTTTTTCTGGTCAAGAAGTTATATAATGTGTGGTGTACTGCTCGTTAATAAGAAACTGAGTACTGATGCGAGTCCGTTTACAACTGAAACAGACATGTTGCTCACGGAGTTGCATCTTTTAAATCACACTACGGCTATGGGACCCACCCTTAATTAATACACTATAATTACTACTGACACATGCAAGATCTAATAATACAAAAATATGAAGAATCTCCCCGAGATTCTAGCTGGTGCCAGAGCACATAAATGAACAAAAGGAGCATGCCATAAATAGGCCAAAACGCTCTCATCATAACTTGGGAACATAGCCTCGCGCACCCTAACTTGACACGGGTCATTGAACGCGTAAAGTAAACACACAAAAATTGAACCGACTACAACAAAATACAAGCCTAACGGCTGAAAAACTATGTTTACATTTTTATAAAACGCCAGACAAACAGGAGTTTTGGGAGCTACCTTACAACTATGGACAGCACCCATTTAATCATTCAATACTCATTATAACCGATCAGGTTTTGTGAATTTTAAACAACGTCTTAAATTGAAGTACGGAATCCAGGCCTGTTACTAATGACAAGTCGCGTTATCTGATTTGAGCGCGCCCCTCTTGTATGAGTCAACGCTGCCTCAATTATCTCTCTCAGTCGTTCAAGCCAGGTGCAGTTTCCGTCTGGAAACGCAAACATATCTCAATCATCCCCTTGGATGGCAAGAAAACACAAATATATACCACAAGTCCAGCCTCGCGAGGTCATGAACTGGGCTAATGTGGAGCAAGTCAGAATAATCACCCTGATATATTCTCACTAGCACATCATAAAAATCACACTACGCACCAAAAGCTTGGACTGACTCTCATACACTTACCACCGGGTCGGCTCAAAACAGATCAACAATATTGCGTCCATTGACACATTTAAAAAATACACAACAAAATCTCGGGTGCAAAGTGCCATCCCGTTCAGCTCTGCTGAAAAAGCAATTATCAAAATAATCCTGATCCGTCATAAAATTCTACTCACAAATAATCTTTACCCTCCAAATTCTATTTTTAATCTCAAAATTAATTCAGTTCCATTTCTGTTATAAGGCATACCTCCGAATAATCATGCTTGACCGCGATTTACGCAAGCGAACGCGAGCCAGAGCTGCGCGTCGCCCCGTAAAGTTGAACAAACACAAATCACAGTATTTACAAATTACACAACGCTCGGCTAGTCCCATAACTTAACGTGTCAGTAAAACAAAAACTAAGAATCTGCATTACCAAACAAGCAAACTAATATCTACAAAATATGTCCCATAATACCATAGCTGATTTAATAAATAAATAAATTCATTTGTACTCAATCCTTTTAAAACAGCATCAGGAAAACGTCTGCAGCCATTTCCTTTAAGATGTTTATCTCGTGATCGACATCTTCTGGCAAATGTCCTGCTGGTTCCAAGATCCGGTCTCGTTCCTAGACGTCATCTCGTGCTGAATTAAATAAAGTTTTGTCAGATACACACACGATATATTTCCTACTATATTCACCTATCAAGTACTAAATTCCTTGACAGTCTATTTGGTGAATTATTTCGATGAACTGGTCCTACTGATAGTGCTGGGACTACAAATAAATCACTGAAGTTTCACTTATAACTTGACGAAATTGTGCCATGTTCAAATAAAAATCAACGACACGTCCTCAGACGCACGAATTAAAGAGTGTGAACGTTACGTCCTCAGACGCACAAAAATAAGTGTTCTCTCGAAGCATTTTGGATCCTTATAAATGAAACTGACTAGGGTAGGTGTGGAAGGGGATTTATGAATAAAATATTCCATAATAATTATCAGACTAGCATGCGATCGGTATCATTGAGTTCGTAGCAGTGTGGAGGTTACGATTATGCTTTAGTTGGCTCGAATCGATCGTGGAATTAATCCGTAGATAACTCCCGCGTTAATTTACCAGGGTGCGTCACCAAGCCGAGTTGCCGCTAAAACAAGGCGTCTTGATATTATTGGCCCAGTCTCTTGTATGTCTTTGCGCGCTTTTACATGTATTTCTGCAGTAGGGAGTGGTTAACATGATGATTGACCAATTGCCTCGTAAAGTTAGATTTTCTTCTTGGCGCCAACCTTCATAGCAACAGGCCATAATGTGCGTGCCCAAGTCGTCTCCACGCTAAAAGTTGCACCTGTCCTATGTGTCAAGAATATTTATGCTTCTTCCTGAAATACCACAGGAGCTTAAACCATTGTGTCCTCTCGGCCACTGATTTCTCAATATTTCCCAACACCGTCTGGCTCTCATATCTGCTGTCTGTAGAAATGTATGAAAAGATGATGAATAATTATTAGAATCCTTTATACAGCCTGTGGATAAAGGGTTCAGTAAGGTTAGGTTAGGTTAGGTTAGGTTAGGTAAAGTTGGGTTAGGCAGAATGTCAGCGGTATGAATCAAAAGCCAGCTCCTGTCAGTTTTGCCTCTCAAGGTTGAGTGAGCCTCCACAGTAACAGCCAAGAATGCAAGCCACTACACCAAGAGGTGGACAATATAAGGCTGGTCTTGAATGTACATGATCAATCAATAATTACCTCATAATAATGATAATAATAATAATAATAATAATAATAATAATAAATATTCCATTTAGTAACTTCACGGCCGATCCTGTGACGTCATTCACGGTCTCAGGGCGTGGCAGCCGTTTTGCCCATTAGCCACTGCGCCAGCTCTGACTGACCCCTCCATAAGAATAACATAGGGCAGTTGCGCGCGGCGGCCATCTTGCCCATTAGCCCCTGTGCCAGCTTCGGCCTATATATCCTACTCAGGTGGCTTAGAAAGTTTAGATTTTTGTTTAGTATAAAATTACCAGGTCGCCTCCGTAGCGTAGCGGTCAGCATGGTTAGCTGCCGCCCCGGAGGTCCTGGGTTCGATTCCCGGCTCTGCCACGAAATTTGAAAAGTGGTACGAGGACTGGAATGGGGTCTACTCAGCCTCGGGTGGCCCAAATGAGTAGAGGGGGTTCGATTCCCCCTCAGTCATCCTCGAAGTGGTTTTCCATGGTTTCCCACTTCGTCTTCGGGCAAATGCCGGGATGGTACCTTCTTCAAGGCCTCGACCACCTCCTTCCCTCTTCCTTGCTTATCCATCCTGACCATCCCTTACCTTCCCTCATGAGGCCCCTGTTCGCTTTGCAGGTGAGGCCGCCCGGGCGAGATGCCAATCACACCTCACCAGTTGTATCCACTACGATTAGATGTTCCCAGCTCTAGGCCACTGCTCGTAGAGGTGGTAGTGGTGAGTTCCCTCGCTGAGTCCGTGGGTTCTACCAACCTACAGGGTAAACGACTAAGAAAGAAAGAAAGAATAAAATTACCAACTATTGACCAAACGGAAATGACATAAATTTGTTTTTTAAAATGTTGCTCAATTAATTGTGTAAAATAAGCCATTGTCACAACGCAGTGTTCTTGAGTTTTAACTAGAATAGTGTTTGCTTTACACAAAAGCTGAAGAAGAATCCATCGAAGGGTTGAAGCATGTCTATAATTAAATAAATAAGTATATGTTTCTTGAAATGTATAGATAGAAGTATTATTTTAGGAGGAATATCTAAGTCAATACGATCAATACCGATCACAGTAAATGTTATTGCCATTTCATGAATGATAAGCAGGCCTAACATGTTATCTCAGTCCAAAGAAACTCTGCCAGGAACCATCGCCTACGCACTTCACTGGCGAAGGTCATCTTACAGTTTACTATGCAATGCTATAAACTTGTGATGAGGACTGAAGTAAATGTCACCATGTTTGAGGTTATGAGGACGTGAATGTGTGGTTAATCAAGACGTTGTCTTACACTCACACATATGTTAGACACCCTAAACAATGGATACAAGTCACGATTTATTAAAATTGCCTCACCTTTCAAGTTTTATCGTCCTCTTCGTTCTGTCATGTTTAGCTCACAATAGTGAAAGTGATGAAACGCACCGCATTAATCAAAAGACTATGAGGTTACGGTGCAATAAAAATTTGCTACATGACTTGTCCAGTAAATCAGCCAAGATAAGTAGACTGTACATTTTAATGTTACAAGGATCGGCGCAATGAAATCTCCTAGCAATTCGATTAGTTACAATATCAAGTGTATCCCCTCCCTATAAGATTTACTCTTGATCTTTGCTCCCTCGCTTATGCTTATGCTTATATCCTCTGAAACGGTTCGGCAATGTATTCTCTGTTCGACTTAAAGTACAACTAATTCGCTCTCTGATACTACCTATATTTGACTACTGTGACACTGTGTTGACTGAAATAACCTGCGACAGTAACAAGAAACTGGACCGGTGCCTCAACAACTGTGAAAGATATATATTTGGCCTGCGATATGATGATCATATATCACCCTATTATAAGGAGCTGTCGTGGCTTCGAGTGCACCAGCGTCGTGAACTCAACATGTTATCACTACTGCACAAAATATTTTCCGCTAATACCCCTAACTATCTTGTTTCACCGTCTTCTTACCTCTTGTTCTATCATGACCACAATACGAGATCTGGCTCCTCTCTTGCCATACCTATAAACCGTAGTGCTGTTTACAACCGCTCGTTCATTATCTCTGCGTCCAGGTCATGGAATTTGCTACCTGTGAACATTAGAGACAATCCCTCTCAACGCAATTTAAAAAATTTAAAGTGGCTTGCTGCAAGTATTTGCTGGGTGGATCCCGATGACTTCCTGGATAAATGTTGAATGAACGAATGAATGAATGAGATGAATGATCGGATTACTGTAGTTACGTCATTTAAGTGTACTTTACTTTGTGTATTTTTGAAATTGATGATTCTACCATTATTCATGTTATCACTATTCTTATTGCTATTAATATTATTTGTGCTATTGGTATTTGTAATTATAAGTCATGTAGATGTATACTCTTCTAGTGGTTCAGTGTAAGAGAGGGCCTTGAGCCCTAACTTCGCCACCAATAAAGGCATTATCTATCTATCTATCTATCGCAGTTACCACTTCTCCAGTGGGATTAAATTTACATCTCGCAATCATTTGCGATTCTCATAAATTAAATTAATGGTCGTTTTAGTAGTGCTCTTTCTAGAAAATTAAACATCACACGTGAGTAAATCTTACTGTATCTATGACTGTCTTCCCCCTTATTATTCCTGGCGGCTTCGGTGGCGTAGTTGGTAGCATGCTGAGCTTCTATGCCCGAGATTGCGGGTTCAAACCCGGCCGAATTCGTCGAATATCTTAAGAGCGTTAAAAATCCCTCAGTATGCATTCCTTCGGAGGGGAAGTAAAGCCAGAGGGCCCATGTCTTAGAATTATGACATGTAAAAGAACCTTCCACTAACTACAATAATTATGTGAAGCTAAATTTGAAGGTTAGTTTTTTATTAACTCTCTATTAAGTTTCAAAGTACGTCGTCAGGTGCCGGTTGTGGTGGAAACTAGTAGCCAAGTTCACAGCTAGGTGTCATTGACGGTAGCATTTGGTAAAAAAAGGTAGGAACTACTTGAAATTGATCGTCTGCAGTCGTTACCTGAATTACAGATAACACACACTAATACAGCCATCACAATTAACACCGGTTATCATACAGATTCTACACACCCCCCAAGTACACGGGGCTACATGACCGCGTTGCGGCAGCCCCTAAACTGAGGAACCAACCAGACTTATTATTCCTATTTCAATGGGTCCGGGATGTAGCACGTTATTTTTCTAGCCGAATTCCCATCTTGACACCAACTGAACCAAACCAAACTAAACCCCGTGGCACTACAGCCCATGAAGGGCCTAGGCCTACCAATCTTGGTCTCCGTGACCGGGGCGCTGCCTCATTGTCAGACAGCTACTTAATTGTCCTCACGAGACTGAGTGCACCCCGTTCCAGCTTTTACGTCAGTTTCTAAAATCTCTGACAAAGCCAGGAATTGAAACCGGGCCTCCGGGTGTGAGGCTGGCGCGCTATCCCAACACCACTGGGCTGGCACCAACAGCATGAGAGACTCTAATGAAGGGTGAAAATAAAAACTACTAGCTATTTATGGATTGCCGTGAGACAAAGCGTGCTTAAGAAAGAAGTTATGTACAGTAGGCTATTTACAAAACTAGCGGATCCATGCGTGAACTCTCGCATGTGTGTAGACCACCCGCGTGGCTAGATTGGTATGCGGGCTAGACGCGACACAGTTTTAGCAGGGGATAGCATCTTGTTTATTTGTTTAATCGCACTTTTTAAACAAACTGTTGTTATTTATGAGATCATAGTAAAATTCGTCACTACTGTGGGTAATTTTCTTTCTTTAGAATGCTCATTTGAGAGAGGCAGATGACCTCGTAGTTCCACCTCTTAAAACCTCAATAACTAACAAACTAGAATGCTTATAAGGTGCGTTCAAAAAGTAACGAGCCGGAGGCTGTAATGCGCAAACCGGTGACGACATCGGCTAATCGTGGCGTGTGTAACGAGGTGCGGTTCCGACCAGAGCGTGGAAGTTCACAGCCCGTCGCTAGAGGGCACGCGTGCACGCCACGTGACGATACAAAGCGAGAAGCAGCATTCATCAATCGTCCAACCAAGACCAAGACAGTAGGCCATTCGACATGCTTCCTGGTGTGGTTGAAGACTGTGAGGCACCTATTGGGCACACACTTTCCGTAAGTGCAGTCGTTCCTTCATGATGGTGTGTACACTTCCGACGCTCAATCCGACCACGGTGGCTATGGCGTTCACTGTCAGTCGGCGATTCTGCGTAAGGAATGCATCAACCAGCTGGACGTTGTCATCGGTAATGCAGGGGGGTGCCCCAGACCGGGGATCATCGGCTAACGACACCCGTCCTTCCCTGAAGTGCTGTTGCCACGCCTTGACCCTTGCAAGGGACATGCAGTGTTCGCCGTACACTTGTGACATTCGGCGATTAATGTCTGCTACCCCTACTCCTTTCGCTGTCAGAAACCGAACAACACCTCTTTGCTCTTCGTTTGACGCCTCCACGTCACTGTTTGCAATGCGACTGACAGTGTTGGACGAATGATGCATGCTGCTGCTCGCTTTGTATCGTCACGTGACGTGCACGCGTGCCCTCTAGTGACGGGCTGTGACCTTCCACGCTCTGGTCGGAACCACACCTCGTTACACACGCCACAATTAGCCGATGTCGTCACCGGTTTGCGCATTACAGCCTCCGGCTCGTTACTTTTAGAACGCACCTTATATTTGTTACTATCGATTACTTGTGCGACTGGCTGCCTGGCGCAGCGGTAGCGTGTTCGCCTGCTCTGCCCAAGGCTGCATGATGAAATCCTGGTGCAGCCAGCTGTCATTTTAGGGTACGCAAAAGTAAGGGACCGGAGTCAGTAGATTTACTTGCACGTTAATGAACCAAAAAGAGTAACAACATTTAATTATCTAGGTTCTGTCATTGCTGAAGATGGCACGATAATCGCCGATACAATCCATAGGGCCACGTCTGGAATGGAACAAATGCCGCGACCTAACAGGAGTTTTATGTGATCCGAAAATACCCACAAGAACGAAGGATAAAATCTAAGAAGTGATTATCCGGGCTGTTAGGCCGTGGTCCAGTAGGGCTGTTGTTTCCCGACGTTTCAGCGAAGACTGCGTTCGCCATTCTCAAGGGTCTTCTCTTTCCGATGGTCAGAGGTAGACTGAAGTTGCGCTTTTTTTTTCGGGGGGCCCCGAAAGAGTACCCGCATCCCCCGCGTGGCACCCGACCCTACTACTGGTGCCTCCGACATGCAATTAATCTACGATAGTAGAAGAGAAAGCATAGGGGATTGGATAAAAGGAATGTCTTTTAGGACTTAGTGCCTGTCCCATCGCGGTCGCGATCTACCAGGCATAATTAAAATATATTAACATAGGTATATTTTATATATGAGCACATATAAATATGTACTCATATATAAGGGTAAGATTGTAGGGCCAGGGAAAACCGCATAGGCAGAAAGGAAAGATTGCCTACACGTAAAACCGGGCGGCTTGGTTATTGCCACATGCAAGGATAATGTGGGTATGGAAATGAGTAGGTATGTTAGTTGGGAGAAGGTATCATGCACCAGATCCATGTCTGTCTTCTCGCCAGTTCTTCTCCGGGGAATCCGTTAGAACTCGGCACTGCTGGGATCAGCGCGGGCCTTGCCGGCTACCGAGCAATGGCACAAGTATCCGGAGAACCTGCGCCACTACCCGATCTCCATGGGGTCCCTGGTACCGAGCCTCCGTCACCGGAGAGTGGAGGGAGGGGCCTCGCCTGCCGAAGCAGGGGCCTAGCGGGCGGTCCATGGGAACGAGCCACCTTCCTCTCTGCTCTTGCCATGGACCTGTAGACAGGGCAATTGCGATGGGATGACGGATGGTCACCCATGCAGTTGGTGCACACTGGCACGTCCCGCGGCACCGTGCAGTCATCACACCTACCAGCAACAGCCGTTTGAGGAGTATTAGTGGGGCCCTCTTAAGCCACCCTGGCATTCCCCAACATCTACACATTTCACCCAAATCAAACAATCAAACAGAATCCTACACTCAAACAGATGACACTCACGAGCCCAAACAGGACGACACAACTGCCAAAATCCCTGTCCCGCCGCCTCTGCCGCCTACACTCAAATACACAAAGGCTTCCCAAACATATTCACCAGAACTCTTTCACGAACACTCACAAACCGAACCCAATGTGGCCGAGACATGGACACAAACACATCTTGCGCACACCCGGCCTAAACGCAAGCACAAATTGACTCAATTCACCAGCCCAATAAACCACACAATCGCAAACAAATCTTCAGACATCAAACAAAGTACCAAGCCAACAACACAAGAACACAGTGGCTCTCAAACAACGCAAGATACCATTCCCTCACAGGCAGTCGCCCCACCTTCAGAGAGCGATGTCACACCTGACAATCTCCCTCCCACTGCCACAGTAGAATCAAATCCTCATCCAAAAACACCGGCGACTCGTCGCCCTCCTCCCAAACCACATACTACACTCATATTCCAATGTTTTAACTGCCAGCGATTAGGACATAATGCCGCTAGTTGCCCCCACGAGGCTCGCTGCAATCGATGTGGAGGTCATCATCACCACGCCGATTGTAGTGTAGCCAGAGACAAACCAAGGTGCGTCAACTGTGGTGGTGCGCATGCGGCCTCTTATTCCGGTTGCGCTCACATAAAAACCGCTATCAGGCGACGGCAGTTGAAATACAGACAACGCGAACACCCTAACATCCCCTCCCTCATGTCTCTCAAAATCTCTCCCCCTCCTACTAACACCAACTCAGTTCTCACACAGCTACTACAGCTCCTTTCCCAACTCTCAACCATCCCACAGCCATAAACCCTCAGCCAAAACCGAACCCTGGATTCTGGGACCTCTGGGTGTCTGCCTGGGGGCTGGGTCCGAACCCGGTCGCCCGGGATGGCGCTTGGCGGACCAGAAAGCACACTACAGGCCATTAAACTGCATATCCCAACAATTACAACACATTCCGCAACTCTAAATTACTCAAACAACAATATTCTACCCACTCAACTCCACTCAAACCCTCAAGTCTATCCGACAGTTACTGCAGTCGAACACAGGACCCGCTGGCTCGTGGCGGGCTGACCTGGGGACTAGGTGAAAGCCTGTTCACTGGGGATGGCGCACTGCGGGCTGGCGGGGCTCATACACCTCACACATATCTCAACTCATATTTCGAAACCCAAAACTTCATTATTTTTAAATTAACTTACTAAAGCCGTAACTTTTAACTCCATTTAGAAGCACAAAAATTTGCATATTCTCTGAAATACAGAATAGAGACTGCAGAACTCGGATAGCCAATCACAAGCCTTCGTACAACGTCCGACTAACTTTTTCACCCAAATAGCCACACATTTAAACAAAAATTAGTCTACAGCATAGTCAATACCACAAATTACACTTTTCAACACAAAAACAACAAATTTCACCATCCGGAATACATAAAACAGACCAAAAACTAACAACCAATCACAGCTCAGAACAGACACCCGCTCAGCCGGCATATTCAAATACAGCCATTCACAACACAGCCCATGCACTGCTTACAAAATCATTAAATTTATCATCATTCCCAATAGCGAGGCTTATTATTATTATTATTATTTTATTTTTAAACCAACTAACCTACTACAGGTCTTTCCATCTTTCATACTATCAAACGCCTACCCACTAGAGGTCTGTCTTCCTTCCTTAAACTAAAACGTAACTTTTTCAAAGCATTTGATTATTATTATTATCAATAAGCTGAAGCTACTGCAACGCCGGCCATGGCACACGTTTTACATATAAAGCCAGAACACCAGGCTAGTAACTAAAGAGCTCGACTGCTATGACAACTGTTCATTCCCCGAAAATTAAAATTAAATTAACAAACCTTTTATTTTTATTCCACCTTATATCAAACAAATTCTTTTCAAACCATCTAAATCTTATACACGCGCCGCCGAAGCGATTGTCGGCCGCTTCGCGGCCGACACATCGCTTGCGGCGGTAAAACTATATTTTTAACATTAAACAATTCTTCAACTTATTAATTAATTTCAAAATTACGTCCCCAAAATAACATACACCAGGCAGAGTAGCGCATAGTCGCAACGGTACCTGGCCCCCTAGCGCCGCTGGTCTGCTCGCTTCGCTCGCAGCCAGCGGCTTCAAAACCGATTAGCAGCAGCTTCGATGTCCTCGCGGAAACGTTCAGCACTTTCCGTCGTGGCCAGGTGGGCCTTGTCCAGGTAGGCCTCGATGACGTACCTCTCTTCGTCCTGGGTGAAGCCTGGCCTGTAATAAACAAAGAAAGCCCAGGAGCTGGGGTCGTAGCCACATGCTCGCTCGGAGCCTGGGGAAGTGGCCCCAGGGTGCCCATGCACGGTGTCCGAGCTCACATCGCTCGCCCAGCTGAACCTGGCGTCCGGGCTGCTGCTGCTCTCCTGTCGCGGGGAGCTAGCCTGTCCTGGCGTCCGACTCTTCTCGGACTCGGCTAGCTCAGAGGGCCCTGGGGAGGCGTCGGTTGGCTCGGACCGCAGGGACACCTGCGTTATGTCCGGGCTACCTGTGCTCCCCGGGTCGGGATCTACTCCAGCGTTGCGTGCGCCAGCCGGGCTGTGAGGCACCCGCACCTCTTCAACGGCTGGCGGCTTCTGCGCCGCTGACGTCTTCTCACCAAGGGCCTGCTGGCGTGCCCGCGTGACCGGAGGAGAGGGCCCTGTGCAGGTTAACTCCCCACCCAAGGAGCCTGCCGATCGTGGCCCTCTACCTCTCCGGGCGCGGCTGCGCCCGCCTTGACCCTTGGCTGGCTCGCCGGTCCTCAGCTGCTTCCTCCACTCGATGGTCCCGCTGCTCGTAGTCTCCATCCTGGTGAGCTGTTAGCACAACTTTGCTGGTCTGCTGCTGCCACTTTTTTTTTTATTCGGGGGGGGGGGGGGGGGGGGCGAAAAGGTACCCGCACCCCCCGCGTGACACCCGACCTTACTACTGGTGCCTCCGACATGCAGTTAGTCTACGATAGTAGAAGAGAAAGCATAGGGGATTGGATAAGAGGAATGTCTTTTAGGACTTAGTGCCTGTCCCATCGCGGTCGCGATTTACCAGGCATAATTGGTAGATGTTAACATAGGTATATTTTTATATATGAGCACATATAAATATGTACTCATATATAAGGATAAGATTGTAGGGCCAGGGAAAACCGCATAGGCAGAAAGGAAAGATTGCCTACACGTAAAACCTGGCGGCTTGGTTATTGCCACATGCAAGGATAATGTGTGTATGGAAATGAGTAGGTTGCTGCCACTGGCAAGGTATCCTTCCTATAACGATTCAGACACCGGGTCGGTTCACTGCGCGGTTCGGAACTTTCCGCGCCAGGAGTGGAGCGCGCTGATTGGCTGCCAGTACCGAGAGGTGTGCAATGCTCAGCCAATGGTTTGATGTCAGTTGATCTGAGGACGGGATGCCAGATTTTGTTCACCCGTTCGCTCTCTTCTTTCCGGTTGAAATTATTAGGGTGTTTGAAAATTTCAATAGCCCCCACTGCAGCCTCGCGTGGTAGTGGACGGTGCTGGACAGCACCTCTGTGCACCCGTAGTGAACATCATGGCCTTTAAGAAGGGAATGCTCTGCCACTGAGGACTTCTCCATCTGGCCCAGCCGGCTGTGTCGCTCGTGTTCCTTCAGCCTGGTGGCAATACTGCGCTTCGTGGTACCAATATAAACATGGCCGCAGCTGCAAGGTACCCTGTAGACGCCCGCACTGGAATGGGGATGGCGCTTGTCCTTGGCAGATCTGATTAAATCGCGTATCTGTCTCGTAGGCCTGTATACGGTCCTGATGTTATGATGGCGGAGTATTTTGCCTATCCGGTCAGTCACCTTGTGAAAGTACGGGAGGTACGTCACTGCTGTCGGCCAATCCTGTTCCCCCTCCGTGGACACCGGTTGTCTGGGATGACTTGCCCGTTGGATCTCCTTACTGGTGTAACCATTGGCGCGGAGAGCTGTGTTGAGGTGACGTAGTTCCTCTTTCAGGTGGTGGGACTCACAGATACGCTTAGCAGGGTTGAACAGAGTCTTGATGACTGCGTGTTTTTGTTTAAGGTGGTGGTTCGATGCCTTCTGTAGGTACCGGTCAGTGTGGGTAGGCTTCCTGTAGACAGTTTGCCCCAAGCGAAGGTCCGGAGTTCTCGTAACCATGACATCAAGGAAGGCGAGAGAGTGGTTTTTCTCCTTCTCCATGGTAAACTGGATGCTGGCATTTAGGCTGCTCAGGTGATCCAGGAACCGTTGTAGCTCTTCCTCTCCATGACTCCAGACCACAAATGTATCGTCCACATACCGTAACCAGACTTTCGGCTGGAGCGGCGCAGTCTCCAGGGCCATGCTTTCAAACTTCTCCATGAAGATGTTAGCAACGACCGGGCTCAGAGGACTACCCATAGCGACGCTATCGGTCTGCTGATAGAAGTTACCATTCCACAAGAAGTAGCTAGCAGTGAGGCAGTGACGGAACAGATCAGCGATGTCAGAAGGGAAGATCTGGGAGATGTGGTCCAGAGTGTCTCTCAAAGGTACCTTGGTGAAGAGGGACACCACGTCGAAGCTCACGAGATGATCAGCGGTTTCCAGTTCAATCTCCTCGAGTTTCTGGATGAAATGGCCGGAATCAATGATGTGAGTCTGTGTGTTGCCAATGTGAGGTTGGAGCAAGGATGCCAGATGCTTCGCCAGGCTGTAGGTCGGTGAACCAATGGCACTTACGATGGGCCGTAATGGTACGTTCTCCTTGTGAATTTTAGGCAAGCCGTAAAGTCTAGGAGGCAGGGCTTCACTCTTGATGGTCATCTTCTTGGCATCATCTGGTAATGAAGAGGCTTTGATCAGAATGTTAGTTTCCCTTAATACACGGTTTGTGGGGTCTTTAGGCAGCCGTTGATAAGTCTGAGGATCCAGCAGTTCCGAGATCTTGGCGGTATAAGAATCGGTGTTCATGACAACAGTGGCGTTTCCTTTGTCAGCCGGTAGAATAACGATGGTGTCATCTTGGTTCAGCGTTTTTATGGCCTTCCTCTCCATCGCCGTGAGGTTACTCTTGGTAGCAGGTGCTTTCCGAAGAATTCGCGAAGTTTCGCCTCGGATTTCCTCTGCCTGCGTTGTAGGGAGATAGCGGATAGCTGCTTCAACGTTCGCGATTATGTCTTCAACAGGAACCATACGGGGAGTGACCGCAAACTTCCCACCTTTAGCCAAGAGGGTCGTTTCCGCTTCAGATAAGTTACGGTCCGTCAGATTGACGACCGTGCTGGAGGTCTCGAGTGCCGTGCCAGATGAAGATGGAGCCGTCTGGCAGCGCTCGAATTTGTTCTTCTGGCGTTCGCTTACCTGGTCAAAGGTGGACTGCATAGAGTAGTTAGTTATGCTGTCTACTTTATCCCAATCCTGCGGTGAGAGTTCTGTGCTGAGTCGGAAGTGGAGTTCCAGAAGTGTCTTGTCAGTGCCAGCAAGTTCCTTGCGAGTGTGGTGAATCCGTTCCCGTAATAGCGAGAGCTCGGCCCGGTCATAGATGCGGTGCGACTGCGCTGAACCGAAGTGTCTTTTCATCCTAAGAAACTTAGGAACTGTCCGAGAATCTCTGCATCTGAGAAGAAATGTCAGTCTTCCTCTGACCATCGGAAAGAGAAGACCCTTGAGAATGGCAAACGCAGTCTTCGCTGAAACGTCGGGAAACAACAGCCCTACTGGACCACGGCCTAACAGCCCGGATAATCACTTCTTAGATTCTAACTCCGGCCGTGAAAGCCTAAGTTTGTATATACGAAGGATAAAGTTTATAAAACTGGCGTAAGACCAACCCTACTCTATGGTGGTAGCCAACGGCCTGGCCATGCTGAAACACCGGATCCCATGAGAATTCCGCAGTTAAGCAGCATTGGACGTGGTCGGAACTTGGATGGTATGCCGGTTCTAGGTACTGCGCGCTGTTAGCAAACATAAGGAGGAGCGGAAAGATCCCGGCCACCCTACCGCACGTAAACTCCGGCTGAGGATAGCCTCTTCGGAGGCTCGGACCTGCATTCGGGCAGAATACCAATTTCATTTTATTTTCATGGTAGTGAATCATGGGCTACTACAAGGGCACATGAGCAAAAGTTACATACAACAGAAATGCGTATGTTACGATGGGCAGGTGTAGTTACCCTCAAAGATAAAATCCGTAATGAACATGTGCGAGGCAGTTTCAAAGTAGTGCCTATAACTGAGAAAATTTTAGAGTCCAGGCTAAGGTGGTATGGACATGTTATGCGAAGACCGGAAAATCATGTAGTGAAGAAGTGCCTTTCCATGACTACACAAAAGAGAGGGAGGGACAGACCTCAAAATACATGGATGACGAATATCCAGAGGGACATAAGAGTATTGGGCCTATCTGCTGATGATGCTTTACAACGAAACGACTGGCGCCTCAGGATTAAAAAAGCCGACCCCACGTAACGAGAAAAAGCGAGGAAGTAGAATATGTTAATGAACCACTTCGGGACATTATTCCGGCACCCCGGCGCGGCGTGGCGTCTCTAAAAACGCCTCAGTAGTTAAAGGGGCTATACCAATAACGTTATTATGGATTAATTTTGAGCGCCCCATGTGTATATACCAGCCACATGGCTTTACTGTTACGTCGAAAAACTCAAATGCATCAACGGAGAATCAAATCCGCCTTGGAAGGAGGCAAGCAGCTCGACTCTAGACATCAGAAATATTAGTCTACTGTAAAGAAAGTGTAAAGTGACTTCTATGCCACGGATACAATGGTAGACAACAGTTAGACAAACGCAAACCAACTCTTGCACTAAGATCTAACAAAATTTGCAATACACCGTTGCCATCATAAAATATGTCGAAACAAACAAGAAGTTCCGTGACGAACTAAAGAGCCTACTTTTCTTAAAATTTAAGATTCATGCCAATGATTAATCTATATGGATCTATCTAGAATAATGACGAAAGTAAGTTGGTAATATCGAAATTTCTAATTAGTTCGAAATACTGTATACCTGGCATAATGTAGCCTAATAGAGAACTACAGTTGGCAGCCCTGGTGACTGAATATATTCTTAGTTCCATCTATTAAGGTACAGAATACAAAATTTGGTTGAAGTCCAATGGATAGCATGGACGTTACATGCAGTTAAACATTGGATCTAACAGCACGCGTAAAATCATGTTGGCAACAATAACATACATGTATTGGTCAGAAATAATCTGAAATAATATGATCTATTGTTGTGTCAATTTTGAATGAAATCCATTAGTTAGTATAGAAGTTACATGCATTTTAAAATTGGACTTGTCAGCAGGCTAAGAATCATGTTGGTAGCACTGACGTATATACATTACTCCAAATTAATATAGAATGTCAGGTACTGTACGTGTGCATAGTTTAAAGCTGTCGGCTTGCATACTTTCTGATATATGGGTATTTTGATTTTTAAAAATTCGAGCATTTATTAACAGTTGGCAGCCCTGGTGGATCTTAATAATACGCTCAGTCATATCTGTTTACGTACACATAGCACATACGAAATTTGGTTGAAATCCAATTGATAGTGTAGATGTTATATGCATTTAAAATTTGGACCTATCAGCAGGCTTATAATCATTTTGGCTACACTGCCATTTATGGCCTCCTGGAAATTAAACTGCAATATTATTATCTATACGTGTGCCAATTTTGAAATAGCTCCCATTCATACCTTCCAAGGTATCTGACATGGAGCTAAAATTTCTATTGCGATTTTTTAGCAGTTGGTAGCACTGGCATCATTTTCAAATATGGCCGTGAGATATTCAGGTATAGATCTTTACTCCTACAAAATTTTGTTTCGATTGCTGCTGCCGTTTAGGAGTTGATAGGGGGGGGGGGGGAGGGGGACACACAGCCAGCCAGCCAGACAGACAGACACACATTTGCCCGATCTCATAAGTCTACTTTTTCCTCATTTTTGCAAAATGTGAAAAGTAGGCTAAAAATATCACGAACCAAAATCATGGTTGGTTCCTCAGTTTAGGGGCTACGCCAACGTGGTCGTTTAGACCCTTGTACTTTGGGTGTGTGTAGAAACTGTCTGATAACCGTTGTTAATTGTGACGGCTGTATTAGTGTGTGATACCTGTAATTCAGGTAAAGACTGTAAACGATAAATTTCAAGTAGTTCCTACTTTTGCTACCAAATACTACCGTCAATGACATCTTGCTTGAACTTGGCTACTAGATTTCACCACAACCGGCACCTGGTGGCGAACTTTGGAACTTAATAGAGCGTTAATCAAATCTAACCTACAAATTTAGCTTCACGCAATTTTATTTAGTGGAAGGTTCTTTTACATGCCATGAATCTATGTCATGGGCTCGCTGGCTTTACTTCCCCTCCGAAGGAAGGCATACTTAATAAATCCGACGACTTCGACAGGGTTCGTGCCTTGGGCATAGAAGCTAAACATGCTAGCAAGTACGCCACAGAAGCCACGAACCAAACTCAGATTGCATGTGTTTCTTGTGTGATAAATTCTGTCATAGATACCACACATATCTGTGTAAAAAGAAAAAGAAAAAAAGTGAAACACCCAGAAGAAATGGTCGGAGACACTCCCAGAACAGGGTTCGTGTAGGCCTGCGGTACCTTACTAAGTGATTGAAATCGCAGAGAGATGGCGTGCACATTGGCCCCCCAGTGCCCTCTGTCGTGGGACCAGACAAGTCAGTGTTCCACACAGCTCTGTCGGCGTGGGGCAGTTATACCAAGTGGAAACGTGTAAGCAAGTGCAACGATGCCTCGCCGACATCACAGGGTGAGTGCGGTTGAACGGGGCA
Organism: Meconema thalassinum; assembly: GCA_946902985.2. Taxonomy (NCBI): domain Eukaryota; kingdom Metazoa; phylum Arthropoda; class Insecta; order Orthoptera; family Tettigoniidae; genus Meconema; species Meconema thalassinum. The sequence goes on from OX336391.1 coordinate 351,150,835, forward strand.
GAATGTTTGGGCTCCGGGAGACGGGTCTGTCGTTCCGGGAAATTGCGGCACGTACAGGGCACGATGCGTCAACAGTAAGGCGTATGCGGATCCAGTGGAGAGAGAAGGGCCGTACACAGCGACGGCAGAGTACAGGATGACGCAATGTGACCACAGCGCGAGACGACCGCCATCTTCTCCGCATGGCCGAATAAGACAGAACAGCGTCGTCCTCGGTGTTGGCTCGACGTTGGAGCACTGCAACGGGGGTTGACATGACTGCGTCGACGGTGTGGTGCCGTCTTTTGAGGGCTGGACTGGTAGCACGCATGCCACTGTGTCGGCTTCCATTGACTGGGAACCACCGACGCCTCCGACTACAATGGGCACGTGCACGCCGACACTGGCAGGCTGAGTGGCGAAATGTAGTGTTTTCGGACGAGTCCCGCTTCAACCTGTCCTACAGTGAAGGCCGCATACGCGTTCGACGCCGCCGTGGAGAACACAATCAGGCAGACTGTATTGTTGAGCGGCATAGCGGACAAACATCAGGTGTAATGGTTTCTGGCGCAATTGCCTATAACAGGTGATCGCGCCTCGTTCGTCTTGCGGGCAATCTGAACAGTGACCGCTACATCAGGGAAGTTTTACAGCCCGCGGCACTGCCCCTCTTGCAGGTCGTTCCACATGCCATATTTCAGCAGGACAATGCCTGCCTGCATGTGGCGTGGAATGTGCAAGCCTTCTTCGCAGAACGACGGATACCTCTGCTTCCCTGTCCTGCCCGACCACCTGACATGTCACCCATCGAACATGTCTGGGATATGGTCAGTCGGCAACTTGTTCGTTCAGGTCCACCTGCCACCTATGTTGATGCTTTGTGGACGCGCCTACAAAACGCGTGGGACGGTATTACCCAGCAGCGTATTCAAGCGCTGTATGATTCCATACCACGACGTCTAGCGGCTCTGAGTGCAGCATGTGGTGACGCGATGCCGTGCTGAAGATGGACCGTCAACGTACATGTACCGGACTGTCCTTCTAATCAGTAATGTATTGCCAAGTTCCTTATCTGTGGTATAAAGTGCAATGTGGTCACATCTCTTGTTCTTGGTGTTTCACTATCTACAAACAGTACTGTACAATTGTGCGGAGTACTTGAGTACATTTAAAGTTTTTTCAACATGTAGGTTTAAAAAATACCGTTAGACCACCTCGTTGTCCACCTCCTAGCGTAGCGGCTTGTATTCTTGATTCTCAACTCGGTAGATCTGTTTCGATTCCCGGCTCTGCCAATAAATTTAATTCTGGTCTGAGGGCTGGAACGGGATACACTTAGCCTCAAGAGGCAAAACTGGGAAGAGGAGGGTTCATTTCCCACTCCTATTCCCGGCAAATGCCGGGATGGTTCCTAACTCAAAGCCACGGCCACATTCTTCCCAATCCTTACCTGAATTACAAATACACAAACTATTACAGACACCCCAATATCACAGGCTATTAGACAAGTTCTATACACACACCCAAGTACATGGTGCTAAATGAGTACGATGTCCAAGCCCCTCAATTGAAACAACAATAAGGTCAGCTCATGTTGTAGCGGCTAGCATTCTTGGCTGTCACCCCCAATGTCCCGATTTCAATTCCAGCTCTGCCAAGAAATTTAACCCTCACTTGAGGGCTGAAACGAGGTACGCTCAGCCTCGTGAGGCAATACTGAGAAGTGGTGGATTCGATTCTCGCCTGATCTGCCCAGGATTTCTTTTTTCAGAGGTATCCCACTTCTACTCCAGCCAATTTCCACGATGATTTCTAAGTTAGGCCTAAGGCCACGGTCACTTCTTTCCTAATCCTCACCAGATGTTCAATTACTGACAATACAACAGACACCACAATAACACAGTTATTTAGACTATTATTTCGAAATATAATATACATATATATATACACACACAAGAGTGCACGGTGCTAAATGACCACGGTGTGTAAGCCTCTCAAATAAAACATTATTAACACAACAATAATCCTGCTGTATGTCGTGAAAGTTTCCTCTATGCTGGCAGCTCTACTGCATTGTTTCGGCAGAGTGTAGTGTACGAAAAATAAGTCATACACGTGCACAGATAGACAGACACACACACGAACCGAAGCGAAGCGTGAAACAGTCGTTGTTACAGTGGCACCTCATAAACAATGGTGGTATTTATCTGCGATAACATTCATGTCAGGCGGAGATAAACGAGTCCAAACCACCAATTAGTCGTGCAGGCTCTCTTAATCAATCTCTCATGTGGACCAGGACCGGTCCTTTCGCATCCGGGAGTAGCGTGATCAAACTTCTCATCCATTTTGTAATTATTAACCAATTAATTTACTATATATTGGAGAGTAATTTGATGTGCTCTCTTTATAAATTAGGCTAGAACTGACTACTACTACTATGAAATAGCGGGAAGGCAAAATACGGCTTAATCACTTACATTAAACAGTTCGTATTTTGCACGACAAAGACGAACCGCTGACCAAATAACATACTTAATATTTAGCACGAACAATGTTTTATGTACAGGGTCTTTCACTCAAAGTGGGGCCGGCCTCACGGCGGGCACAGCGCTGCAGGTAGAAGGTCGAGCCGAAGGTGAGACGAGCACATGGCAACACGGAGCTGAGACAGTTGCGATGCATGATTTGCCGAGTACAGTTCACTTCGTCATTTCGTTTATAGCCTATTTTAAATTATAAGTCATGTAAGATTATAACGTGTGTACGTTGTTATTGTTTTACAAAATTTTATAACGTGTTATTAGTTAGTCTTAAAGCCTATTGCTTCAATTTTTATTGATGGGGAACATTGAAAAATAAGGTTTATGGAACAAACACTCACACTCTAGATGAGCTCAAAAAAGAATATCACGAACGAAATTGAGGCTATCTCGGTAGATGAACTAATGCGTGTGAATGAACATTTCCTTAGACGATGCCAGAAATGTGTAGATGCTGGTGAGGGACATTTTCAACCTTCTGTGACAAGTTGAGTAATGTCTTTTCTTTAATAATGTGTTATTATGTGTGCTTGTTATTTACCTGCGATTAATATGGGCGCTCTCTCGACCCCAAACTCAGCGAATTATCATGTGCTCGTCCGACCATCCACGCGCCGCGCGGCCGGCCACTTTGAGTGAATGATCCTGTATATTGCGTTGTAATCCACAAGGAAGAACGAATTTGGTTGATCCGTTTTTCTTCCAAGTAGGGTAAATCAAAACTGTTTATTTAAATAAATGGCGCGTGGCCAGCGGGGAGGTTTGAAGCAAGAACTTTCAGTTCACACCCACCCAAGACTGATCTTCGATTCATCTTCTGCTTTATCTCAGTCTTTTCCCATGTCACGTAGAGTCAGCGTTACTTTGATTGGATTCTTCTCTTCCATAAATGCCTGTCCCATGCTTCCTCCCTCTTTGATCCTTTTTCTCTAATATCCCCTGAAACCTCACATTTCTACTGCATTTTTGGTCTTCCTCTTCTCTTTGACTCCTCAATTTTCAGTTTTACAAATCTGTTCCGCAAGTAGTCCTGCTTTCTTCTCAGCTCATGCTCATACCATCGAATGCCGGGATGGTTCCTAACTTAAGGCCACGGCCACCTCCTTGAACCATCTTTCCTGTGGGTTCTCTCGGTGGTCATGGTTCCACTTTCACTGCTCTCTGATGTAATCATTCCTTATTGTATCCTTTCTTGTCGCACCAAATCTTCGAGTCATAATAAGTATTCATTCATATTCTAAAGGCTAATGCCTTGTTGATGCATCCACACTCTTCTGTCGTTGGAGGCTCGTTTCAGTCCCATGTAATTGTCACTACCCATTCTATTCTTGATGTCTTCCAAATACTTCGTCCTCCTCTTCCATTCCCTCCCAGCATTTTCCCCTCAAGAATATTAACGATGAAAGTGTTGTGTCTGATGACATGTCCAATAAATTTTATTTTTCTCCTTCCCATTTCCTTCATTAATCTTCTCTCTTCTTTGACTTCCCTTAAGACTTCCAAATTTCACTTCCATAGAGCAGTGTACTCCATACAAATGATTTGACCAAGGATTTTCTTATATCTATATGCATATGATTGCAGGGTAAAATGTATTTCTTAGTCATAAATGTCTGTTGCTAATCCAATCATTCTCTTCACTTCTATTACGCATCTATTTTCTTCTGTGATTATATTACCGGGATAACAAAATTGTTTCACTTGTTAATAAGTTAAAAATAAAAGTATAAAATAATTAATTTGTTTCCATCATAACATAAAAAACAAGATGTTCAGTAAAGAACATATACCCTACTTTCTCCTAAATGTATGAGTATAGTTATAACTCGTTGTTATTATCAAAGAGTATAATAGAATCATTTCTTGGTTGAAGACCTTAAAAACTATTTACCTCTACCAAACGCCACAACTTAAAAAAAAAAACTACTACCGTCATTGAAGAAAGATAGATAAGAAGTATCTCAAGAATGTTATGGATCTGGAGACATAATCGACCGGACTGGCTGCGTGGCTCAGCGGTAACGTTCTCGCTTGCTGGGCCCTAGGTTGCAGGTTCGTATCTTGGCGCAGTCAGCTGGCATTTGAGGGTGCACAAATGCGAGGGAGCCGTGTCAGAAGATTTACTGGCACGTTAAAGATCCCTTTCGGGCCAAAATTCCGGCACCCCGACGTATCTAAAAGCAGCAGTAGTTAAAAGGGACGTAAAACAAATAACATTATTATTATTGTTATTATTACATAATCGACCTGCCGTGGGCAACATCCAACTTTGAGTTGAGGCATGTCTTTACACGTCTGGTTGTGTATGGCTTTCACAACCCTAATTGAATTAACAAATCTTTCCATGACCCTAGAGAGACGTGTGTATACAAACTATGTGGATATTTTCGATTGCTATTTGCCTGAAATAAAAGTATTAATTAATAACCTGAACTAGCACCAACGGCTTGAATTCAGTTACTATGTGAAATCGTTTTGTTCTTTACTTCAAACAACATTTTCAAATAACGCACAATAGTCTGTTACAAACCCTTTAAAATAAAAAGTAAAAATTTATCGTAGTATCATCTTGCCATTCTTCAAGTTCGATGGGCATAGAATGCCAATGCTATACGGTACTAACCAAAGGAGTCCCACGTAGACCAGTCGTGACATCTAGTGGAGAAGTATCGAGCAATATAACCCTAACAGGGCGAGTGCATTCTAGTGGCCATAAGAAGAAACTTTTCAGTAAAATCTTGAAGTTAATAAGTAGGCCGGCGTGCAGTTACCTTTTTGGCTGCTAGATGTCTCGAGCAAATCTGCTGGTGAATTATGTTTTAATTAAATATATACTTTCCACCGTAATATACAAAATATAACGCTTAATTTCAAAACGTTTGAATCATTACAAAACAATAAATATATAAAATTTCAAGCAAAAAAAAAAAAAAAAAACTCTGATGGGGTTTGAACCATAAGCATATGAGTGAAAGGCCAATGCTTTACCACGGAACCATTTGTGACGACGAATTTCGTTCTATATAAAATGAATTACATATAACTTGTTAGCAAATAATGATTTAGACTAAACGATTTCATCAGTGGAGTATATTATTTATTTATTTATTTATTTATTTATAAAGCATTTCATGGTCGCCTCCGTAGCGTAGCAGTCAGCATGGTTAGCTGCCGCCCCGGAGGTCCTGGGTTCGATTCCCGGCTCTGTCACGAAATTTGAAAAGCGGTATGAGGACTGGAACGGGGTCTACTCAACCTCGGGTGTTACAAATGAGTAGAGGGGGTTCGATTCCCACCTCAGCCATCCTCGAAGTGGTTTTCCGTGGTTTCCCACTTCGTCTTCGGGCAAATTCCGGGATGGTACTGCCCCCGGAAATTGAATTATATTGAGACCACGATGGCTGTATTGGCAAATATGAGTAAAGTTATGAATGTCATAGTTGTGACGTGGATATGTATGACGTAGGCACGGATGACGCAGATTTCATGCAAGTAGGCTGATTGTGCTGAGATTCTTGGTGACGTCATGATTTTGTTCGAGAAAGATCTTAGATTTACGACGCAGTCGCAGGAAACAAGGTATTGTGCTAAGGAAGAAGCTACGCTATTGGAGGAGAGACTCGAACCAATGAACGATAGTTTGGAAGGAAGACGGAGATTGCTGAAACTACGATATTTGATTACTTTTGGCATGCAGATTTGTGGAAAACTATTTTCAGTTATGGCATTGATTTGGAATTTTGAAGAAATTAATTTTGAGTTTTTGAAATTTGAAAATCCGTCAAGTATAGCCAAAGTTAAAACTTCCAGCAATGACGCAGCAACAGGCTATGGAAGGGATGGATACGCCCCTTAAGAAGTTGATAAAAGGTCGTGCACAGGAGAGAGGAGCTCTCAGATCTCATATGTCAGATCGCATATATATTTCTGGTGATATATATAGTTATTTTCAAGTGATTCAGTGAAGTAAGTTGTCTTTAGCGTGGTTAAAGCCCGGCGCATCGAACGAACTCGGAGCAGTTCCATTTTACGCTGCTCGAAACTAGGTGAAGTTGAAACGCTCACATTAACGTTTCCACCAGTCAAGATATCAAGCGCTAACTTCAGCCTTTATTATAATTCTATTGGGCAGTATAACATTGAGGTGTGTAGAAGATTTGAACAATTTCACAGTTATACTTCGAAAGATATTGGAACTTTAAGGCTGCCAACAAAAGTGATTTTCTCGCCACATGAGAAACACTTTTAAAATTCCACATTATACACTACGGCTGACACGTGGAGTGCAACAGTGATATTGGAGAATACGTTTGGTATTACAACGATACAGTCGACTATGGAACATTATAATCTTGCAGTGCTTTCAATGATTATAACAGTAGTTGAGATGGAAGGCTAAGGCTTTAATGCAATTGGGACATATATCGTTGGAGTAAAGTAACAGCATGGAACTTCGTTAATCGTCTTTCTACAAAAGCGAGCATGTAGTGACCATCCAACTACACTCATGCATCGTGAATCCATCGCTGAATTATACCAGATGACAGTGAAAATATTTTCATACTCCACAACTATGAATATTTCTGCGGAAATAACTACAATAAACTTCATGGCGAATTCCTGCAAGAACTTCAGGGAACTTTCAAGAGAGGCCAGGGTTGTCCCGGCGCACAAAGAAGAGTTTTGCCAGAAGGATGTTTTTCGTATCCACGGAGCAGTGCAATTTCGGAGGAGGAAGCAGTTCGATTCTCCGAGGACGCTGATTCCAGGTTCGAGGTCGGACCACATCTTCACGCTGGTGAAATGGAACCAACAGCAGTTTTCTTTGAAAACTTTCCTCCAGAACTTCAATCAACAGATAAGGTAGTCGTGAACGTTTCTTGTATTATTTGAGTCTTGTAGCGATATCTGAGCAACCATTTTCCCATATTTTCTGTCCTATCTTTTGCCCCATTTTCTTGATTGATATTTCTGTACTCAGTACACTTCGATGATTTATGCCTTTTTCTTCGATTTGTTGAGACATTGCTATGTCATTGGCATACTTAATAATTTTGGATCAGTTGAGACTGATGATTTAGTATCTTTCAGTAATTTGCATATTTTTGTAGTCACGATTTGACTGTAAAGTTAACGATTTGCTATGGCAGATTTGAATTCAGACAGCGTGTCATTTTATTAAAGTAATTCTATTCAGTAAATTACTTTGACCAATTTTCTGTCATCCTCAAGAAAGAAGAATGATTAAAAGATTTTAGAGCGTTAAAATCTATTACGATATCGACGATCTTTGAAATACTCGTCGTCTTATGAACATGATTGCAACATAGACATTTATCATTGCATTACAGACAATTTTATGACATATGAACTTTTATTTCGATTTATTGAATACACTATAGTAATGAACATTTGATAGGAGTTTTTCTCAATTATAGATTGGAACAATAATGTTTGCATTCCACAATCTAATTGTATTCTATTCGACTATTCATGCAGTTTAGATCAACTTTGTTTGAAGATAGTATTTTTATACTGCGTTACTTTGAAGATATTAATCTCAATTTTGATAGACCAGGGAGGAGTGTCTAATCGTATTTGCTATTAAATTTATTTGTGATTGGCAAATTTTTACTTCATATCGATTCATGAATGAAACCCACGAAGGTTAAATAATAACAGTCATTATTACAATTGATGAATATAAGAATTTTTAAAGAGGAACAATGGATGTATAATCGTTAGTTCAGTGGACGTGTAAAAGTCGCTGTTGAATAATGCCCTTGAATAATGAAGGAGGTTCCCACAATAATTAATGAAGTTGATGGATTAATAAGTGGAGGTTTTTGTGTGTAGTTTGAAGGATTTTATGCCATATATATGAAGATATATGATGAATTTTGGGCCAATTGTTGTGTAATTTTGTGCGTCTTGAGCGAAGTATTTTCCCGCTGATTGTATTGTTCTTTTTCTTTGAAAGTTATTCATATGAAGATACTGTTAAAAATTAACAAGAGTGTTAAATAATTTGAGATAAAGATTTTGAATGGAGGTTACCGTCACAAATATTAATAATTATTATTAAACCTTATTAAACCTGAATTTGACAGTTAAATATAACTAACCTTCATTGGTCGATTATATCATCACGATTTGAGTAATTATCAACCGGATAAACGTGTGGTTTAATGTATTTCTTGTATAAATAATATAAACAATATAATATTGTAAAATAATTTTGTAAATATCTTTGTTAAATAATTTAAAATGATAGTGATTAATACAGGCGTGTATAAAATTTTCAATTGTCATTTGACATTGTTATAAACAATTTATTATTGTTATAAATAATTAATGAACTTTTGTTATTAACATTTAGAGTTTTTTTATACTCTAAACAACGCTAATTAAACAAGTGGTTTAAACAAATAATCATGATTTGGGATTGTTGGAGTAATCCACTGGTGTTTGAATGAAGCATGTAAGACATTTGCGTGATAATATTTCAGTTGAGATGTGAACATTTACGTATTTGAAAAGGAGAGCCAAGCTCTGAGGTAACACGCTTATGCTAGGGTTGAACGAACGGGAGTCCGCTTTGACAATACAGGTGCATTGCAGCTGGCCCGGACAACTGTGTTACAGAGGCCAAGGACGTTCCATAATAGCCTTGTGGCTATAAATAAAATGTGAAGTATATAAACACGCAAAACAATTGATATATGTGTCTCATCCCAAATCCCGTTTCCATCCCCAGTGCATTATTATTTTACGTTGCTATGAGCTTGAGAAAGCTGAAACATTATATGTAGAGAATACAGGTCCTACAGGAGGACATGGTTAAGTGGTCGATGACTTCTGATTGCCACGTGGATTTTGTTGTTTCATTTTTGTTAAAATCATTCTTTATGTGAAATAAATTATTGTGCAGTTTAAAGTTTCTCGTCTCCGTTCTGGTTCATTTTAAATATCATGGTGGAGGTTATTGTGTGGGCATACTTTTAAGTGATCCAGTTGACAACCCAGTCCCCGAGATAAAATTAAGAGGTAAGTAAAGGTAAGTATGAACCCCCGTATATTTTGGTGTGTTCCACAATATTTTCTTGTTAACTATTGTGCTCTAATCTCGATAGTATCTGTCAGTGCCATTTTCATTGATGTAGCTGTGCCGGTGCGTTTGATTATTGGCAATCCGATTGAGGGGGCGGATATCTGACAGCCTACTATCCTGAGATCGGGTACAGTAGGATTGGCGCAATCAACGTGTGGGGCACGATTGTCTCGATTGGCACGATCAGAAAAACATTGGATTACCAAGTTATTGCAGTAGAATTGACACCACAATTTTTGTGGAGTGTTCGAATAACATTGGATTACCAAGTTATCGATGTCAAAGGGATTGTGAAGACTCAAATAAAGAGGTTGATTCTTTGTTAGATGTCTTAGCCAATTGTAGAATTTGAGAGTGTGATTATATAGGATTAAATGTTGTGTTGTATTAGGAAAATTACACTCAGAAAAGATCAGATCTTATACAAATTGAGAGAGGTTAAATAGGCTGGAAACTTAGAAAAATCGCCTATGATCTGGAATCTTATTTTATTTGACCGGCTTATGACATGTATAGTCATATTAAAGATAAAATTAAACTATTTGGATTATAAATGTAAATTATTTGTGTTAGGATATTTTAAAATGAACCAAAGAAACTTGAACATGTGCTTGAGTTTATTTCAACATGAAGTGTCTACGAAGGTTAATTATAAGGTAATTATAAGTTAGATTTAAGACAGAAAATTGCTCAAATTTATATATGGTGAAAAATGTTGCTCAGATGTTGTTATTTTGCTCTGTTTGATGTATGTCCCTAAAGCAGTTTATTATTGAAATATTATTGAAATGGCAGATGAGAGTTTGAGGAAGATGTTGGAGGAGATGTCCAACAGTTTGTCGGCTAATTTGTCTATTAGGCTGGATGAAAGTGCAAGAGAAATGAAAGCTAGCATGAATGAAAGTGTAAAGGAGATGGAAGCTAGGAATACTAGTCGAATGGAGGAGATGGAAGCTAGGAATGCTAGTAATTTGTCTATTAGGCTGGATGAAAGTTTGAAAGTTCTTCAGACCAGTTCTGCAAACTTAGAAAATAATATGTCGCGTTTACAGATTAATACCCAGGGAATCGAGAATGCTGTAACTGACATGCGCACAGACGTGTCCAATGTGCATAAAGATGTGTCTGTTGTTAAAATTGATGTGTCTAAGGTACAAAAAGATCTTACCATGTTGAATCTTGATGTTGCTAATGTCCGGGGTGATATTTCATGTGCTAGAGCTGAAGTAATTGTTGTTAGGGATGATGTTGCTACTGTACAAGACAAAGTAGAAGAAGTTCAAAGAGAGGTTAGTAATGTTCGAACTGATGTGTCAAACGTTCAAGTAGACATCAATAATATTCATTCAGATGTTAACGATATGCAAAGCGATATCAATAAAATACAAGTAGAAGTCAATACTGTTTTTGTAGACATTGCTAAAGTTCAGACTGATGTTAACAAAGTTAGGGAGGAAATTGAAACTTCAAAAATGCTTTGTACCCGTAACATTAGTGCATTAACAACTCGGTTAGTTGACGAGTCTGTTAGGACAACAGCTTCTTTAGCTGGTTTAAAATACGATGTAGAGGTCATGAGAACCCAAGTATTAGATCACAATCGTTTACTTGAGGAGGACATCGAAGTAGATATCGCGGAAATGTTAACTGCAAATGTAACAGTGTGGAAAGATGAATGGAACAGGTCAAGTGGGGAACATGTAGATCAGATTCAGGAACGAATTGAAAGAAAACTTGCCAGTACACAAGTAGACATTAATAACGAAGTAGTTCAGATTAGCAAAGACTTGAATGTAAGGATGGATTCGCTATCCGAAAAGCAGGTAGAGGATAGAACTCAAATAGGTCAGGACGTGCAAGCATTAAAAACTGCGTTAGAGGAACAGATTCATAAGGTTGTCTCTGATGTTAATGAAACTACGAGCAAGCTGCAGAATTTGAAACTAGGAGAAGCTAGCATGATGGAAACCTATATGGAAGAGTTTATTAGGAAAGTCATCACGGAAATCACAGACAAGGATACCGAAGGATTGACTGGTGAAGAGGAGACAAATTACGTGAGAAGAGGTAACCTTAATACAGAAGAGAGAGATATTAGTCCGGAGGAACGTATATCCAGATTCAGGGAAGAAGAAGAGGATCGGAATATTGAACCCGAATGGAAGTATCGTGATAGTGGGAGGAATTATATGGATTCATATCCGAGAAATGTGACAGTCATCCGGAATTTTGAAGACAAACATCAAAAATTTACCAACACTGATAGTCTCACACCGATCGAATATATCAGGAATCTTAAAGGCTATTTCATAGAAGCCCACATTCCTAGAGAGAGAGAGATGAGAATCGTAGAAAGATTTCTAGCTGGAGGACCCCTCGAATGGTTTAGAGCATTTCGGTACACTTTCAGCAATTTTGACGAATTTGCAGAGGCACTGATTAAACGATTCTGGTCAATAGAAGCTCAGAATTCATTAAGAGCTGAGGTATACTCGAGGAAGTATTCAGGTACTCTTCCAACACGGTACGCTGATTTCTTCACGAGTCAACTATCACGCTTGAGATTTTTGCAACCCCCATTGTCAACAGAGCAGTTGATAGATGCGATTTCACGTATGCTGCCTGTGGAGGTAAGAACACTGATCATATCGTCAAACATTAGAGATTTGACAAGTATGGACGAATTGTTGAGAAGGCTTGACTACACGAGTCCAATGCCAAATTTGGTACAAAAAGGTCAGAGGCACGAATTCAAAGACGTTAATACGGTCTACATGGATCAAGTGCAACAAACTGATAAGCCTGAGGAAGGAAAAACTGAAAATGTAGGTCCTCACAGGAATAATTATTTCCGCAACCACAGATCCCAAGGTTACCGTCCATATCAGCAAAGACGAGGCTGGAATAATAATAGAGGGAATTACAACAACGGAAGAGGTAGATACTACAACAATGGTTATAATAGAAATTATAACAGAAATAACCAGTACCAGAATCAGAATCAGAATTCTCAAGGTCAGGTTATGACACCCGACAAGTATCAAGAAAGAGAGAAAGAAAGTCAGCAGTATCTGAAGGAATTACGAGAAAAGGAAGCTGAAAATCAAAAGAAAAGACAGGATGTAGTGATCGATCCTGGTCCTTCTACAAGTCAGCAGGGGAACTTTGAGATTGGTAACACAAAAAAAAAAAACCGCCGATTTCTCAACGACAGTGAGAAACCATGAATACATTGCCACACCACACCTGATTACCATTAACGAAATTTACGAAGTAACTGATGAGGATTTATTAGAAGAGAGGGGAATCGTCAAAGAGGAAAGACCATGTGCATTACCTATTATTTCTGTACTGATAGATGGCCAACAGTATAAAGCTCTTATGGATACTGGTGCAATTATTTCTATCATTTCTGATGAATGCTATCAAAGTCTGTTAAAAGGAGAAAACATGACAGTTTTACCTGTTTCTACCGTCAAAGTGAGAGGAATTTTCTAAGACAAGGCAGTGAAATACAAGATCCAAGTGCTGTTGAACTTTGAAATTAATGGAAGGAATTATGAACAGATCTTCATTGTGGTTAACAAGATCCATTTCGATATTGTGCTAGGAATCGATTTTATATCGAAAGTTGGAGCCATTATTGATATGAAGAATAGAAGTATTAGCTTTAATGATGGGTACATGATCACAGAAGAGATCGAAGAACAGGACGTGAAAAACAGTCTGGAGATAGACCTTAGGGAAGAAATTTTAAATACCGTTATTAACGACGTAGAGAATATAACAGAAATACCCAGTAGAAAAACTGAAGGATTTGAAGAAATTCAGGGGGAATTTGAGGATTTGATAAAGGAATTCCAAGATATTTTTGATGAAAAGCCTGGATTGATTAAAGACTATAAGTATAAGATAAGGCTGACCGATGAAACCCCTTACCAGAAGAGAATATACCCCATACCTGAGAAATACTATCAAGAAGTACGAGGGTTGATCAGAAAAATGGAGGTAGACGGGATTATTAAAAAACAGGCGTCGTCTTACATAAACCCCATCACTGTAGTGAAGAAAAGTAATGGTCAGATACGTCTTTGTCTCGATGCTCGGACCATCAACTTGAAGATTCTTCCAGAAAATGACCGACCACCTAAGATCAGAGATCTGCTTAGAAAGTTCAAAGGGAGAGCATGTTTCAGTGTTCTTGACTTGACATCTTCGTTTTACCAAGTTCAACTGGAGGAAGAAAGTATGCAGTACACTGGATTCCTATTTGACCAGACGTCATGGGTCTTTGTGAGAATGCCTTTTGGAATGGTCAACAGTGGACCAGCACTCATTCGAGCACTTGATAGCAAGCTCACTGACGAGGTAAAGGAGAATGTAATCTGCTACATTGACGATTTAATTGTATCTTCACCCAACGCCGCAGAACATTTAGTGCACTTGAGAAAGTTGTTTGAAAATTTAAGGGAGGCCAATATCAAGGTCAATTTTGGAAAATGTCAATTCTTGAAGAAGGAGATCAATTACTTGGGGCATACCATTGATAAAGATGGATATCATCCAAACATGCAGAAAGTAGATGCGATCACTAGATTCCCAAAGCCAACTAAGGTGAAACAAGTCAGAGAATTTGTAGGCGCTTGCCAATTCATTAGCAGCCACTGTCCGAGATACTCTGAAATTATGGCTCCTCTGTATGATTTACTCAAGAAAAATAATAGGTGGAAATGGAGTACCGCAGCAGACGAGGCTTTTGAGAAAGCAAAGGAGATGCTCAGAAACAACGTCAAACTGGAGTACCCAGACTTTGAGAAGGTGTTCTATATAGAGTCTGATGCATCAAGAATAGGCATTAGTGCAGTCTTATACCAAAAAGACGAGGCTGGCAACAAGCACTACATTGCGTTCACTAGTCGAAAGTTAAAGAAACACGAGGAAAACTACTTTACGACAGAACTAGAAGCGTTAGCTTTTGTAACAGCTTTGCAAGCTTGGAAAAAAATGTTGCTGGGACACAAGGTTATCATTATTACAGATCACAAAGCACTTCAGTTTATGCTGCAAACTGACATGTCTAGTGATAGATTGACACGTTGGGCTTTGTTCACCCAACAGTTTAATGTCACTATCGTCCATCAGCCTGGGAAAGATAACTTACTGGCTGATGCTTTATCACGTAACCCTATCAAAAATGTGCAGATACACCATGTACAATTGGAGCAGCAAGATCAAGAGACCGTTAGGAGGTTAGCCCGAATCGGTGTGTCACAGAAGAGACACGCTCCAATCAGGAAAATGTACAGGTTTCTTAAGGGTTACATGGACAATACTGATGTTGACTATGCAGCTACACAGAGAGATTCACGACACTTTGTCTTGAGTGGAGACATCGTATGTAAGTATGCTGACTCTGCGCATACAAAGCTTCGAATAGTCGTGCCACCTAAACCTGTTGTCAATTTAGTGTGGGTAGCTCATCATGCAACTGGACATGCGGGTTTAGATAAAACTCTTGATACCCTTAAAGAGAGGTTTATTTGGACTAAATGCGTTCCAGCATTGCGAATGTCATTCGTTCATGTGATAAATGTCAAAGAGCAAAGTATGCTTCCGCTCTATTAAAAGGAAAACCTAAGGCGATGATTCTCTCTAAACCAAATGAACTCATGGCGACAGACATATTTGGTCCTTGTCCGAAGGGATATCAGGGTAATCAGTATCTGTTGGTTACCGTGGATGTCTTCTCAAAATTTGTAACAATGAGTCCCATGCAAAAAGCTAACACGAGGAACGTTGTAAGCAGACTGGAACATGCTGTATTTCCAAAAGCTGGTAAACCAGAATATCTACTGTCGGATCATGGAGCTCAGTTTACATCCTTAGAATTTGCTGCAGATATGGAAAGGCTTGGTATTCAGCACATATTTTCAAGCGTGCGATATCCGGAATCGAATTCTTCGGAAAGATATATGGCTGAATTTTCGAAATTCTGTCGAATTTTCTGTCCGAATGATCATTCTGGTTGGGTGAGATTTGTACCCCTTATTGAGGAATGTCTAAATTCTACAGTGCAGGAGAGCACAGGAGAGGTGCCAATGAGACTTCATCTAGGAAGAAACCCAGAAAGGCCGTGGGATAATCTTTTTAACCACGTTCCTAGAGATCCCGACTTAGGAAGGCAGCAGAGAATAGACAGAGCGAAAGAACAACTCCAGAAAGCAGCACAAAAACGACTGAAAAGAGTAGCTGGAAAACGTTTTGGTGCTCCCTTAGAAATTGGAAATCTGGTATTATTACGCAGACCTGTCAAGGCTGACGTAAGTAAGAAAATCTATCCCAAGTTTGGAATAGTATTCATGGGTCCGTTCAGAATTACGAATGCCTATGGAAACAACTGTTATGAACTCTACGATGATGAGAATAATGTCGTTTATGGCAAGTTCAATGCTGGGAACTTGAAGAAATATTATCCAAGAGTAAGCCAATAATAATTCAATTTCGTGTTCAAGTGAATTGAGATACTTATAACACAGAGTTTAAAAACAATTTGCAACTGTTTTTAAAACGTGGTGAAGGGAAAATGCCCCCGGAAATTGAATTATATTGAGACCACGATGGCTGTATTGGCAAATATGAGTAAAGTTATGAATGTCATAGTTGTGACGTGGATATGTATGACGTAGGCACGGATGACGCAGATTTCATGCAAGTAGGCTGATTGTGCTGAGATTCTTGGTGACGTCATGATTTTGTTCGAGAAAGATCTTAGATTTACGACGCAGTCGCAGGAAACAAGGTATTGTGCTAAGGAAGAAGCTACGCTATTGGAGGAGAGACTCGAACCAATGAACGATAGTTTGGAAGGAAGACGGAGATTGCTGAAACTACGATATTTGATTACTTTTGGCATGCAGATTTGTGGAAAACTATTTTCAGTTATGGCATTGATTTGGAATTTTGAAGAAATTAATTTTGAGTTTTTGAAATTTGAAAATCCGTCAAGTATAGCCAAAGTTAAAACTTCCAGCAATGACGCAGCAACAGGCTATGGAAGGGATGGATACGCCCCTTAAGAAGTTGATAAAAGGTCGTGCACAGGAGAGAGGAGCTCTCAGATCTCATATGTCAGATCGCATATATATTTCTGGTGATATATATAGTTATTTTCAAGTGATTCAGTGAAGTAAGTTGTCTTTAGCGTGGTTAAAGCCCGGCGCATCGAACGAACTCGGAGCAGTTCCATTTTACGCTGCTCGAAACTAGGTGAAGTTGAAACGCTCACATTAACGTTTCCACCAGTCAAGATATCAAGCGCTAACTTCAGCCTTTATTATAATTCTATTGGGCAGTATAACATTGAGGTGTGTAGAAGATTTGAACAATTTCACAGTTATACTTCGAAAGATATTGGAACTTTAAGGCTGCCAACAAAAGTGATTTTCTCGCCACATGAGAAACACTTTTAAAATTCCACATTATACACTACGGCTGACACGTGGAGTGCAACAGTGATATTGGAGAATACGTTTGGTATTACAACGATACAGTCGACTATGGAACATTATAATCTTGCAGTGCTTTCAATGATTATAACAGTAGTTGAGATGGAAGGCTAAGGCTTTAATGCAATTGGGACATATATCGTTGGAGTAAAGTAACAGCATGGAACTTCGTTAATCGTCTTTCTACAAAAGCGAGCATGTAGTGACCATCCAACTACACTCATGCATCGTGAATCCATCGCTGAATTATACCAGATGACAGTGAAAATATTTTCATACTCCACAACTATGAATATTTCTGCGGAAATAACTACAATAAACTTCATGGCGAATTCCTGCAAGAACTTCAGGGAACTTTCAAGAGAGGCCAGGGTTGTCCCGGCGCACAAAGAAGAGTTTTGCCAGAAGGATGTTTTTCGTATCCACGGAGCAGTGCAATTTCGGAGGAGGAAGCAGTTCGATTCTCCGAGGACGCTGATTCCAGGTTCGAGGTCGGACCACATCTTCACGCTGGTGAAATGGAACCAACAGCAGTTTTCTTTGAAAACTTTCCTCCAGAACTTCAATCAACAGATAAGGTAGTCGTGAACGTTTCTTGTATTATTTGAGTCTTGTAGCGATATCTGAGCAACCATTTTCCCATATTTTCTGTCCTATCTTTTGCCCCATTTTCTTGATTGATATTTCTGTACTCAGTACACTTCGATGATTTATGCCTTTTTCTTCGATTTGTTGAGACATTGCTATGTCATTGGCATACTTAATAATTTTGGATCAGTTGAGACTGATGATTTAGTATCTTTCAGTAATTTGCATATTTTTGTAGTCACGATTTGACTGTAAAGTTAACGATTTGCTATGGCAGATTTGAATTCAGACAGCGTGTCATTTTATTAAAGTAATTCTATTCAGTAAATTACTTTGACCAATTTTCTGTCATCCTCAAGAAAGAAGAATGATTAAAAGATTTTAGAGCGTTAAAATCTATTACGATATCGACGATCTTTGAAATACTCGTCGTCTTATGAACATGATTGCAACATAGACATTTATCATTGCATTACAGACAATTTTATGAAATATGAACTTTTATTTCGATTTATTGAATACACTATGGTAATGAACATTTGATAGGAGTTTTTCTCAATTATAGATTGGAACAATAATGTTTGCATTCCACAATCTAATTGTATTCTATTCGACTATTCATGCAGTTTAGATCAACTTTGTTTGAAGATAGTATTTTTATACTGCGTTACTTTGAAGATATTAATCTCAATTTTGATAGACCAGGGAGGAGTGTCTAATCGTATTTGCTATTAAATTTATTTGTGATTGGCAAATTTTTACTTCATATCGATTCATGAATGAAACCCACGAAGGTTAAATAATAACAGTCATTATTACAATTGATGAATATAAGAATTTTTAAAGAGGAACAATGGATGTATAATCGTTAGTTCAGTGGACGTGTAAAAGTCGCTGTTGAATAATGCCCTTGAATAATGAAGGAGGTTCCCACAATAATTAATGAAGTTGATGAATTAATAAGTGGAGGTTTTTGTGTGTAGTTTGAAGGATTTTATGCCATATATATGAAGATATATGATGAATTTTGGGCCAATTGTTGTGTAATTTTGTGCGTCTTGAGCGAAGTATTTTCCCGCTGATTGTATTGTTCTTGTTCTTTGAAAGTTATTCATATGAAGATACTGTTAAAAATTAACAAGAGTGTTAAATAATTTGAGATAAAGATTTTGAATGGAGGTTACCGTCACAAATATTAATAATTATTATTAAACCTTATTAAACCTGAATTTGACAGTTAAATATAACTAACCTTCATTGGTCGATTATATCATCACGATTTGAGTAATTATCAACCGGATAAACGTGTGGTTTAATGTATTTCTTGTATAAATAATATAAACAATATAATATTGTAAAATAATTTTGTAAATATCTTTGTTAAATAATTTAAAATGATAGTGATTAATACAGGCGTGTATAAAATTTTCAATTGTCATTTGACATTGTTATAAACAATTTATTATTGTTATAAATAATTAATGAACTTTTGTTATTAACATTTAGAGTTTTTTTATACTCTAAACAACGCTAATTAAACAAGTGGTTTAAACAAATAATCATGATTTGGGATTGTTGGAGTAATCCACTGGTGTTTGAATGAAGCATGTAAGACATTTGCGTGATAATATTTCAGTTGAGATGTGAACATTTACGTATTTGAAAAGGAGAGCCAAGCTCTGAGGTAACACGCTTATGCTAGGGTTGAACGAACGGGAGTCCGCTTAGACAATACAGGTGCATTGCAGCTGGCCCGGACAACTGTGTTACAGAGGCCAAGGACGTTCCATAATAGCCTTGTGGCTATAAATAAAATGTGAAGTATATAAACACGCAAAACGATTGATATATGTGTCTCATCCCAAATCCCGTTTCCATCCCCAGTGCATTATTATTTTACGTTGCTATGAGCTTGAGAAAGCTGAAACATTATATGTAGAGAATACAGGTCCTACAGGAGGACATGGTTAAGTGGTCGATGGCTTCTGATTGCCACGTTGATTTTGTTGTTTCATTTTTGTTAAAATCATTCTTTATGTGAAATAAATTATTGTGCAGTTTAAAGTTTCTCGTCTCCGTTCTGGTTCATTTTAAATATCATGGTGGAGGTTATTGTGTGGGCATACTTTTAAGTGATCCAGTTGACAACCCAGTCCCCGAGATAAATTTAAGAGGTAAGTAAAGGTAAGTATGAACCCCCGTATATTTTGGTGTGTTCCACAATATTTTCTTGTTAACTATTGTGCTCTAATCTCGATAGTATCTGTCAGTGCCATTTTCATTGATGTAGCTGTGCCGGTGCGTTTGATTATTGGCAATCCGATTGAGGGGGCGGATATCTGACAGCCTACTATCCTGAGATCGGGTACAGTACCTTCTTCAAGGCCACGGCCGCCTCCTTCCCTCTTCCTTGCCTATCCATCCTGACCTTCCATTACCTACCCTCATGAGGCCCCTGTTCGCTTTGCAGGTGAGGCTCCCTGGGCGAGGTGCCAATCACACTTCACCAGTTGTATCCCCTCCGATTAGATGTTCCCAGCTCTAGGTCACTGCCCCTAGAGGCGGTATGGTGAGTTCCCTCGGTGAGTCTGTGGGTTCCACCAACCTGGAGAGTAAACGACTAAGAAGAAGAAGAGGAAGATAAAGCATTTCATACAAAGTTTATTTTTTTGTATCAGTACGCTATATTACATGCAATACTTAAATTAGTGAAATATAAGTCAGGCACAAGCTATCCGCTGCCATCTTGTCTTCTTACCGAGACGGCTCAGCTTTTTAAAATCACTTCTGCACTATAGTATTACAAAATAAACTTTTAATTTCGAACGTGCCTCTTCCTTTAGAACAGTTAAATTGATTCTCGGCTCGATAATCGGAACTGGTGGGTCCCATGATATGGATTATAAAGTTTGCATAATTCGCACGGCCGCCATCCTAAAATGGTACGGCGGATGACCTTGCAGTTTGGTCACAAGACGCGTCCTATACGAAGGTATCTTATTACCAAATTTGGTAGAGATCAGATAATTTGGTTAGTCGCTATTTGATTTTACGTTTTGAACGTTTGAGCGGCCGCCATTCAGTTTTGGTAAAGATGGCGGCGATATAAAACATGACACTGAGGTGCCCTTTGCTTGTTCTACCTCTGTACCAAATGTCGTTCAATTCGGTTTCACAGTGTTCGAATTGATAGGGGGGACAGACATTAAGAGTACACACACTCACAAACACACACACTCACACACACACACACACATACACACACATAGACAGACACACAATTTTTGGCCCTGTAGTGATCTCATAAGTCTACTTTCATTTTTTGCAAAAATCGAAAATAGGCTAACAAGATGATCCGTAACGAACTAAAGAGCCCAATTTTCTTAAAATTTAAGATTCATGCCAATGATTAATCTACATGGATCTATCTAGAATAATGACGAAATTAAGTTGGTAATATCGAAATTTCAAATTAGTTCGAAATACTGTATAGGCTACCTGGCACAATGTAGCCTAATAGAGAACTACAGTTGGCAGCCCTGGTGACTGAATATATTCTTAGTTCCATCTCTTAAGGAACAGAATACTAAATTTGTTTGAAGTCCAATGGATATACGTTACATGCACTTAAACATTGGATCTAACAACGCGCGTAAATTCATGTTGGCAACAATGTCATGCATGTATTGGTTGGAAATAATCTGAAATAATATGATCTATTGTTGTGCCAATTTTGAATAAAATCCATTAGTTAGTATAGAAGTTACATGCACTTTAAAAATTGGACCTATCAGCAGGCTTAGAATCATGTTGGCAGCACTGACGTATATTAGTTATTCCAAATTAATCTAGAATGCCAGGTACTATACGTGTGCAAAGTTTAGAGCTATTGGCTTGCATACTTTCTGATATATTGATATAAGGGTAACAAATATAGAGACCGTATTTATTAACAGTTGGCAGCCCTGGTTACTCTTAAGAATCGGCATGGTCATATCTGTTATGGTACACATAGCACACACGAAATTTGGTTGAAATCCAAATGATAGTATAGAAGTTACATGTATTTAAATTTGGACCTCTCAGCAGGCTTAGAATCATGTTGGTAGCATTGACATATATAAGTTACTCCAAATTAATATAGAATGTCAGGTACTATACGTGTGCATAGTTTAAAGCTGTCGGCTTGCATACTATCTGATATATGGGTATTTAGATTGTAAAAAATGAGGGTATTTATTAACAGTTGGCAGCCCTGGTGGCTCTTAAGAATACGCTCAGTCATATCTGTTTATCTACACATAGCACATACGAAATTTGGTTGAATTCCAATTGATAGTATAGAAGTTATATGCATTTAAAATTGGACTTATCAGCAGGCTTATAATCATTTTGGCAACACTGCCATGAATGGCCTCCTGGAAATTAAACTGCAATACTATTATCTATACGTGTGCCAATTTTGAAATAGCTCCCATTCATACCTTCCAGGATATCCAACATGGAGCTCAAATTTCAATTGCGATTTTTCAGTAGTTGGTAGTACTGAGATCATTTTGAAATATAGCCGTGAGATATTCAGGCACAGATCTTTACTCCTGCCAAATTTTGTTTCGATTGCTGCAGCCGTTTAGTAGTTGATAGGGGGGGACACACACAGCCAGACAGCCAGACAGACAGAAGGACAGACAGACAGACAGACAGACACACATTTTCCCGATCTCATAAGTCTACTTTTTCCTAATTTTTGCAAAATGTGAAAAGTAGGCTAATAACCATTCTAGGTCAAAATACTAGGGCAAGCATCAAGCCCAAAGCAATTCATTCATTCATTCATTCATTCATAGACTCTTACGTAAAGTTATACCAAGGTTCAGTGTAGTCTGCAAGCCTCTGTGCACGAACGAGGGACCAACACGATTCCTTCTTAGTTTGCATGCTGACTCGTATAGGGGCTTATGGCATCGTTGTCATCAGTTCCATGCACTAGGATGTGTGTATATATAGTATATGTTCTATAACCTGGGCTATTGTGTTGTCTGTAGTAGTATGTGTATTTGTGAGTGAACCTAGGATAGGGAATGATACTTTCAGGGAAGAAGCGGGAAACGACGAACAAAACCACTTCAAGAATAGACCACGTCATGGTGCAGTGGCTTGCGTTTATTTATTGTCGCCACGGAGGTCTGGGTTTAGTTACCAGTACTGCCAAAATATTTAATTCCGATCTGAGGGCTGGAATGGGGTACACTTGGCTTTATGAGGCCAACAGTGATAAAAGGAGAGTTCGACTCCCACCTCAGCCATCCTGGAAGTGGTTTTCCGTGGTTTACCACTTCTACTTCAGGCGAATGCCAGGATGGTTCCTAACTTACAGTAAGGCCACGGCCACCTCGTTCCCAATCCTCATCTGAATTACAAATGCACATACTAATACAGCCATCACTGTAACACAGGCTTTTAGACAAATTCCACACACCAAAGTACACGGGGCTGCAACAACAAAAAATATAGACTCTTACGAATGCCTATCAATGATCAGTGTTGTCTGGAAGCCTGTGTTCACGTACGAGGGACTGACACGATTTCCTATTAGCTTGTTGCTAACTCGTTTAGGTACTTATGACATCGTCGTCATCAGCCCAATTCACTTGGGTGTGTATAAAGTGTGTCTTATTACCTGTGTTATTGTGGTTTCTATAGCAGTAGTATGTGTATTATGTAATTGAGCCGAGCACTGGCAAGGAGACGTTTAATGAATGTTGGTTATTTTATTTCTCTACGTTGTTGTTTGAGTCTTCAGTCTTTTGACTGGTTTGATGCAGCTCTCCATTCCTCCCTGTCCTGAGCTAATCGTTTCATCTCTACATAGCTACCACACCCTACATCCCAAACAATCTGTTTGATATATTCTAACCTTGGTCTACCTCTATAGTTCTTGTCCTTGACCCTTCCTTCCATAACTAAGCTTGCTATTCCTGGGTGTCTTAGTATGTGTCCTACCAACCTATCTCTTCTCTTCATTAGCAGTCGCCAGAAACATCCCTCCTCTCCCACTCGTCTTAATACCTCTTCGTTTGTAACCCTATCTACCCATCTGATCTTCATCATTCTCCTGTAACACCACATTTCAAACGCTTCAATTCTCCTCTTTTCCGGTGCACCAATAGTCCAAGTTTCACTTCCATAGAGTGCCACGCTCCAGACAAAGGTTTTCATGAATGTCTTCCTAATACCTAAATCTATATTCGATGTCAACAGATTCCTTTTCTGTAGAAATGATTCCCTTGCCTGAGCCAACCTACTTTTTATATCCTCTTTGCTTCGTCCATCACTGGTTATTTTGCTTCCTAAATAACAGAAGTCTCCTACTCCTACTTCTCTACGTATCCATCCATTATATTCTGGCTTGACAATATCCAAATTATTTCAAACTTCTTGCACATATAAAATACTAGGTCAGTTTGGATTAAGATTACTTACTGAATTACCAAATTGGAGAGCTAACTTCAACTGAACAATCCAACTAAGGAGTCTTCTGGTTTATTTGAAGGTTAGACCACATCAAAGTGATTCAGACTGCCGTATCCACTTAGGTTGGTTTGTAGTCTAATTACGTCCGATAATATTAAACCACACTGTATTTGATCGTGATAGCCTATAAGTGGAAGATACATCATATAGCAGCGACGTCCGATTCTCTGTAATCGAAACATTCATATGTTTTTTTAATTCTTTTTGTGAACTTTCATTTTATTTAAATTTCTAATAGTGTTTTGTAACGATATCCATTTTCTCTTTTATATTTGTAAACTTAGTTTTAAGATTATTTTAATTCAATATACGCTGTCGAAGGTGCCATTGAACACCGAAACATGTACGTTTAAGCAGTGATTAAACCACGTTATTTAGTGTTTGACAAGGAGGGGTTGAATAAGATAGTAGAAGTTGAAAGCCACGGAAAACCACTCCAAAAATGACTGAGCTGGCAGTCGAGCCCACATCTTCTCAGTTCTGCCTCACGAGGATCAGTGTACCCCGTTCCAACCCTCGGCAGAGCTGGGAACGAAACCCAAGACCTTTTGATCCAGAGTCTCTCTATGTACGCGTAGACCACAAAAGGCGGGTAAAAAAGTTATCACATAAAGGAGAAGGCTGGTATCAGCACCAGATTCGAACTCGCTTTATATGCACAATATTATTTCCACTATGCTCGATGGCACCAGGTAAGTAAGAGGAATATTTATCTCAAACGCAAAATGTATTAAGACAGCAGAAGAGTAGTGAATACCACTCATTCATTCATCCAGTCATCCATTCATTTCTTCATTGCCATGTGATGGAGTAACTCTTTGATATGCAGACAGCAGCTAGCGTGTTCATCATAGGAGCCTACTTCCTGGAAGAGACGACAGAATATTACTGAATGAGTCGTGTTGCTATGTGTTTTGGGTGAGGGCCATACAGAGGTCACAAAATAACTAGTACCTTTAGAAAGACCAGTCCTAAGTAAAGTAATTACCAACCTATCTACAAGATGTGACAAAATAACCTGTACCTTTACAAAGACCAGCCCTAAGTAAAGTACAGTAGTTACCAACCTAACTAACTACAAGATGTCACAAAATAACCTTTACCTTTAGAAAGACCAGTCCTAAGTGTACTAGTTACCAACCTATCTACAAGGTGTCACAAAATAACCTGCACCTTTAGAACGACCAGTTTTAAGTACAGTAGTTACCAGCCTAACTATCTACAAGACGACACAAAATAACCTGTACCTTTAGAACGACCAGTCCTAAGTATAGTAGTTACCAACCTATCTACAAGATGTCACAAAATAACCTGCACCTTTAGAACGACCAGTTTTAAGTACAGTAGTTACCAGCCAAACTATCTACAAGATGACACAAAATAACCTGTACCTTTAGAACGACCAGTCCTAAGTATAGTAGTTACCAACCTATCTACAAGATGTCACAAAATAACCTGTACCTTTATAACGACCAGTCCAAAGTATAGTAGTTACCAACCTATCTACAAGATGACACAAAATAACCTGTACCTTTATAACGGCCATTCCTAAGTATAGTAGTTACCAACCTATCTACAGGATGTCACAAAATAACCTGTACCTTCAGAAAGACCAGTCCGAAGTATAGTAGTTACCAACCTAACTATCTACAAGATGTCACAAAATAACCTATACCTTTAAAAAGACCAGTCCCATGTGCAGTGTTACCAATTTATCTATCTACAAGATGTCACAAAATTACCTGTACAATTAGAAAGACCAGTCCTAAGTACAGTAGTTACCAGCCTAACTATCTAAACAAAATAGCCTGTACATTTAAAAATATCAGTGCTATGTGCAGTGTCACCTACCTAACTATCTTCAAGATGTCACAAATTAACCTGTATCTTAAGAAAGACCAGTCCTAAGTGCAGTGTTACCGACCTAAAAATCTACAGCATGTCACGAATTAACCTGTACCTTTGGAAAGACCAGTCCTATGTTCAGTGTTACCAGCCTAACTATCTACAAGATGACAAAATAACCTGTACGTTTAGAATGACCAGTCCTAAGTATAGTAGTGAACAACCTAACTTTCTACAAGATATCACAAATTAACCTGTACCGTTAGAGAAACCAGTCCTAAGTACAGTACAGTAGTTACCAACCTATCTACAAGGTGTCACAAAATAACCTGTACCTGTAACCTGTCCTATGTGCAGTGTTACCAATTTATCTATCTACAATATGTCACAAAATAACCTGTTCAATTAGAAAGACCAGTCCTAAGTACAGTAGTTACCAACCTAACTATCTACAAGATGTCACAAAATAACCTGTACCTTTAGAAAGACCAGTGCTTACGTGCTGTGTCACCAACCTAACGATCTACAAGATGTCACAAATTAACCTGCACCTTTAGAAAGACCCGTCCCATGTGCAGTGTTACCAACCTATATATCTACAAGGTATCACAAAATAACCTGGTCCTTTAAAGACACACTAAAGCAACACTGAAGGTTCCTATTAATATACGCATTATGATCGTTCACGAGTAACAGACTTTCTAATGTTGTCCTGGAATTATGTGTGATAGCCCTATCTGACAGATCCCACTTTGAGCAGCAGTAGACATGTTTATGAACCAGTAGAAATGCGCCACCACTGCACAAAATTGCTTAACACGTCCACTTTGCGCTTGAATACACACCTCAATATTCCATCAGTAATGCCAAATACGTTCAAGCACTCAAGATATTGTACGCATTTACAGTACGTTATCTCGGTTAAGGAGGAACAATAAGCATAATTATACTCGTAATGATAAATGATACTGGACAATACATCATTCCTGACTAATACTAAGACACGACATATCATCTCCATTCCAGAAGCTTGCACTAACAGGCATAACTCAGAAACGGTTGGTCACATGACATGTGTTCTTTAGTGATGTTTTACATCGTTATTGACTGTATTATTCATGTCCCGATTGCTTGGCATATATTTGATATCATCCTGTGTATCTTCTGTTAAAGATACAATTTTTAAAAATTTTCACTTTAAATAATTGAAATCAGAAAAGTAATTACTGATTCATGAATTTGAAGTGAATATCTTTGGTGGTAAATAATCATTTTAATAATGAATGTTAAGTTATAATAATAGCATTTGCTGGAATGATTATGCACGTCGCAACATGTTCATCAGTCATAGGCCTAGCCTTGTCCGGCGGCAACACGAAGGGAACGTTCAGTCTTTGGTTCAGTCTGGCAGGTGTTCTCGTTTATCTCACAGGGATATTTCCTTTTATATTTTGTTTCTTATGCTTTGTACGTTCATACGCTTTATAGTAGCGTTCATACTACCCTTCCAAGTGAGTTTTTAACTGAAATCCCTAATCGAGGACACACTGACGAGTGTGCTTGTACGGTACATGTAATTATCACATGTACTTCATGTTTTAAACTTTGATTTTCCAGGAATGTTTCGGCACAGTAACAATGCCAGATAAATGTTTTGTCCCCAGCTGTAACTTTCAGTTATTGCCAATGTATTGCTAAAAATTATTCACAGGCTAGGAATGATGCTGTTGATGTCAGCAAACTTGGTTATGGGAAGAGAAAGTTGCAGACACTTTAGGAAGGAAACAGAAGTAATCTGATATATTTATGAAATACCAGCACAACAGAGTATTTCTAGAGTGGTAGTAAATTATCTACATACGGTACATGTGTGGCGGAATTGAGGGTTTATAGGCCTACAGTGTAAAGATGTTATGGGAGATGGCCTACATTTTTGCATCACATAACCCTCAATTGCATCTACTTACTACATATTATTATTACAATACCGGCATTTTTTTTATTACTGTACTTGAGTAGTAAAATACGAATAGAAGCCTAAAAGAATTTTCTTTATTTTGCTTTACACATTTAGGCTATGCTGGTACGTTATTTCCGTGTCATTCACGCCTAATATCAGCTGCTTGGCTCTTATAACAACTTTTCACGATCATATGTACGCTATTAATTTATTTCCGATTGTAACACTGGTCATACGTAAATAATAAAAATAAATAAACAGATGTGTTGCTAAACATTGTATCCAATATTAATTTCTTATTTTTTATTTAGTCAATTTACCCTCTAGGTTGATGGTTCCCACGGACTCAGCGAGGGAGCTCACCACTACCGCCTCTATGGGCAGTGTCCTGGAGCTTGGAACATCTGGTCGGGATGGATACAACTGGGGAGGTGTGATCAGCACTTCGCCCAGGTGGCCTCACCTGCAAAGCGAACAGGGGCCTCATGAGGGAGGGGAAGGGATGGAAGATAGGGATGGATAGGCTAGAAAGAGGGAAGGAGGCGGCCGTGGCCTTACAGTAGGTACTGTCCCCGTTTACCCGGATAGTAGGCTGTCAGATATCCGCCCCCTCAATCGGATTGCCAATAATCCACCGCGCCGGCTCAGCTACACCAATGAAAATGGCACTGACAGATACTACCGAGGTTTGAGCACAGAAGTTAACAAGAAATTATTGTGGAACACACCAAAATAGACGGGGGTCCATACTTACCTTCACTTACCTCTTATAAATATCTCGGGGATTGGGTTGACAACAGGATCTCTAACCACATGTTCATCCGTTTGGTAATTTCATAATCGTGTCAATATAATCGACCAATGAAGGTTAGTTATACATGTTAATGTCACATTCTGGTTTAATAAAGGTTTAATAATTATTATAATTATTTGTGACGGTAATCTTCATTCAAAATCTTATCTCAAATTCTTTCAATACTCTTGTTAATTATAACAGTAAATTCACTTGATTAATTTTCAAAGGACAAATACAATACACTCCAGCGGTAAATACGTCGCTTATAAAAAAAAAATGCACAAAACTGCATTAAAAATAGGCCCAAAATTCATCATATATTAATATATACGGCATCAAAATCTTCCACAGAATTTACAAAAACCTCCACTAACAAATTCTTTAACATCATTAATTACTGTGGGAACCTCCTTCATTTACTTCAAGGGCATTATACATCAGCGACTTTCAACACGTTCGCTGCACTAGCGATTATACATTCATAGTTCCACTTCAAAAATTCTTATAATCATTAATAGTTTCAAAACTGTTGTCATTTAACCTTCGTGGATTTCATTCATGAATCGAAATGAAGTAAAAATTTGCCAATCACAAACAAATTTAATAGTGAATACGCTTATATACGCCTCTCTGGTCTATCAAAATTTAAGATTATCATCTTCAAAGTATTGTAGTATAAAAATACTATCATCAAACAAAGTGCGACTAAACTGCAAAATAGTCGAATAGAATCCAATTAGACTGTGGAATGCAAACATTATTATTCAACTCTCTAATTGAGAAAAAACTCCTAACAAAAGTTCATGACTTTAATGCAATCAATAAGACATAATTAATGTTCATCTTTCACAAAATTGTCTATGATGCAATGTTCGTTCATAACTGACGATAAATGTCTGTGTTGCAATTAATTTCAAATAACGACTAGTATTTCCAAGATCGTCGACAACGCAAGATTTTAACGCTCTAAAATCATTTAAATGTTCTTCCTTCTTGATGATGACAGAAAATTGGTCAAAGTAATTAAACTGGGGTAGAATTACTTTAATAAAGAGACACGCTGTCTGAATTTAAATCTGCCATGAAAATCATTAACTTATAATCAAATCGTGACTACCAAAAATAAGCAAATTACTGAAAAATCTAAATGTCAGTCTCAACTGATCCAAAATCGTTTAACTAAGCCCATGACATAACAATGTCTTAATAAATCGTCGAAAAAGGCATAACTCATCAAGGTGTACTGAGAATAGGAATCTCAAACAAGAATATAGGGCAAAATACATGAGGACAGAAAATATGGGAAAATGGTTGCTCAGATATTGCTAGAAACTCAAATACAATAAACGTTCACGACTACCTTATCTGCCGATTGAAGTTCCAGAGGAAAATTCCCCAAAGAAGACTGCTGATCGATCCATTTCACCAAGTTAAAGCTGAGCTCCATCCTCGAAACAGGAAACAGCACCCTCGGAGAATCGAACTGCTTCCTCCTCCGGTAATTGCACTGCTCCATGAAGACGAAAGACATCCTTCCGGCAAAATTCTTCTTTGTGAGTCGGGACTACCCTGACCTCTCTTGAAAAATCCCTGAAGATCTTGTAGAAAATCGCCATGAAGTTTTTGTAGTAATTTCCATTGAAATATTCATATTCAGTGAATATGAAATCGATTCCATTGCTGTTTGATAGTATTCAGCGTTGAGCCACGAAACATGGGTGTAGATGGTTGTTCACCACATGTTCGCTTGTGTGGAATAGCAATTAGCGAAGTTCCATGTTGCTATCTTACTCCAACAATGTATGTCCCAATCGCATTAAAGTCCTTTAGCCTTCCATCTTCTCTTCGGTTATGGTAATAGAAGAACAAACTGCCTTATTAAACTGCTCCATAATACTGTAGCGTTGTGTCACAATTCAATCTGAAGTCTCCCTGTTATACTAGCAGTGTCAGCCGTAGCGTAGAATCTGGCGATACAGAGTGCTTCTCAGGTAGCGAGAAAATCACTTTTGTCAGTCGTCTAAAATTGCTAATATCTTCTAAAATAATTCCTCGAAATTGTTCAAATTTACTACACTGCTTAATGTAGCACTGCACAATAGGATTAGCTTATAGGCAACCGCTAACTGTTCATAGCCACTCTTGTAGACGCGTTATAATGTGCGTTTTAACTTCACCTAGTTTTACTCACAGTAAACTTGCACTGCTTGTCTGCTTGAATCACGTTCACTGCGGTGGCTTCACCACGCGTTATAAAGACGACTCTCTCTACTAATATCACTCGACGTCTCACCATATGACGATTTGATCTATGACCATTTGAGCTATAAGATATGAGACTCCTCTCTTCTGCGCAAGGCCTTTTATAAACTTCATAAGGGGCGTATCCATCCCTTCCATAGCGTGTTACTGCGTCATTACTAGAAGTTCCAACTTCGTCAATACTTGACGGATTTTCAAAATTCAAAAACAGGAAATAAATTTCACCAAAATTCCAGAACAATGCCTCTACTGCAAATGGATTTCCACAATTCTGCATTCCAAAAAGTATTAAAAATACCATAGTTTCAGCAATCTCCGTCTTCCTTCAAACAATCGTTGATTGGTTCGAGCCTCCCCTCCAAGAGCATAATTTCTTCCTCAGCATGATTGCACGTTTCCTGCGACTGCGTCGTAAATCTCGGATCTTTCTCGAATAAATGCTGACGTCATTGAGAATCTCAGCTCAAGCAGCCTGCTGGTATAACGTCTGCGTCATCCGTGCTTACGTCATGACTACCCACGTCATAACTATGACAGCCATAACTTTCTTCATAATTTCCAAAATAGCCACCGTGGTCTCAACATAATTCAATTTACGGGGGCATTCTCCCCTCACCACGTTTTAAAAACAGTTGCAAATTGTTTTTAAACTCAGTGTTACAAGTATCTCAACTCTCTTGAACACGAAATTGAATTATTACTGGTTTACTCTAGTATGATATTTCCTCTATGTTCCTTAATCATAAATCTCTTCTACTCTGGGTTGTGTGTGGTTAAATGCATTCTCTCCTCTCTACTTTCTCTTCTGTCCAGTATTTCTATTTTCCAAGTTCTGCTGGCTTGTAGAAGGCCCAGGATCGATTACAACATCCTGCCTTTTCTTTTGATTTTCGGCTTCTTTTTCCCGTAATTCTTTCAGGTATTGCTGGCTTTCCCTCTCTCTTTCCTGATACTGATCGGGTGTCATAACCTGACCTTGAGAATCCTGATTTCTATTTTGGTTCTGGTTATTTCTATTATAATTTCTGTTATAACCATTATTGTTGTAGTATCTGCCTCTTCCATTGTTGTAATTGCCTCGATTATAGTTCCAGCCTCTTCTCTGTTGATACGGACGGTAACCTTGCGATCTGTTATTTCTAAACTGATTATTCCTGTGAGGACCTACATTGTCAGTTTTCTCTTCATCTGGCTTGTCAGTTTGTTGGACTTGGTCCACATATACCGTATTTATTTCTTTGAAGTCATGCCTTTGACCTTTCTGTACCACGTTAGGCATTGGACTTGTGTAGTCTAACCTCCTCAGTAATTCATCCATGCTGGTCAAATCCCTTATGTTTGATGAAATGATTAGTCTCCTCACTTCCACAGGCAGCATACGAGAAATCGCATCAATTAATTGCTCCGTTGACAAAGGGGGTTGCAAAAATCTCAAGCGGGACAATTGACTCGTAAAGAAATCAGCGTACCGCGTTGGAAGAGTACCTGAGTATTTTCTTGAATAAACCTCCGCTCTTAACGAATTCTGCGCTTCGATGGACCAAAATCGTTTGATTAGCGCCTCTGCAAACTCGTCAAAGTTACTGAATGTGTATCTAAATGCGCAAAAACCATTCAAGGGGTCCTCCAATCAAAAATCTCTCCACAATCTTCATCTCTCTCTCTCTGGGAATGTGAGCTTCGATGAAATAATCTTTGAGGTTCCTGACATATTCTATAGGCGTCAAACTGTCAGTGTTGCTGAACTTTTGTGGTTTGTCTTCAAAATTCCTGATGACCGTGACATTCCTCGGATATGAATCCGGGTAGTTTTTCCCACTATCTCGATAGTTCCACTCAGGTTCCATATTCCTCTCGTCATCTTCCTCCCTGAATCTGGTTATACGTTCTTCAGGAGTCACGTCTCTCTCTTCTGGATCTAGGTTATATCTTCTGGCATAATTCCTATTGGTTTCGCAAGCCAAGCCTACTGTATCCTTGTCAGTGATCTCCGTTAAGACTTTCTTGATTAACTCTTCTTTGTAGGTCTCCATCAAACTAGCCTCTCCTAGCTTCAAATTTTGCAGTTTACTCGTCGTTTCATTCACATCAGAGACAACTTTATGAATCTGTTCCTCTAATGCAGATTTTAATGCTTGCACATCCTGACCTAATTGTGTTCTATCTTCTACTTGTCTCTCGGATAGCGAATCCATCCTGACGCTTAAATCTTTCCTAATCTGTACTACTTCATTGTTAATATCTATTTGAGTACTGGCAAGTTTTCTTTCAATACGTTCTTGAATTTGGGTTACATGTTCCCCACTTGACCTATTCCACTCGTCTTTCCATACTGCTACATTTGCCGTTAACATTTCTGCTATGTCTACTTCGATATCTTCTTTCAGTAATCTATTATGGTCTAATACCTGGGTTCTCATGACCTCTACATCAAACTTTAAACCTGCTAAAGACGCTGTCGTTCTAACTGACTCATCAACTAGCCTAGTCGTTAATGCACTTATATTACGTGTACAAAGTGTTTTCGAATTTTCTATCTCTTCCCTGACTTTATTTACATCAGTTTGGACTTTAGCAATATCTACGAAAACTGTGTTGACTTCTACTTGAATTTTATTTATGTCACTTTGCATCTCGTTTACATCCGAATGAATGTTATTAATATCAACCTGAACATTGGACACATCAGTTCTAACATTTTGGATTCCCTTTGGACTTCCTCAACCTTGTTTTGGACAGTCGCAACATCATTTTTAACAACAACTACTTCAGCCCTAGCACAAGAAATATCACTTCGGACATTAGCAACATCTAAATTCAACATTGTAAGATCTTTATGCACATTAGACACATCTATTTTAACATTGGACACGTCTGAGCGCATGTCAGTTACAGCATTCTCGATTCCTTGGGTATTAATCTGTAAACGCGACATATTATCCTCTAAATTAGCAGAACTGGTCTGAATAACTTTCAAACTTTCATCCATGCTAGCTTTCAAACTAGCAGACATATTACTAGCATTCTCCTCCATTCGACTAGTATTCTTAGCTTCCATCTCCTTCATGCTTTCATTCATGCTTTCACTCATCTGCTTCATACTGCTATTCATGTTAGCAGACATCTCCTCTAACATCATCCTCATACTTTCGTCTGCCATTACAATATTAATTCAAAATATAAACTGATGTAGGGACATACATCAAAAGAGCAAAATAACAACATCTGAGCAACACTTTTCACCATATATAAATTTGATCAATTTTCTGTCTTAAATCTAACTTATAACTACCTTATAATTAACATTCGAAGACACTTCATGTTGAAACAAACTCAATCACATGTTCAAATTTCCCTGGCTCATTTTAAAATATCCTAACACAAATAATTTACATTTACAATCCAAATAATTTAATTTTATCTTTAATATGACTGAAATGTCATAAGCCGGTCAAATAAAATAAGATTCCAGATCATAGGCGATTTTTCTAAGTTTCCAGCCCATTTAACCTTTTTCAAGTTGTATAAGATCTGATCTTTTCTGAGTGTAATTTTCCTACTACAATACAACATTTAATTCCTATATAATCACACTCTCAAATTCTACAATTGGCCTAGACATCTAACAAAGAATCAACCTCTTTATTTGAGTCTAATCGATCCACACGTTTTAGGTTTGCCAATCCTACTGGCGTTCAACCTGGTGATCCACTTATGTTGAATCAGCCCCACGTCGGGCGCCAATCCTTCTGTCCCCGTTTACCCGGATAGTAGGCTGTCAGATATCCGCCCCCTCAATCGGATTGCCAATAATCCACCGCGCTGGCTCAGCTACACCAATGAAAATGGCACTGACAGATACTACCGAGGTTTGTGCACAGAAGTTAACAAGAAATTATTGTGGAACACACCAAAATAGACGGGGGTCCATACTTACCTTCACTTACCTCTTATAAATATCTCGGGGATTGGGTTGACAACAGGATCTCTAAAGTATGCTCCCACAATAACTTTGAACTGTACAAAAGCTTTATTTCAAATAAAGGGTATGACTTTAACAACTCAACAAAATATATGTGGCTATCAGTAGCCCATGTCAATCTGACTATGTCCTCCTGTAGGACTTGCAAAGTTAGCATACAACATGTTAGCTCCCACGAGCTCAAAATAACGTAATATTCATAACACATTTGGACTGGAAAAAGGAAGTCAGGACGAGACACATGTATAGAGCATTTGGTTTCTTTTAATAAACATGACACTTGTATTTATAGGCGCAAGGCCACACTGTAGACGACCTCGTCCGCTGATAACCAGTTGTCTGACCAGCTGTGGTCTACCCTTCAAACCTGACGCACACCTGTCAAATGGGCTCACTTGTCAAGCCACGTTGCGTAAGAATCCAGCACTCTCAAAAGCTTTAAATGTCCGCAAGACATCACAAATATTGTTACGCAAATCTTTCAAATGCTTTACTTACATACCACTGGATTATTCTGACAATCCCTAAACTTGTTAAATTAGCATCCAAATGTTTAATAAGCATTGTTTAGAGTATAAAACAAACTCTTAAATGTTTATAACAAAACTCATAAATGTTTATAACAATTAGAAATTGTTTATAATATAGTTAAAGACAAAAATAATTTTAAAAACGCCTCTAACATTACTTTCGTTCCACATTATTGTCAAAGATATTAACATCATTATTTACAATATTAACATTTAAATTATTCAAATTATTAATTTGAGAAATACATTAACCACATGTTCATCCGTTTGGTAATTTCATAATCGTGTCAATATAATCGACCAATGAAGGTTAGTTATACATGTTAATGTCACATTCTGGTTTAATAAAGGTTTAATAATTATTATAATTATTTGTGACGGTAATCTTCATTCAAAATCTTAT
Organism: Meconema thalassinum; assembly: GCA_946902985.2. Taxonomy (NCBI): domain Eukaryota; kingdom Metazoa; phylum Arthropoda; class Insecta; order Orthoptera; family Tettigoniidae; genus Meconema; species Meconema thalassinum. The sequence goes on from OX336391.1 coordinate 351,186,873, forward strand.
CTCAAATTCTTTCAATACTCTTGTTAATTATAACAGTAAATTCACTTGATTAATTTTCAAAGGACAAATACAATACACTCCAGCGGTAAATACGTCGCTTATAAAAAAAATGCACAAAACTGCATTAAAAATAGGCCCAAAATTCATCATATATTAATATATACGGCATCAAAATCTTCCACAGAATTTACAAAAACCTCCACTAACAAATTCTTTAACATCATTAATTACTGTGGGAACCTCCTTCATTTACTTCAAGGGCATTATACATCAGCGACTTTCAACACGTTCGCTGCACTAGCGATTATACATTCATAGTTCCACTTCAAAAATTCTTATAATCATTAATAGTTTCAAAACTGTTGTCATTTAACCTTCGTGGATTTCATTCATGAATCGAAATGAAGTAAAAATTTGCCAATCACAAACAAATTTAATAGTGAATACGCTTTTATACGCCTCTCTGGTCTATCAAAATTTAAGATTATCATCTTCAAAGTATTGTAGTATAAAAATACTATCATCAAACAAAGTGCGACTAAACTGCAAAATAGTCGAATAGAATCCAATTAGACTGTGGAATGCAAACGTTATTATTCAACTCTCTAATTGAGAAAAAACTCCTAACAAAAGTTCATGACTTTAATGCAATCAATAAGACATAATTAAAGTTCATCTTTCACAAAATTGTCTATGATGCAATGTTCGTTCATAACTGACGATAAATGTCTGTGTTGCAATCAATTTCAAATAACGACTAGTATTTCCAAGATCGTCGACAACGCAAGATTTTAACGCTCTAAAATCATTTAAATGTTCTTCCTTCTTGATGATGACAGAAAATTGGTCAAAGTAATTAAACTGGGGTAGAATTACTTTAATAAAGAGACACGCTGTCTGAATTTAAATCTGCCATGAAAATCATTAACTTATAGTCAAATCGTGACTACCAAAAATAAGCAAATTACTGAAAAATATAAATGTCAGTCTCAACTGATCCAAAATCGTTTAACTATGCCCATGACATAACAATGTCTTAATAAATCGTCGAAAAAGGCATAACTCATCAAGGTGTACTGAGAATAGGAATCTCAAACAAGAATATAGGGCAAAATACATGAGGACAGAAAATATGGGAAAATGGTTGCTCTGATATTGCTAGAAACTCAAATACAATAAACGTTCACGACTACCTTATCTGCCGATTGACGTTCCAGAGGAAAATTCCCCAAAGAAGACTGCTGATGGATCCATTTCACCAAGTTAAAGCTGAGCTCCATCCTCGAAACAGGAAACAGCACCCTCGGAGAATCGAACTGCTTCCTCCTCCCGTAATTGCACTGCTCCATGAAGACGAACGACATCCTTCCGGCAAAATTCTTCTTTGTGTTTATACACATTGTAATGCACTGGAGTCTAATTTAGTTCAATTGTTTACATAACTTCAAAATGGCGGCTGTGCGCATTATTTCACTGACATTCTATATCTCCGAAACTATTAAAGATATCACCCTGCAATTTAGTACGGTGATAAAGGGTACTGATACAAGTTTACCTATGTATATTTCATAAACTTGTAAAGTAGAAAACGAACATGGCGACCAAGCAAAGTTGAGACTTTTAAATAGACTTTTCTCACGATTTAACCATCCAAACGTAATGAAACTAGGTACAGTAAGTGTTTATACACATAGTAATGCACTGGAGTCCAATTTAGTTCAATTGCTTACATAACCTCAAAATGGCGGCTGTGCGAAATATTTCACTGACATTCTATATCTCCGAAACTATTACAGATATTACCCTGCAATTTTGTACGGTGATAAAGGGTACTGGTACAAGTTTATCTATGTATATTTCATAAACTTGTAAAGTAAAAAACGAACATGGCGACCAAGCGAATTTGAAATATTTTAATAGACTTTTCTCGTGATTTAACTCTCTGAGCGCAGTGAAATGTGGTACAGTAAATGATTTTGCAGATTGTAATGCACTGCCATCTAATTTAAATCAATTGTTTACATAACCTCAATATGGCGGCTGTGCGAAATTTTAAAATGAAGTTTTTATTTCTTGTGTCGTAATCATGCGATCGAAGTGAAAGTTTGAATAATGAACCTAGGCAATAATTGTCATTGAATGGTACATAATTCTATGGCCTATACATAACAATCCTAAATGGCGAGCTTTAGACGGTTCTCAATATCTATGAATCTTTTACAGCAACCAAACTGATTTTTTTTATGTTCATAGAGACTATGAACGTATGTTCACTTATAGGACTTTCATTAACCTGGTGAGCACAAATCCAACATGGCGGCGACGCGAAGTATAAATATTTAAATGGACGATTCTCGCGAATTAACTATCCGAGTGCTGTGAAACGTTGCACGTTAAATGCTTATACAAATGTTGATCCACTGGCATGTAATTTATTTCAATTGTTTGCATAATCACAAGATGGCTGCTGTGCGTAATTTTAAAATCTCGTTTTTACTTCTTGTGTTCTAATGATGCGATTGAAGTTTGAATACCACACGTACACAATAATCTTAATGTAATAGTACAAAAATAAAAATCCAACCTGGCGACAATCTGAAATATTTCGACGGTTCTCAATATCTACGAATCTGTTACAGCAATTAAACTGAAATTTTGTATGTTGTTAGAAGAAATTAACATGAGCAGGATATATGAAAATAGGCTGTATAGTTCTCTACGGAACTACTTGTTTTTTTATTTGAATCAAATTCAGACAAATATGACATATACGCCACCGACTGCGGTAGTTTAAGTTCAATGCAATGCTTTGAGCCAAACCTATCTTCAGACTCAATAAACGAGTGGACTCGAATCTCGTCGTCAGCCGTCCTGACATGGTTTTTCATGGCTTCTCAATTTAAACTCCAAAACAGTACCTTCTAATAGTCCACAGCCCTTTCCTTCCAACTCATTGCCAAGTTTCATTCATTTTCAATCTTTCAATTATCCTCTCTCATGAGGTTGGCGTTAACAAGGACATACGTCTGTAAAAACAACCATCACATAGACATTCAACTCATCTCATCTCCGAAGCTGTTGACACGTGAATAATAATAACCCTTACACACTGATCGAAATTGAAATTTGTTTATTGGAAGTTAATTGCAATTAGGACTAAAAGTCCCGTTAGATGCAACTAACTGCCACTTCTATATTTTATATATACAGTGTGGTCCAACCGCCCCTTATTATTTAGTTTTATGAAACCCAACTAACATAGCATTTCTCCCGATGGTCGATATTGCTCTGCGCTCTGACTGTGTGACAGCAATGCAATTGGGTCATGGGTCTAGCAAAGGAAAACCGACCTTAAACTTTTCCCCGCCAAATACTACGGCCCATTCTACTAACATATGACTTTCTGCTCCTTGAAATAACACACATACACGTAATACGATCGAAATAATAGCTTACGCCACGTGATCTGTAATAGTAGAAAGTTAAATCAACATCACAAACCGTGATTGAAGACTTTGAGATGGACTTAAACGTTTGAGGTGGGACGGCTACAGTAACTAAAGAACGTTTAGCGTGCGGCATTTACCATGTCTTGGTGGCTGCGAGGTTTAAAGCCTGACCGTACTTGATGGGCGCGAGCGGGTAGAATGCTGCTTCGAATCCAGTAGTAGGCATACTTTTTTTGAACGAAAGTCCACATTCCATTTTAGTCGGGATGTAACTACATTGCCACATTTATTGCCTTACGACGAATTTTTGTGAAGAGTTCGTTGAATTTTGATGATTTATAAAGAGAACACGATCGAATTGGTACGTTAAGCCACGTGACCTGTTATGGCAGAAAATTTAAAAAACTGGCATGAATATTAACATAACATCTCGAAGTGTTGCTCCGGAAGTCCGGGTTCGATTCCCAGCTCTGCCAAGAAATGTAATACTTGTCTGAGGGCTGAAATTGGGCACACGTAGCCTCATGGAGCAAATATGAGAAGAAGTGGGTTCGATTCCCACCTCAGCCACCCTGGAAATGGTATTCCGTGGTTTCCAAATTCCGGGACTGATTCTATCTTAAGGCCACGGCCGCCTCCTTCCCAATCCTTAATTGCAAATACACACATCATTACAAGCCCGCAATAACTCAGGTTATCAGACAAATTCTACACATACACACACCCAAGTAAACATGGCTAAATGTTCTAGGCCCTCAAATGAAACAAAACAACAACATATCGAAGGATATTCTGATCGCCAGTGCTTGCATCGAAGTATACGTATTCCGTAGAAATTCCCATTGCATTATTAGCAAAAAATCGTGTGTCTATCTGTGTGTGTGTGACGTTGTGTGTGTACTCTGAATGTCTGCCCCTCCCTCCCTCCCCCCCCCCCCCCTATCAATTCGAACACGGTGAAACCGAATTGAACGAAATTTGTTACAGAGGTAGAACTAGCAAAGGGCACCTCAGTGTCATGTTTTATATCGCAGCCATCTTGACGGAAACGTAATGGCGGCCACACAAATGTTCAAAGCTTAAATCAAATTACGAATAACTTAATCATACGATCTCTACCAAATTTTGCAACAACATATATTTATAAGGTGAGCGTCTTTTGACTACACTACAAGGTAATCAGACCAATAGTTTGCAGATGGCGGCCATGTATGTGCGCAAATCGATTCCCCCTATCAATTCAAACACGGTGATACCGAATTGAACGATATTTGGTACAGAGGTAGCAGTAGTAAAGGACACCTCAGTGTAATGTTTTATATCGCCGCCATCTTGACGAAAACGTAATGGTGGCCATCCTATTGTTAAGAGCTTGAATCAAATCACGACCAACCTAATAATTTGATCTCTACCAAATCTTGCAACAACATACCTTTATGTGGGAAGCATATTTTGACCAAACTACAAGATCATCAGCCCAACTGTTTGCATATGGTGGCCAAGTATGTATGCAAATCGATTCCCCCTATCAATTCAAACACGGTGAAACCGAATTGAACGAAATTTGGTACAGAGGTAGCACTATCGCAGAACACCTCAGTGTCATGTTTTATATCGCCACCATCTTGACGGAAACCTAATGGTGGCCACCCAAATGTTCAAAGCTTAAATCAAATTACGACTAACTTAATCATCCTATCTCTACCAAATTTTGCAACAACGTATACTTGTACAGCGAGCATCGTTTGACTGAACTACAAGGTCATCAGCCCATTAGTTTGCATATGGCGGTCATGTATGTGTGCAAATTGATTCCCCCTATCAATTAAACACGGTGTAACCGAATTGAACGACATTTGGAACAGAGGTAGCACTAGCAAAGGGCACTCCACTGTCATGTTTTATATCGCCGCCATATTGACGATAACGTAATGGCGGCCATCCTAATGTTAAGAGCTTGAATCAAGTTCTGACCAACCTAATAATCTGATCCCTACCAAATTTTGCAACGACATACCTTTATGTATAGAGAATCTGTTGACCACACTACAAGGTCATCAGACCAATAATGTGCAGATAGCAGCCATGTTTGTGTGCAAATCGATTCCCCCTATCAATTCAAGCACGGTGAAACCGAATTGAATGATTTTTTTTACAGAGGTAGCACTAGCAAAGGGCGCATCATATTCATGTATAATATCCGTAAAGCACGTTGTATTTCAAGAAGCTACTACAACCAACATTCAATTATACTCCTTGAAAAGGACAAAGGGTTATAACCATACCCATGTATTTAGGAGAAAGAAGGCTATACGTTCTTTACCGAACATCTTGTTTTGTTATTAAATGTTAACAAAAGGTCTTAGCATATCTTTAGGCCCGTATCACACGACACTCGCTGGCAAGGAAGCTGGTGTGATCGCTGGTACAAAATCCTGTATAATTCTGTTCTCTTCGTCAGTACACCTGCTTGTATGACCGACGTGTATCACACGCTAGCATTTTGGACGCTAAGTTGTAAGAAATAAAACCGAAGGGCTGTCGTTTGAGGGCATTAGTTGCTGTTCTTTCGCCTTATTAACGCAAAGCGGTCGCGAAAATTGCTTTAAGTAAATTAGAAAACCTGCCAGCTACTGAACGAATGCATTCCAATCAATATTTAAGATCTAACTGTAATAATTGAATATTTTACCATACGCGTTAATAAGAAGCGCAACAAAAACCTCTAGAGTGTGTTGGAAATGTGTGCAAGTGTTATTGCGCCTGCTCGCTCTTTCGAAGATCCCGGGTTCAAGACCATCCAACGGCAGATTTTTTAAATTCTTTTTAACTATTTTATTATACCCTCCCTACCTCGTACAGCAAGATTTCAACTTGGTTTTGTTCACATTATCTACGAAGACGATAGGGAAAGTTATTTTCTTGTTTCATTTAAATGGTTATTTTCCCTAAATACTGTTCTAAACCATGTCGCCTCCGTAGCGTAGCGGTCAGCATGGTAGGCTGCCGCCCCGGAGGTCCTGGGTTCGATTCCCGGCTCTGCCACGAAATTTGAAAAGTGGTATGAGGACTGGAACGGGGTCTACTCAGCCTCGGGTGGCCCAAATGAGTAGAGGGGGTTCGATTCCCACCTCTGCCATCCTCGAAGTGGTTTTCCGTGGTTTCCCACTTCGTCTTCGGGCAAATGCCGGGATGGTACCTACTGTAAGGCCACGGCCGCCTCCTTCCCTCTTCCTAGCCTATCCATACCAATCTTCCATCCCTTCCAATCCCTCATGAGACCCCTGTTCCCTTTGCAGGTGAGGCCGCCTGGGCGAAGTGCTAATCACACCTCCCCAGTTGTATCCCTCCCGACCAGATGTTCCAAGCTCCAGGACACTGCCCATAGAGGCGGTAGTGGTGAGTTCCCTCGCTGATTCCGTGGGAACCACCAACCTAGAGGGTAAATTGACTAAATAAAATAAAAACTGTTCTAAACCATGTCGCCTCCGTAGCTTAGCGGTCAGCATGGTTAGCTGCCACCCCGGAGGTCCTGGGTTCGATTCCCGGCTCTGCCACGAAATTTGAAAAGTGGTATGAGGACTGGAACGGGGTCTACTCAGCCTCGGGTGGCCCAAATGAGTAGAGGGGGTTCGATTGCCACCTCTGCCATCCTCGAATTGGTTTTCCGTGGTTTCCCACTTCGTTTTCGGGCAAATGCCGGGATGGTACCTACTGTAAGGCCACGGCCACCTCCTTCCCTCTTCCTAGCCTATCCATCCCAATCTTCCATCCCTTCCCATCCCTCATGAGGTCCCTGTCCGCTTTGCAGGTGAGGCCGCCTCAGCGAAGTGCTGATCACACCTCCCCAGTTGTATCCCTCCCGACCAGATGTTCCAAGCTCCAGAACACCACCCATCGAGGCGGTAGTGGTGAGTTCCCTCGCTGAGTCCGTGGGAACCACCAACCTAGAGGGTAAATTGACTAAATAAAATTTTAAAAAAACCTGTTCTAAACCATGGACGGATACTATTCGTTATAATTAATATTTTTTTAGTCGATTTTACCCTCCAGGTTAGGTTTTCCCACGGACTCAGCGAGGGATCCCATCATTACCGCCTCTACGGGCAGTGACATGGAGCTTGAAACATCTCGACTTGGGATACAACTGGGGATGTGGGATCAGCACCTCGCCCAGGTGGCCTCACCTGCAAAGCGAACAGGGACATCTTGAGGGATGGGAAAGTGGGGAGGATAGGGAGGGATAGGCAAGGAAGAGGTAATGAGGCAGCCGTGGCCGTACGGTAGGTAACATCCCGGCATTTGCCCGAAGGCGAAGTGGGAAACCACGGAAAACCACGGAAAACCACTTTGAGGATGGCTGAGGTGGGAATCGAACCCCCTCTATTTATTTGGACCACCCGAGACTGAGTAGACCCCGTCCCAGTCCTCATACCACTTTTCAAATTTCATGGTAAAGTCGGGAATCGAACCCAGGACGACCGGGGTGGCAGCTAATCACGCTGACTACTACGCAACGGAGGCGACTCTATTCGTGATAATTAGAATTTTAATAGTTCAATATTTATAATAATATGACACGTTCTGTAATTACTGGCTTGCTGCGAGGCTCAGCTGGCTGTGCCAAAGGTTGCAGGTTCGTATCCTGGTGCAGTCAGCTGGCATTTGAGGGTGCGCAAATGCGAGGGAGCCGTGTCAGTAGATTTACTGGCACGTTGAAGATCCCCTTCCGAGGCGAAGTGGGAAACCACGGAAAACCACGGAAAACCACTTTGAGGATGGCTGAGGTGGGAATCGAACCCCCTCTATTTATTTGGACCACCCGAGACTGAGTAGACCCCGTCCCAGTCCTCATACCACTTTTCAAATTTCATGGCATAGCCGGGAATCGAACCCAGGACGTCCGGGGTGTCAGCTAATCACGCTGACTACTACGCAACGGAAGCGACTCTATTCGTGATAATTAGAATTTTAATAGTTCAATATTTATAATAATATGACTCGTTCTGTAATTACTGGCTTGCTGGGAGGCTCAGCTGGCTGTGCCTAAGGTTGCAGGTTCGTATCCTGGTGCGGTCAGCTGGCATTTGAGGGTGCGCAAATGCGAGGGAGCCGTGTCAGTAGATTTACTGGCACGTTGAAGATCCCCTTCCGAGCAAAATTCCAGCACCCCGGCGTATCTAAAAGCCAGAGCAGTTAAAAGGGACGTAAAACCAATAATGTCATAATTATCTGTATTTACTTTAGGTTTGGGGGTAAAAATTTCGAACACTTGCTACCTTGAATATACAGGATACCTTGCTTTCGTTCTACAGATCATTATGTCGTCGTCCAATCTGGTTGCGTACCATCGGATAAGTTCGGTCCTTTTGAGGACCAAATAAAAAATCACTCGTTGGAACAGATAGATATGCGTCCATAATACATCCACAATAAACGACATTAAGCAAAAAAAAATAAAAAATAGTACTAGTTCAAGATTCGAACCTACTACAATGCGACTTCGTTGACGCTACTCTTGATTTAGCCACCATAGCTACCGAGAACCATGGTATATTGCTGGTACGCATTGAATCTATTCGTAGACACTTCCTGTCAAAACGTAAGCATGTGTTATTCGGAGCTCTTATCGTTTCAATCATGCATTATATTTGAGGTCATTAAAAGAAAACTGCCACTATTAATTTCTACTATATTCGCGAGGATGTACCAAACGGTAAAGTTGTACAATGGACGTAAAGGAACAGGTACTAATGTTTTTAGGATGACTGTGATATACGCGTTAGTTGGGTTGCCTTCCTCCAAAAAAAATAAGGGGCTGGCGGACCACACTGTATAGTCTTAAATTAACCGAATTAGTCTAAATACTAAGGAAAAAAGAAATATATACAAAACTGTTTTAACCTACTTTATTAATATCAAGTAATTATAATATGCTACAATTTTATCATATAAACATATACATGTTTTAATAATTAACAGATAATAGTAGTGAATATGGGATTTCTGAGCCCTGACACTCCTCTGCCGTACTTCGCCCAGTCTTCAATATACTGTAGGCTATATTTTCGAGGCATTTACCACAAATGATGTATTACATTAATTGTTTTGTACGATGCTGAGGGATCTGCAGAGTTGTAGTTGTGAATCTAGTGTTTCGATCATACTGATCATGCCATTAGTTAGTTAGTTAGTTAGTTAGTTAGTTATTGTTGCTTTAAGGGGTGGAAGAACAAGGTAATCTGCCACGATCATGATATTAAGGGGAGTATGTAGTTACACGAGGTCTAAAACTAAATGGCCACAAATGTGTCGATATTCCCAAGAGGTTAATTTGGATGACTACTGTACTTTTGTTCAAGCGAACATCATCAGAACCTTCTTACTTAGGCTTAATTTGGGTTCAGTGGATATATATATATATATATACGAGTATATATATATGCAGCTGGCACCGTGCTGTTGGTGTAGCGCACCTGCTTCGCACCTGGAGGCCCCGGGTTCGATTTCCGGCTCTGTCGACGATTTTTGAAACTGACGTGAGGGATAGAACGGGGTTCACTCAGCTTCGTGAGGACAATTGAGTAGCGGTCTATCAGTGAGCCAGCGCCCCAGTCACGGAGACCAATATTCACGGCCAAAGGGACCCGACGTGCTGAGCATGCGTCACTCCATATAACAATCTGCGGCTTCGGTGGCGTTGTTGGTAGAATGCTAAACTGCTTTGCCCAAGATAGTGGGTTCAAACCCAGCCAGAGTCGTCGGATTTTTAAGAGGTTAAAATCCTTCAGTATGCCTTCCTTCGGAGGGGAAGAGAGTCCTCCAGTTGCAAAACTCATTTAATCCACTTGTGAAAATGGATCATGACGTAAAATTATTTATTTAATTAGTTTATTTTATTTTGTTTTACTTTGTTATTTTATTTCGTTTTGTTTTATTTTACTTTGTTTTAATTTTTTTATTTAAATTTTGTTGTTTTCTTGGTTTGTTATTTTTTGTTTTGTTTATTTTGTGTTATTTTTTGTTTTATTTTCATTTTGTTTTGTTTTGTTTATTTTGTTGTATTTTATTTTGTTTTGTTTCATTTTGATTTTCCAGAAAACAAACATAAAACAAACAAAAATAGAAGCAAAAAGAAAAATTCAAAAACAAAAGCAAAAGCAGAAAACAAAAACCAAGAAACACAAAGCAAAAAGAAAAATTCAAAAAAGCAAAGGCAGCAAACAAACACAAAACCAAAACCAAGAAAGAAAAGCAAAAAGTAAAATTCAAAAGCAAAAGCACAAAGCAAACACAAACCCCAAAACCAAAAACACAAAGCAAAAAGAAGAAAGTAGAAAACAACAAACACGAAAGATACGCGAGCCCAAGTCCAGAGAAACGTTTCTCATGGAATTGATTCTTATTCACAAGTGGATTAAACGAGTTTTGCAACTGGACGACTCGAGTAAAGTCGGCGGTCCCATGTCATAGATTTATGGCATCTAAACGATCCTTCCACAGACTAAACTTGTGTGACGTTACATTTCTAGGTTAGATTTCCTTGGAACGCTCTATCAAAGTTCCTACGTTCTCCACTAGGTATCAGTGACATCTGGTAGCGAAAGTTGGAACTACTTAAAATTGAATGAAACTTGTACCTCACCCTATGAGTGTCCACTTGAAACAGCTACAGCCGTGGCAGGCCAAACATGTCCTTGTACACTCCCGGCACTAAAGGCCATACGATAGATAATAATAATAATAATATCGTATGGCCTCGGGTGCCAGGTGCAAGCTTTGTTCATGCTTGGAGCGCTATGAATGTCAAGGAGGTGTGATATCTAAGCTTTTTGACGCTATACCGCTCTCTAGTAGAGAAATGAGGAACTTTGTTTTGGCGGAAAATCCCGAGATTAATTTGTCCATTATGAACACGGCCTACTGAATTCAAATGGGTTCTTTAACATGCCATCAACGTCTGACAGGAGTATCGTGATTTTTTTCGCCTTTCAAAAATCACTTATCATGGCCAGGAGCGAACCTGCAGACTTGGGGTTGGTAGTCCGACACTATAACCACACACCCACCGTGGCAAGCATACGATAAATAATAATAGGCCATATGGTTGGCTAGCGACTGCTTGGTAGGCCTAGGGCTGTGGCACCCCGGGGTTTGGGTTTGGTTTGGATGTGTACAACAGTAATTACAGTTGTTGTTCATAAGTTGTACGTGTCTGTAGTAAACCAATTTCACAGAAACACTTACGTAAAGAGAACTGATGGACACTTAAATAAAGAGAACTGATGAATGTGATATCCCTAATTCCTAAATTAAATTAACGACAGGCACACATTAGAGAACTGCTATTGAAACCTTCCTAACTTGCTGATGTCTCGTATGTTTCCGTTCAGAGAGAAGCAAAGCAATTGAAATGCAGAGCGAGCAAGGTTACTTAGTTAAATAACTCATTCATTATTTACACTCCAGGCACGCGCGCGTAATGCACGGCAAATCCCTCATGGTTCTTGGCGGCTAGCGTCTGCGAAACATGTAAGAATCTTCCTGGTCATAGAACTAGACTCTCGAAGCATTGGTGGGACTAAGGCAAAAATTTAAACGGGCTTAATGATAAAAACGTTTCCACGGCTGAAAGGTGCAAAAATTAATTGGATATTCAAGTAAAAATCTTGCCAAAGATAGAAGGCCGGAAATACATTAATTTCTAAACCTAACTATTCAATCGAAATGTAATGTTTTTCAGTCGGTTATCACGATTGTAACGGGTAGTTCTCTAATCCTTAGAAAAGTACGTGAGATTAATAAATACACTTGAATGTCCAGTTTCGATCGTCAAGCGATCATCATCAGATCCCTTACATTTAGGCTATTAAATCTATGTTTATAAGTATGGGTTATGATATTTACAATATATACATTTACAGTATTTATTTGCAGTGGTGAATAAACAAACAAAACTAGTAAAGATAAGTGATTGGTTGGTTCCTTAGTTTAGGGGCTGCGACAAAATCGTTATGTGCCTCCCGTACTTTGGGTGTGTGTAGAAACTGTCTGATAACTGCAACTATATAAATGTCAGACGGGTAATATCATCGCATGAGAATAGTGTTGTATAGGTGGTATAAGCCTTAGGATGCAAGGCAGGAAAGTGCTTGGACAAGGCACAAATATTCGTGACTGTACAGTACATGTGGGTTCAAATCCTTCCTTATAAAGACTTACAAGACTTATAAATATTTCCTCACTTCAACTCAGTCAAATGCTTGGATACTGTCTTTCATAAGACGATAGTTGCTTCCTTTTTGACTTGTTTCTCAATGAAAGATTGTCAAAGAAATGCCGTAGTTGTTGTTGTTATTGTTTCATATGAGGTGCATGGACATAATGGTCATTTATCCCCATGTACTTGGGTGAGTGTGTATAATCTGTCTGATGACCTGTGTTATTTTGGCGTCTGTAGCAGTGTGTATTTATTATACTGTAGAGATGAGCGTTGGGAAGTAGGCGGGTGAGGCCTAAAGTTAGGTGCCATCCCAGCATTTGCCGCGAGTAAAAGTGGGAAATCAAAATAAAGCCACTTCCAGGATGGCTGAGGTGGGAATCGAACCCACCTTTCTCAGTTATTCCTCAGGAGTGTGAGTGTTCCTCTTTCCACTCCTCGGACCAGAATGAAATTCCTTAGCAGGCCGGAAAGCAATCTTGGACCTTCGGGTCGAAAGCCAAGAATGGTAGCCAGAAAAATCACTTACACACAGTCAGTACAAGGGTCTGGTAATAGCGATATCCCTAACTCCTTTCAATACATCCCAACACCAGCTACACCAACAACTTAAGGTGTGGTGAAGTACAGCGGTTGTACACCACCGCTACATTCAATTACAAGTGGAGACAAAATAAGCTAACAGCTACACAAATATCACCAGAGCACCCTTTAGTTTGGGGAAACGTAATTAATTTCTTGTTCAACTATTAAGGGGAAGATACAGCTAAATAAATGAAACACTGTTAATTTTGGTTGGTTGGTTCTTAAGTTTAGGGGCTGCGACATCGCAGTCATGTAGCCCCGTGTACTTTGGGTGTGTGTAGAATCTGTCCGATAACCGGTGTAATTGTGATGACTGTATTAGTGTGTGTATCTGTTTTAATTCAAGTAAGGACTGCAGACGATCAATTTTCAAGTAGTTCCTACTTTTGCCGCCAAACGTCACCGTCAACGACTACTAGTACAGAACTTAGCTACCAGACGTCACCGCAGTCGGCTCTTGGCAACGAACGTAGGAACCTAAGAGCGTTGTTTACATTCTTAACCTATTCAATTTAGCTTCACACAGGCGTAATTAGTGGAAGGTTTTTAAGATGCCATAAATCTATGACATGGGACCGTCGGCTTTACTTCCCCTCCGAAGGAAGCATACTGAGGGATTTTTAACGCTCTTAAAAAATTCGACGTCTTCGGCCGGTTTTTAACCCGCGATCTTGGGCATAGAAACTCAGCATGCTACCAACTACGCCAACGAAGCCGCCACTGTTAATTTTAAGACTGTGGCTGTAATAAATCTTCTGTTGTTGATTTATTTTGGGGCTTTGCGACATCGTGGGCATGCAACCCCGTATACGTGGATGTGTGTGGAATTTGTTAATCTGCCTTATGGTTTTGACCCAACGGGACGGCACGGCCCAGCACGATGCGGCACGGTGAGCCTGACCTATTAGTTACTTCCACAGTTACATATCTCTACTTAGTATAAAACATAAGTCCCCAATTCTTGGATTTCATGGGTAATCTCGAGAACCACTGGATAGATTTTAATGCGGTCTTCACCATTCTGTAAAGGATATCTCGAGGAAGGTTTCTGTAGAGAATAATTTATTTATGTTCAAAGGAAACCAAGTAGCAACGATTTCAGTGAAAACATAAATAAAAAAGACTGGCGTCCGTGAGCTTTTTAAGCTTACGCTGAGCAAACCGTTAAAAATATCAATATACTATGAGTGTAAGAATTGTTCAGCATGAAAAGTTCTACACTATAAATGTTTTTACGTTTTCATTTCTTCCAATAATCTCCATTCAATTACTGAGGCGACAGTTTACGAGCTAGCTAGGGGCGAGTCTATCACCCCAGTCACAGCCCATCTAGCAGGCGAGCCCATTATCCCAGGTACAGCCAGCAGCAAACTGGCGAGTCGTGTTGAGTTAAGACTTCAAAGAAGAGTGGTTGTGTTTTGAGTTTCCCTGGAAGCGCAGCTCGGCTTTTCTTCATTTCGTGTGTGATCTTTTCGTTCCGAAAAATACACAGTTAAGTTGAGATTGGACGGAAGGGGGATTTGCGTTTCATGCAACTCGCCATTCGTAAATTACGTCTGACAAGAATTCGCTGCACATTCATCTCCATGATAATATAATAAATTAATAGTGCAGTCAGTGATTTTAACCCATCATTCCGAGACGTAAAACGGATATAGGTCGTAGTTCATTTACATCGAAAAAAGAAAACGCTTATCACGCAATGCATTCATAGCTGTTCCCGGACGAAGCCGGGGCAGGTTGCTAGTTCTATTATACAATGCTAATATCCATCCAGTCACCTCCTTGAGGACAGTTTAAACCCTCCTATATACTATAAGCTGATTTGTTGAGGCCACGCCGTTGAATCGTAAGTTACGGTAAGCTATAATAATTGCATTATTCATACATCCGCCATCTTGAAACTATCTGGATGATGACCTTGAGGTTTGAGTAAAAGACGCTTCCTACTATTCGAATATTATTGAAAAATTTGATAGAGATTGGATGATTAGGTTAGTCGAAATTTGATTTAAGCTCAGAACATTTGGGTGGGCGCCATTTCTTTTTTTGTTGTGATGGAGGCGATATACAACATGGCACTTTGCTAGTTCTTCCTCTATATTAAAGTTGGTTAGAT
The DNA here is from genome assembly GCA_946902985.2 of Meconema thalassinum. Taxonomy (NCBI): domain Eukaryota; kingdom Metazoa; phylum Arthropoda; class Insecta; order Orthoptera; family Tettigoniidae; genus Meconema; species Meconema thalassinum. The sequence continues at coordinate 351,202,246 of OX336391.1, forward strand.
ATGGTTTCGTCATGTTTGAATTGATCGGGGGTGGGGGTAGGGGTGGGGGTGGGGGTGGGAGGGGGGGGGGGGGGCATTTATTTTTTACAATCACACACACTGACTGACAACGTTTGGCCCGTGTAATGTCATAAGTCTACTTTCATTCTTTGCATAAATCGAAAGTAGGCTAATTATCATATATATTATTTCAGTAGTATGCATCCCTCCTATAGCGCTCACAAGTGACCGATCGTGACAAATGAGCATTCAAATGAAAGAGAATAGACATTAGCAGTGACTTATTGCACTATAATTTCATAAATATATATAATTTCTTTAAAAAAAATGACATTAAAAAAATTGTACGAAGTGTGCGATTTGCAAACACCGTTGATGTAGGAAAATACGCTCCATAATTGCTGTCCACGGGCCGCTGTGACGCCTGTTTCATGTCATATTAACATTCTGAGGTCTTTCCTTTATCCTGAAATGTAAATAGTGTTCTATAATCATTTGGTTGAAATAAAAACATAACCTTTCTCCTTAAGTCTCTCATTATAAACCTATTGGGGAAAGTGTGCTTAATGAACATGCGAGATTTCTCGCACGGGTCCGCTAGTATTATAGAATTTCCACTAACAGAGGAGCCTTGCTAATGCAGAATGCGACACGTTTTGTTTTTACTTCACACTAATTTTCGTGTGGATTTAGAGCAGAGGGATTTGGAGTCTTTTTACTGATGATCCACACTTGGACTATTCAAAGATTCATGAGCTATGGATTAAAATCATCTGACTTTGAGGTTACATTCCGTAGACAATGAGAAAATTAAAAAGATCCCAGATCAGGTGTATTTGTAAAAAGGGCGTATATAAGGGGGTGCTGATGGGGCTCCAGCCCCCCCCCCCCCCTTCCCCGAAAAAAACAATAAAAATTAAGAAAATGTTGATTTGGTAAGAGCATAAAATATTTGTGAATTTGGTTGTACCCTAATATTAACTTATTGGCTAAGTTATAAACAAAATTAAGAATGAAATTAGACTCACTCGAGGTAGAGTGGCTAGCATTCTTGGCTGCTGACCCGGAGGTCCGAATTCATTTCCCGGCTCTGCCAAAAAATTTGAATTCTAGTCTGAGGGCTGGAACGGGGTACACTGTGAATTTCACAGTACGCTACTTTTAAGAAATAAATTATCAATATTTAGATATTTGCCATTCATATTCCATAGATCATAATAGAAATTTCATCAAGTATAAAATGTTATTTGTGTGCTGTGTTGTATTTTACAACTTGAATCTTATCTAAAATAATTACACAAAGTTATATGCTCTAAGATATTGGTTGATATTTCTGGGTATTTTGTGGTGACAATCCCCTGAGAAAACTCACGAACCACCCCGGCATTTTCCTGGAGTAGAAGTGGGAAAACCACGTAAAGCCATTTCCAATATACTGAGGTAAGAATTGAACCCACTCTTTCTCATCAGTGTCTCACGTCCCTGCTCTCAGATGAAAATCAAACTCGGACTTCAGGGGTGATAGGCAAGAATGGTAGCAACTGCGCTTCGAGGTGGTCTAGTTAAATGTCCTCATATGGGAAAATATTGCAACAATGTTGTCCACCGTTACCTGACTGAACTTCACTTGTTCTAAATACCAAAGCCTTACTCACTATGACAGTCGGACCGAAATATGAAGCCTCAACAAGAAATTAGTAGCAGCCCATTTTGAGTAATTATTATTATAGCACGCGTTGAGATTGGTATTGTCTCATTGTATTGGAAGACAAAGCATGAGGTACAAACTAAAACAAGACGTGACACGAGACAGCATTGAAATGTTACTTGGTACTTGATGGACAAGCCAACCTTGAAACAAACTATCGCATTAAGTAATGGCACCATTGTTTTTACTATACATGGCACGTGAAAGAATCATGTAACCTTTCCAGTTTTGTATACATTTTTACTTTATAACATGATTGTTTAGAGAAAAAAGTTGTAACCAATATTCAAGTATCTTGATTGGTTGATTAAACAGGAAACATTGAGAACGTGAGGTTAATCCAAGAACTACAAAGAGCACATTTTAGTTATTTTTAATTAAGGAGATTGCGGCACTTTTCTTGTCCGTCTATACTGATACGTCACGTCTTGCATACACAATGCTCCAAGGACGACCGTCCTCTATGTACTGTTCATATCAAAAGCAATGAATCACTAACATAGACGACTGATATCTGATGCTAGACACATTGTACAACAAGCATTATTTAAGGATCACTGACTTCGTCGCTTTGGATCGTCCATTCATTTCGTGTGGATTCCCACTCATCGAGGTATCCACTACAATGATTTTGTGGATCACCTTGCTAAACTAGCTGCACAAGGAAACCAGAATTGGAACATCCCTCTTGGGGAGGTTAAAACTAACCGACGGGTTAAAGCTAGAGATTATTGTACCTCAATGTGTAATGGATAGCATTATTGACTCCCACCACTGTAGCCTCGGGCTCGATTCTTGGCCCTGTCAACAATTAAAAGTCTGTTCGTGGCTTCGGTGGCGTAGTTGGCAGCATGCTTAGCTTCTATGCCCAAGATCGCGGGTTCTAACCCGGCCGAAGTCGTCGTTTTTTTTTTTTTAAGAGTGTTAAAAATCTCTCATTAGGTCTTCCTTCGGAGGGAGGGGGCGTGGTGGCTCAGCGGTCCAGCTGTATGCCTCTCACCAAGGCGGTCCGGGTTCGATTCCCGGTCAATGCATGTGAGATTTTCGAAGTGAAATGCCATGTCCTGTGGTTCGGATTCCACGTAAAAAGGAGGTCCCGTGGCTCATAATCACAAGATTCACGGTCACGTAAAACTACAATCTTCCTTTTTTTTTCCTTCGGAGGGGAAGTAAAGCCGGCGGTCCCATATCATATATGGCATGAAAAAGTACCTCCCACTAACTACACTTGTGGAAGCTAAAATTTGTGGGTTAGTTTGATTACGCTATATTAGTTCTAACGTTCGTCGCCAGGTGCTGACTGCGATGCCATTTATTTGCCACGTCCGCAGTAGGTGTCGTGGATGGTATCATTTGGTAGCAAAAGTAGGAACTATTTGAAAAAAATAATCGTCTGCAGTCCTTCTACCTGAATCACAGATAACACACGCTAATACAGCCATCGCAATTAACGCCCGTTATCAGACAAATTCTACACACACCCAAAGTACACGGTGCTAAATGACCGCGTTGTATCAGCCCTCTAAAGTAAGGAATAAATCAACCAACCAACCAACCAACCAAAAAGTCTGTTTTGAGATTTCTAACTGTACCAGTGTGTGCAACTGTATTAGGATTAGTGATAGGTTAGGTTACTCGGGACTGGAAATAAGCTACTATCCCTGCATTTTCCTTGGGGGAGTGTGGAAAATCCTCGGAAAAATCCACACTCAGGATAGCCGCTGTCAGAACCGGGATTCGAGTTTACGGATTTTAGATTTGCTGCAACTGCCCAAGCGGTCATGGTGTACGACTTAACGAGCACAGCTATGCCACGGGACGAATACAAAAAGGAACCTGTCAAATGTTGGTGCACTATGAGAAGAGAAAAGAAACTGTCCATCCTACAGCACATAAACTCTGAGTTAGGATGACTGGTTAGTGAACCCTCGTTGTAGCGATATGATCAAGGCACCTATGTTATCTGAAGTTATGGCACTCATATTTAAAGTTAGACATCTATCATCCATTGAACTTGAACAAATGGAACTTTCCTAATTAGGTTTGGTGACCCCTGTATTGGACGAAATTTTATTGGTATACTTAACCTTCTTCTAATCGAATCCGATAATCATTTGAAACCTTTCAATGGTGAAGAGGTAACGCAAATCTTAAATTACACTTCTAGTTAATTAGAATTCTTTTCAGGCTTGGTGCGACCACGTGTGTGGTCGTGTGCGATGTTACACTGACTGACCAAAGAACTTGTTGGGGCAACGTTTAGCTCAATTACAGGAAAAGAAACGGATACATCTGAATTACGAGACAAAACTACTGATTAAATAGAGCTTCCACAATTCCTCAATCAATATATCGATAGAACTCTGTCTTTAGCTGAAAACTATTTAAGAAGTTGTTTGCAATGTAATTAGCAAAGAGCTTTGAATCCTTTATTCATGTTAATGACGTATTCCGGTTTGTATCCTCGTATGTAAATCAGTGACGCTTCAGCTCATTACTCAGTATTAGACACGTACGATGTGGAATGTCAATGAGAGATAGCTGTCTTGCAGAATAAAAGGTGGTGTATCCACCGCACGTTTGTAAGATTATATGCTCGATCTTAGACGGGGCACAGTTTTCGGACAATAGAAGGACAGGAAATCGATGGAACAATATTTCATACATTTATACATGAAAATATTACTCATATATCACATTGGAAATTATTTGACGATATCAATATAAACAGCATCGTCAAAATTGATACAATGGTTGCTTAGCGGGAATCTATTTAACTGGCCAGTGGTCGCTATATGAACAAAATGCTTACGGTTGTTGAAAATTAGCTTGCGTTTTACACAGCATGTGGTTTTGACTTTGAGCTTCGGTGTACCTTCCCACAGCAGCTTTTTGGGGAGGATGGATGCAATGTACTGCATTACCATGACCTTGTTGAATTTACAGGAAGGGAGAAATTATGACCTTCCCTCAACAGTGAGCATTTTGCTTTACGCGCGACCAGTCTCGTTGGCACTTATTTCTGTGCCGCATAGTTTTGCTATACTCGCAGTTACTATTCTATGTTGTTTCATGTTTGTAACAGTGTTCTTCGAAGATTATTCATCAATGTTTGGTGCAATTATTACGTGACAATGAATTTAAGTGACGACATTTTAGTTCAGAGGATAGGTTAGATCGAGGGCAAACATATTGACTGTGAATGTGAATACTATGAACATGAATATTGTACACGTTCGGCCGAGGTATGCGATGACCCATCTGCTATTACATCACATTCCTAGATTTCCAGGACAGAGTGGAGTTAAATGAACATGAAGTCAAATAAGGAATGTGTCGGAAATTCAGTTGAAAATATTCACAAAAGCAGAGGGTAACACGAGGTAAAGTATCTCCAGGGTCGTTACGGGCTTAAATTTAATTTAAAAAAATACAAATAGAAATGGGCGCCATCAACTGAATCCCTAGCAAACCACATCCTTCCTGGTTAAGCCTTAATTAAGACAAGGAAAGGATTAGGAAAACCACATCATCATCAGATCACAACTAAGATAAAAACAAATTTATTCAAACTTTGATAGTCAGACAGAAATATTAAACAATCATCCTACCTAAGAGTATGGTCGAATGCCACCGTTAGATTGTCATTGTCCTGAAAATCGATCCATCTCCATGCTATTCAAAAGTGTACTTCTTCCACATAAAATATGAAAATGTGCTAAAGTTCGCTTGGGTTCTCAGGTTCACCGTAGCACTATGTCTATGCGTCACTGACATTTGTGATTCCTGAGACCTGACTTCTCTTTAAGTTAACATCATGAATTTGGATGTCAAAAAAATATAAATATGTCTAAACAAATTATTCTAATAACACATATTTAAATAACAACTTATTTTATGGCTTGAATGGCATTATTCACATGCTGAAAAACTCAACAAATGCTCCAATAAATCTAACAATTAATTTACACTATATTTACACTGTCACTAATTATTGCTTGTTTGTGAATCAAAGAAACTTTGCTATTCATTGGTTATCATCATCATCATATCAAAATTAAATATCTCTCACATAGTTCTCATCTCAATATTCATTATATTCAAGTCAGAATAATTAATTCATTACTATCAAATCATTTGAATGACTATTATATTATCAATTCATTATATTCTTCAATTATCCATACATTCTCATTTCATTATCTCATTCAGATTAAATCATCTCAATTCATCCATTTAAATTGTTTAATTCATTAATTCAATTTGCAATTCATCAACTTATTTAAATCATATTTCTTATTTAAATTTATTTAAATCCATTTAAATTTATTAATCATCAGCTTCTTTAATTAATTATCACCTTTTAATTCAGTTATTCATCAGCTGCTTAATCACCTATTAATTTATTCAATTCCGTTAATTTATTCAACCTTTAATTCATTCATTTATTTAATTCATCGATTTATTCAAAATTTAATTTTTCAATTTATTCAAATTTTAATTCATCTGGTTATTTAGATTTTTATTTCATCGAGTCATTTAGATTTTATTTCATTGGGTCAGATCATTAATATGCTTAAACTTCAGATTATTATTTTATAAATTTTTATTATCAGAAAATCTTGTATTATCAAAATTATTTATTTGTTTAATTTCCTAGAAAATTCTTTAATATAGGTTATAGAACGTTGTCTTACAGTTTTATCACTTCCAAGTTATATCTCGTATTTAATTATCATGCCAAAAAATTATTATTGCCTTCACAAAATCACGTTGGATCTCACTATCCAAAACTTCATCATATACTCTCACTTTATCAAATACCATATTTGAATACCATAATTATTCCACATAACACCATAACTATTCCACATAACACCATAACTATTCAGCGCACAGCATGAATCTCAAAAATATGCTAGACTGGGTTCAACAACCTCATGTCTGCCCCAAAATACTCATTAGCAATATTGCAACTTCCACTTGGCAACTTCCAAAAAATATACCTATCACAAACTTCACTTAATCACGTTGCATGATCTACAAAAATATATAACTGGCTTCAAATTATTAACGCACACAATCTCCAAGAACTGTAATTAATCTGATCATATCTAGACAACTTCTTAAACAATAAGGAAAAAAATTACCTTAGTAATCGTAATCCAATTCAAGATCTGCTTTTAAATAGAGCATAAATTCTCTTAAAATTCTCAAAATTCACTTCAAAGAAAAACACCAATGTGTTATAATATCTCATATCAAAAATATGTAATACTGATCTGCCTCAAAAATAAATCTGACCATAAATGATTCATCTTACAAGATTCAATTACTTGAAATCCTTCTCAAAGGTATCAAACTACTCACAAAAGAGTATCAAAAGTATCAAAAGTATCAGCTGTTAAATGAATGTACTCTCAAAAGAGTATAGCAACAAAATATTGGATTGGCAAACAAGAATTACAAAATGTAACCCTGCTGACATTTATTTTTAATTTATTTGACAAAATTCGACTGATGTGTGACTAGTAGTTTCTTATTTAATCCTCTTACAATCTTAAGTACACTCGGATGATAAAAAATGAGGTCCTCGACTGGCAGGTAAGGTGTGTGCCACCACGCAATCGCCTAAAGCGAAAGGCCCTGCCCCGTAGACTACCATGATAATGCCCTAGACGATGGGTCAGGTGTGTGCCACCACGCAATCGTATAAAACGACAGGCCCCATCTCGTAGACTGATGAGTGAGTGTACCAGATTGGAATCAACGAGACTCTAGTTGACACATAAAAGCGATATTCATTCACTTGAGTGAATAAAATTTTAATATCTCCAAACAATCCAATAGAAAAAAAAATACCTACTGATGAATTATACATACTCGCTAGTATGCAATGAACTGACGAAATAATTTAACTTATCCAATTCAATTGCAGATCACGAGTTCGAAATACTCGCCACAAAAAAATCTATCCAAGAAATACTATCCTTACTGAAAAATATCAAAAAAACCAAACTTCTGCCTAATAAAGCCAACCAATGGTGAGAACGTCGTATAACGGTGCCTGCCATATCATATGGTAACACCATATTCTAGCAAATGGAGCAAAAAAAAATATCTAAGCCATTTCAAAATAATCGTAGAACTCCTACTAGAAATATATACAAGTATGCCCAGTGTTCATGAAAAATCGTATCAGGAAAGTCATAACTCTTACAATACCTTCTTACTTCTGCTGTTAATATAATTCAAAGATCGCCGATAATCCTCGTGTGTGCCACAAATTTCTCGAAAGATCGACGAAAACATTGTATCACCCACTGAACTAACGATTGACTTCATATTCCAAGTGAATCTGATGTTGGATATCCTCTTCTTCAGGAACCGAATCCATCGCTCTGTGGTGCCATCACGTCTCCGTATTCGCCTAGCCCGACATGATGAATTCAATATTATCCATCACGGATATTGTCCAAACTCTTCCATAAAAGTTCAAAAATGTAGAGTACCCCATACTCTTCCAATATGTCACGCCACTGTCCCATACAATGTTCGGTTTGCATATGACAAAAGTTAATCTCCACAGCGGCTGAATTTCTCTAGTAGAAAACAAATTATTTAGAAAAGTGTATTGATTTCTTAAACAGCCTGTATCTGTGTTCGTAACTGATATTTCATAATTGGTCATGAAAAACAACTATAATGCTGCACGTGCCACTGTTCACAAAGTGCATATTCTCGTAACTGTTCATCTGCCTAAAAGCAGTAATGTTGGACGGACCCCATGGTCGCCTTAAATATTCCGGTCTAAAATGCATCATCTAACATGCCGTAATACCATTGAAATATATCTAAGTCCATTTAGAAGTTCACAATAGCAGTATATAATTGCTATCTGCTTGCACAATTGGACAGTCTAACACAAGTCCAAACTTATTAAGTTTGACAAAATGTCGAAATAATGTTCAGCTGCTTGCATGTCGCCTGCTTGTAAAATGTCGGCCCCAGCACGACCTGTTCCGCCTCACTGTTCTCGTATAATGCGACGCTGAAAACTGGCCTCATTATATCACTTCGCTGTGCTGTTCTGTATTAAGAATGTAGCTCGAAATAATGTTCTCAGTTCTATCACAATGCTGCGTATTACTTTAACGAACTGTAACATTGGAAAAGCATTGCTGTTTCACATAACTGTAGCCACGATGTTGAAAATACATCTGCCCGAACACCGGCTCCCTTTCACTTCCACGGCTTGTGTAACTTGCCTTGCTAACTAATTCTCGCACTGCACACCGTGCTCCGCTCAGCTTAACTGACTGACCTACTTTCGTTCTCCTGGCGCACGTTGCTATCAGCTTAACTTGCTGGACTAATAATGCTGTCGTTTTCCTAGCGCACCATGTGCTCTGCTCAGCTTGACTGGCTGGACTCATACTGCTGTTCTCAGACGGTGCGATGAGCTCCGCTCGGCGCTATCACGTGACCTTCCCCTTCCCTCTGCGGTCATACGTCACAACTATAATCTCGACCACAATCATATCGGCAAATAAGTTATAATATAACTTAAGGAGTTAGCTGCCTTTCTTCAAGTTATCACCATAGATTTCTTGATATATTTCCTTCTCTTCTGAGATTATATAATATTATATTCCATATAGATATTTATAATACTCCAATATTCCTCCCATAATTCCATCTGCTTGACTGGTAGTGCCTCCTTCATCCTTGGCCTCCTACGTCATTTCCTACCATTCTTCTCGACTCGATCTGAGCGCTATCTCTTCTTTTTCCCATAAATCTCAACTATGGCTCGATCTCAACTGGCGTAGCCGATAGCCTCAACTAGGTATCGGGTACATCTCTCCCGTACATCTCCTTTTTATCAGACTTGAGAAAAAAAAATATACTCTCAGGCATTCTATACACACAACAAATAATGTACACGATAGCTCTGCAATCATCCTCTTTCTAAGCATAATGATACTTCCTAATGCTGGCTGCGTTGAAAGTTCCAACAACTTCATTCGTGTCTATTCCCTCGGTGGACTATATCTTCTTAAATTAAACCTTCGTCTTTGACTTGATATGTCTCAACAATGATGATGGATTCCCAATGTTTAGTATTCTGATTCGGCGTTAATTTGTGTTTTTTTTTTCTGCACCACTCGTGCTTGCCCTATTGACATCTCGAATTACCTCTTCGGATGGTGCACTAGGCTGTCTATTCTCTTGCCTTGATCTCCCATACTCTTGATTATCTTGTCTTTCGTTTTGATCATTCCTTCTATTATCTTGCCTATTGTTTTGATTGGACTGCTGATTTTGGTTCCAGTTGTATCTGCCTCGATGTCGATTAATATATCTGTTCCGGTTCTGGTATCTGGAATTCTGATCGTAGTTCCTGTATCTACTATCTCTTGTATCTTGATCATATGGCCTCTCATATGGTCCTGGATATCTGTCATTCCCACGGACGTTATGAATATTTCCTCTATTCCCTTCGTTTCTTCGGTTCCCCCAGGAGTCTCTTCTATCTGTCTGTGCTGCATTATCGACAACTACCGCATTCACTTCTTGCGTGTTTCGATTTTCATTCCTTGAAGTTCTGGGTGTCATCTGAGCGCTCGTATAATCCAATCTGCCTAGGATATCATCATAATGCTCAAGTGTGTTCGCTCCTGACGCTATGAGTGATCTTTGAACCTCAACTGGCAACTGCCTTGCTATTGCTTGCAAAAGTTCTTCTTCTGGCAATGGAGGAATCAAAAATTGTAATTTAGCCAATTGCGAGGTAAAGTAATTTGCATAATGCGTCGGATGCGACGTAGAGTAACGTTTCGAGTACATTTCTGCTCTTACGTTCAGCTGATCCTTTGCACTCCAGAATCTTCGTAAAAATGCTATGGCAAATTGTTCCATGTTCGCAAAGTTACTCCTAAATGCGCGAAACCAAGTTAACGCTGGCCCGTCTAAGGCGCGTTCGACTACCCTTAGTTCTCTCTCCTTGGCTACTATATGTTCCGCCATGTAATCGCGAATATCTCTCAGAAATTCGACTGGTGTGACTCCTGTGTTCCCCGAAAACTTCCTTGGTTTATCATCCAGATTTCTGATTATGGTCACCGGACCTGATTATCGTTCACCCGTACTAGACGTGCTTCTATTCTGATTCGAATTACCTTGAGGGGTTGAACTAGTCATTTCGAAAGTAACATTCGGTTGCGTTTGACTATCTTCTCCTACGCTAACCTCTTGACTGTTCATACTGCGATCTATCGGTGTCTGATTTATCGATACCTCCCCCGTTGTAACACCTTGACTTGTAAAACTGTTTATTATAGATTCTAGTTTAGTCATCCTATCTTCCGTTCGCTTTTCCACTGTTTTGAATTTTGGTCTCCAAATTATCCAACGACATAACAGTCTGCGTTCTGTTACTCTCTTCCAAATCGTTCTTCAATTTGTCTATCTTATCTTCGCATGTTGTCTTGACTGACGCGACTTGTTCTTTTAATTGATCTACATCTGTCCTGAACTGAGCTGAATCTATCTTCATCGCTTCCTTATTCTCAGTAAATCTCGCTTCCAAATTCGCCATACCTGCGATTAATTTCTCATCCAGCCCTGCACGCTTTTCTTTTGCTTCGGCATCGACCTCACTATACCGTTCTTCCACTATTGCACCGACTCTATTTTTGAACAATGCTAAGTTTTCATTAACTTTTTGATCTATATCATCATCAATTTTCCTAATGTCCGCCTGCAATTGGTTTTCTAAGGATTTCAAGTTAGAATTAACCTCTCCTAAGACTTGCTCTTTAACTGTCCCAATTACTGATTTTAAACTTTTAATTTCATTACCTAAATTCATTTCTAAACCTTTGATCTTGGATTCGAAAGATACTTCGGTAGACCACTCTTGTATTTTGCTTACATCTGCCACTAAACCATCTATGTCGAATCGTAATTTCGATACATTTGATTTAATATCTTTCTGTATAGACATAACATCTGTTCTCAAATTAAGAATATTTTCTTCTTCTTTATTTTCTAACTCAATAATATTTTTTCTTAACATTTGCAAATTTTTCTCTCCTTTCATTTCTACTGCCTTTATATCTGATTGTAAAGCCTTGAATATTTCATCATTCTTTAACGTTAATCTATTCTCCAAACTCGTTAAATTATTTTTCAACTCTGTGTTATTTTCTTCACTACGAGCTTGTAATCTGGTTTCTAGCAATTTAAAACTATCCTTTAAATTAGCTTCACTAGCTTTCAAATTGCTTTCAGTACTACTCTGTAATCTTTCTTCCAATGATTTTAAATTATTTTCAGTGCTAGTCTGCAATGACTTCAAGTTAGTTTCTTTACTAATCTGCAATGACTTCAACTCATCCCTACTACTGGACTGTAATCGAGTCTCTAATGACTTTAATTCATCTTTACTATTTGACTGCAATCTTGTCTCTAATGACTTTAAATTATTTTCATTACTGGTCTGTAATCTAGTCTCCAATGACTTTAAATTATCTTTCAGATTACCTTCATTACTAGTCTGCAATAATCTCAAATTTTCCTCATTACTAGACTGTAAAGCTTTCACATTTTCTCTACATCTAGCTTGTAACCTTGCTTCTGAATCACTTATCTGTTCTTTGACTTCTGACTCCATTTTAGAAATAGTTACTACAATACCAAGCATGTCACTCCGTAACTCTCCTAACACCTTAGCTAAATCTTCCGCTGACATAATTATATCTTTCAACAAACGTTTTAATTCAGAGACGTTGGATAGCAAAACATCACAATGTATCAATTCCTGATTTCACTTGGGTATAAGAAAAATGACTTATAATTAAACAGGATATAACACTAATATGATTAACATGATCACTGGAATGAGCATACAAGTATATTGTCTGACCAAGTTCAATAAATTTTTTAACATCATTAAATGAAATAGAGATCAATCTCTTCGTAATCTAAATCTGCTGTGTTCCCATAGAATAAACAAAATCGAAGCCCCACGGATGGGTAAAGCAAATTCTCCCTCTCTCTCTGTACCCGTTCGGCCGAGGTATGCGATGACCCATCTGCTATTACATCGCATTCCTGGATTTCCAGGACAGAGTGGATTTAAATGAACATGAAGTCAAATAAGGAATGTGTCGGAAATTCAGTTGAAAATATTCACAAAAGCAGAGGGTAACACGGGATAAAGTATCTCCAGGGTCGTTACGGGCTTATATTTAATTTAAAAAAATACAAATAGAAATGGGCGCCATCAACTGAATCCCTAGCAAACCACATCCTTCCTGGTTAAGCCTTAATTAAGACAAGGAAAGGATTAGGAAAACCACATCATGATCAGCTCACAACTAAGATAAAAACAAATTTATTCAAACTTTGATAGTCAGACAGAAATATTAAACACTCATCCTACCTAAGGGTATGGTCGAATGCCACCGTTAGATTGTCATTGTCCTGAAAATCGATCCATCTCCATGCTATTCAAAAGTGTACTTCTTCCACATAAAATATGAAAATGTGCTAAAGTTCGCTTGGGTTCTCAGGTTCACCGTAGCACTATGTCTATGCGTCACTGACATTTGTGATTCCTGAGACCTGACTTCTCTTTAAGTTAACATCTCGAATGTGGATGTCAAAAAAATATAAATCTGTCTAAACAAATTATTCTAATAACACATATTTAAATAACAACTTATTTTATGGCTTGAATGGCATTATTCACATGCTGAAAAACTCAACAAATGCTCCAATAAATCTAACAATTAATTTACACTATATTTACACTGTCACTAATTATTGCTTGTTTGTGAATCAAAGAAACTTTGCTATTCATTGGTTATCATCATCATCATATCAAAATTAAATATCTCTCACATAGTTCTCATCTCAATATTCATTATATTCAAGTCAGAATAATTAATTCATTACTATCAAGTCATTTGAATGACTATTATATTATCAATTCATTATATTCTTCAATTATACATACATTCTCATTTCATTATCTCATTCAGATTAAATCATCTCAATTCATCCATTTAAATTGTTTAATTCATTAATTCAATTTGCAATTCATCAACTTATTTAAATCATATTTCTTATTTAAATTTATTTAAATCCATTTAAATTTATTAATCATCAGCTTCTTTAATTAATTATCACCTTTTAATTCAGTTATTCATCAGCTGTTTAATCACCTATTAATTTATTCAATTCCGTTAATTTATTCAACCTTTAATTCATTCATTTATTTAATTCATCGATTTATTCAAAATTTAAATTATCAATTTATTCAAATTTTAATTCATCTGGTTATTTAGATTTTTTATTTCATCGAGTCATTTAGATTTTATTTCATTGGGTCAGATCATTAATATGCTTAAACTTCAGATTATTATTTTATAAATTATTATTATCAGAAAATCTTGTATTATCAAAATTATTTATTTGTTTAATTTCCTAGAAAATTCTTTAATATAGGTTATAGAACGTTGTCTTACAGTTTTATCACTTCCAAGTTATATCTCGTATTTAATTATCATGCCAAAAAATTATTATTGCCTTCACAAAATCACGTTGGATCTCACTATCCAAAACTTCATCATATACTCTCACTTTATCAAATACCATATTTGAATACCATAACTATTCCACATAACACCATAACTATTCAGCGCACAGCATGAATCTCAAAAATATGCTAGACTGGGTTCAACAACCTCATGTCTGCCCCAAAATACTCATTAGCAATATTGCAACTTCCACTTGGCAACTTCCAAAAAATATACCTATCACAAACTTCACTTAATCACGTTGCATGATCTACAAAAATATATAACTGGCTTCAAATTATTAACGCACACAATCTCCAAGAACTGTAATTAATCTGATCATATCTAGACAACTTCTTAAACAATAAGGAAAAAAATTACCTTAGTAATCGTAATCCAATTCAAGATCTGCTTTTAAATAGAGCATAAATTCTCTTAAAATTCTCAAAATTCACTTCAAAGAAAAACACCAATGTGTTATAATATCTCACATCAAAAATATGTAATACTGATCTGCCTCAAAAATAAATCTGACCATAAATGATTCATCTTACAAGATTCAATTACTTGAAATCCTTCTCAAAGGTATCAAACTACTCACAAAAGAGTATCAAAAGTATCAAAAGTATCAGCTGTTAAATGAATGTACTCTCAAAAGAGTATAGCAACAAAATATTGGATTGGCAAACAAGAATTACAAAATGTAACCCTGCTGACATTTATTTTTAATTTATTTGACAAAATTCGACTGATGTGTGACTAGTAGTTTCTTGTTTAATCCTCTTACGATCTTAAGTACACTCGGATGATAAAAAATGAGGCCCTCGACTGGCAGGTAAGGTGTGTGCCACCACGCAATCGCCTAAAGCGAAAGGCCCTGCCCCGTAGACTACCATGATAATGCCCTAGACGATGGGTCAGGTGTGTGCCACCACGCAATCGTATAAAACGACAGGCCCCATCTCGAAGACTGATAAGTGAGTGTACCAGATTGGAATCAACAAGACTCTAGTTGTCACATAAAAGCGATATTCATTCACTTGAGTGAATAAAATTTTAATATCTCCAAACAATCCAATAGAAAAAACAATCCCTACTGATGAATTATACATACTCGCTAGTATGCAATGAACTGACGAAATAATTTAAATTATCCAATTCAATTGCAGATCACGAGTTCGAAATACTCGCCACAAAAAAATCTATCCAAGAAATACTATCCTTACTGAAAAATATCAAAAAGACCAAACTTCTGCCTAATAAAGCCAACCAATGGTGAGAACGTCGTATAACGGTGCCTGCCATATCATATGGTAACACCATATGCTAGCAAATGGAGCAAAAAAAATATCTAAGCCATTTCAAAATAATCGTAGAACTCCTACTAGAAATATATACAAGTATGCCCAGTGTTCATGAAAAATCGTATCAGGAAAGTCATAACTCTTACAATACCTTCTTACTTCTGCTGTTAATATAATCCAAAGATCGCCGATAATCCTCGTGTGTGCCACAGATTTCTCGAAAGATCGACGAAAACATTGTATCACCCACTGAACTAACGATTGGCTTCATATTCCAAGTGAATCTGATGTTGGATATCCTCTTCTTCAGGAACCGAATCCATCGCTCTGTGGTGCCATCACGTCTCCGTATTCGCCTATCCCGACATGATGAATTCAATATTATCCATCACGGATATTGTCCAAACTCTTCCATAAATGTTCAAAAATGTAGAGTACCCCATACTCTTCCAATATGTCACGCCACTGTCCCATACAATGTTCGGTTTGCATGTGACAAAAGTTAATCTCTACAGCGGCTGAATTTCACTAGTAGAAAACAAATTATTTAGAAAAGTGTATTGATTTCTTAAACACCCTGTATCTGTGTTCGTAACTGATATTTCATAATTGTTCATGAAAAACAACTATAATGCTGCACGTGCCACTGTTCACAAAGTGCATATTCTCGTAACTGTTCATCTGCCTAAAAGCAGTAATGTTGGACGGACCCCATGGTCGCCTTAAATATTCCGGTCTAAAATGCATCATCTAACATGCCGTAATACCGTTGAAATATATCTAAGTCCATTTAGAAGTTCACAATAGCAGTATATAATTGCTATCTGCTTGCACAATTGGACAGTCTAACACAAGTCCAAACTTATTAAGCTTGACAAAATGTCGAAATAATGTTCAGCTGCTTGCATGTCGCCTGCTTGTAAAATGTCGGCCCCAGCACGACCTGTTCCGCCTCACTGTTCTCGTATAATGCGACGCTGAAAACTGGCCTCATTATATCACTTCGCTGTGCTGTTCTGTATTAAGAATGTAGCTCGAAATAATGTTCTCAGTTCTATCACAATGCTGCGTATTACTTTAACGAACTGTAACATTGGAAAAGCATTGCTGTTTCACATAACTGTAGCCACGATGTTGAAAATACATCTGCCCGAACACCGGCTCCCTTTCACTTCCACGGCTTGTGTAACTTGCCTTGCTAACTAATTCTCGCACTGCACACCGTGCTCCGCTCAGCTTAACTGACTGACCTACTTTCGTTCTCCTGGCGCACGTTGCTATCAGCTTAACTTGCTGGACTAATAATGCTGTCGTTTTCCTAGCGCACCATGTGCTCTGCTCAGCTTGACTGGCTGGACTCATACTGCTGTTCTCAGACGGTGCGATGAGCTCCGCTCGGCGCTATCACGTGACCTTCCCCTTCCCTCTGCGGTCATACGACACAACTATAATCTCGACCACAATCATATCGGCAAATAATTTATAACATAACTTAAGGAGTTAGCTGCCTTTCTTCAAGTTATCACCATAGATTTCTTGATATATTTCCTTCTCTTCTGAGATTATATAATATTATATTCCATATAGATCTTTATAATACTCCAATATTCCTCCCATAATTCCATCTGCTTGACTGGTAGTGCCTCTTTCATCCTTGGCCTCCTACGTCATTTCCTACCATTCTTCTCGACTCGATCTGAGCGCTATCTTTTCTTCTCTTCCCATAAATCTCAACTATGGCTCGATCTCAACTGGCGTAGCCGATAGCCTCAACTAGGTATCGGGTACAATATATGTGTAGAAAAGATATAATACTACGACGGAACATTTCCAGATCATTCTTGGGTAGCAATAACAATGAGACAATTTTAATAATAACAATAATCTGGTGGTTGTCATCAAGAAAACCAGCAAATTACCTTGATTGATGTTGCGATTCCTAACAAGAAGAATCTCCAGTCAAAACACATAGAAAAGATCAACAAATACAGCGAGTTGGTCGACCCTATCAAAAGACAATGGCATGTTGAGCGGGTAAAGACCAAACCTATCATTGTCTCAAGTACTGGTGTGATCCCAAGTACCTTGCTCCAAGACCTTAAAGAACTGGATTTTGATACTCGGCTGTACAAACTAATGCAGAAGGCAGTAGTTCTATCAACAACAGGAATCGTTCGGAAGTCATCGGTAGCGAAATTCCAGCTTTGAAGTTGCTGTTTCAGTAACTATACTACAGCTTGTCACGGTGGGTGAGTGGTCAACGTGTCAGTCTACTAATCCCAAGCTTGTAGGTTCCCTCCTGGCCATGGTAAGTGATTTTTGAAAGGCGGCAAAAATTACGACACCATGTCATACGATGTTGGCATGTCAAAGAACCCATTTGAATTCAGTAGGTCGTGTTCATAGTGGCAAAATTAATCTCGGAGTTTCCGCCAACACAAAGTTCCTCTTTTCTCTACTAGAAAGCGCTATAGTGTTCAAGGTGCTTAGATATCTAACCTCCTTGACTTTCATAGTGCTTCAAGGAACAACGAAATTTGACATGCAAGCAACCCTTCGGGTCTCAAATAACAAAGCTTGCACCCGGCATCCGAGGCCATACGATATTATTAATACTAGTAACTATACTTTGGTTCACTGAAGCCCGTATAGTTACGTTCTAATGTACCAGAAATGTGTTATATGTACTGTATAAAACAATAATAATAATAATACTAATAATAACAACAATAATAATAATGTTATTGGTTTTTGTCCCGTGTAACTACTCTGGCTTTTAGAGACGCCAGGATGCCGGAATTTTGCCCTGAAGGGGATTTTTAAATTGCCAGTAAATCTACTGACATGGATCCCTTGCATTTGTGCACCCTCAGTTTCCATCTGACTGCGCCAGGATAAGAACCTGCAACCTTGGCCCCAGCAAGCGAGTACGTTACCGCTGAGCCACGCAGCTAGCTGTAACAGTTTTAACAAAACAAAAATAAACGAGTAGCCTACATCTTGCGGTTACATAAGCTCGAAAAACCTTTGTTCTAAGTGTTAATATTTCACAGTTCTTTATATCTTAAGACATGTTCATTTAATCTGGAAATACATTTACGCATGGAATCAGTTGCTATGCATTATATAAACAACCCATATCATAGTATGGGCACTTTGCTCAACGAGCGACCACTCGCCGGTTAACGATTGTTGCTCCAGGTAATGATGTTATAGTACATTATGCAACGAGCCTATAATGCCAATAATTGAGACACGAGTCTCGCTTCGCTCGTTTTATAATTTCCATACGAGTGTCTTAATTACCATTATAGGCGAGTTGCATACGACTGTTTATGTTCGACGATAATTATAACTATTTTATGTTCGAACATAAATATTCATAAATATCTGTCGAGATATCGCCAGTTTTATGTACTGAACAGAGCGCATGGGACGCAGAGAATACCTTGTATTTGACCATAGCCTCCTCAAATACCCCACTATGACACTAAGCCACGCAGTGAAATTTAAGATAGGGGGCCGTGGAAGTCAGCGTATGTGCGATGCTGTCCTTACCTAATTGGTCACACAACTGTTTCTTGAGCTCTGATTGGTGGGAGAAACTGTTTCATAATGAAAAATAGTCTTACCATGACCCTCATTTTGATACAGTTTTCTGACATATAATATTTACATTTCGACATCGCCGAACATAAATGGTTTAATAGTACATCCAGCTGCCATCGTCAATGTGCAAAATTGCTATTTCTTTGTCCTGGGCATATAAGGCACCGTCATCATTCTTTCGTATTGCTAATTTTAGTTATTATAGCTCTAAGAGTCTTATTTATATTCATAGTCTATCTTTTCAGGAGGACGCTGCGCGTAATATTTGATGTGGTCTAATCATCTTCCTTGTATAAATGTTATTGTCGTTGTTATTTAATTTATGGGCTTGTATAACGTGGTCATGTGGCTCTGTGTATTTGTGTGTGTGTGTTTTCAATCTCGTCTGATAACCTGTGTTATTATAGTGGCTACAGTAGTGTGTGTCTTTGTAATTGAGGAGAGAATTAGGATTGATGCGGAACTATCCCGGCGTTTACCTGCAGTGGAAATGGAAATCCATGGTAAACAACTTTTAGGATAGCTGAGGTGGTAATCGAACCCAACCCTTCTCAGTTTTGTCTCACCTGGCCGAGTGTACCTCGTTCCAGCCCTACTCCAATGTCTGGATGGTACTAAACTCAACCAACGCCACAGCCGGCTCCTGCCCACACCCCATCACGATTACAGACGACTCATTTATACAGACATAGCCCTCGCATACTCAAGTACTACCACGTGAGACAAATGACCAATATATTCCAAGACCCTAAAGAAAACTAGAACATTCAATAATAGCACGGTCCATATTAATAATAATAATAAAACCAACAGTCGTTTACGCAAGCCAAACTCAAACATGAACTTAAATAAATCAAAGAAGTAGAGAGGAAGTTAATTAGGAAAATCTTAGGACCAAGATATACCCACGATGGTTACAGGCTACAATCAGTTAAAACAACAGAACGGTATTCAAACCACGAAATTGATATTAAGAAAAGATGAATGAAATTATTTGGTCATCTCACTAGACTACCTCCGTGGCTTAGGCGGCAGCATGCCGGCCTCTCACCGCTGAGTCCGTGGTTCAAATCCCGGTCACTCCATGTGAGATCTGTGCTGGACAGAACGGAGGCAGACAGGTTTTTCTCCGGGTACTCCGGTTTTCCCTGTCAAAATTTCATTCCAGCAACACTCTCCACTATCATTTCATTTCATCTGTCATTCATTTAATCATTGCCCCAGAGGAGTGCGTCAGGCCTCGGCAGCCGGCACAGTTCATATCCTCGCCGCTAGATAGGGGCTTCATTCATTCCATTCCTGACCCGGTCGGAGACTGGAAGCAGGCTGTGGATTTTCATTCCACTAGACTACCAGAAAATCGATTGACGAAATGGATAATAGATTATGTAAACTCACTCAAGAACTCAACACCTTGGCTAGAAGAACATCGAAAGGTCCTCAAAAACGCAAACATAAGTTCAACAGACATTTCAGAAAGGGACACCTTCAGACACAAAGTAAAGAAGTGGGATATTACTTCAGAGCAACCCAAACAAAAACAGTACAGACCAAAGTGGTCCGAAGAACATAAACAAGCCTCCTCGGAAAAAATCGCCCTGGAATATTTTACGGTGATAAAGGGAACTACTAGATGTTCACCTATGTTACCATTGAAAAACTGGTAACTACATAATCAACATGGCGGCCACGCGAATTTGCGACATTTAAATAGACGTTTCTCGCGATTTAACTAACCAAACGCAATAAAACTAGGTACATTATATGTTTATACACATTGTAATGCACCGACATCAAACTACGCTCATTTGTTTACATAACCACAAGATCGCGGATGTGCGAAATATTTCACCGGCATTCTATATCGCTGAAACTATTAGCGGTATCACCCTGAAATTTTGTTCGGAGATAAAGGGAACTACTGGAAGTTCATCTATAAGACTTTCAAAAACCGGTTAACTACAAAACGAACATGGCGGCCAAGGGAATTAAACATTTTAATAGACCTTTCTCGCGATTTAATGTTCCAAAAGCAATGAAATCTGGTACAGGAAATGTTTATACACATTGTAATGCACTGGTATCTAATTTAGTTCAATTGTTTACATAACCTCAAAATGGCGGCTGTGCGAATTTTAAAATTAGGTTTTTATTTCTTGTGTCGTAATCATGCGATCGAAGTGAAAGTTTGAATAATAAGCCTACGCAATAATTTTCCTTTAATGGTACATGACTCTATGGTCTATACATTTAACAATCCTACATGGCGACCATCCGAAATATTTAGTTGGCTCTGAATATCTACGAATCTATTATAGCAATCAAACTGAATTTCCTTATGTTCATAGGGGCTATGAACATAAGTTCTCTTATAGGACTTTAAATAACCTGGTGATCACAAATCCAACATGGCGGCGACGCGAAGTATAAATATTCACATGGACGTTTCTCACAATTTAACCATCCTAGTGCAGTGAAACTTGGTACAGTAAATCCTTATACGAATGTTAATCCACTGGCATCTAATTTATTTCAATTGTTTCCATAACCACAAGATGGCAGCTGTGCGAAATTTTAAAATCTCCTTGTTACTTCTTGTGTCCTAATCATGCGATTGAAATTTGAATGCAACACGTACACAATAATCTTCATGTAACAGTACCTAACTCTAGGGCCTACAAATATAAAATCCAACATGGCGACCATCCGAAATATTTAGTCAGTTCTCAATATCTACGAATCTATTACAGCAAACAAACTCAAATTTTGTATGTTCATAGTGGCAGTTAACATAAGTAGGATATATGAAAATAGGCTGTATAGTTTTTCACGGAATAACTTGTTTAAGTTGTTTTCTTAAGTAGTTAAATTTTGAAGTATATCTGGACTTGCTTGAATGCTTTAGTATTTGGCTCGCCATGGCTAGGTCTATAGTAGCCGGGCATATTATGTTGCCTTAGAAAACGGACATATCTCCGCTAAGCTAGCATACTTACCTCAAAGTAAACGTTCTGATATTGGTTCTATTTCCACATATATTATATAACTGGAAATCATCTTCAATTCTACTGTATGTGAAGTAGTTTGAGTTTAAAAGAGTGCTGTTTAATGGTAAACGGTTACACGAAGGCACTACAAACTAGGTAATACAGGGCAACAAACGGAAAGTCTAGTGCAATGTTAAGGCTATTTAGAGAGAATTGTTAACAAATAGATACATGTTTATCGTTCATTGAGCGATTTGTTTGAACTAGCGGCATTCTTCGGAAGCCATTACTGAGTTACGTGTAAGGGACGACATTGAAACACTTGTAAAACCAGAACGAGAGAAGCAAGTGGTCGAGTAGATTTATAGTTCCTTCACCGGTTTACGTCTGCTATACTATGCTATTATAAGGAGCAACACAATTTCATAAAGCCTATTAAATGCATTAAATACACGTTCTTTCAATATTTCGCTACTTTCGACCCGGCATATCATCCAGGAAACTCTACTGGCATCATGCATGATTCTACATTTTAAGGACAAATTTAGAAAATGTTAATGTCGTCTTGCTGTTCTTAGTCTTTACCGTTGACAGCATTTAACCTTTAATGTGCGTATTTTGGCGATTTTGGTGAACAATGCGTGTAACTTTCGTCTTAACTTATCTCTCGGCAGGTGCGTGGCTCTGCGGTAACGTTGTCGAATTCTGTACCCAAGTTTACAGGATCGAATACTGGCGCAATCAGCTGGCATTTGAGGGTGTGCAAATGTGAGGGAGCCGTGTCAGTAGATTTGCTGGCACCATAAAATATCCCCTTCGGGGCAGAATTCCGGCACCATGGCGTCTCTAAAAGTCGCAGTACGGTAGTTAAAAGAACGTAAAACCACTAGTATCTTAATTTCTCATATACAGAGTGAATAAAACCTAATGCACAGGGGAGATTAGAGACCGCAGTATGGTCTGTGTTCCTGTCGACGCTGGTGGCATCGCCGAGAGGTTGGCCGATTGCAGTCGAGCCAGAGACAGTGTTATACAAGATGAACTACGATATGTCCAAATTGTTCGACATGAATGGTAGAAATTTTGACAGTTCCTAAAAAGTACAAGTAGAGAATCTTTCAAACTAAAGTCTGTTCGCCGAGTCGAGATAGTGGAATTAAACACAGTTGTACACGTGATTGCAGGGCTGTTCGCAAGGGGTGCATAGAGCTGTGCCTGTTGAACGTACGCCAACTACAGTGCTGTGTATAGCCTACATGTGAAGCGGGCTGACTTATCGGTTACATGCTACTGCGCGGTTTATTTATTGTTCGTATATGTATTTATTTAATTAATTAATTAGTTCTTAACTGCTTATGACAGGCAACAGTATACAGTGCAGTAAGTCTTGTCTTTTCTAGGGCTGCGGCATGACTAATGATCTTGGAGCTTCTTGGCTAGCCCTGTCCGGCAGAGCCGATGACGTGAACAGGGCGTGTTTCCCTGTCCAGGTAACCAGGGGCACTGTCTTGACTTCAGATTATGTTGCATTATACTGTAAGATTATGGCTTGTCTCAAGTCCGGTTGCTGTTGGACGTCCCATCCGCGATGACGCTCGCATTGATCGGAAGAAGAACCTGGTTGCAATTGATTTAGGTTCCATGCACCCTGTATATCAATGATTATTATTGTCGTATCATTTTATACCAAGTATGCACAGTTACATTCTTTTTGCCCAAAACATGGCCACTCTTTCTGCTTTTTCTGTTCCTTGATGAAGATCGTCTTCTGTACAGGAGGCTGGACATAGTCGACATTAAATCATATGTTGAGCAGTCTGGTCTTCTCCACAGTCACAATGCATATTATCTTGATCTGCCAACTCCAGATCTCAGTCTATTCAGGGACTTCCAAGTCGTTCATTCCTCGTCATAGCCAGGACGTAAGGACGTAAGGGGGAAGGTAGGTCGTAGCCCTCCACAATAGCAACCTACCTTTTTCAGCAGTGGTTCTAAGTCCTTCGATACATTGCTATTTACATGTCTTGATGCATCTTTCTGAAAGCATTTGTCTTTAAATAGAATATATTTTATGACAATGGTGGATTCCAGGCTATAGATTGAGAAGCTGAGGCTACTTTTGATTTTTCGTTGATTCTTTAGGGGTTTTCCGACATCGTGGTCATGTATCCCCGTGTACTTGGGTGTGTATATAAGCTTTATGATAAAGCTGTGTCACTGTCATGTCTGTACTAGTGTGTGTATTTGTAATTGAGGTAGGATATGGGTAGGAAGCGGCCGTGGCCTTAAGTTAGGTTCCATCCTGACATTTGCCTGGTGTAGAAGTGGGAAACCATGGAAAGTGACTCTCAGGATGGCTGATGTAAGAATAGAACCCACATCTTCTCAGTTTTGCCTCACGAGGCTGAGTGTGCCCCGTTTCAGCCCTACGATCAGAATTAATTTTCTTGGCAGAGCCTTGAATCGAACGCGGTGACAGTCATCTGTTTAATTGTAAGACAGAGAACTAACATTTACAATATGTGAGACTTGAACACTCGGCTTACATCAAACAACGGTGTTATATATAATTATATCTCGAGGTATAGGCCTACATTGTACTTATATGTGCAACATTTTGTAGAATCCGTTCAGTGATGTGAATGTAGATGCAGGTAAACAATAACCTGGTTGGTATTACGGCACTTTATTTATAGGATATGGATGCCTTATTTAACAGCCCAAGTACATGTATGTGTATTAATTATTAGTTTTTTTTAGCGTGTGGCTTTTAGTGCCGGGAGTGCCCGAGGACATGTTCGGCTCGTCAGTTTTGTAGCTATTCGAGGCGGACACCCAATGGGTGAGCTACAAGTGCCGTCGCGTGTAGAGTGTTGTCTGGGGAGGAAAGTTTGAATTTAAGGACGAGGAGTTGGAAGGTAGCGGCTGTGGCCTATAGTTAGGGACCAACCCCGGCATTTGACTGGAAGGAAGGTGGGAAACCACAGAAGACCATCTTCAAGGTTGCCGGCGGGGGGATTCGAACCTCGTCGCCTCCCGGATGTGAGCGACTGCCAGCAGTCATGCCGTAACGACCACGGCTAACTCACCCGGTTAATTATTAGTAACCTGTGCCGACAGTAGTGATAGTGGTGGGTGTAAGTATATTATAGTCAAATATTGGGATACGTTTCCTGTTAATTCATTTTAGGGACTTAGGGCATCTTGGTCATCGGCCCTGTGTAATGGGGAGAGTGTTGAATTTGTCTCATAACCTGTACTTATGTGATGACTGTAGAAGTGTGTGTTACTGTATTAGGAAGTGGGAAGAGGTAGGTGCCCTAGGACTTGAAATACGGTACTATCCTGACATTTGCCTGGAAAGAATGTGAAAAAAAACGGGAAATCACAATCAGGATAACCACTGCCAGCAACGGGATTCGAACCGACGATATCCTGACTTTCTGCAGCTGTCCAAGCGTTCGTGGAGCACTATTTAATGAGTAGGGATCGGGGTAAGTGATCCTGGGCTTTAAGTAAGTTACGTCGAAGACATTCGTCTAGAGCGAGTGAGGAGAAACCCGAGGAATAACCAGAATCTGGATATCCTATGCCATTGTTGGGATTCATACATGTATCTCTGGACTTGCAGTTGTGGAGGTGACTTAACTAGCTCAATTATCCTGTTAGGTTGGTGAACTTCTCGTACACATCAAACTACGTTGACAATAAATAGTTACTGAAAATATTTCTATGGTTAGATGGATGAAAACTTAGTGGGATGTAATAATAATAAAAATAATAATAATAATATCGTTTGGCCTCGGATGCTGGGTGCAAGCTTTGTTATTTGACACCCAGAGGGTAGCTTGCATGTCGAATTTCGTTGTTCCTTGAAGCACTATGAAAGTCAAGGAGGTTAGATATCTAAGCTCCTTGATGACTATAGCGCTTTCTAGTAGAGAAATGAGGAACTTTGTGTTGGCGGAAACTCCCGAGATTAATTTTGCCATTATGAACACGGCCTACTGAATTCCAATGTGTTCTTTGACATGCCAACATCGCATGACATGGTGTCGTATTTTTGCCGCCTTTCAAAAATCACTTACCACGACCAGGAGCGAACCTGCAAGCTTGGGGTTAGTAGACCGACGCGTTAACAACTCACCCATCGTGACAAGCTAGTGGGATGTAATGTTTAATATCTAAGACTAGGAACCCGACAATGAATCACTTAATTACAAGTTTGTAGCCTACACATACACGATTGTTGCTTTAAATGCAATTTCGTAATATAAACCTACTTCCGCTATCTCCTTCTTATACTAGTTCTTTTAGGAAGTTAAGATACCATCACAGAGACCCATGAATTAAATATTTCAACCCTTAACAGTTCATTGGTGGTGCAGAAGGACCACGTTCTCAAATTATCGAGCCATGAAATGCGCCCAAGAATGATATGAAAAATCGTCGGTGCACTGCATATTCTACCCGGATTGAAACATCGAAGCAAAACAGCGGTGTAATATATATATATATATACAGTATACATTTACTTATGTACTTAATCACTTATCTACTTACTTACTTACTTACTTACAGTAAGTACCTACTTAATCACTTACTTATTTTCTTACCTACTTATATAGACTACTATTACTAAACTCTGTTGCTTATTGTGAATTAGTCTAAATTGAAATATAATCTGCTTAGAAAACATAACACTGCGAAAAGAATCTTTGAGTAATATACCGTATACAATTTGTGACTATTTTTAGTGAGCCCAACATAACTTATTTTATAAATGTACTAGCTGTACCCAGCACGCGTTGCAATGTCAATCAAAGAAAGTGTTGGCGTTGTAACTTTGTTGAAGTATTATTGGACAGACATTATTTTTTTGTAAAATGGATTTAGGCTGCTAATTCAGAAAAATTAGTGGGAGCGCACACAACAACTCACCAAAGTTTCATCGCAATCGCATGAATGGTACAAAAACGCATAGGGGACTTTGTTGAAACGATTCGCGCGCCGTCACTCATTTGTTGAATCAACTCGTGCGCTACCTATTTCAAAATTGATTTACTAACTAATAAACCTCACAGGAGTGTACGCAACTCACCAATGTCTCATCGAAATCGGATGAATTATACATGAACACATGCGTGACTTTGTTGAAACGATTCGCGCGTTGTTACTCATTTGTTGAATCTACTCGTGCGCTACCAATTGTAAAATGGATTTACTAAGTTATAAAGCTTCACAGTAGTTTACACAACAATTCACCAAAGTTTCATCTCAATCGGATGAAGAGTAAGTTTTTATATGAACGCATACGTGATTTTGTTGAAAACATTAACGCGCCGTCACTCATTTGTTGAATCTACTCGTGAGATACCTATTGCAATATGAATTTACTAAACTAGAAACTTTCGCGGGAGTGGGAACAACAATTCTCCAAAATCTCATAAGAATCGGATGAATGCCATATGAACACAAACGGGATTTAGTTGAAACGATTCGTGCGCCGTCACATATTTGTTAAATCTACCCGTATGCTACCTCTTGTAATATGGATTTACTAAATCAGAAACCCGCAAGAGTGAACACAACAACTCACCAAAATGTCATCGCATTAAGATGAATGGTATACGAACGCATACGGGACTTTATATGAAACGGGCGTAAAAACTCATTTGTTGAAATCACTCGCGCACTATCTATTGTCAATTTGATTTACTATACCTATAACCATCTCGGGAGTGTGCACGAATCGCCAACACTCATTTGTTGAAACTACTCGCGCGCTATCTATGGTAAATTGGATTAATTATGCCTATAGCCATCCCTGGAGTGTTCACAATAATTCACGAAAATTTGATCGCAATCGGATGAATGGTATTTGTAGGCATAGGGGACGCACAAACAAACATTCATTTTAATCCTATTTTCATTTAATGAAACAATAGACTTATGAGATCACCTTTTGTCCGTGTATGTGTGTGTGTGTGTGTATGTGTGTGCGTATGTGTGTGTGTGTCCCTAATTATATCTAAACGGCTGGAACGATTTTAATGAAACTCAGTAAGGTCATAGTACTATATTGGCCAACCCCGACCGTGCCCTTTAATTTTTTTACGTCTCACCTATCCAACATGGCGGCTGTGCGAAATATTCCACCGGCATTCTATAATTCCGAAACTATTGCTGATATCACCCTGAAATTATGTATGGTGATAAAGGGCACTACTTGAAGTGCATCTATGAGACTTTGAAAAATCTGTTAACTACAAAACGATCATGGCGGCCAAGCAAAGTTGAACGTTTTAAATAGACTGTTCTTCCTATTTAACCATCCAAACGCAATGAAACTTGGTACAGCAAAGGTTTGTACACATTGTAATACACTGGCATTTAATTTAGTTCAATGGTCTACTTAACTTCAAGATGGTGGCTGTGCAAAATATTTCACCGGCAATCTATTTCTACGAAACTATTACAGATATCACCCTGAAAGTTTGTACGGTGATAAAGGGTAAGCCTACTACTAAACGTTCAGCTATGAGACTTCCGAAAACCTGTAAAATACAAAACGAACCTGGCGGCCAAGAGAAGGTGATACATTTTAATAGACATTTATCCATCTGAGCGCAGTGAAATATGGTATAGTAAATGTTTAAACACATTGTAATGAACTGGCATCTCACTTAGTTTAATTACATAGCCTGAAATTGGCGGCTGTGCGCAATTTTGAACTTAAGTTTTTTTTCTTGTGTATTTATCATGCAATCGAAGTGAAGGTTTGAATAATTAACCTAGTCTATTAGTACATAACTTTATGCTTTGTATCTACGGATGATAATTGTCTGCCTCTACCAACATCACGCAAAGTCCTACGTGCCTTCCCTCGCAGTCAACACAGACCAGTCATCATTGAAACAAGTTTGAAAGTGCCTATCATCACTTCTACTCCACGACCACGATGGAATTTCCAAAAGACAAACTGGCCTGCATTTTCTGAGAACCTTGACAAATGTCTGGGTTGGATTCCACCTGTAAGTGAAAGTAACGAGAGATTTGCGGGCGCAGTGATCAGTATAGCAAAGAAGTTTATTCCTAGAGGGTGCAGGAAGGAGTATATTCCTGGATGGAATGAAGTTAGCGAAATGTTGTATGAAGAGTTCCTCACAACTGGTGACCATGAAATATCAAATGAACTACTGCACAGCCTTGATGCCTCAAGAAGACAGAAATGGACTGAAACCGTCGAGAATATCGACTTCAAACACTCAAGCAGGGAAGCTTGGTCCCTTCTTCGAAAACTGGCAGGAGGAAACAAAATAGTACGTGATAACAGCACCATCAGTCCAGATACTATAGCCTCACACATGGTGTCAACATCAAAAGCACCCAAGCAAAGAGATCACACAAACAAGATTAGACGAGAGCTTAAAGTCTTAAAAGCAAAGGGTTTAGAAGATAATGAATTATCTTGTCCATTCACATCAGAGGACATTTCAAAGGCACTAAAAGATGTCAAACCAGGTAAAGCTCCAGGCTTTGATGGTATCCACCCAGAATTCCTGCTCCATTGTGGAAAATATGCAAAAGTTTGGCTTGCACGCTTCTTCTCTGATATCCTGCAAACTGGGAACATACCTCCTGCACTTAAAAGAACAAAGGTTATCGCCATATTGAAACCAGGCAAACCAAATGATTTACCTCAAAGCTACAGGCCAATTGCACTACTCAGCGCAGTGTACAAGCTACTAGAAAGACTTCTTTACAACTTGATAAGCTCTTTAATCCTTGAACAAGTGCCTATGGAACAAGCTGGATTTCGACCAAATCGCAGTTGTGTCGATCAAGTACTATCACTGACCACCCACATAGAAGCCGGATTCCAGAAAGGGCTTAAGACATCAGTTGCATTCATTGATCTGACATCTGCTTACGACACTGTGTGGAGACATGGCATGATCTACAAACTCCTACGCACAATACCTTGCGGAAGAATAGCCAGACTTGTGGATAACATGTTAATGAATCGCAGATTTCAAGTAATTTTGGGAAACACCATCAGTAAGGAGAAGAAACTTGACAATGGATTGCCTCAAGGCTCCGTCTTGGCCCCACTTCTCTTCAGCCTCTACATCTCCGATATGCCTGCAACCAGTTCAAGAAAGTTTGGATACGCCGATGATTGGGCAATTGCTACCCAAGAGAGACAAATCGAAAATACAGAACATACCCTAACTATTGATCTACGCATTCTTGATGAATACTTCCGAAAATGGAGGCTGAAGCCGAACCCAAGCAAAACTACAGTGACATGTTTCCACTTATGCAATAAGCTAGCTAATCGTGAACTAGAAGTATACCTAGGTAAATATCGCTTGACCCACACCAATGAATCCAATTACCTGGGGGTCATGTTAGACAGAACTCTCTCCTTCAAGAACCACCTGAAGAAAACGGCAGAAAAACTGAAGTCTAGAAACAACATACTTCAAAAACTATGTGGCACTACATGGGGTTCGTCAGCCGACACTTTACGCACCACTGCCCTCAGTCTGGTCTTCTCAACAGCTGAGTATTGTTCTCCAGTGTGGCTAAATAGCAGTTATACCAAACTTGTCGATGCCCAATTGAATCAGGCAATGAGAATGATATCTGGCACAGTAAAATCAACACCAGCATTTTGGTTACCGGCACTGAGCCATATTCCACGAGCGGAACTCAGACGCAAACATGCCTTACTCCGGGAGTATAAGAAGATAAATGCCAAAGACCAGCTACCAATACACCAGGACATCACTGCTGCTGAAGTGAGACGTCTACGCTCGCGAAACCCCCCATCCGGACAGCGAGACACCTAGTGAATCAAAACTTCAACCTGCTGCAAAACTGGAAAGAAGAATTGGTGGAAAACATTCCAAGTCAGCTGCAAGATATCACAAACTCCACAACACCACTATAGTACAGATATAGACAATTAACATAGGTAGGATATATGAAAATTGGCTGTAGTGGCTTCCATCTACCCCGGAAAACATGGTCAACGCTAAACAGGATAAGAACACACCATGGTAGGTGTGCAGATCTTCTCTACAAATGGGGATATATATCTTCACCAGAATGCAGTTGTGGTGATCCCAGGCAGACCATACGTCATATAGTGAATGACTGCCCGACGCGTTCCTACAGTGGCAACTTCAGTGACTTTGTGGAAGCAGGCCCAGCTGTGATAGACTTTATTAACATCTTGAAAGTGAAACTGTAAATAATGTTAATATACATCTATTTTGACTAATGTTGATATGTACAGCCAAACGCTAAATAAATAAAGTACATAACTCTATGGTCAACATATATAAAAATCCAACATGGCGACCGACCGAAATATTTAGACGGTTCTCAATATCAATTAATTTATGATAGCAATCAAACTGAAATATTGTATGTTGATAGACTTTCAATAACCTGGTGAGCACAAATCCAACATTGCGGCGACGCGAAATATAAATATTTAAATGGAGGTTTCTCGCATTGTAACCATCTGGGCGCAGTAAAACATGGTACGGTAAAAGCTTATACAAATTTTAATCCACTGGCATCTAATTTACTTCGATTGTTTTCATAAACACAAGATGGCAGCAGTGCAAATTTTTAAAATCTGATTTTCATTTCTTGTGTCTAATCATGCGATTGAAGATTGAATACTAGTCTACACCTACACAATAATCATCATGTAATAGTACATAACTCTAAGACCTACATATATAAAAATCCAGCGTGGCGACCATCCGATATATTTAGACGGTTCTCAATATCTACGAATGTATTGCAGCAATCAAACTGAAATTTTGTATGTTGATAGAGACAATTAACATAGGTAGGATATATGAAAATTGGCTGTATAGTTATTCACGGAATTACTTGTTAGTTGATATAATAGATTACGTAAATTAAATTTTTAATACAGAGTTATAAAACATTTATTTGAATAACGGGGCTAATTATTGCTGCTTATAATCGTTTACCACAGGCTACCTTAATGGAGTCTCCTATCACGTGAGCTCCCTTCTTCATATTCTATTGAATGATCAACTGCAGTAGGTGATCCTTCTCTCGTAACCTTAAGACGTTGGAATTTCAGTGGATTGCTGATTTTGAATCCATGTAATATTCCTATAAGTCTAGCAACTATACAATTTAAAAAAGTAGTTGGGCGCAATTATGCACAGATATAGAACTAGACAAATCTCCTTAGAATTTAAAGCATTATTTTCTCCTCAATCTGTAGTGACACACGTTTTTGTTTGCTCTTCGTCATGGCCCGTTTCCATCCTACAGTAATTAGGATCTCATTACAGTCTGTCATAAGCAGGACTTAGCATTAATTTGGATCAAACTATAGTACAGAACAGAACTTTCCACCGACATTCTCCCATACAACTTCCCACTCATCATGACTAATGTATACAGCAATTGAGGAAAGTGAAATTAAACGGCATTATGATGAAAAGTGTTTAAACATTGTTAAGAAAGAAACTTTGTAATAAACAGAAAGATTCTACTATCTGGGTTTCGCATCGTAACTTGAATGCATAAAACAAAACGAGAGTTAACTACATTTACATTCGATATTTACAGGAATTTGTGAAAGAACTCGTTGAGTTGGTGTTCATTATTTGTGAAATGTTCAGTTACGATCATGCTACAACGTATTCTTTTCATTTTATGGAGTTTCCTTTGTTCTTTCGTCCAAGCTATTTTGGTCTTTGCATCCCTTCTTTCGTCTTGTACTCTGCTCCCACACGTGTCACTTGTTTAAAGTGTTTTTTTTTCACCTCTTGGTGTAGCGGCTAGCGTTCTTGGCCGTAGCTCCGGAGGTTCGAGTTCGATTCCCAGGTCTGTCAAGGAATGTAATTCTAGTGTGAGGGCTGGAATGGGGACCACTCAGCCTCCTGAGACAAAACTGAGAAGAGGTGGGTTCGATTCCCACCTCAGCCATCCTGGAATTTGTTTTTCGTGGTTTCCCAGGCAAATGTCGGGGTGGTTCCTAACTTAAGGTCACGACCACTTCCTTCCTAACCTTGTCCTGAATTAGAAATGCACACATTAATACAGCCTACTCAAAAACACAGGTTTCTCACAAAACTCACTCACCCAAGTACACGGGGCTAAATGACCACGATGTTTAAGCCCCTCAAATGACACAACAACAACAACAAAATATTTAATATTTTGGCCCCAAAAGAGTTGGATCTTCCAAGATCTTTCCAAGCTTCCCTAATCCACGTTGTAGTAGTCTTCTTGTTACAGAGGTAATCGCATATATTTTAGTTTCACCTGTTTTCGTCCATTTTTCCAGGTATTCAAGAAATCTGAGCCTAATTTTCCTCAAGGTCTCCGAGATTCTCTACACATTCATGTTACTTGTTGTTCCGATGTTTCCAACCATCTTCAGTGTATAATGTACCTAAGATTTATCGTACGTTTCACCTTTCCAAGACCTTCAAGTTCACAAGCTTGTAGATCACTGCAAGCCATTCGCTAATGTAAAGGTCTACGCATTCTGTTTGGGCCACATTGCTGTAGTGCCTTACATTGGCATTCCAGAATATGCACTTCTTGTTGTAGATCAGCGGTTCCCAACCAGGGGTACGCGTACCCCTTGGAGGTACGCAACGAACCGGTTAGGGGTACGCCAAAAATAAATGGCAATGGCTGAAGCCATGTTACCATCATGCGTATCAGTCTTAAATGTACCGGCGCGCAGTGCCGTATTATTCACGCACGTCAAGGTCAGTGAACCCCCTCGACAAACCCCAGTCTGTTTCACCGCTGCACTGTTATTGTCTTGAGATACGGAACACATTCAGCCGTGTGCGAACATATGTGTGAGGCAGGGCACAGCTTTACCAACATAGAGTCGGACCTTAAAATAATCCATCACGAATCGAAAGGCAGAGCTCTTGACATAAAGGAAGCAATCGAGATACACCTAGCCAAACGAAACAATTCCAACAATCTAAATGAACACACGTTCATGGAGAGCTCACCCCTCTTTACGCTACTAAAAAACACACCCTGTCGAAAATAAAACACAATTTAGCGACACAGCCAAGCTAGATAAAAAAGGGGGGAAATTACGGGGTTTTTAATAGGTAAATGTTATCTGGATCAGGTGTACGATGTACTTTTCTTCTACAATAAACCAAGGCCCATATTCACCGCAGTATTAAAGGTGCCGGGACGTCCTCATAAGACCGTCAACGCTTAGTTCGAATGGGTTATGCTCCACGCGTGGCGAGGGCTAATCCACGGTCTTTAATAGTTGTAGACCCACCTCATTCAATAACATACATCTTATCTAGGTTGGCAACACCTCACATAAACACATCGCTATCACTCCCCACAGCACGTAGGGGCAAGGGGGGGGGGAGAAGGCAGGAAAAACCAGTCGTTAAGATAACCACCGCAGTCGACCGCACAGTGAGTTCCAGTGAGCACGAAAACTGCGAGTAGCTGTAGTACGAAAGACAATCAGATAAGTAGTTAGCCTAAAATTTTATAGTTTAACCATAGTTTACAACCATATAATCTCTCTAAAGTACAATAGGGGTACGGGAGGAAAAGAGGTTGGGAACCGCTGTTGTAGATGAAGGCTACTGAGGGAACACATTAATACTCACATAAAAGAAAATCTTTCAGGAGAGGAAATTGAAAGATTATATCGAACAGAATTTCCGAATTATGTAATTAATGTCTTTATCTAATACTAGCAGAAGTACCCGTTCTTCGAACGGTGTTCGGTGTTAACACCAGACATGATCAATTGAGCTACCGTTGCAATGGTTAGCGGTTTGTCATTCCTTCATAAGTTTATCAGAACGAATTTAGTTTTCTGGGAATATCACACACACTGTTAATTTAAGGGCCTTAAAATGTGGTTTTCGGAGACCCTTTAGAGACTCGCGAATTTTGTGTCTCACATTGAGAAGTGCAACATATGCTTTGGTCGTCCTTCTAGGATAATTTAGGTAGATTTCATTAGAAAGCTAACTATTGCAATGGGTCCTATGTTTCGACTTCCGGAAAATTTCGACATATCTTCGCGTTTCACATCCCCCAGACCCCAAAAACCGCCAGTTCAAAAGTTTATATATAATTTATGTATATATATATACACGAGTATATATGTATATCAGTTTCTTGTGGACACGATAACTGTCGTAATTTTGCACCAATCACTTTGAATTTTTTACATAATATGTATACCCTTAAAATCTCGGTCGAGTTGGTTAATGGGCAAAATCGGTCAAAGGGGGTGAAAAATGGGAGGCTTTATTCGAAAAAGTGAAATATCGCTATAACTCTCTTAATACAGTATATGAAATATTGAATCCATTCAAAGTTCATACTATGTGTCAGACAAGGCCCTAAAATTTATGTTTGAAAAGTTTTTTGATAGCACCAACCATTGACCAAAGGGGTGGAAAAAAGTGGGTTTTTCGGGAAACATTAATCATATCTCTGTTAATAGTCACAATATCAAAACCGTACAAAATGGACAATATTCCTCCAATAATTACCTAAAGCTTTTGTCTGAAAGAATGTTTGATATGACCCACCATTACGCCACGGGGTGAGCAAAATGATTTAAATTATAAGAAAATGCCAAGTGCCAAGAGAGGTTGCCATGACAACTTTACTTTTAATTGATAAGGGATGAGCCATCAGCAGTTGCTATGACAACGCCACTGCACGAGATAACATTCAGTTTTCCATCTGTCTGTGGGAAGCGACTTCGGTATCGGAACTGGTAGCATGCTGAACTTCTATGCCCAAGGTCGCGGGTTCAAACCCGGCTAAAGTCGTCGGATTTACTAAGAGCGCTAAAAAACCTGAGTTTGCTTTCCTTCGGAGGGGAAGTTCCAACGTTCGTTGCGAGTTGCTGATTGAGGTGGAATCTAGTAGCCAAGTTCACAGCTAGGTGTCGTTGACGGCAGTATTTTCGGTAGATTTCATTAGAAAGCTAACTATTGCAATGGGTACCATGTTTCGATTTCCGGAAAATTTCGACATATCTTCGCGTTTCACATCCCCCAGACCCCAAAACCACCGTCAGTTCAAAAGTTTATATATAACTAGCTGAAGTACCCGTGCTTCGCTACGCGTCATAAATAAATTAAAATGTGAAGGTGACAGTTAAAACAGGGGATAGGCGAGGTGCTGCGCAGAGGGAGATTAAGGATGGAACATTTTGTCCAACTACACCGCTCGGCGTTGACCGTGTTTTATAGCACAAATTTAGGTTTTACTCGCTAACAGTTGCAGATACCTTTCGGATAGAAAATGTAATTTTAAACCTCGCATATGCCATCAAAAGTTTGCTATTTCTTAGCGTTCTCTTTTTATTTGAAATGGAAATATGAAAGTTTGAAACCAAAGGGTGTAGTGACGTCACTAAAATGGTCGCAATTTTAAATAGTGCAAAGTATTGAAATCAAAAGTAACCTATATGTTAACCAGGTAAATCAGCTACTTCCATGTAAAATTCACGTAAATCAGACCAGTGGTACTTGCGAGATTGAGTAATACACAGACACACACCATCTCAATTTTAGCCTCGCATCGCTCCCGTCATAGTCGTATCATATTGTTTTTCAATGAAATGCAGGTTTAACCCCGTTAACACCACTTTAGAACCTGAATACCCAAAAATCCCTCCGTACTAGACGTTTTCGACACACAACAAACAAACATATCCCCAAAATATCATTCTTCTAACTTTAATAGTTTTGGTTGGTCGATGAGAGCAAACATCCAAAAATCGTTCCTTAGTGGACGTTTTTCTTCCAGAAAATCACCCCTCCCTATATGCCCCTTAAATTGCATTTATGAAAACACGGTCGAACACCTATTTATTTTATTTATTTATTCATTTGTTTATTTATTTTTAAGCTGATAGATTTCCTCCGAGTTTCAGACTCCTCCCTATGTCGTTTAAGAGATACACGCTCAGTTAGGAATCTTTCAACCCCCACTTTTCATCCCTTTCACCTCATAATATACACTACATCGAAAAACCATTAGACATGTGTCAGCTTATTTTTAATGATTAGTATATGTGCCAAGTATCACATCCCCAAATGAAACCACTCGTGAGATATTGTTATTCAATGGAAAGCACGTTTACCCCCTTAACACCTCTTTAGAACCTGAATATCCAAAACTCTTTCCTTAGTGGACGTTTTCGACATACAACGAATATATCCCCAAAATTTCATGTTTCTAACTTCAATAATTTTGGCTCGGCGATGAAGAGTGAGTGAGTCAGTCAGGACATTTTCTTTCATTTATTTTTGATAATTTCACCCCTCCCTATGAACCCCTTAAATTGGATTTATGAAACAAACGGTCAAACACCTATTTACTTATTTAAAGCTGTTTTCCCCCTGAGTTTGATGAGTGAGTAAGTGAGTCAATCAGTTAGGACACTTTCTTTCCTGTTTTTTTTTTTTCCCCAGAATTTCACCCCTCTCCAAGGGCCCCTTAAATTGGATTAATGAAAAAACGTTCGAACACCTATTTACCTGTATTTTAAGCTGTTTTTTCCCACCGAATTTCAAACTTCACGCCTATGTCGTTTCAGAGATACACGCTCCGTCAAGAATCCCTCAACCCCCAATTTTCACCCCATTCACCTCATAATATACACCACATCGATAAACCCTTAGATATATGTCTGATTATTTTTAATGATTAGTTTATATACCGAATATCACATCCCCAAACAAGAAACTCATGAGATATCGTTATTCAATGAAATGCACGTTTACCCCCTTGACACGTCTCTAAAACCCGAATAAACAAAAATCATTCCTTAGTTAACGTTTTCGACATACAGCGAACATCTTCCCAAAATTTCATGTTTCCAACTTTAATAGTTTTCGCTGGGCGTGATGAGTGAGTGAGTCAGACAGGACATTTTCTTTCATTTATTTTACCAGAATTTCACCCCTCCCCATGGGCCCATTAAATTGGATTGATTAAAAAACGCTTGAACACCTATTAACTTATTTCTTAAGCTGTCTTTTTACCCTGAGTCAGTCGGTTAGGACACTTTCTCTCCTTTTTCCCCCCAGAATTTCACCCCACCCCATTGGCCCCTTAAATTAATTTATGAAAAAACAGTCGAAAACCGATTTACTTACTTTTAAAGCTGATTTTTTTTCGCTGAGTTTCAAATTTCTCGCCTATGTCGTTTAAGAGATCGGCCTACACGCTCCATTAGGAATCCTTCAACCCCCACTTTTCAGCCCTTTCACCTCATAATAATACACCACATCGAAAACCGCTTAAACACATGTCTGCGTATTTTTAATGATTAGTTTATATGCCGAGTATCACATCCACAAATGAAACCACTCGTGAGATATTGATATTCAATGAAATGCAGGTTTAACCCCCTTAAGACCCCTTTAGAACCCGAATATCCAAAAAACCTCCCTTAGTGTACGGTTTTGACATACAACGAACATATCCCCGAAATGTCATGTTTCCAACTTCAATATTTTTGGCTGGGCGATGATGAGTGAGTGAATGAGTCAGGACATTTCCTTTCAATTTTTTTTTTCTTCAGAATTTCACCCCTCCCGATGAACCCCTTCAATTTGATTGAAAAACAAACTGTCGAAAAGCTATTTACTTACTTTAAAGCATTTTTTTCCTGTGAGTTTGATGAGTGAGTCAGTCAGTCAATCAGTTAGGACACTTTCTTTCCTGTCCCTCCCCACGAATTTCACCCCTCCCCATGGGCCCCTTAAATTGGATTTATGGAAAAGCGGTCAAACACATATTTACTTATTTTTATGCTGATTTTTTTTTCGCTGAGTTTCAAACTCCTCGCCTATGTCGTTTAAGAGATACACGCTCCGTTAGGAATCTTTCAATCCCCACTTTTCACCCCTTTAACCTCATAAACACATCGAAAAACCCTGAGACACGTGTCTTGTTACTTTTTAATGATAAGTTTATATGCCGTGTATCACATCCCCCAATGAAACCAATCGGGAGATATAGTTATTCAATAAAATGCAGGTTTAACCCCCTTAAGACCCCTTTAGAACCTGAATATCCGAAAATCCTCCCTTAGTAGACGGTTTTGACATACAATGAACATATCCCCAAACTGTCATGTTTCTAACTTCAATAATTTTGGCTAGGCGATGATGAGTGAGTGAGTAAGTGAGTGAGTCTGGACATTTTCTTTCAATTTTCTTTTTTCAGAAATTCACCCCTCCCCATGAACCCCTTAAATTTGATTTATGAAAAAAAAAACTGTCGAACAGCTATTTACTTACTTTAAAGCAGTTTTTTCCCCCTGAGTTAGATGAGTGAGCCAGTCAGTCAATCAGTTAGGACACTTTCTTTCCTGTCCCCCCCCCCCCCAGAATTTCATCTCTCCCCATGGGCCCCTTAAATTGGATTTATGAAAAAACTGTCAAACACATATTTACTTCTTTTTTATGTTGATTTTTTTTCGCTGTGTTTCAAACTCCTCGCCTATGTCGTTTAAGAGACACACGCTCCGTTAAGAATCTTTTAATCCCCACTTTTCACCCCTTTCACCTCATAATATACACCACATCGAAAAACCCTCAGTCACATGTCTTCTTATTTTTAATGATGAGTTTATATGCCGAGTATTACATCCCCCCATGAAACCAATCGGGAGATATTGCTATTCAATTAAATGCAGGTCTACCCTCTTAACACCCCTTTAGAACCTGAATAGCCAAAATTTCTCTCTTAGTGGGCATTTGCGGCCCTTGAGGAAGCTGCATACCAGATTTCATTCCAATCCGTTCGGTGGTTTCTGAGATTTCGTGATGAATAAATGAATGAGTGAGTGAGTGAGTGAGTGGTATTTGAAAAATATATAGTAGAAAGAAGATAGTGTCAAGTCTTTGTTGTGCTAAACTCGGTTGACAGTGCTGTGTGAGCAGCTGAGTAACTAACGGGATTTCAAGTAAAGATCCTCATTTTCTATACCGGTAGTGCTGAGCGCAATTGGCATCAAGTTGGCCGTGTCTCGACTTGAGCTATGTTGCCATGGAAACTATCTGCCTTGCCATTCCTTCATGAGTATATTTTATGATTTGATTAGCCTGTTTTTGAGTGAAAAAGGGCCAAAATCAGAAGAATGAGAAAGACTATCGAAAATACATGTAGCCAGCGGTTCCTTCTGGGTCCTAAACTATGTGTATGCAAAATATGGTTGAGATTGGTGGAACGCTGAAGATTTGTATACGGAACCAACATATATACATACATACATACATACATACATACATACATACATACATACAGACTTTCACTTTTATATTTTAGATTTATGTATGTTTATATATATATATATATATATATATATATATATGTATATCAGTTTCTTGTGGACACGATAACTGCCGTAATTTTGCACCAATAACTTTGAAATTTGTACCGAATATGTATACCCATAAAATCTCGGTCGAGTTCGTTACTGGGCTAAATCGGTCAAAGGGGATGAAAATGGTTGCCTTTTTCCAAAAAAATGAAATATTGCTATAACTCTCTTAATACACACATCAAAAAAAGTTTTGCATCACCTCGGTTCCCAGATCTCCGGCATATAGACGTTGACTGTGTATATTGTATCCAAGATACAGTCCCTTTGACTGTTCATAGATGTCACTAAAACTGCTCAAAGATGTAAACAACCATGCATGAGCAGGGCCTATTAGACGGAGGGGGTACGACAGCCGATCAGTTCCAGTCATTCCACCAGGACGAAGGTACGCTGCTCATGTTGTCTGTAGTTCTACCATGCCTAGAAGGTCAATACCGCAGTTCGATCGCGTCCGCATTGTTACTTTGTGTCAAGAAGGGCTCTCAACAAGGGAAGTTTCCAGGCGTCTCAGAGTGAACCAAAGCGATGTTGTTCGGACATGGAGGAGGTACAGAGATACAGGAACTGTCGATGACAGGCCTCGCTCAGGCCGCCCAAGGGCTACTACTGTAGTGGATGACCGCTACTTACGGATTGCCGCTCGGAGGAACCCTGACAGCAATGCCACCATGTTGAATAATGCGTTTCGTTCAGCCACAGGACGTCGTGTTTCAACTCAAACTGTGCGCAATAGGCTGCATGATGCGCAACTTCACTCCCGACGTCCATGGCGAGGTCCAGCTTTGCAACCCCGACACCATGCAGCGCGGTACAGATGGGCCCAACAACATGCTGAATGGACCCCACGGAATTGGCATCACGTTCTCTTCACCGATGAGTGTCGCATATGCCTTCAACCAGACAATCGTCGGAGACGTGTTTGGAGGCACCCTGGTCAGGCTGAACGTCTTAGACACACTGTCCAGCGAGTGCAGCAAGGTGGTGGTTCCCTGATGTTTTGGGGTGGCATTATGTGGGGCCGACGTACGCCACTGGTGGTCATGGAAGGCTCCGAAACGGCTTTACGATACCTGAATGACATCCTCCGACCCATAGTGCAACCATATCGGCAGAATATTGGAGAGGCATTTGTCTTCATGGACGACAATTCTCGACCTCATCGTGCACATCTTGTGAATGCGTTCCTTCAAGATAACGACATCGCTCGACTACAGTGGCCAGCATGTTCGCCAGACATGAACCCTATCGAACATGCCTGGGATATGTTGAAAAGGGCTGTTTATGGACGTCTTGACCCACCAACCACTCTGAGAGATTTACGCCGAATTGTCGTTGAGGAGTGGGACAATTTGGACCAACAGTGTCTTGATGAACTTGTGGATAGTATGCCACGGCGAATACAGGCATGCATCAATGCAAGAGGACGTGCTACTGGGTATTAGAGGTAGTGGTGTGTACTGCAATCTGGACCACAAATGCTGAAAGTCTAGCTGTATGATGGTACAACATGCAATGTGTGGGTCTCATGAGCAATAAAACGAGCTGAAATGTTGTTTGTGTTGATCTCTATTCCCTTTGTATTTAACGGTTCCGGAACTCTTGGAACCGAGGTGATGCAAAACTTTTTTTGATGTGTGTATGTGAAATATCGAATCCGTTCAAAGTTCATACTATGTGCCGAATAAAACTCAAAAATTTATGTTTGAAGAGTTTTTTTTATAGCACCAACCATTGACCAAAGGGGTGGGAAAAAGTGGGGTTTTCGGGAAACATTAATCATATCTCTCTTAATAGGCACAATACCGACAGTAGTGGCTGCGCGGGCTAAAGCGCTGCGTTAGGCCATGGGGCCAAGCTCTCTGCTGACTCGGTAGACGCGTGGGTTCGAGCCCCACCGTCGGCTGTCCTTGAAATGGTTTTCCGTGCTTTCCCATTTTCAACACCAGGCAAATGCTGGGACAGTGCCTTCTGACAGGCCACGGCCGCTTCCTTCCACATCCTTGCCCAGTTTCATTCACCTTCATCCATTCCATCGCTCATCCCGACGCGCAGGTCGCCCACGGGCGTCGACTAGAAAGACCTGCACACGGCCTCTTAGGAGGCCACACGAAAAAAAAAAAATAGGCACAATATCAAAACCGTAGAAAATGGACAATATTCCCCTAATAATTACCTAAAACTTTTGTCGGAAAGAATTTTGATATGACCCACCATTACGCCAAGGGATGAGAAAAATGATTTCGGAATTATAAGAAAATGCCAAGAGCTATCAGTGGTTGCCATGGCAACATTACTAAATTGATGAGGGATGAG
Source organism: Meconema thalassinum (assembly GCA_946902985.2). NCBI lineage: Eukaryota > Metazoa > Arthropoda > Insecta > Orthoptera > Tettigoniidae > Meconema > Meconema thalassinum. The sequence goes on from OX336391.1 coordinate 351,245,196, forward strand.
CCATCAGACGTTGCCATGACAGCGCACTTGCGCGAGATCAGATTCAGATTTCCATCTGACTAAGTGTGAAGCGGCTTCGGTGACGTAACTGGTAGCATGCCCAAGGTCGCGGGTTCAAAGCCGGCCAAAGTCGTTGGATTTTCTAAGAGCGCTAAAAATCCCTCAGTATGCTTTCCTTTGGAGGGGAGGTTCCAACGTTCGTTGCGAGTTGCTGGTTGTGGTGGCATCTAGTAGCCAAGTTCACAGCTAGGTGTCGTTGACGGTAGTATCTGGTAGCAACATTGGGAACTACTGCTTGAAATTGAGCGTCTGCATTCCTTACCTGAATTACAGACTAATACAGACATCACAATTCACACCGTTTATCAGACAGATTCTTCACTCACTCAAAGTACACGGGGTTAGATGACCTCGTTGTCGCAGCCCCTAAACTGAGGAACCAACCAACATCTCTGCGGGAGATATAATTTTGCGTGAAGAAGTAACAGACCGTTACATAGTTACACATCAGTGTCGAAACCTTGCATAAGGACAGTGTGACCACAAGTATAAAAATTAACTCCAAATGACAAGAAGGTTACCGTCATCATAAGACAATAAAATGTTTAAAATATGGATAAAATGACGAAAAACAAAGTTAATTAATCTCCAATTATAAAATACTTTCACGCAATAAATGAGGTCTGATCCTTCTACGAAAACCTGCATATTCTGCCTATTTTCGCTTATCCCCAAGTTTGTCCGGTGAAATCTACCTCCGCCTTCCGGCGTGCCGAGAGGACTTTTTTTATATTTCGCCTATTTTAGCATGTATTTTGAGAAGGTTTTCCCTATATCCATTCTTCTACTGTATGAAAAAGTACGGTGAAGAGTTTTATATAAAGATACATAGAAAGACAGACATACAATTCTATTGTCTACAACATATCACCCAGAAATCCAAATATGGGTATATCTACCACACAGTATCAAACAAAATCATCCTTACGATGAACCCGTATGTTGACAAAAAAAAAAGAAAAGACAAAAGATTAGTTGAAATGTGCTCTCAAACTAAATTCACCTAACGTGTACTTCCTGCCATGAAATAGAATTGAAAGCCTTGTAGATGAAATGCAATACACGTCACATAAAAACTGACCCTCTACGTTGTTTTAGGTCCCCATCCTCAGGAAGACCTCTATCATAAATTATAAAAGCTTGTGGTGCATGAAAATTCAGGTTCTTTAGTCTCAAATGGCCCAAATTCCTAAAAGCCGCAAAAAATGCTGATTCAATTCAGGAATTTTTGAAAATAATGTTGCTGTTTGGAGATATAATAGACCTTCTGAACTATATGTCGCATGTGAAAATTGCATGAAAAATTTCTTGGTTACCCCTTGACCCTTTAATTGCATTGATTAATTATACAGTCTACGTTGGTTCCGTGATAACCTTATATTTGCAAACTTTCACAGAAATGTAATAAATGTAATATATGTAATAAATTGCTTCCTACTGAAATAGATGGAAAGTTGGATGCCACCCCTTGAGATAATGTTGTCATGGTTACGGATTTGCATTCCTTCATTAGTTTGTTAAATTAAATTAAATTAGTTTTCTGGAAATATTTCAGAAACTGTTGGTTTTAGAGCATTATAATGTAGTTTTCGAGAACCCTCGAGTTTTGTTTCTGGCACCGAGGGGGCTTTGTCTCGTCGTTGTACGCCATAACATAATACTAATAATAATATAATATAGGGATAGGAATATAATAGACCTGCCGTACCACACCCGCAGGTGTAAATCGCATGAAAAAATTATAGACTACCCCTTGACCCCCTTAAGCGCATTTTACGTATTGATGACATTTACAGCTTAATTTGGTTCCGAAATAACCATCTAGCCGTTTGCAAACTTTCACACTAATGTAATTAATGGAATTGTATTGCGTCTTACAGCAGTAGATGGACCTCTGAGAATCTGTTGCCATGGTTATCGGCTTGCATTCGTTCATTAGTTTATTAAATGAAATTAGTTTTCTGGGAATATCTCAAAAACGGTTGGACTTAGGACCTCAAAATGTGGTTTTAGGGCCCCCGAGTTTTGTCTCTCACATTGAGGGGCTGAAAATGAGCTTTGTCTCGTCCTTCTACTCCTATTTCAGCATGTATTTTAAGGGGGTATGTCCCCTTTTATGAGAGGTACAGAGAAGAGTTACATCAATGATTAGTGTCGTGCCTCCGATGGATATCTGTACCAAATTTTACGTTGATTCACCCAGCCGTTCTCGAGTTATAAGGGATCAAAGTTGTCCACAGACAAACAGACAGACAGACAGACAAAAAAAATCGCGCGCATCCGTCATAAAACAGTATGAAACGCGTAAATAACACAAATTTCCGTAAAAATTCAGAAAAAAAACAGACAAACTTTAATTTTGATATATGTAGAGATATACTGCACCGCTCGGTGTTGACCGTGTTTTATTGCACAAATTTAGGTTTTACTCGCTAACCGTTGGAGATACACGAAAAGTGATAAGGACCTTTTGGATAGAAAATTGAATGTTAAACCTCGTGTATGCCATCGAAAGTTTGCTATTTCTTAGCGTTCTCTTTTTATTTGAAATGGAAATATGAAATTTTGAAACCAAAGGGTGTAGTGACGTCACAAATGTGGGTTTTACTCGCTAACCGTTGGAGATACACGAAACGTGAAGCTCGTATGTACCTCTTAAACGACATAGGCGAGGAGTTTGAAATTCAGCAGAAAACACGCCATAAAAAATAAGTAAATAGGTGTTTGACCGTTTTTATTTTCATAAATCCAATTTAAGGGGCCCATGGGGAGGGGTGAAATTCTGGGGGAGACAAGATGTTCAGTAAAGAACATATAGCCTACTTTCTCCTAAATGCATGGGTATTGTTATAACTCTTTGTCCTTTTCAAGGAGTATAATTGAATGTTGGTTGTAGTAGCTTGTTGAAATACAACGTGCTATAGGGATATTAAACATGAATATGAGGTGCCCTTTGCTAGTGCTACCTCTGTAAAAAATTTCATTCAATTCGGTTTCACCGTGTTTGAATTGATATAGGGAATGGATTTGCACACATACATGGCCACTATTTGCAAACTATTGGGCTGATGACCTTGTAGTCAGTCATAAGATGCTTTCCACAAAAAGGCATGTTGTTGCAAAATCCGGTAGAGATCAAATTATTAGGATGGTCGTAATTTGATTTAAGCTTTTAACATTTGGGTGGCAGTCATTCCGTTTCCGTCAAGATGGCGGCGATATAAAACATACCACTGAGGTGCCCTTTGCTAGTGCTACCTCTGTACCAAATTTCGTTCAATTCGGTTTCACCGTGTTTGAATTGATAGGGGGAATCGATTGCACACATACTTGGCCACCATCTGTAAATTATTGGGCTGATGATCTAGCAGTTTGGTCAGAATATGCTTCCCACATAAAGATATGTTGTTGCAAAATATGGTAGTGACTAGATTATTAGGTTGGTCGTAATTACATTTTAGCTTTTAACATTTGGGTGGCCGCGGTTACGTTTCCGTCAAGATGGCGGTGATATAAAACATGACACTGAGGTGCCCTTTGCTACTACTACCTCTGTACCAAATTTCGTTCAATTCGCGTTCACCGTGTTCGAATTAATATGGGGAATCGATTTTGACACAAAGATGGCCGCCACCCGCAAACTATTAGCCTAATGACCTATTACATTGGTCAAAGGATGCTCCCTCCATAAAGGCATGTTGTTGCAAAATTTGGTAGAGATCGGATGATTATGTTAGTCGTAATTTGATTTAAGCCTTGAACATTTGTGTGGCCGCCATTACGTTTCCGTCAAGATGGCGGCGATATAAAACATGACACTGAGGTGCCCTTTGCTAGTGCTACCTCTGTACCAAATTTCGTTCAATTCGCGTTCACCGTGTTCGAATTGATAGGGGGGGGGGGGTTGCAGACATTCAGAGTACACACACTCACACACACACAGACTCACACACACACATACACACACACACACACAGACAGACACACATTTTTTTCGCCCTGTGTTGATCTCATAAGTCTACTTTCATTTTTTGCAAAAATCGAAAGTAGGCTTAAAACAGGAAAGAAAGTGTACTAACTTTTTGACTGACTGACTCACTCATCAAACTCAGGGGAAAAAAAACTGCTTTTAAAGTATGTAAATAGCTGTTCGACAGTTTTTTTAATAAATCAAATTTAAGAGGCTCATGGGGAGGGGTGAAATTCTGAAAAAAGAAAATTGAAAGAAAATGTCTTGACTCACTCACTCACACTCTCATCATCGCCCAGCCAAAATTATTGAAGTTAGAAATATGAGAGTTTGGGGAAATGTTCATTGTATGTCAAAACCGTCAACTAAGGGAGGATTTTCGGATATTCAGGTTCTAAAGGGGTCTTAAGGTGGTTAAACCTGCATTTCATTGAATAACAATATCTCCAGATTGGTTTCATTGGGGGATTTGATACACGGCATATAAACTCATCATAAAAAAATACTTAATTTTAAAATTTCGCACAGCCGCCATCATGAGGTTATGAAAAAATTAAATTAAGTTAGATGGCAGTGCATTACAAACTGCAAAATCATTTACTGTACCACATTTCACGGCGCTCAGAGAGTTAAATCACGAGAAAAGTCTATTAAAATATTTCAAATTCGCTTGGTCGCCATGTTTGTTTTGTACATGACAGGTTTATGAAATATACATAGGTGAACGTGTATCAGTACCCTTTATCACCGTACAAAATTGCAGGGTGATATCTGTAATAGATTCGGAGATATAGAATGTCAGTGAAATATTTCGCACAGCCGCCATTTTGAGGTTATGTAAACAATTGAACTAAATTAGACTTCAATGCATTACAATGTGTGTAAACAATTGCTGTATCAAGTTTCATTACGTTTGGATAGTTAAATCGCGAGAAAAGTCTATTTAAAAGTCTCAACTTCGCTTGGCCGCCATGTTGGTTTTGTAGTCACCAGGTTTTTGAAAGTCTCACAGGTGAACTTCTAGTAGTGCCCTTTATCACAGAACACAATTTCAGGGCGATATTGGTAATAGTTTCGCAGATATTGAATGCTAGTGAAATACTTCGCACAGCCGCCATGTTGGATTGGTGAGACGTAACAAAGTTTGAAGGGCACGGTCGAGGTCGCCGGGAATAGCGCTATGAACTTACCGAGTTTCATTGAAATCGCTCCAGCCGTTTAGATTTTATTAGGGGGACACACACACATCCCTCACACACACACACACGCACACACACGGACAAAAGGTGATCACATAAGCCTATTTTTTCAAAATTGAAAATAGGCTAAAAATGAAAGAATATGTAATGACTCACTCACTCATCATCGCCCAGCCAAAAATATTGAAGTTGGAAACATGGCATTTTGGGAATATATTCGTTGTATGTCAAAACCGTACACTAAGGGAGGATTTTTGGATATTCAGGTTCTTAAGGGGTCTTAAGGGCGTTAAACCTGCATTTCATTGAATAACAATATCTCTCGAGTGGAGTCATTTGTGGATGTGATACTCGGCATATAAACTAATAATTAGACATAAGCAGACATGTGTCAAAGGGTTTTTCGATGTGGTGTATTATTATGAGGTGAAAGAGGTGAAAAGTGGGGGGTTGAAGGATTCCAAACGGAGCATGTAGGCCTATCTCTTAAACGACATAGGCGAGAAATTTGAAACTCGGCGAAAAAAATCAGCTTAAAAAAATAAGTAAAAATAAGTAAATCGGGGTTCAACCGTTTTTTCATATATTAATTTAAGGGGCCAAAGGGGTGTGGTGAAATTCGGGGGAAAAAGGAGAGAAAGTGTCCTGACTGACTAACTCACCCACTCAGGGGAAAAAGGCAGCTTAAAAATAAATTAATAGGTGTTTAGGGTTTTTTCATCAATCTAATTTAAGGGGTCCATGGGGAAGGGTGCAATTCTGGCAAAAATAAATGAAAGAAAATGTCCTGTGTGACTCACTCACTCATCACGCCCAGCGAAAACTATTAAAGTTGGAAACATGAAATTTTGGGAATATGTTCGCCGGCCCCGTGGTGTTGGGGTAGCGTGCCTGCCTCTCACCCGGAGGCCCCGGGTTCGATCCCCGGCTCCGTCAGGGATTTTAAAACTGACGTGAGGGTTGGAACGGGGTGCACTCAGCCTCGTGAGGACAATTGAGTAGCTGTCTGACAGTGAGACAGCGCCCCGATCACGAATACCAAGATTAACGGCCGAGGGGACCCGACGCGCTGATCACGCATCACCCCAATATCTGCAGGCCAAATGGCTGGGCAGCGGTCGCTTGGTCGGCCTTAGCCCGTCATGGGCTGGATAGTGCCAGGGGTTGACTTTTTTTTTGTATGTAGAAAACCTCAACTAAGGAATGATTTTTGTTTATTTGGGTTTTAAAGAGGTATTAAGAGGGTAAACGTGCTTTTCATTGAATAAAGATATCTCATGAGTTGTTTCTTTGGGGATGTGATATTCGGTATATAAACTAATCATTAAAAATAATCAGACATGTCTAAGGGTTTATCGATGTGGTGTATATTATGAGGTGAAAGGGGTGAAAATTGGGGATTGAGGGATTCTTAACGGAGCGTGTATCTCTTAAACGACATAGGCGAGAAGTTTGAAATTCGGCGAGAAAAAAACAGCTTAAAAAAAGAAGTAAATAGGTGTTCGACCGTTTTTTCATAAGTCCAATTTAAGGGGCCCTTGGAGAGGGGTGAAATTCTGGGGGGAAAACAGGAAAGAAAGTGTCCTAACTCACTCACTCATCAAACTCAGGGGGGAAGAACAGCTCAAATATAAGTAAATAGGAGTTCGACCGTTTTTTTTTCATAAATCCAATTTAAGGGGTTCATGAGAGGGGTGAAATTCTGAAAAATAAATGAAAGAAAATGTCCGACTAACTCAATCACTCATCATCTCCCAGCCAAAATTATTGAAGTTAGAAACATGACATGTTGGGGTTATGTTCGTTGTATGTCGAAAACGTCCACTAAGGAAGGATTTTTGGATATTCAGATTCTAAAGGGGTATTAAGGGGGTAGACTTGCATTTAATTGAATAACAATATCTCCCGATTGGTTTCCTTGGGGATGGGATACACGGCATATAAACTCATCATTAAGAATAAGCAGAAATATGTCTAAGGGTTTATCAATAATAATAATGTCATTGGTTTTACGTCCCTTTTAACTACCCTGGTATTTTTAAGGGTTTATCGATATGGTGTATATTATGAAGTGAAAGGGGGTGAAAAGTGGGGGTTGAAAGTTTCCTAACGGGGCGTGTATCTCTTAAACGACATAGGCGAGGAGTTTAAAACTCGGAGGAAATCAATCAGCTTAAAAAAATAAATAAACAAGATGTTCAGTAAAGAACATATAGCCTACTTTCTCCTAAATGTATGAGTATAGTTATAACTCGTTGTTATTATCAAAGAGTATAATAGAACTATTCTTTGTTGAAGGCCATAGAAACGATTTACCTCTACCAAACGCCACAATCTAGATAAAAACTGCTACCATCATTGAAGAAAGAAAGAAAGATAAGAAGTATCTCAAGAATGTTATGGATCTGGAGACATAATCGACCGGACTGGCTGCGTGGCTCGGCGGTAACGTTCTCGCTTGCTGGGCCCTACATTGCAGGTTCGTATCCTGGCACAGTCAGCTGGCATTTGAGGGTGCACAAATGCGAGGGAGCCGTGTCAGTACATTTACTGGCACGTTAAAGATCCCCTTCGGGCCAAATTTCCGGCACCCCGGTGTCTCTAAAAGCAGCAGTAGTTAAAAGGGATGTAAAACCAATAAATTATTATTATTATTATTATTATTATTATTATTATTGTTTTAATGTGCTAAACGGTTCCAGGCTAGTGTTCAGAAGTAAAGGGGAAGTTTTAGTCGGTAGTCTGCTACTCAGCAGCAGGAGCCCGACACTCTGTGCGTAAATGCATTTCTTGCCCTAAAAAAAAAATATATATATATATATATATATTATTATTATTACATATACGACCTGCCGTGGGCAACATCCAACTTTGAGTTGAGGCATGTCTTTACACGTCTGGTTGTGCTGGGCTTTCACAACCCTAATTGAAAAAAAAGGAAGGAAGATTGTAGTTTTACGTGGCCGTGAATCTTGTGATTATGAGCCACGGGACCTCCTTTTTACGTGGAATCCGAACCACAGGACATGGCATTTCACTTCAAAAATCTCACATGCATTGACCGGGAATCGAAAACCCTAATTGAATTAACAAATCTTTCCATGACCCTACAGAGACGTGTGTATACAAACTATGTGGATATTTTCGATTGCTATTTGCCTGAAATAAAAGTAGTAATTAATACCTGAACTAACACCAACGGCTTGAACTCAGTTACTATGTGAAATCGTTTTGTTCTTTACTTCAAATAACATTTTCAAGTAACGCAAAATAGGCTGTTACAAACCCTTTAAAATAAAAAGTAAAAATGTATCGTAGTATCATCTTGTCATTCTTCAAATTCGATGCGCATAGAATGCCAATGGTATATTAATCAATGGAGCCCCACGTAGACTAGTCGTGACTTCTAGTGGTGAAATATCGAACAATATAATTCTAACAGAGCGAGTGCATTCTAGCGGCCAGAAGAAGAAACTTTTCAATAAAATCTGCAGTTACCTTTTTGGCAGCTAGATGTCTCGATTAAATCTGCTGGCGAATTATATTTTAATTAAATATATATTTTACACCATAATATGCACAATATAACGCTTAATTTTAAAACATCTGAGTCATTACAAAACAATAAACATATAACATTTCAAGCAAAAAATCTAGCTCTGATCGGGTTTGATCCATAGGCAGTTGAGCGATAAGCTAACGCTCTACCACTGAGCTAATTGTGTCAACGAATATCGTTCTATATAAAACGACTTACATAGAACTTGTTAGCAAATAATGATTTATACTAAACGATTTCATCACTGGAGTATATTATTTATATATAAAGCATTTCATACAAAGTTTATTTATTTTGTATCAGTACACTATATTGCATTCAATACTCAAATTAGTGAAATATAAGTCAGGCACAAGATATCCGCTGCCATCTTGTCTTATTACTGAATCAGCTCAGCTTTTTAAAATCACGTCTGCACTATAGTATTACAAAATAAACTTTTAATTTCGAACGTGCCTCTTCCTTTAGAACAGTTAAAACGATTCTCGGCTCGATAATCGGAACTGGTGGGTCCCATGATATGGATTATAAAGTTTGCATAATTCGCACGGCCGCCATCCTGAAATGGTATGGCGGACGACCTTGTAGTTTGGTCACAAGACGCATCCTATACGAAGGTATGTTGTTACCAAATTTGGTAGAGATCGGAAGATTTGGTTAGTCGTTATTTGATTTTACGTTTTGAACGTTTGAGTGGCCGCCATTCAGTTTTAGTAAATATGGCGGCGATATAAAACATGACACTGAGGTGTCCTTTGCTAGTGCTACCTTTGTACCAAATTTCGTTCAATTCGCATTCACCGTGTTCGAATTGATAGGGGGGGACAGACATTCAGAGTACACACACTCACACACACACAGACACACACACGCACACACACACAGACTCACACACACACATACACACACACACACAGACTCACACACACACATACACACACACAGACAGACACACTTTTTTCGCCCTGTGTTGATCTCATAAGTCTACTTTCATTTTTTGCAAAAATCGAAAGTAGGCTAAACAAGATGTTCAGTAAAGAACATATAGCCTACTTTCTCCTAAATGCATGGGTATTGTTATAACTCTTTGTCCTTTTCAAGGAGTATGATTGAATGTTGGTTGTAGGAGCTTGTTGAAATACAACGTGCTATAGGGATATTAAACATGAATATGAGGTGCCCTTTGCTAGTGCTACCTCTGTACCAAATTTCGTTCAATTCGGTTTCACCGTGTTTGAATTGATAGGGGGAATCGATTTGCACACATACTTGGCCACCATCTGCAAACTATTGGGCTGATGTTCTTGCAGTTTGGTCAGAATATGTTTCCCACATAAAGATATGGTGTTACAAAATTAGGTAGAGACTAGATTATTAGGTTGGTCGTAATTACATTTTAGCTTTTAACATTTGGGTGGCCGCGATTACGTTTCCATCAAGATAGCGGTGATATAAAACATGACACTGAGGTGCCCTTTGCTAGTGCTACGTCTATACCAAATTTCGTTCCATTTGGTTTCAGCGTGTTTGAATTAACAGGGTGAATCGATTCTGACACAAAGATGGCCGCCGTCCGCAAACTATTAGGCGAATGACCTATTAGATTGGTCAAAGGATGCTCCCTCCATAAAGGTATGTAGTTGCAAAATTTGGTAGAGATCGGATGATTAGGTTAATCGTAATTTGATTTAAGCTTTGAACATTCGTGTGGCCGCCATTACGTTTCAGTCAAGATGGCGGCGATATAAAACATGACACTGAGGTGCCCTTTGCTAGTACTACCTCTGTACCAAATTTCGTTCCATTCGGTTTCACCGTGTTCGAATTAATAGGGGGAATCAATTTTGACATAAAGATGGCCTCCATCCGCAAACTATTAGGTGAATGAACCTATTAGATTGGTCAAAGGATGCTTCCTCCATAAAGGTATGTAGTTGCAAAATTTGGTAGAGATCGGATGATTAGGTTAATCGTAATTTGATTTAAGCTTTGAACATTCGTGTGGCCGCCATTACGTTTCAGTCAAGATGGCGGCGATATAAAACATGACACTGAGGTGCCCTTTGCTAGTGCTACCTCTGTACCAAATTTCGTTCCATTCGGTTCCACCGTGTTCGAATTAATAGGGGGAATCAATTTTGACATAAAGATGGCCGCCATCCGCAAACTATCAGGTGAATGACCTATTAGATTGGTCAAAGGATGCTCCCTCCATAAAGGTATGTAGTTGCAAAATTTGGTAGAGATCGGATGATTAGGTTAATCGTAATTTGATTTAAGCTTTGAACATTTGTGTGGCCGCCATTACGTTTCCGTCAAGATGGCGGCGATATAAAACATGACACTGAGGTGCCTTTTGTTAGTACTACCTCTGTACCAAATTTCGTTCCATTCGGTTGCACCGTGTTCGAATTAATAGGGGGAATCGATTTTCACACAAAGATGGCCGCCATCCGCAAACTATTACGCCGATGACCTATTGGTTTGGTCAAAGGATGCTCCCCCCATAAAGGTATGTTGTTGCAAAATTTGGTAGAGATCGGATGATTAGGTTAATCGTAATTTGATTTAAGCTTTGAACATTTGTGTGGCCGCCATTACGTTTCCGTCAAGATGGCGGCGATATAAAACATGACACTGAGGTGCCTTTTGTTAGTGCTACCTCTGTACCAAATTTCGTTCCATTCGGTTGCATCGTGTTCGAATTAATAGGGGGAATCGATTTTCACACAAAGATGGCCGCCATCCGCAAACTATTACGCTGATGACCTATTGGTTTGGTCAAAGGATGCTCCCCCCATAAAGGTATGTCGTTGCAAAATTTTGTAGAGATCGGATGATTAGGTTAGTCGTAATTTGATTTAAGCTTTGAACATTTGTGTGGCCGCCATTACGTTTCCGTCAAGATGGCGGCGATATAAAACATGACACTGAGGTGTCCTTTGCTAGTGCTACCTTTGTACCAAATTTCGTTCAATTCGCATTCACCGTGTTCGAATTGATAGGGGGGGACAGACATTCAGAGTACACACACTCACACACACACAGACACACAGACACACACACACACAGACTCACACACACACATACACACACACAGACAGACACACTTTTTTCGCCCTGTGTTGATCTCATAAGTCTACTTTCATTTTTTGCAAAAATCGAAAGTAGGCTAAAAATAGGTGTTCGACCGTTTTTTCATCAATACAATTTAAGGGGCCTATGGGGAGGGGTGAAATTCGGGAAGAAAAATGTCCACTAAGGAAGGATTTTTGGTTGTTTACTCTCATCGACCAACCAAAACTATTAATGTTAGAAGAATGTTATTTTGGGGATATGTTTGTTGTATGTCGAAAACGTCTACTAAGGAGGGATTTTTGGATATTCAGGTTCTAAAGGGGTGTTAATGGGGTTAAACCTGCATTTCATTGAATAACAATATGATACGACTATGACGCGAGCGAAGCGAGACTAAACATGAGATGGTGTGTGTCTGTGCATCACTCAATCACGCAAGTGCCACTGGTCCGATTTACATGAATTTTACATGGAAGTAGCTGAGGCTGGTTATCATGTAGGCTACTTTTGATTTCTATACTTTGCACTATTTAAAGATGGCGACCATTTTAGTGACGTCACTACACCCTTTGGTTTCAAACTTTCATATTTCCATTTCAAATAAAAAGAGAACGCTAAGAAATAGCAAGCTTTTGATGGCATATACGAGGTTTAAAATTACATTTTCTATCCAAAAGGTATCTCCAACGGTTAGCGAGTAAAACCTAAATTTGTGCTATGAAACACGTTCAACGCCGAGCGGTCTAGTTGGACAAAATGTTCCATCCTTAATCTCCCTCTGCGCAGCACCTCGCCTATCCCCTGTTTTAACTGTCACCTTCACATTTTAATTTTTTTATGACGCGTAGCGAAGCACGGGTAGCCTACTTCAGCTAGTAATATCAAAAAAACATGTTTGGAGCAAACATGCCCAGTATCTTTACTACTGTTTCAGTAAATGTTGTTATTAATATGTTAACATTCTTACATCACGCAAAGATCCCGAGTGTTTTTCCAGAGAATTAAATATTTAAATAATATTGTTGGTATTATTTTGAGATCAAATTATACATGTTTTACTGTAAACATGTTGTTTGTCAGTTGGCATTTGATGGTGCCCAAATGCAAGTGTCTGAAGATTTACTGGCACGCTAAAGACTCACTTGGAGGCACAATTCCGGTACCCAGGTGTAACCTGTCAATGACCGTGCAGCCTTCACTTTGTCTAGCACAAATTCAAGGTGTTCATTGCTTTATTTTACCACAAGTAGTACAGTTGCTCACTGAATAATAAGTCTTTTGATTGGTTTAATGCAGCTCTCTATGCTTCCCTATCCTGAGCTAATCGTTTAACCTATAGATACTGTAGCTTCCATACCTAGGCTTACACCCGAGGCAATCTGTTTGACATATTCTAACCATGGTATACCCCTACAGTTCTTGTCCTAGGAGGGGAACGTGATAGCGAGATGGTCAAGCTGTTTGTTTCTAACCAAGGTGAACCGGGTTCGATTCCCGGTCAATACATGTGATATTTTCTAAGTGAAATGCCATGTCTTGTGGTTCAGATTCCACGTAAGGAGGAGGTCCCGTGGCTCATGATCGCGAGATTAACGGTCACGTAAAAGTACAAGCTTCCTTTCTTGTGCTCAATTCTTGCTTTCTTCCATAACTTTGTTATTCCTGGGTGTCTCACATGGACACCTCCTGTGAGCTCGAACGCTAGGAACCGCACGAAACCATGCGTAGGATAACACTCGATCATAACAAAAACAGTGGTTTGTGTCGTTTCCATGCAAAACTCCGCACTTGCCTGCTAGCGCCATTATACGGTAGCATGTTTAAGCTGCACGAACAAGTGCTCGAGTTGCGTGAATGGTTTAGCTACAGTAAAAATTTGTCTCGTGTCTCTTGGATGTTCGCTTGCGGGGTACTGTGTAATCTGTGTACAGTGATATCATTAAGAGAATTAGCTTGCCACGGTGGGTGAGTGGTCAACGTGTCGCTCTACTAACCCCAAGCTTGCAGGTTCACTCCTGGCCGTGGCAAGTGATTTTGGAATGGCGGCAAAAATTACGATACCATGTCATACGATGTTGGCATGTCAAAGAACACATTTGAATTCAGTAGTCCGTGTTCATAATGGCAAAATTAATCTCGGGAGTTTCCTCCAACACAAAGTTCCTAATTTCTCTACTAGAAAGCTCTATAGTGTTCAAAGAGCTTAGATATCTAACCACCTTAACTTTCGATGTGCTCGAAGGAACAACGACATTCGACATGCAAGCTACCCTTTGGGTGTCAAATAACAAAGCTTGCACCTGGCACCCGAGTCAATGCGATATTATTATTATTATTATTATTATTATGATTATGTCGCCTCCGTATCGTAGCGGTCAGCATGGTTAGCTGCCGCCCCGGAGGTCCTGGGTTCGATTCCCGGCTCTGCCACGAAATTTGAAAAGTGGTATGAGGACTGGAACGGGGTCTACTCAGCCTCGGGTGGTCCAAATGAGTAGAGGGGTTTCGATTCCCACCTCAGCCATCCTCGAAGTGGTTTTCCGTGGTTTCCCACTTCGTCTTCGGGCAAATGCCGGGATGGTACTGCCCCCGTAAATTGAATTATACTGAGACCATGGTGGCTGTATTGGCATAAGTGAATAAAGTTATGGCCGTCATAGTTGTGACGTGTATATTCATGACGTAGGCGTGGATGACGCAACGCTCGAGCAAGTAGGCTGGCTGAGCTTAGATTCTTGCTGACGTCACGATTTTGTTCTAGAAGGATCTTAGATTTACGACGCAGTCGCAGGGAAGCAAGTAAACGTGCTGAGGAAGAAGTTACGCTATTGGAGGAGAGGCTCGAACCAATGAATGATAGTTTGGAGGGAGACGGAGATTACTGAAACTACCATATTTAATAACTTTTGGCATGCAGAATTGTGGAAAACTATTTTCAGTTATGGCATTGATTTGGAATTTTGAAGAAATTAATTATATGTTTTTGAAATCTGAAAATCCGTCAAGAATAGCCAAAGTTGGAACTTCGAGTAATGATGGAAGAAGAAGCTATGGCAGGGATGGATACGCCCCTTCAAAGTTGATAAAAGGCCTTGCACAGCAGAGAGGAGCTTCTCACTTCATGGTTTTATTCTGACTTCATAGTCTGACTTCGTGTTCTGATAGAACAAGTATATCGCCATAAGCAAGCGTGTATTGGGTATCCAGCAGTGCAATTTTACTGTTACTAAAACTAGGCGAAGTTGGAGCGCACACATAAACGATTCTACAAGTTTATCTATCAAGAATTTGCTACTGCATTTATACTAATTCAATAGTGCATTACAATATTGAGGCGTGTGCGAAAGTTGAACTTTTTCATTATAATACTTCAGAAGATATTCGCATTTAAAGACTGCAGAGAAAAGTGTTTTTCTCGAATCCTGAGAAGCACTTTTACTACCACATTCTACGCTACGGCAGACACGTGTATTGCAACCGTGATACTGAAGATTACATTTGGTGATACAACGCTACATTCTACAATGGAACTATACAATCTGGCAGTACTTTCGACTAACATTATAATGGAAGTGGAGATGGAAGACTAAAACTTTAATGCAATTGGGACATACATCAGTAGTGTGAAGTAGCAACATGGAGCTTCGATAATCGTCATTCTACAAAGACGAGCATGTAGTGAACATTCAGCTACACTCATGCATCGTAATCCATCGCTGAATTACATCAAATGGCAGTGGAAATAAATTCATACTCCACAATTATGAACATTTCTGCGGAAATATTTGCAATGAACTTCATGGCTGATTTCTACAAGAACTTCAGGGAACTTTCAAGAGTGGCAAGGGTTTTTCCCAGCACACAAAGAAGAGTTTTGCCAGAAGGATGTCTATCGTCTACACGGAGCAGTGCGATTTCCGGAGGAGGAAGCTGTTCTATTCTCCGAGGGCGCAGGTTCCAGGTTCGAGGTCGGTGCACATCTATCCTGTGGTGAAATGGAACCAGCAGCAGTCTTCTTTGAAATTTTCTTCTAGAACTTCAATCCAACAGATAAGGTAGCCGTGAACGTTTCTTGATTTATTTGAGCCATTTTAGTGAGATCTGAGCAACTATCTTTCCCATATTTTCTGTCATATATTTGATTGCCCCATATTCTTTTGCTAGATGTTTCTGTACTCTGTACACTTTGCAGCTTTATGCCATTTTCTTCGATTTATTGAGACATTATTATGTCATTTGCATATTTAAACATTTTGGATCAGTTTATACTGAAGTTAAATATTCTTTCGAGAATTTGAATTTTTCTTGTAGTCACGATTTGACTGTAAAGTTAACGATTTTCTATGGCAAGTTTGAATTCAGACAGCGTGTCGTTTTATTAAAGTCATTCTTTCCAGTAAATTACTTTGACCAATTTTCTGTCATCCTCAAGAAAGGAGAATGATTAAAAGATTTTAGAGCGTTAAAATCTACTACTTTATCGACGATCTTGGAAATACTAGTCGTTTTTATGAACATGATTGAAACACAGATATTTTTAGTCAATTCTGAAATACCATTGCATTATAGACAATTTTATGAAATATGAACTTTGAATACGATTTATTCAGTACACTATAGTAATGAACATTTGATAGGAGATTTTCTCAATTCTAGATTGAAACAATAATGTTTGCATTTTCTAGTCTATTTGCATTCTATTCGACTATTTCTGCAGTTAAATGAATTTTGCTTGAATATAGTATTTTATACTGCGATAATTATGATGAGATTAATTCATTTTGATAGACCAGGGAGGCGTGTCTAATCGTATTTGCTATTAAATTTATTTGTGACTGGCAAATTTTTACTTCATATCGCTTCATGAATGAAACCCACGAAGGTTAAATTTAATAACAGTTTTCGATACAATTGATGAATATAAGAATTTTTAAAGAGGAACTATGGATGTATAATCGTTAGTTCAGTGGACGTGTAAAAGTCGCTGATGAATAATGCCCTTTAATAAGTGAAGCAGGTTCCCACAGTAATATTGATGATGATGATGAATTTATAAGTGGAGGTTTTTTGTGTGTATTGTGGAAGATTTTGATGCCATATATAATGAGATATATGATGAATTATGGGCCAATTTTGTGCGTTTGTGCGAGGTATAATTCCGCTGAGTTGTATTGTTCAGGTCCATTGAAAATTATTCATGTGAAGTTACTGTTAAAATTAACAAGAGTGATAAATTGATTGAATTATAGATTTTGAAAGGAGGTTACCGTCACAGATAATAATTATTAAATCTTATTAAACCTGAATCTAAAATTTAAATATAAGTAACCTTCATCGGTCGATTATATTACCACGATTTAAGAAAATATCAACCGGATAAACGTGTGGTTAATGTATTTCAAATATAAATAAAATATAAATAATGTAAATAACTATGTAAATATCTATAATAATAATTTGAAACAAACGGGATTAATTGAGGCGTGTAAAAAATTTTCAATTGTCGTTTGACTAAGTTATGAACAATCTAAATGTTATAAATAATTATTGAACACTATGATATAACATTATGCGTTTTGCTATTAACATTTAAACAACGCTAGTTCGATAATTGGAATAAACATTTAAATAAGATTTGAGATTAACAGAGTAATCCATTGCAATGTGAACGGAACTTGTATAAATTTTGCGTGATAATATTTGAGTTGAGATGTGAGCATTTAAATTGTTTTGAATGAGAGCTAGACTCTGCGTTGGCCAGCATATGGTGACACTGGTTAGGCAGCTGCGTCCATTTGACGAAGCAAGCATGCAACACTGCATAGGGTGTATTGCAGGTGGCTAGATAACTGAATGGTGGAGGTCAAGGTCAACTACTTAGCGGCCTTGCGGTTATTAATAAATGTGTGTCAATGAACTAAATTATGAAGTTCATGAACAAGGAAACAAATGCTATATGTCTCGTCCCAGCTCCCTTATCCATTCCAATGTGCATTGTTGTTATTATTGCGTTCTTTTGAGCTAGAGAAAGCTGAATTTTTGTATGTGAAGTCTACAGTCCTACAGGAGGACATGGTTGCATTGACAATGGCTTCAGACAGCCATAACTATTTTGTTGTTAAATTTTGTTAAAATATTTTTTTTCTTTATGTGAAATAAATTATTGTGCAGTTTAGATTTTCTGGTCTCCGACTTGGTTCATTTTAAATATCGTGGTGGAGGTTATTGTGAGGGCATACTATTAAGTGATCCAGTTGAAAACCCAGACCCGAGATTAAATTGAATAGGTAAGTAAAAGGTAAGTTTGAACCCCCGTATATTTTGGTGTGTTCCACAATAATTTCATGTTAACTACTGTGTTCTAATCTCGGTAGTATCTGTCAGTGCCATTTTCATTGATGTAGCTGTGCCGGTGCAATCGATTATTGGCAATCCGATTGATGGGGCGGATTTCTGACAGCCTACTATCCGGATTATCGGGGACAGTAGCTACTGTAAGGCCACGGCCGCCTCCTTCCCTCTTCCTAGCCTCTCCATCCCAATCTTCCATCCCTTCCCAACCCTAATGAGGCCCCTGTTCGCTTTGCAGGTGAGGCCGCCTGGGCGAAGTTCTGATCACACCTCCCCAGTTGGATCCAACCCGACCAGATGTTCCAAGCTCCAGGACACTGCCCATAGAGGCGGTAGAGGTGAGTTCCCTCGCTGAGTCCGTGGGAACCACCAACCTAGAGGGTAAATTGACTAAATAAAATAAAAAATAAAAATAAAAAATTATTATTATTTATTTATTTATTTATTTACATATGTTACGCCCGCATTGGAGCACTTAACCAAAACAAGTATATACATATCTCAAAAACAATATTAGAGATTCAGCTTCTTATTTTTCTTCTTTTCCCAAAACATTTTCATTCTAGTTGACCTTGCCGCTCTCCCTGCATCGCTTATAGTGTAAGTTTTGCGGGTAAAGGTTTTTAAGGGAAGTCGGATGTTCTTGTTTTTCAAGATATTCTTCTCATCTTTGTTAGCAATTTGGGACATTGTCAAGCCGAGTTCATCCAGATCATTTTGAATTTCCATAAACCAAGAGTTCTTTGTTTTACTTTTGAAAAAATAATTAAATAATACTTTTAATTGTCTGGTATCCGGCAGGCGTGAGATATGACAAAAAAAGGCAATTCGCCTTTTTCGCATAGTATCGACTATAGACTCTGTTTCTCTATAAACCACTTCATTTGGTAATAGACGCCATTGACCATCCACCTGATGTTTTTTATTAATTATAGTCCTGAGAATTCTTCTATCAATCTTCTGTAATGTGTCAGTAACTGATCGAGTGTTTAACTTGAAAAGTGTTTCACAAGCATATATTGCTTCCGGTTTAATAACTGATTCGTAATGTCGTAATTTGGCATTTATGGAGAGTGATTTTTTTTTGTAACTAGACCAAGTAATATATTGCGCTTGTCTTAACTTTGTTGTTCTATTTTCGATTGACGCTTTCTCATTCAAATTCCATGTTATAATCTCCCCTAAATATTTAAATTTATGTACAACTTTAATTTCTTTATTGTTGATCAATGTAATAGCTTGTGTTTCCACATCAAAGGATGCCATTATTTCAGTCTTTTCAAATGAAATTTGAAGTCCTACTTTTGCTGCAATAGACCCAAGTTCTTCTATTTGGTGTTTAGCCTCATCTATACTGGTTGCAAGCAGTGCAAGGTCATCCGCAAAGGCCTAGCAATTCAGTTTTATATTAGTACCAATCTTTACATTTGGAGGACAAGTTTTGTTCCACTCACGCATGATCTTTTCAAGAACACAATTAAATAATAACGGTGATAGACCATCTCCCTGTCGAAGTCCAGTCCGGATATCAAATGGTTCAGACAAGGTGCCTCGAAATTTAACCTTTGATTTAGTATCTTTCAAAGTAACGCCGATGAGGTTGATAAGCTTTTGATGCAACCCAAATTCCCTAAGGATATTAAGTAATGACCCTCGATGGATACTGTCATAAGCTTTCATAAAATCCACAAAAGTAATGATCAAATCCCTTTGTCTCATTCTATGATATTTCATTATCCATTTCAGACTGATGATCTGATCCGGACAGCTGCGACCTGGTCGGAACCCTCCTTGATATTCTCCTAGTTCTTGATCGAGTTGTTGTTGAATTCTTGTCAAGATAATTCTAGATAGAATCTTGTATGTTACATCAAGCAAAGAAATCCCACGGCAGTTGTTCGGGTCTGATCTATCACCCTTTTTATGAATTGGGTGGATTACAGCCATTCTCCATTCCTCTGGTATTTGTTCCGAATTCCATACATCGATGAGGCGTTTATGGAGGTTGGAGATGGTTTGTTCATTTGCATATTTCCATAGTTCTGCTACCAATGAATTCTCTCCTGCTGCTCTATAATTTTTGAGCCAATTAATCGCTGCACATACTTCAGTCAAGTCAGGAGGAATAATGTTCTGTAAATTTGTTTTATGTTTTGGATTAGGCTCAAAATCAAGATATTCCTTAGGTTCATCAGCATTTAGTAGTTCTCTAAAATAATCTGCTAGAATTTTAGCATTATCAGTATCATTGTGGGCTAGTTTACCTGATTTATCTTTCATTAATAGTGTAGGAGGGCTGTATTTAGAATGATATTGACGAAATGTCCTGTAATAGTCCCTTGTTTTGTGTTGCTTAAAGGAATCATCAATAATTTGTATGGACTTCTTTTGATTTTCTCTTTTAATTCTCCTAATTTCTTTGGCAGTTTCCCTTCGAACAATGGTTAATTCTTCTCGCGATTGTGTGGTCCTCTTTTGCTGATCATTGAGCCATGCTGTGTGTCTTTTCCGAATTGCAGCATCACATTCCGCATTCCACCATGCATGCTTTTTCCTTTTCCTAATAGGGGCAATTTCGACAGCAACGGTTTTCAGTGTGTCAACCATCGTTTCTAGCTTGTCACTTAAGAGAGTTTTAGACTTTTCCTTATAGGACACATTATTTATTAAATAACTAGGGTCAGATTGCCTTTGCATGGTCGAGTTTGACGATTTTTGTTTACGTCGTGGAGTTAACTTGATCTTTATCTTGGATATATAATGATCAGAGTCAACATCGACCCCACGTAGTACCTTCACGTTACATATTTCTTTGTAGAACTTTTTACCCATTGCAACATGGTCTATCTGGAATTCCCCTAGTGCACTGTTAGGGCATTTCCAGGTCATACGTTTGTGTGGTCTTCGCTTAAATCTAGTAGTTTCGAGACGTAGGCCATGTTTTCACAAAGGGTGATTAATCTTTGACCATTCTTGTTAGTGAATTTGTGAGCTGGCCACTTACCAACTATTGGACGAAATTTTCTTTCTTGACCAATTTTTGCATTAAAATCCCCAAGCAAGATTTTAACATGAGTGTCTGGAATGTTTGATATTAGTAAGGCAAGTTCTTCCCAAAAATTGTCCGTTTCATCTCTAAATTTTTTGACATTCTTGTCATTAGTTGGGGCATGAACGTTTATCAAAGAGTATATTTTGTTTCCTGTCCTAATTGTTAAAGTTGGTAACCTTGATGAGTTCGACGAAAAGTCTTCCACTGAATCAATAATACTGGTATGTACTAAAAATCCCATACCAAATTGGGGGACATTTTTCATAACTCGTGGTCCTGGAGGTCCCTTGTAGAGACGGTATCCTCCAGATTCAATGGGGTCTTGATCTGTGTTTCTAAGTTCTTGAAGTGCTGTTATTAAGATCTTGTGTTGGTCCAATATATCGGTTAAATGCTTAAGTTTTCCAATTTTAATTAACGAATTTATGTTTAATGTTGCAAAGAATGAAAATTCCCCATGTTTGTTAATTTTGAGTTTGTATTTGGACTTTCGGGTTTCCAGGCGCTCCGACTCACCTGACTCTTCTACGCGGCACCCCACCGTATCCGAATGGTGCCTTGCGGTGGAAGAGTTCATTAGAAGACTGTTCATACTTGAGTTGATTGTCTGGTCTAGGACCCATGATCTGACGGTAGTCAGGGATTACAATTCCAGATGTGATCTGGAAAGGTGATGAATGGAATATGATAGGATGATTGATGAGAAATGGAAGTGTGTTTGGTCCGCGAGAGCTATTTTATTTCGCTCAAGTCCGCCAGCAAAACTGGTGAGGACCCCCCTATCCGCCACCTGGGACGTGCCACGTCGGAGTATCACCTCTCCGCCTTCCTACGACAACGTAGTAGGTTCGTGGAAATTATTATTATTATTATTATTATTATTATTATTATTAAGAGAATTCATTCTACGAATGTGGTCCAAATATTATGACAATGTTGCGACATGCGGAATATGGAAATAACATCGGGGTCGAGGATACAGAGTTCGCAGATATATTATATAACATAGAAATTCAGAAATATAATGGGGATGGCACAGGAATACATAACGTTACGCTGGATGAATCTACAGATGTTGAAAGACAGGAAGAACCGGAACCTGAAGGTGGCTGTTCAAGCAGTCCACGACGTTTATCTCCAGAGCAAACGGGAACAGTCAAGTCAAAGTGAGTACGAACTATCTTCACCCAAAACGTCGAGGACCATTTTATCAGACGATATTTATGTCAGCGTACTAGTGAACATTTATGAAGACTATTGCCATCGTGGCTTCAATACATATAGCAAACTACTGAGGCTCTAAAAGTGCATTAAAAGTATCATCAAATTACTGATTAATTCTAAATTATGTGTCGAACAGAAGGCAAGCAGGCGCTCGTTCCAAAGGAAACAGACTGACGCAATTACAAACTATAAAAGAACATGTAATATCACAATTTGACAGGGCAAGGACGTATGTGTCTACAGTTCACTGTTGGCATCTGCAAATGTGGGCACTAGAAGCGTCGAAAATGTTTGGCGTGGACAAATTCAAAGCTTCGATTTCGTTTATCGACAATCTTAAGGCTCAATATGGCATTGCATCCAGGCATATTACTACATTTGTCACACGTAAGGACATAGAAGACGATAATAGTGTACGTCAGAAGCCACAACAGCTTGTGGAGGACGTGAACTTGTGTATGACACAGCAGAGTGTGGATGAGGGAAATGTTTGGAACAGTGACCAGAGTCAATTCCAGTATGAAATGTCTTTATCAATACAGAGGATAGAAAACTACAGCAATGTTAGTGTGTAGCAGTCTATAGATAGCTCTACCCACAGCTACACAATTGATGTGGCTTTATCAATGACATGCAGCCTAGCAAACAAATTATACATCTGTTTTCAAGAGACACAAGGCACTTTCGACCCAATTGAATCCAATAAACTTGAACAACCTGTCCACGAAACATCTATGTTGAAACAAGCAAAAGTGGAAAAATGACTAAAGAACACATGAAACGTTTTCTAACGTCAGTCTTTGGCAAACACGTAACAAGTGTAAAGAGCCTATTACTGTGTGAATCCTGGTCAGGTACAGATCGGATCCTTCTAGATGCAAGTTTTCCAAACGAACCTGTTATGCTGAAGAAATTGTCCCCAAAAACAACACAATATTGCCAACCCCTTGATCTTTACTTCTTTCGGCAATATAAACTCGATATCAGAAGGATTGGTGATTTTATAAGGCTACTATGTGCCCAACCACAAGTGAAGTTCTCTATTTCATCATCATACTTCACTCTGTAACTTACAATCAATTTTCTGCAGCAAAGCATAAGCCTATGTTGCAATATGCGTGGCGAAAGGCAGGTTATGACATTGAAATACCCATATCATCATTTTGAAAATATAATCAGTGTGTCTTTTGATATTGGACAGCGTGATATGAAGCGTGATATGAAATGTAACAAGATGTTCAGTAAAGAACATAGAGCCTACTTTCTCCTAAATGCATGGGTGTTGTTATATCTCTTTGTCCTTTTCAAGGAGTATAATTGAATGTTGGTTGTAGTAGCTTGTTGAAATGCAACGTGCTATACGGATATTAAACATGAATATGAGGTGCCCTTTCCTAGTGCTACCTCTGTACAAAAATTCATTCAATTCGGTTTTATCGTGTTTGAATTGATATGGTGAATCGATTTGCACACATACCTGGCCGCTATCTGCAAACTATTGGGCTGATGACATTGTAGTTCAGTAAAAAGATGCTTCCCACGAAAAGGTATGTTGTTGGTTGTTGCAAAATGTGGTCGAAATCAAATAATTACTTTGGTCGTAATTTGATTTAAGATTTTAACATTAGGGTCACCGCCATTCCGTTTCCGTCAAGATGGCGGCGATATAAAACATGACCCTGAGGTGCCCTTTGCTAGTGCTACCTCTCTACCAAATTTCGTTCAATTCGGTTTTACTGTGTTTGAATTGATTTGGGGAATCGATTTGCACACATACATGGCCACCATATGCAAACTATTAGACTGATGACCTTGTAGCTTGGTCAAGGAACGCTTTTCATATAAAGGTATGTCGTTGGAAAATTTGGTTGAGATTAGATGATTAGGTTCGTCGTAATTTGATTTAAGCTTTTAAAATTTGGGTGGCCGCCATCACGTCTCCGTCAAGATGGCGACGATATAAAACATGACATTGAGTTGCCTTTCGCAATTGTTACCTCTGTACCAAATTTCGTTCAATTCGGTTTCACCGTGTTTGAATTGATAGGGGGAATCAATTTGCACACATACATGGCCGCTATCCGCAAACTATTGGGCTGATGACCTTGTCGTTTGGTCAAATGATGTTTACCGCATAAAGGTATGCTGTTGCAAAATTTAGTAGAGATCATATGAATAGGTTGGTCATAATTAGATTTAAGCTTTTAACATTTGGGTGGCGGCCATTACGTTTATGTCAATATGGTGGCGATATAAAACATGACACTGAGGTGCCCTCTGATAGTGCACCAAATTTCGTTCAATTTGGTTTCACCGTGTTCGAATTGATAGGGGGAGGCAGACATTCAGAGTACACACACTCACACACACGGACTCACACACACACACAGTCACAGACACATTTTTTCGCCCTGTGTTGATTTCACAAGTCTACCTTCATTTTTTGCAAAAATCCAAAGTAGGCTAAAAACGTAATCTCCAATCATAAAATCTGCCTTGTCAAGAAGTTTAATAATTAAATTAAAACGTACATGTTTCGGTATAACATTGATACCTTCGTCAGCGTAGAATAAATAAAAAGAATCATAAGAACTATGATAACAAGAGGTTCCGTGACGAAATAAAGACCCTACTTTTCTTAAATTTAAGATTCATACCAATGATTAATCTATATGGACCTATCTAGAATAATGACGAAATTAAGTTGGTAATATCGAAATTTCCAATTAGTTCGAAATATACCTGGCATAATGTAGCCTAATAGAGCATTACAGTTGGCAGCCCTGCTGACAGAATATATTCTTAGTTCCATCTCTTAAGGTACAGAATACAAAATTTGGTTGAAGTCCAATGGATAGCACAGACGTTAATGCAGTTAGACATTGGATCTATCAGCGCACGTAAAATCATGTTGGCAGCAATGTCATGCATGTGTTGGTCAGAAAAAATCTGAAATATTATGATCTATTGTTGTGCCAACTTTGGATGAAATCCATTTGTTAGTATAGAAATTACTGGTATTTTAAAATTGGACCTATCAGAAGGCTAGAATCATGTTGGCAGCACTGACGTATATTACTTACTCCAAATTAATCTAGAATGTCAGGTACTGTACGTGCGCAAAGTTTAGAGCTGTTGGCTTGCATACTTTCTGATATATTGATATTAGGGTAAAAAATATAATCAGCATTTCTTAACAGTTGGCAGCCCTGATTGCTCTTAAGAATACGCATAGTCATATCTGTTATGGTACACATAGCACATACGAAATTTGTTTGAAATCCAATTGATAGTATAGAAGTTACATGTATTTAAGGAAGGAAGGAAGCTTGTAGTTTAACGTGACCGTTAATCTTGAGATCATGAGCCACGGGACCTCCGTTTTACGTGGAATCCGAACCACGGGACATGGCATTTCACTTCGAAAATCTCACATGCATTGACCGGGAATCGAACCCGGACCGCCTTGGTGAGAGGCATACAGCTAGACCGCTGAGCCACCACGCCCCTTACATGTATTTAAAAATTGGTCCTATCAGCAGGCTTAGAATCATGTTGGTAGCACTGACACACATTAGTTGCTCCAAATTAATGTAGAAAGTCAGGCACTATACGTGTGCAAGGTTCAAAGCTGTTGGCTCGCATAATTTCCGATATATTGGTATTTGGATAAAAAAATAGAGAAAGCATTTATTGACAGTTGTCAGCCCTGGTAGCTCTTAATAATACGCTCAGTCATATCGGTTGATGTACATATAGTACATACGAAATTTGGTTGAAATCCAATTGATAGTGTAGAAGTTATATGAATTTAAATTTGGGACCTATCAGTAGGCTGAGAATCATTTTGGCAACACTGTCATGTATGGCCTCCTGAATATTAAACTGAAGTATTATTATCTCTATGTGTGCCAATTTTGGAATAGTTCCCATGTATACACTCCATGATATCCAACATGGAGCTGAAATTTCAATTGCGATTTTTCAGCAGTTGGTAGCACTGACATAATTTTCAAATATGGCCGTGAGATATTCAGGTGTAGATCTTTACTCCTACCAAATTTTGTTTCGATTGCTGCAGCCGTTTAGGAGTTGATAGGGGGGGGGGGCGAACACACACACACACACAGACAGACAGACAGACAGACAGACATTTTTCCGGATCGATCTCATAAGTCTACTTTTCCCTCATTTTTGCAAAATGTGAAAAGTAGCCTAAAAAATACAGTGAGAAAATGGATATCCTTACAATAGCATTAGTATGTAAATAAATGAAAGATTACAAACATTAGAAAATACATAGAAGAACAAAATTAAAAGTTAATGTTGGTTATTTGGTTGGTTCCTCAGTTTAGGGGCTGCGACAACGCGGTCATGTAGCCCCGAGTACTTTGGGTGTGTGTAGAATCTGTCTGATAACCGGTGTTAATTGTGATGGCTGTATTAGTGTGTGTATCCGTTTTTTAATTCAAGTATGACTGCAACTTTGAATTTTTCAAATAGTTCATACTTTTGCCGCCAAACGCCACCTTTAACAACTACTAGGCCTAGTTTAAAACTTAGCTACTTGTCGCCACCACAGTCGGCTCTTGGCAACGAACGTAGGAACCTAAGAGCGTTGTTTAAATTCGTAACCTATACAATTTAGCTTCACACAGGTGTAATTAGTGGAAGGTTCTTTAACATGCCATAGATCTATGACATGTGACCGCCGGCTTCACTTCCACTCCGAAGGAACGCATACGGAGGGATTTTTAACGCTCTTAAAAATCCAACGGCTTCGGCTGGGTTTGAACCCGCTATGTAGGGCATAGAAGCTCAGCATGCTACCAACTACACCTCCGAAGCCGTCAAAAAAAGTTCATGTTAATCTACCTTAATGGACTGTCTATTGGACGTCACTGCTGATGTGATGTTTCTTCCAGCCAGGTATAAGCTAATGATACGGAACAGCGCATACAATTTCAAAACGATGAAGACGTCTAACCTGGGAGAGAAATATGCCTAATCCCAATTTGTCGCCTTCAATATGTCGCTTCTAGATGGTCGAACACTGCAACTTCTCCATAAATGGCAAAAATCAACTAACCTATAACAAGATAGAGGGTTCCCACTTGTTGGCTAGCTCCGTAGAAGTAGCCGTCCACACGGGTAATGTATAATACATTTGGCTTATTCAAAGTCCAATTAGTTTATTAAAACGTGTAAGTGAACCTTGG
The DNA here is from genome assembly GCA_946902985.2 of Meconema thalassinum. Lineage (NCBI taxonomy): Eukaryota > Metazoa > Arthropoda > Insecta > Orthoptera > Tettigoniidae > Meconema > Meconema thalassinum. The sequence continues at coordinate 351,272,908 of OX336391.1, forward strand.
CTAACTTGAGTTATATTGGGCTACTTCTACGGAGCTAGACAACAAGTGGGAACCCTCTGTCTTGTTATAGGTTAGTTGATTTTTGCCATTTATAGAGAAGTTGCAGTGTTCGACCATCTAGAAGCGACAAATTGAAGGCGACAAATTGGAATTAGGCATAATTCTCTCCAAGATAAGACGTCTTCATCGTTTTGAAATTGTATGCGCTGCTCCGTATCAATAGCCTACAGTATACCTAGCTCGAAGCAACAACACATAGCTCTCAGCAGTGACGTCCGATGGACAGTCCATTAAGGTGGTTTAACATTAATCTTGTTCTTATAGGTAGATTTCATTTGAAAACTAACTATTGCAATGGGTACCATGTTTCGACTTCTGGAAAATTTCGACATATCTTCGCGTTTCACTTCCCCCAGACCCCAAAACCACCGTCAGTTCAAAAGTTTATATATGATTTATGTATATACAAGCTGTACCCGGCATGCGTTGCAATGCCAATCAAAGAAAGTGTTGGAGTTGAAATTCTGTTTCTTGAAGTGCTTTTGGACACACAACATGTTTTTCAATTTCCGTTAACTGCCTCTAAGCTATCGTAAAATGGATTTTCTAATTTAGAATCATTCGTGGGAGCGTGCACAACAACTTTCAAAAGTTTCATCGCAATCGGATGAATGGCATATGAACGTATACGGGATTTTGTTTGAACGATTCGTGCGCTGTCACTCATTTGTTGATTCTACTCGTACGCTACCTATTGAGAAATGGATTTACTAAGTCGAAACCCTACCCTGGCGTGTACACAATAACTCATCAAGGTTTCATCACAATCGAAGAAGGTTATATGAACGCATAGAAGATTTTGTTGAAACGCTTCGCGCGCCGTCACACATTTGTTGAATCTACTCATGCGCTACCTACTGTAAAATGTATTTACTAAGTTAGAAACCGTCACGTAAGTGTCCACAACATCTCACCCAAGTTTCATCGTTATCGGACTAATGGGATATGAAGACATAGGGGACTGTATTGAAACGCTCCGCGTGTCGTCGTTCATTTGTCGAATCTACTCGTGTGCTACCTACTGTGAAATGTATTTACTACGCCAGAAACCTTCCTTGGCGTGTCCGCCATATTTCACCCAAGTTTCACCGCTAACGACAGAATGGTATATGACCTTATACGGGACTTTGTTGAAACGCTTCGCGCGTCCTCCCTCATTTGTCGAATCTACTTGTGCGCTGCCTATTGTATAGTGGATTTACTAAGCCAGAAACCTTCCATGAAGTGTACACAACATCTCACCCAAGTTTCATAGCTATCGGACGAATGGTATATGAATGCATACGGGACTTGGTTGAAACGCTTCGCGTGTCGTCGCTCATTTGTTGATTCTACTCTTGCGCTACGTATTGTAATATGGATGTACTCAGCCAGAAACCTTCCCTGGAGTGTACACAACATCTCACCCAAGTTTCATCGCAATCGGATGAATGGTATGTGAACATATACGGGACGTTTTCGAAACGCTTCGCGCGTAGTCACACATTTGTTGAATCTAAACGTGCGCTTCGTATTGTAAAATGGATTTACTGAGCCAGAAACCTTTCCTGGAGTGTACACAACAATTCACCAAACATTTATCACTATCAGACGAATGGTACATGACCTTATACGGGACTTTGTTGAAACGCTTCGCGTGTCATCGATCATTTGTTGAATCTACTGGTGCGCTACCTTTGTAAAATGGATGTACTAAGCCAGAAACCTTCCCTGGAGTGTACACAACATCTCACCCAAGTTTCTTCGCTATCGGATGAATTGTATATGACCTTATATGGGACTTTGTTGAAACGCTTCGCGCGTCGTCGTTCATTTGTTGATTCTACTCGTGCTCTACCTATTTTAAAGGGATTTACTAAGCCAGGAACTTCCCTGGAGTGCACACAACACCTCAGCCTAGTTTTATCGCTATCGGACGAATGGTATATGAACGCATACGTGACTTTGTTGAAATGCTTCGCGCGTCGTAGCTCATTTGTTGAATCTACTCGTGCGCTGCCTATTGTAAAGTGGATTTACTAAGCCAGAAAATTTCCCTAGAGTGTACACAACATTTTAAGCAAGTTTCATAGCTATCGGACGAATGGTATATGAATGCATACGGGACTTTGTTGAAACGCTTTGCATGTCGTCGCTCATTTGTTGAATCTACTCGTGCGCTACCTACTGTGAAATGTATTCACCAATTTTGAAACCTTCACGTAAGTGTATACAACATCTCACCCATGTTTCATCGCTATCGGACGAATGGTATATGAACACATACGGGACTTGATTGAAACACTTCGCGCATCGTCGCTCATTTGTTGAATCTACGCGTGCGCTACCAATTGTAAAATGGATTTACTAAGTCAGAAACCTTCCTTGGAGTGTAGTCAACATCTCACCCAAGTTTCATCGCAATCGGATGAATGGTATATGAACGCATAGGAGACATACACACCCACAGACAGACAAACTATCACGTAAAATTGATTTTTATATATATACAAGCTGTACCCGGCATGCGTTGCAATGCCAATCAAAGAAAGTGTTGGCGTTGAAATTCTGTTTCTTGAAGTGCTTTTGGATACACAACATGTTAACTGCCTCTAAGCTATCGTAAAATGGATTTTCTAATTTAGAACCATTCGTGGGAGCGTGCACAACAACTTTCAAAAGTTTCATCGCAATCGGATGAATGGTATATGAACGTATACGGGATTTTTTTGAACGATTCGTGCGCTGTCACTCATTTGTGGAATCTACTCGTACGCTACCTATTGAGAAATGGATTTACTAAGTCAAAACCCTACCCTGGCGTGTACACAATAACTCATCAAGGTTTCATCACAATCGAAGAAGGTTATTTGAACGCATAGGGGATTTTGTTAAAACGCTTCGCGCGTCGTCACCCATTTGTTGCATATACTCGTGCGCTACCTATTGTGAAATGGATTTACTAAGTCGAAACCCTTCCCTGGCGTGTACACAATAACTCATCAATGATTCATCGCATTCGGATGAATGGTATATGCACGTATACGGGGTTTTGTTTAAACGATACGTGAAATGGATTTACTAAGTTCCCTTCCCTGGCGGGTACACAATAACTGATCAATGTTTCATCGCAATCGGATGAATAGTATATGAACGCATACCTGATTTTGTTTAAACGATTCGCGCTCCGTCACTCATTTGTTGAATCTACTCGTGCGCTACCTACTGTAAAATGTATTTACTAAGTTAGAAACCGTCACGTAAGTGTCCACAACATCTCACCCAAGTTTCATCGCTATCGGACTAATGGGATATGAAGACATAGGGGACTGTATTGAAACGCTCCGCGTGTCGTCGTTCATTTGTCGAATCTACTCGTGTGCTACCTACTGTGAAATGTATTTACTAAGCCAGAAACCTTGCTTGGAGTGTCCACCATATTTCACCCAAGTTTCACCGCTAACGCCAGAATGGACTATGACCTTATACGGGACTTTGTTGAAACGCTTCGCGCGTCGTCCCTCATTCGTTGAATCAACTTGTGCGCTGCATATTGTATAGTGGATTTACTAAGCCAGAAATGTTCCATGACGTGTACACAACATCTCACCCAAGTTTCATAGCTACGGACGAATGGTACATGAATGCATACGGGACTTGGTTGAAACGCTTCGCGTGTCGTCGCTCATTTGTTGATTCTACTCTGCGCTACATATTGTAATATGTATGTACTCAGCCAGAAACCTTCCCTGGAGTGTACACAACATCTCACCCAAGTTTCATCGCAATCGGATGAATGGTATGTGAACGTATACGGGACGTTGTCGAAACGCTTCGCGCGTAGTCACTCATTTGTTGAATATAAACGTGCGCTTCGTATTGTAAAATGGGTTTACTTAGCCAGAAACCTTTCCTGGAGTGTACACAACAATTCACCAAACATTTATCACTATCAGACGACTGGTATATGACTTTATATGGGACTTTGTTGAAACGCTTCGCGTGTCATCGCTCATTTATTGAATCTACTGGTGCGATACCTATTGTAAAATGTATGTACTAAGCCAGAAACCTTCCCTGGAGTGTACACAACATCTCACCCAAGTTTCATCGCTATCGGATGAATGGTATATGAAATTATATGGGACTTTGTTGAAACGCTTCGCGCGTCGTTGCTCATTTGTTGATTCTACTCGTGCTCTACCTATTTTTAAAGGGATTTACTAAGCTAGAAACCTTCCCTGGAGTGCACACAAAATCTCAGCCTAGTTTCATCGCTATCGGACGAATGGTATATGAACGCAAACGTGACTTTGTTGAAATGCTTCGCGTCGTAGCTTATTTGTTGAATCTACTCGTGCGCTACCTATTGTAAAGTGGATGTACTAAGCCAGAAAATTTGCCTGCAGTGTACACAACATTTTACGCAAGTTTCATAGCTATCGGGCGAATGGTATATGAATGCATACGGGACTTTGTTGAAACGCATTGCGTGTCGTCGCTCTCTGTTGAATCTACTTGTGCGCTATCTACTGAGAAATGTAATCACTAATTTTGAAACCTTCACGTAAGTGTACACAACATCTCACCCAAGTTTCATCGCTATCGGACGAATGGTATATGAACACATACGGGACTTTGTTGAAATGCTTCGCGCATCGTCGCTCATTTGTTGCGTTGCAATGCCAATCAAAGAAAGTGTTGGCGTTGAAATTCTGTTTTTTGAAGTGCTTTTGGATACACAAAATGTTTTTCAATTTCCGTTAACTGCCCCTATGCTATCGTAAAATGGATTTTCTAATTTAGAATCAATCGTGGGAGCGTGCACAACAACTTTCAAAAGTTTCATCGCAATCGGATGAATGGTATATGAACGTATACGGGATTTTGTTTGAACGATTCGTGCGCTGTCACTCATTTGTTGATTCTACTCGTACGCTACCTATTGAAAAATGAATTTACTAAGTCGAAACCCTACCCTGGCGTGTACACAATAACTCATCAAGGTTTCATCACAATCGAAGAAGGTTATATGAACCCAATATGGGATTTTGTTGAAACGCTTCGCGCGTCGGCAGCCATTTGTTGCATCTACTCTTGAGCTACTTATTGTGAAATGGATTTACTAAGTCGAAACCCTTCCCTGGCGTGTACACAATAACTGATCAATGTTTCATCGCAATCGGATGAATAGTATATGAACGCATACCGGATTTTGTTTAAACGATTCACGCTCCGTCACTCATGTGTTGAATCTACTCGTGCGCTACCTGCTGTAAAATGTATTTACCAAGTTAGAAACCGTCACGTAAGTGTCCACAACATCTCACCCAAGTTTCATCGCTATCGGACTAATGGGATATGAAGACATAGGGGAGTGTATTGAAACGCTCCGCGTGTCGTCGTTCATTTGTCGAATCTACTCGTGTGCTACCTACTGTGAAATATATTTACTAAGCCAGAAACCTTCCTTGGAGTGTCCACCATATTTCACCCAAGTTTCACCGCTAACGGCAGAATGGTATATGACCTTATACGGGACTTTGTTGAAACGCTTCGCGCGTCGTCCCTCATTTGTTGAATCTACTTGTGCGCTGCCTGTTGTATAGTGGATTTACTAAGCCAGAAACCTTCCATGAAGTGTACACAACATCTCACCCAAGTTTCATAGCTATCGGACGAATGGTATATAAATGCAGACGGGACATGGTTGAAACGCTTCGCGTGTCGTCGCTCATTTGTTGATTCTACTTGCGCTACTTATTGTAATATGGATGTACTCAGCCAGAAACCTTCCCTGGAGTGTACACAACATCTCACCCAAGTTTCATCGCAATCGGATGAATGGTATGTGAACGTATACGGGACGTTGTCGAAACGCTTCGCGCGTAGTCAGTCACTCATTTGTGGAATCTAAACGTGCGCTTCGTATTGTAAAATGGATTAACTAAGCCAGAAACCTTTCCTGTAGTGTACACAACAATTCACCAAACATTTATCACTGTCAGACGAATAGTATACGACCTTATACGGGACTTTGTTGAAACGCTTCGCGTGTCATCGCTCATTTGTTGAATCTACTGCTGCGCTACCTATTGTAAAATGGATGTACTAAGCCAGAAACCTTCCCTGGAGTGTACACAACAGCTCACCCAAGTTTCATCGCTATCGGATGAATGGTATATGACCTTATATGGGACTTTGATGAAAAACTTCGCGCGTCGTCGCTCATTTGTTGATTCTGCTCCTGCTCTTCCTATTTTTAAAGGGATTTACTAAGCCAGAAACCTTCCCTGGAGTGCACACATCTCAGCCTAGTTTCATCGCTATCGGACGAATGGTATATGAACGCATACGTGACTTTGTTGAAATGCTTCACGCGTCGTAGCTCATTTGTTGAATCTACTCGTGCGCTGCCTATTGTAAAGTGGATTTAATAAGCCAGAAAATTTCCCTGAAGTGTACACAACATTTTACGCAAGTTTCATAGCTATCGGACGAATGGTATATGAATGCATACGGGACTTTTTTGAAACTGACTTTGTTGAAATGCTTCGCGCGTCGTAGCTCATTTGTTGAATCTACTCGTGCGCTGCCTATTGTAAAGTGGATTTACTAAGCCAGAAAATTTCCCTGAAGTGTACACAACATTTTACGCAAGTTTCATAGCTATCGGACGAATGGTATATGAATGCATACGGGACATTTTTGAAACACTTTGCGTGTCGTCGCTCATTTGTTGAATCTACTCGTGCGCTATCTACTGTGAAATGTACTCACTAATTTGGAAACCTTCACGTAAGTGTATACAACATCTCACCCAAGTTTCATCGCTATCGGACGAATGGTATATGAACACATACGGGACTTGTTTGAAACGCTTCGCGCATCGTCACTCATTTGTTGAATCTACGCGTGCGCTACCTATTGTAAAATGGATTTACTAAGTCAGAAACCTTCCCTAGAGTGTACTCAACATCTCACCCAAGTTTCATCGCAATCGGTTGAGTGGTATATGAATGCATAGGAGACATACACACCCACAGACAAACTATCACGTAAGATTGATTTTTATATATATAGACAAGCTGTACCCGGCATGCGTTGCAATGCCAATCAAAGAAAGTGTTGGCGTTGAATTTCTGTTTCTTGAAGTGCTTTTGGATACACAACATGTTAACTGCCTCTAAGCTATCGTAAAATGGATTTTCTAATTTAGAACCATTCGTGGGAGCGTGCACAACAACTTTCAAAAGTTTCATCGCAATCGGATGAATGGTATATGAACGTATACGGGATTTTTTTGAAGGATTCGTGCGCTGTCACTCATTTGTGGAATCTACTCGTACGCTACCTATTGAGAAATGGATTTACTAAGTCGAAACCCTACCCTGGCGTGTACACAATAACTCATCAAGGTTTCATCACAATCGAAGAAGGTTATTTGAACGCATAGGGGAGTTTGTTAAAACGCTTCGTGCGTCGTCACCCATTTGTTGCATATACTCGTGCGCTACCTATTGTGAAATGGATTTACTAAGTCGAAACCCTTCCCTGGCGTGTACACAATAACTCATCAATGATTCATCGCATTCGGATGAATGGTATATGCACGTATACGGGGTTTTGTTTAAACGATTCGTGAAATGGATTTACTAAGTTCCCTTCCCTGGCGGGTACACAATAACTGATCAATGTTTCATCGCAATCGGATGAATAGTATATGAACGCATACCTGATTTTGTTTAAACGATTCGTGCTCCGTCACTCATTTGTTGAATCTACTCGTGCGCTACCTACTGTAAAATGTATTTACTAAGTTAGAAACCGTCACGTAAGTGTCCACAACATCTCACCCAAGTTTCATCGCTATCGGACTAATGGGATATGAAGACATAGGGGACTGTATTGAAACGCTCCGCGTGTCGTCGTTCATTTGTCGAATCTACTCGTGTGCTACCTACTGTGAAATGTATTTACTAAGCCAGAAACCTTGCTTGGAGTGTCCACCATATTTCAACCAAGTTTCACCGCTAACGCCAGAATGGACTATGACCTTATACGGGACTTTGTTGAAACGCTTCGCGCGTCGTCCCTCATTCGTTGAATCAACTTGTGCGCTGCATATTGTATAGTGGATTTACTAAGCCAGAAATGTTCCATGACGTGTACACAACATCTCACCCAAGTTTCATAGCTACGGACGAATGGTACATGAATGCATACGGGACTTGGTTGAAACGCTTCGCGTGTCGTCGCTCATTTGTTGATTCTACTCTGCGCTACATATTGTAATATGGATGTACTCAGCCAGAAACCTTCCCTGGAGTGTACACAACATCTCACCCAAGTTTCATCGCAATCGGATGAATGGTATGTGAACGTATACGGGACGTTGTCGAAACGCTTCGCGCGTAGTCACTCATTTGTTGAATATAAACGTGCGCTTCGTATTGTAAAATGGGTTTACTTAGCCAGAAACCTTTCCTGGAGTGTACACAACAATTCACCAAACATTTATCACTATCAGACGACTGGTATATGACTTTATATGGGACTTTGTTGAAACGCTTCGCGTGTCATCGCTCATTTGTTGAATCTACTGGTGCGATACCTATTATAAAATGTATGTACTAAGCCAGAAACCTTCCCTGGAGTGTACACAACATCTCACCCAAGTTTCATCGCTATCGGATGAATGGTATATGAAATTATATGGGACTTTGTTGAAACGCTTCGTGCGTCGTTGCTCATTTGTTGATTCTACTCGTGCTCTACCTATTTTTAAAGGGATTTACTAAGCTAGAAACCTTCCCTGGAGTGCACACAAAATCTCAGCCTAGTTTCATCGCTATCGGACGAATGGTATATGAACGCAAACGTGACTTTGTTGAAATGCTTCGCGTCGTAGCTTATTTGTTGAATCTACTCGTGCGCTACCTATTGTAAAGAGGATGTACTAAGCCAGAAAATTTGCCTGCAGTGTACACAACATTTTACGCAAGTTTCATAGCTATCGGGCGAATGGTATATGAATGCATACGGGACTTTGTTGAAACGCATTGCGTGTCGTCGCTCTCTGTTGAATCTACTTGTGCGCTATCTACTGAGAAATGTATTCACTAATTTTGAAACCTTCACGTAAGTGTACACAACATCTCACCCTAGTTTCATCGCTATCGGACGAATGGTATATGAACACATACGGGACTTTGTTGAAATGCTTCGCGCATCGTCGCTCATTTGTTGCGTTGCAATGCCAATCAAAGAAAGTGTTGGCGTTGAAATTCTGTTTTTTGAAGTGCTTTTGGATACACAACATGTTTTTCAATTTCCGTTAACTGCCCCTATTCTATCGTAAAATGGATTTTCTAATTTAGAATCAATCGTGGGAGCGTGCACAACAACTTTCAAAAGTTTCATCGCAATCGGATGAATGGTATATGAACGTATACGGGATTTTGTTTGAACGATTCGTGCGCTGTCACTCATTTGTTGATTCTACTCGTACGCTACCTATTGAGAAATGAATTTGCTAAGTCGAAACCCTACCCTGGCGTGTACACAATAACTCATCAAGGTTTCATCACAATCGAAGAAGGTTATATGAACCCAATATGGGATTTTGTTGAAACGCTTCGCGCGTCGGCACCCATTTGTTGCATCTACTCTTGCGCTACTTATTGTGAAATGGATTTACTAAGTCGAAACCCTTCCCTGGCGTGTACACAATAACTGATCAATGTTTCATCGCAATCGGATGAATAGTATATGAACGCATACCGGATTTTGTTTAAACGATTCACGCTCCGTCACTCGTGTGTTGAATCTACTCGTGCGCTACCTGCTGTAAAATGTATTTACCAAGTTAGAAACCGTCACGTAAGTGTCCACAACATCTCACCCAAGTTTCATCGCTATCGGACTAATGGGATATGAAGACATAGGGGAGTGTATTGAAACGCTCCGCGTGTCGTCGTTCATTTGTCGAATCTACTCGTGTGCTACCTACTGTGAAATATATTTACTAAGCCAGAAACCTTCCTTGGAGTGTCCACCATATTTCACCCAAGGTTTACCGCTAACGGCAGAATGGTATATGACCTTATACGGGACTTTGTTGAAACGCTTCGCGCGTCGTCCCTCATTTGTTGAATCTACTTGTGCGCTGCCTGTTGTATAGTGGATTTACTAAGCCAGAAACCTTCCATGAAGTGTACACAACATCTCACCCAAGTTTCATAGCTATCGGACGAATGGTATATGAATGCAGACGGGACATGGTTGAAACGCTTCGCGTGTCGTCGCTCATTTGTTGATTCTACTTGCGCTACTTATTGTAATATGGATGTACTCAGCCAGAAACCTTCCCTGGAGTGTACACAACATCTCACCCAAGTTTCATCGCAATCGGATGAATGGTATGTGAACGTATACGGGACGTTGTCGAAACGCTTCGCGCGTAGTCAGTCACTCATTTGTTGAATCTAAACGTGCGCTTCGTATTGTAAAATGGATTAACTAAGCCAGAAACCTTTCCTTTAGTGTACACAACAATTCACCAAACATTTATCACTGTCAGACGAATAGTATATGACCTTATACGGGACTTTGTTGAAACGCTTCGCGTGTCATCGCTCATTTGTTGAATCTACTGCTGCGCTACCTATTGTAAAATGGATGTACTAAGCCAGAAACCTTCCCTGGAGTGTACACAACAGCTCACCCAAGTTTCATCGCTATCGGATAAATGGTATATGACCTTATATGGGACTTTGATGAAAAACTTCGCGCGTCGTCGCTCATTTGTTGATTCTGCTCCTGCTCTTCCTATTTTTAAAGGGATTTACTAAGCCAGAAACCTTCCCTGGAGTGCACACATCTCAGCCTTGTTTCATCGCTATCGGACGAATGGTATATGAACGCATACGTGACTTTGTTGAAATGCTTCACGCGTCGTAGCTCATTTGTTGAATCTACTCGTGCGCTGCCTATTGTAAAGTGGATTTAATAAGCCAGAAAATTTCCCTGAAGTGTACACAACATTTTACGCAAGTTTCATAGCTATCGGACGAATGGTATATGAATGCATACGGGACTTTTTTGAAACTGACTTTGTTGAAATGCTTCGCGCGTCGTAGCTCATTTGTTGAATCTACTCGTGCGCTGCCTATTATAAAGTGGATTTACTAAGCCAGAAAATTTCCCTGAAGTGTACACAACATTTTACGCAAGTTTCATAGCTATCGGACGAATGGTATATGAATGCATACGGGACATTTTTGAAACACTTTGCGTGTCGTCGCTCATTTGTTGAATCTACTCGTGCGCTATCTACTGTGAAATGTACTCACTAATTTGGAAACCTTCACGTAAGTGTATACAACATCTCACCCAAGTTTCATCGCTATCGGACGAATGGTATATGAACACATACGGGACTTGTTTGAAACGCTTCGCGCATCGTCACTCATTTGTTGAATCTACGCGTGCGCTACCTATTGTAAAATGGATTTACTAAGTCAGAAACCTTCCTTAGAGTGTACTCAACATCTCACCCAAGTTTCATCGCAATCGGTTGAGTGGTATATGAATGCATAGGAGACATACACACCCACAGACAAACTATCACGTAAGATTGATTTTTATATATATAGATAGATTGAACCCATGCAAAAAGAAGGGTAACAAGACTCTCTTCGTGGTAATGTTTCGGTCCATGTTAGCCGTGCAGTAAAATTTGCTCCTCATAGATTACAAGGATACATAGGGCAAAATACATAACTAAAGAAAGAAGGTAAACCAGTATACTAAATAAAAACAAGTTTAAAAACCAAAGAAAATGTAACAAACATATATAATAAAATGACATCTTGAATTTAACCCCGCAACTTCTAAATAGACCACAACTGCAACCCTAAGTTGTGTCTGCATCATCAATCAGTGGCATTTAATATAACCACAAATTGCCATGTAAAATTTAAATATCTCAGGAGAGATTGTTAAATAAAAGACGTTTGAAAATATACGTCTACTTCAAATCTATACTTGCGTGCACGTGACGATGTTTGACTTAATGAAGGAAATAAGTACGATTACGTGATTCGTTACCATATGGTTTCCCGTCAAGCAACGAGTCCGCAATTCTGCGTAAATTAGATTAACATAGGGAACACACAACAAGGCACTTAAGAAATATCCGACACCAGCTACCCTTATATAATACAATAATAGATCTCCGAACGAGATCTTGACCACGTGCCAAAACACGGCTAATTGCCCAAACGGGTCTTGACAGATCAAGACAAGCGTACGTGACTACAACAAAATACACGAGGGAATGACCGACCGTCATTCTAATTTTTACAATAACAACTACAATCCAAAATGGATTCAGATTAAAATACAAAAGAATAAATCACTATGCCCAGTGGCATTTAATTACAACACAAACAAATATCAATTCAACTTAACACGTGAAATTATGGTCTGTGTATGGCAAACTCCCTTTAAATCAGAAATATAACATACAGGATCATCTCACTTTAAGAATAGAGGTCACGGTACACCAGCCTCCAACCTAATTAGTGTTATCTTAAATCTGTCCGTCTAGTCGAAGCCACATGTCATTTACCCCAGTTGCTAAATGAGTTACTATTTCCACTCTATGTCCTGAGCAATATATTTCCTCAACTTGTATCCACTGCTGCTGGTATGAATGCCCTCTTTCAAATGAAATGAAAATCCACAGCCTGCTTCCAGTCTCCGACCGGGTCAGGAATGGAATGAATGAAGCCCCCATCTAGCGGCGAGGATATGAATTGTGCCGGCTGCCGAGGCCTGACGCACTCCGCTGGGGCAATGATTAAATGAATGACAGATGAAATGAAGTGATAGTGGAGAGTGTTGCTGGAATAAAATTTTGACAGGGAAAACCGGAGTACCCGGAGAAAAACCTGACTGCCTCCGTTTTGTCCAGCACAGATCTCACATGGAGTGACCGAGATTTGAACCACGGATCCAGCGGCGAGAGGCCGGCGTGCTGCCGCCTAAGCCACGGAGGCTTCACCCTCTTTCAAATAAATGAAATAAAATATGAATCATTTTTATAACAGATGGTAACATAAGGGTTCAATATGTAGCTATATATATATATATATATCAGTTTTTAGTGGACACGATAAATGCCGTAATTTTGCACCAATCACTTTGAATTTTTTTACATAATATGTATCCCTATAAAATCTCAGTCGAGTTCATTATTGGGCAAAATCGGTCGAAGGGGGGTAAAAATGGGGGGCTTTTTTCGAAAAAGTGAAATATCACTATAACTCTCTTAATATGTTAAATATCGAATCCCTTCAAAGTTCATATTATCTGTCGGATAAGTGCCAAAAATTTATGTTTAAAAAGTTTTTTGATAGCACTAACCATTGACCAATGGGGTGGAAAAAAGTGTTTTTTTCGGGAAACATTAACCATATCTCTCTTAATAGGCACAATATAAACAAGAAGTTCCGTGACGAACTAACGAGCCTACTTTTCATGCCAATGATTATTCTACAGTATATGAACCCATCTAGAATAATGACGAAATTAAGTTGCTAATATCAACATTTCTAATTAGTTCGAAATACTGTATACCTTGCATAATGTTGCCTAATAGAGCACTACAGTTGGCAGACCTGATGACTGAATATATTCTTAGTTCCACCTCTTAAGGTACAGAATACAAAATTTGGTTGAAGTCCAATGAATAGCATGGACGTTACATGCAGTTAAACATTGGATCTAACAGCGCACGCAAAATCATGTTGGCAACAATGTCATGCATGTATTGGTCAGAAATAATCTGAAATAATATGATCTATTGTTGTGCCAATTTTGAATGAAATCCATTAGATAGTATAGAAGTTACATGCATTTTAAAATTGGACCTATCAGCAGGCTTAGAATCATGTTGGCAGCACTGACGTATATTAGTTACTCCAAATTCATCTAGAATGCCAGGTACTATACGTGTGCAAAGTTTAGAGCTATTGGCTTGCATACTTTCTGATACTGTATATTGATATTAGGGTAACAAAAATAGGGACAGCACATATTAAGAGTTGGCAGCCCTGGTTGCTCTTAAGAATACGCAGTCATATCTGTTATGGTACACATAGCACATACGAAATTTGGTTGAAATCCAAATGATAGTATAGAAGTTACATGTATTAAAACTGGACTTCTCAGCAGGCTTAGAAACATGTTGGTAGCACTGACGTATATAAGTTACTCCAAATTAATATAGAATGTCAGGTATTATACGTGTGCATAGTTTAAAGCTGTCGGCTTGCATACTTTCTGATATATTGGTATTTGGATAAAATAAATTAGGAGCATTTATTAACAGTTGGCAGCCCTGGTGGGTCTCAAGAATACGTTCAGTCGTATCTGGTTATGTACACATACAACATACGAAATTTGGTTGAATTCCAATTGATAGTGTAGAAGTTATATGCATTTAAAAATTGGACCAATCAGCAGGCTTATAATCATTTTGGCAACACTGCCATGTATGGTCTCCTGGAAATTAAACTGCAATATTATTATCTATACGTGTGCCAATTTTGAAATAGCTCCCATTCATACCTTCCAAGATATCCAACATGGAGCTCAAATTTCAATTGCGATTTTTTAGCAGTTGGTAGCACTGACATCATTTTCAAATATGGCCGTGAGATATTCGGGTGTAGACATTTACTCCTACCAAATTTTGTTTCGATTGCTCCAGCGGTTTAGGAGTTGATAGGGGGGGGGGGACACACACACACAGCTAGACAGACAGACAGACAGAAGGACAGACAGACAGTTAGACAGACAGACAGACAGACACACATTTGCCCGATCTCATAAGTCTACTTTTTCCTAATTTTTGCAAAATGTGAAAAGTAGGCTAAAAACGCACAAAATGGACGATATTCCCCTAATAATTACCTAAAACTTTTATCTGAAATAATTTTTTATACAACCCACCATTACGCCAAGGGATGAGAAAAATGATTTCGGAATTAGAAGAAAATGCCAAGAGCAATCAGAGGTTACCATGACAACGCTTCTAAATTGATGAGGGATGAGCTATCAGAGGTTGCTATGACAACGAGATCACATTCAGTTTTCAATCTCACTATGTGGGAAGCGGCTTCGGTGACGTAGTCTAGCTGGTAGCTGGCTGAACGTCTATGCCCAAGGTCGCGGGTTCAAAGCCGACCGATGTCGTCGGATTTTCAAAGAGCGCTGAAAATCCCTCAGTAAGCTTTCCTTCAGAGGGGAAGTCCAACTTCCGTTGCAAGTTACTGGTTGTGGTTGCATCTAGTAGCCAAGTTCACAGCTAGGTGTCGAATATTTGGTACCAACATTAGGAACTACTACTTGAAATTGACCGTCTGCAGTCCTTACCTGAATTACAGACTAATACAGCCATCACAATTAACACCGTTTATCAGACAGATTCTACTCACACCCAAAGTACACGGGGTTACATGACCGCATTGTCGCAGCCCTAAACTGAGGAATCAACCAACATCTCTGCGGGAGATAAAATTTGACGTGAAGAAGTAACAGACTGTTAGATAGTTAAACATCAGTTCCAAACCTTGCATAAGGACGGTGTGACCACAAGTATAAACAAGTAGTTCCGTGAAGAACTATACAGCCTATTTTCATATATCCTACTCATATTAATTGCCTCTATCAACATACAAAATTTCAGTTTAATTGCTATAACAGATTCGTAGATATTGAGAACCATCTAAATATTTCAGATGGTCACCAGGTTGGATTCTTATTTTTGTACTATTACATTAAGATTATTGTGTACGTGTGGTATTCAAACTTCAATCGCATGATTAGAACACAAGAAGTAAAAACGAGATTTTAAAATTACGCACAGCAGCCATCTTGCGATTATGCAAACAATTGAAATAAAATAGATGCCAGTGGATCAACATTTGTATAAGCATTTAACGTGCAACGTTTCACGGCACTCGGATAGTTAATTCGCGAGAAACGTCCATTTAAATATTTATAGTTCGCGTCGCCGCCATGTTGGATTTGTGCTCACCAGGTTACTGAAAGTCCTATAGGTGAACATATGTTCATAGTCTCTATGAACATAAAAAAAATTCAGTTTGGTTGCTGTAAAAGATTCATAGATATTGAGAACCGTCTAAATATTTCGGAAGCTCGCCATTTAGGATTGTTATATGTATAGGCCATAGAGTTATGTACCATTCAAAGACAATTATTGCCTAGGTTCATTATTCAAACTTTCACTTCGATCGCATGATTACGACACAAGAAATAAAAACGTAATTTTAAAATTTCGCAAAGCCGCCATCTTAAGATTATGTTAACAATTGAATTAAGTTAGATGGCAGTGCATTACAAACTGCAAAATCATTTACTGTACCAGATTTCACGGCGCTCAGAGAGTTAAATCACGAGAAAAGTCTATTAAAATATTTCAAATTCGCTTGGTCGCCATGTTCGTTTTGTACTTTACAGGTTTATGAAATATACATAGGTGAACGTGTATCAGTACCCTTTATCACCGTACAAAATTGCAGGGTGATATCTGTAATAGATTCGGAGATATAGAATGTCAGTGAAATATTTCGCACAGCCGCCATTTTGAGGTTATGTAAACAATTGAACTAAATTAGACTTCAATGCATTACAATGTGTGTAAACAATTGCTGTACCAAGTTTCATTACGTTTGGATAGTTAAATCGCGAGAAAAGTCTATTTAAAAGTCTCAACTTCGCTTGGCCGCCATGTTGGTTTTGTAGTCACCAGGTTTTTGAAAGTCTCATAGGTGAACTTCTAGTAGTGCCCTTTATCACAGTACATAATTTCAGGGCGATATCGGTAATAGTTTCGGAGATATTGAATGCTAGTGAAATATTTCGCATAGCCGCCATGTTGGATTGGTGAGACGTAACAAAATTTGAAGGGCACGGTCGAGGTCGCCGGGAATAGTGCTATGAACTTACCGAGTTTCATTGAAATCGCTCCAGCCGTTTAGATTTTATTAGGGGGACACACACACACCTCACACACACACACACACACACACACACACACGGACAAAAGGTGATCTCATAAGCCTATTTTTTCAAAATTGAAAATAGGCTAAAAATGGACCCCAAATGACAAGAAGGTTACCGTCCCCCTAAGACAATATAATGTTAAAAATATGCCTAGTGAGACGAAAGAAAAGTTAATTGAGCTCTAATTACATTGTAAAATACTTTCTCGCAATAAATGAGGTCTGATCCTTCTACGAAAACCTGCATATTTTGCCTATTATAGCCTATCCCCTAGTTTGCCCGGTGAAATCTACCTCCGCCTTCCGGCGTGCCGAGAGGAATTTAGTGTATTTATATGAGTTCATCCTTTATGGAATTTTATGCGCTGTTCCGAATCAGTAGCCTATACCTAGCTGGAAGCAACAACACATAGCTGTCAGCAGCGACGTCCGATAGACAGTCCATTCAGGTAGATTAACATTAAATTTTAATCTTGTACTTCTATGTACTGTATTTTCTAAATTTGTTGTGAACTTTCATTTATTTACATTCTGATGCTATTGTAAGGATATCCATTTTCTCTTTTTATTTGTTATCATAGTTTTTAAGATTCTTTTTATTTATTCTACGCTGATGAAGGTATCGTTGTTATACCGAAACATGTACGTTTTAATTTAATTATTAAACTTCTTAGTGTTTGACAAGGCGGATTTTATGATTGGAGATTACTATCACGCAACACGGATAATATTTAATACCATATTCTTAATGGTGTCCATGCATTTTATGTAAAAACGTGGCTTTAGTGAGGTGTGCACATTGTTCCCGTCCATTTTACTTTAACCACTTCATCAAAGTCCTGCATATGCACTTTGAGGATTAATACACGCACTATCAGGTTGTAGGATATGTGTGGTTTGCGCTATTATAATTACGTCAAACAGAGGGGTTTTGGCACTGTTGGTTGCAAATGACACACTGCCGTCATTGAATTGCATATACTTTCTATACTTTCTCTGTTATTGTATTGATATCTTGTTACTTTGTTTCTCTCTATATAAATGACACTTGTGGTAGAAAGAAACGTTTTGCATGAAAATGACACAGACCAATGTTTTTGTATTGATCGAGTGTTATTCTACGCATGGTTTCGTGCGGTTTCGGGCGTTCGAGCTCACAGGTGTTCCTTGTTAGTATGTGTCCTACCAACCTCTCACTTCTTTTCATTAGCAGCCTCCTTTTTCACTCGTCTAATACCTCTTCATTTGTTACTCTATCTTCCCATCTGATCTTCACCATTGTCCAGTAACACCACATTTCAAATGCTTCTATTCTGCTCTTAACTGCAGTGCCGACAGCCCAAGTTTCACGTCCATAGAGTGCCACGCTCCAGACAAAGGAGCCAACTTCTTTTATATCTGTATATTAAGGCTTTCACGGCCCGGATTATATAAATAATTCCTGTTTTTTGGGCTAATGCCATGAATTATTCTTTTATATCCTTTTTGCTTCGTACATGACTGGTTACTTTGCTTCCTAAGTAGCAGAGGTCTCCTACTTTATTTTGTCTTTCACCTGACAATTTGAAGTACATAGGGGTTTCTGAATTATTTCGGCTCCATTCAATAATTTTTAGCCTACTTTTCACATTTTGCAAAAATGAGGAAAAAGTAGACATGAAATCGATCCGGGAAAATGTGTGTCTGTCTGGCTGGCTGTGTGTGTCCCCCCCCCCCTATCAACTCCTAAACGGCTGCAGTAATCGAAACCAAATTTGGTATGAGTAAAGATCTATACCTGAATATCTCAAGGCCATACTTGAAAATGATGTTAGTGTTACCAACTGCTGAAAAATCACAATTGAAATTTGAGCTCCATGTTGGATATCATGGAAGGTATGCATGGCATACATATAGATAATAATATTTCAGTTTAATTTCCAGGAGGCCATACATGACAGTGTTGCCAAAATGATTCTAAGCCTGCAGATACGTCCAATTTTAAATGCATATAACATCTACACTATCAATTGGATTTCAATCAAATTTCGTATGTACTATGTGTACATAAACAGATATGACTGAGCGTATTCTTAAGAGCCGCCAGGTCTGCCAACCGTTAATAAATGCTCTCTCTTTGTTTTTATCCAAACACTAATATATCAGAAAGTATGGAAACCGACTGCTTTAAACTATGCTATGCACACGTATAGTACCTGACATTCTAGATTAATTTGGAGAAACTTATATACGTCAGTGCTACCAACATGATTCTAAGCCTGCTGATAGGACAAATTTTTAACTACATGTAACTTCTATTACCATAACATATACAACAATGCATATTCTCTAAGCGTTGCACACGTATAGTACCTGACAATCTAGATTAATATGGAGTAACTAATATACGTCAATGCTGCCAACATGATTCTAAGCATGCTGATAGGTCCAATTTTAAAATGCATGTTACTTCTATACTAACAAATGGATTCCATCCAAAATTGGCACAACAATAGATCATAATATTTCCGATTATTTCTGACCAACCCATGCGTGACATTGTTGCCAACATGATTTTACGCGCGCTGATAGATCCAATGTCTAACTGCATGTAACGTCCATGCTATCCATTGGACTTCAACCAAATGTTGTATTCTGTACCTTAAGAGATGGAACTAAGAATATAATATTCAGTCTCCAGGGCTGCCAACTGTAGTGCTCTATTAGGCGACATTATGCCGGGTATATTTCGAACTAATTGGAAATGTTGATATTACCAACTTAATTTCGTCATTATTCTAGATAGGGCCATTCTAGATGGGCTGTAGTGCCAGGGGTTTTAACTCTTCTGACGGGCACATACGCATTAGGCACCTCACTGCCAAATGTGAGATCTAATCAGAGATCAGGGGGGAAACAAATGAACCTGAGGGAAATGAGTTCGACTTTCTTTTTTCCAGCACAGATTCAAGGTGCTCCTTGCTTTCTTTTAAGAAAAGTATGCTCTTTAGTTCTTCACGGAACTTTTTGTTTAGGTTTGTAATTATGCATAGAGAGGTGCATATTCTTGGGAAGAACATTACGGCTGTAGTTTCGCGTTGCATTCGGCCGAGCTGCAGTACGCAGCTCAGTCGTTAGTTGGCTATGTCTTCACCGTCTACAGGACAAATAATGAATTGTTTATTTCAGAATTAATTTGTACTTCGTCAATTGTGTTTACCAGACATATGAAATTTTATATTCATAGTTAGTATTTTACAAATGCTGAGAATGAGATCACTTTTATCGTTATTTGACATTCGATAGATCTTCTTGCATGCAGTGGACACCAAGGATGTGTGCTTTAAATCCAAACGAATGTTTATGCCGTAAAATTTCCTTAAAAGTTTCTTTGATGATGATGATGATGATGATATGACGATGATGATTGTTGGTTTAAGGGTCGAACAGCTAGGACATCGGCCCATAACAAGTTACCTTCATGAAAGTACTCGATCAGAGACCATGTCCCATCAAGGACCGTAAACTGGAACTGTGCCAACTGACGAGGCCTTCGTCACTACACTGGAACGATGAGAAATGAGAGAATATGGAGCATTATTGGAATGGAATTATTAGGGGGGAAACAAATGAACCTGAAGGAAACGAGTTCGACTTTCTTTTTTCCAGCACAGATTCAAGGTGCTCCTTGCTTTCTTTTGTCACAAATAGTACAGAAAGACTGCCAGCAGCTGTTTATCCTTGGTTCCGTAATGTTCCTGTCTCCACTTTACGACAAGTAGTAGTAACTTCATCATGTGTATGAAACGTGATTCAACAAAATATGAAAGGAAAAACCAATATAGATGCAAGAACACTTGCAATCACTATAAAAGTGGAATACATTTGAATGATTAATTTTATGAACTGGAGGTTACAAAACATAATGAGTAGATTACGAAAGAAATGTTTACTTACAAGCCATTTAAATGATTACATTCTGTAACTCTTCCGACACCGGCCCCGGGGAGTTGGGGTAGCGCACCTGCCTCTTACCCGGAGGCCCCGGGTTCGATTCCCGGCTCCGTCAGGGATTTTAGAAACTGACGTGAGGGCTGGAAAGGGGTGCACTCAGCCTCGCGAGGACAATCGAGTAGCTGTCTGACGGTGAGGCAGCGCCCCGATCACGGAAACCAAGATTGACGGCCGAGGGGACCCGATGCGCTGATCACGCGTCACCCCAATATCTGCAGGCCAAATGGCTGGGCGGCGGTCGCTTGGTAGGCCTAGGCCCTTCATGGGCTGTAGTGCCAGGGGTTTTAACTCTTCTGACAGGCACATACGCATTAGCCACCTCACTGCCAAATGTGAGATCTAATCAGATATAATAATAATAATTGGAATCTGTAAACTCAAAGATCTGCTATTTAAATTGCGGTGCTGACAAAGATCATCCCTAGTGTTGCTCTTCCTGTGTTGATTCATTTAGGGATCTTACGACATGACGTTCATGTAGACCGTTCTAACGTATGCCTTGTTGTTGGTATATAATGATTTCATCAGTTGTATAAGATGACAAAATTTAATGAACATTTAAAATGTATCTTCGTATAGTGTGAAAATTATAGATAAGGAGACGGGTTTGAATAAACGATTGATAGTTGAAATGTCATACATAAAGAGGAATTCAAATTGCATTAACGCGCAGACAGATACCGAATGGTTGCAAGGAACTTGCAATCCAGTACTTGTGTGTTAAGCTGCAGATTGACTAATGTGCCAAAGAGACTTTATGATTAGGGGCAGATGACCTCGTAGTTCCGCCCCTTAAAACAACAATAACTAACTAACTAGACTTTATGATTTTTAGGTTATGTTAAATATAAGTGCAATTGACGGTTGTAAACAACATCGCTATGTTTTGTTGTAGCTTGAAAATGATCTGCTGATCGAAACGTCGCCGACAATAAAGCTTTGATAAACAAGGTGAGAACAAGTTTGTCGGTTATTTGGCGAAATTAGATTCATAACAATAATTATCTATAAATATTTCATTGTTTACTTCCATTGAAAAAGGAGGCAAGGTTTCTCCGAAACGTATGGTTTAAATTAAAATACAAACGGCATTAGCCCAAAAGCATGAATTATTTATATAATAATCCGGGCCGTGAAAGCTTTAATATGCAAATAATTATCTACACACCAACGATATTAAATTCATTAAACTAATTTTAATACACGTTATATTTTTCAGGATAGTTTATTTACTTATTTGAATTTTAACCACGCCCAGTCATTGGTAAAATTTGTGTTCACCGACTGAAGAGTTACCTCTAACAGTTTGTATAGAGAACACTGAAAGAATGACACATTCCCATTATACATAGATAACAAACACTGGTTGTCATGGTTACCATGGTGTAGGGTATTTATAGTTATAATTATTGTTGTTTTAAGTGGCGGAATAGCAAGGTCATCTGTCCTGTTGGAAATTTGATGACGCTAGTTCCAGAGAGAACACCACTCCAAAAGCATATTCATGTTAATAAGGTACTTAAAAGTGTGTTGATGTTCAAAGTAGAAACTACTTGCATTTACATATATGTCAGTTGCATGCTCAATTACATGTCTACGTCATGTCTAATGCTGCAGGGAGTAAGTTTGTTCTTGAACTAATGGAAGTGAATGGGATACGTAGCCAACAAGTAGTGTAGTTAGGGAAGGAAATGCCTCACGATCCACGGGACATATGATCAGCTCAACTAATGACACTTGTGCGTGATGAAGAATATCAATGGGTAACGGGTTCATGTCTCAGTCTTCCCAATGCCAGTAGTAACGAAGCAACAAAGCACACGCCGCCAGACGGCACATCCCGACCAATAACAGGTTCTCCAGCTCACCAGTGTTTGCTTTGAATCGGGTCAGAGAACTCACAAATAATCAAAACGTTTGTTTAGACATGGCTACATTTTTATATTGATACAAAAATTCAGTACTCATGGAAACCTAATTGTATTGATAATTCAAATTTTGGTGTTCTTAATATTCTCAGCACTGTTTCAGTATTGGTGAATTCATCATCTTTAGTAACTTGAGATATATATATATATATATTAATTAATAGAAGATTCAATTGAACAGCATGACTACTTGAGCAAGGTAGCCAGCAGAGAGTAACCTACAGTATATTCGTCTTGCTCTTGCATATCCCAAGCATAGCACTAGAAAACTTGACCAATACAGAGTATATGACTTGAGTGTTATACTCGGTAGCATATTTCGTGTTGGGGAAGCGTGCCTGCCTCTCACCCGGAGTCCCCGGTGCGATTCCCGGCTCCGTCAGGGATTTTAGAAACTGACATGAGGGCTGGAACGGGGTGCACTCAGGCTCGTAACTGTCTGACAGTGAGGCAGCGCCCCGATCACGAAAACCAAGATTGACGGCCGTGGGGACCCAACCTCGCGTCACCCCAATATCTGAAGGCCAAATGGCTGGACAGTGGCCTCTTGGTAGGCCTAGGCCCTCATGGGCTATAGTGCCAGGGATTATATACATGAGTTGGTTTTTTAGTTTTGGCACCTTAGTTATAACTGGATTAATAACTCACTTAGATGGTTCCAAGTTTCACATGGCCTCGATGTAGTCCCCACCGTTGCGTACAACGTGTTCGCAGCGATGCGGAAGTCGTTGGATCCCGTTGGCACTGCCAACGTACGAAGAGAGCGCTCGGCAGCCTGCTTAACGTCTTCAATGGTACTGAAGCGCTCCCCGCGCATTGTCATCTTTATCTTCGGGATGAGATCATAGTCGCAGGGACTGATGTCGGGAGAATATGGGGGGGGTTATAGAGGACCTCCCAGCCCCAGCGATCTAACAATGCCGACACAACGCATTGTCATGCAGAACGATGGGCGGTGTAACCATGTGGCGGCGCCGTTTCCTTCTCAGAGCTCCTCGGAGATGGTCTTGCAGAAACGAACAATACGCCGCGTTAACGGTTTGCCCTCGGGGAACAGTATGGTGAATGATCACACCATCCCAATCATAGGCAAGAATCAACATTACCTTCACATTGGTGGGGGTTGGTCGAACTGTTTGTTTCCGTGGTGATCCGTGGTGCCGCCACTCGTTCGATTGGCGTTTTAACTGTGGCTCATAAGATCTGGCCCACGTCTCGTCAATGGTTATGATACGCCACTCGTTCGATTGACGTTTTAACTGTGGCTCACAAGATCTGGCCCACGTCTCGTCAATGGTTATGATACGCCGTAAGAAGGCCTCTCATTCGCGCTCATAACGCTGCAAGTGCACACGACAAGCGTCATATCGCAGCCATTTGTGCATGTCGGTTAAGTCATGCGGAACCCATTTGGACGCAATCTTCCTTCTTTCAGTAAGTCCTTCAGGATGTGGAGGACAGTTGAATGCACCAGTCCGGTATCTTGCTCTAATTGACGAATCGTTACGTTCCGATCCACCTCTACTAACGCGGACACCATCTGTACATTGTCATCACTTACTGGTGGGTGACCAGATCGAGGCATGTGCTCCACACGTTCGCGCCCATCTCGAAAGGCTGCAACCCATCTTGCTACCGTTCTGAACGGTAACGCAGCTGCACCGAACGCTTCCTGCAATCCTCGGTGACACTGTTTAGCACTGCGACCCCTAGCACACTGAATTTTTATCCACGTTCTCTGCTCCTGCTTGGAAAACATTGCGACTGTCTTTCGCGAGTGCTGGTCTCACACTAATCATCTAACAGGCGTGACTGCGCACGATCGGTGGTAAGGACGGGCGAGGTCATGTGCTCTGAGGGAGGGGATGCAGGGCAGCAACCGTCGGTATTAGTGGCAGCGCCCAACATTGTTGCAACTTGGCACTGAAGCATTGGTGCTAAAACTAAAAAAAACAGCCCATGTATATATTTGCACTGAATCCTCCGTTGCTCTTGAACGAACCACCAGTGGTTGACCACCAAGAATTCTAGTCACTACGCCATGAAGTGGTAGAAATTCAGAGTGAGTATATTATTTTCAGTACTAGCATGTGAACGTTACTTTGTGACTTGAAAGAAAGCATATATTAAATCAGGTATCGTGTAAGTTGGGTGCAATCACCACCTGGAGAAGTGGCTAGTATTCATGGCTGTCACCCTTGAAGTCCTGGGTTCATTCCTGGCTCTGCTAAGAAATGTAATCCTTCTCAAAGAGCTGAAACATGGTACAGCCAGCCTTGTGAGGTAGAACTGAGAAGAGGTAGGTTCGATTCCCAACTCAGCCGCCCTGCAAGTGGTCTTCCGTAGTTTACCACTTCTACTCCAGATGAATGCTGGAATGTCCACAGTTAAGGCCACGGCCGCTTCCTCTCCAATCCTCACCTTAATTGAAAATACACATATTAACTGTACAGCGATCAAAATAACACAGGTTATCAGACAAAAATTACACACACACTGAAGTTTCAACGTCCACCACTAGGTGTCAGTGACATCTGGTAGTGAAAGATGGAACTACTTGAAATTGAACGGAACTTGTATGGGTGACCGCATTGAAGCAGCTACAGCCTCTGGCGAGCCAAACATGGCCACGGACACTCCCGGCACTAAAAGCCATGCCCATGGCCCTTAAATGAAACAACAATAAAAGCAACAATGTATCCTACCCAACCTAGACCCTATTACAAACCCATCCACTAATACAGCCAGCACAATAACACTGGTTATCAAGTACACAAGGTAACATGCCCCCTATATTGCATAGCCCCTGAATAATTGAACAATTGCGGTGAATCATATTGCCACTCGAGTTAGGTATAAAATGCAAGTTATAAAAAGTTAGTGATGTAATTAATTCGTTTAAGGGCTTGGGGCCCCTTGGTCACCAGACCTGTTTACTTGAGCGTACGTAAGGCTTGTCTGATAACCAGTGATTTTATGGTAACTGTTGTAATGTGTGTTGCTGTAACAATTTGGACTTGAAGAAGGATACCATTGGAACATTTGCCTGAAAAGAGTGTAGAAAAACCCTGGGAATGACATACTCAGGTTAGCCATTGTTAGCGCCAGGATTCAAACCTTCAATCTCCTGACCTATTTGCAGATCCCCATCGCAGTCATGGTCAGCGATTTAACAGGCGTGTGTGTGTTTCCAGCCAGGTGGTTATTAAAGGACTACAGTACTGAATACCCCCACTGCAGTTGAGACGTATCAGTCAAAATGAATGTCATTAATGATAACATCTCTTCGTAGAAAACAATCAGAAACCCCTATGGACATCCAATTGGCAGGGGAAAAGCTAAAGGAAGTAGGAGACTTCTGTTACTTGGGAAGCAACATAACCAGTGATGGACGTAGCAATGAGGATATAGAACTTAGGTTAGCACAGACAAGGAAAGCTTTTCTACGGAAAAGGAATCCGTTGACATCGAAAATAGATTTAGGTATTAGGAAGTCATTTTTGAAGGCCTTTCTCTGGAGCGTGGCACTCTATGGAAGTGAAACTTGGACTGTTGGAGCAGCAGGAGAGAGGAGAATTGAAGCGTTTGAAATGTGGTGTTACAGGAGAATGGGTGGATAGGGTTATAATTTTTATTTTTATTTTTTATAAATGAAGAGGTATTAAGACGAATGGGAGAGGAGAGATTTTTCAGGCGACTGCTAATGAAGAGAACTGATAGGTTGGTAGAACACATACTAAGGCACCCTGGAAGAGCAATCTTAGTTATATAAGGAAGGGTCGAGGGTATGAACTGTAGGGGTAGACCAACGTTAGAATATGTTAAACAGATTGCCTCGGATGTAGGGTGAGGTAGCTATGTTGAGATGAAACAATAGCTAAGGATAGGGAAGCATGGACTGCTGCATCAAATCAGTCGAAAGACTGAAGACTCTAACAACATAGAACAACGAACAGTGTCAATAGTTAAGGCTATTGTTTTAATTAGCCGGCCCCGTGGTGTTGGGGTAGCGCGCCTGCCTCTCACCCAGAGGCCCCGTGTTCGATCCCCGGCTCCGTCAGGGATTTTTAAACTGACGTGAGGGTTGGAACGGGGTGCACTCAGCCTCGTGAGGACAATTGAGTAGCTGTCTGACAGTGAGACAGCGCCCCGATCAGGAATACCAAGATTAACGGCCAAGGGGACCAGACGCGCTGATCACGCGTCACCCCAATATCTGCAGGGCGAATGGCTGGGCAGCGGTCGCTTGGTCGGCCTTAGCCCGTCGTGGGCTGGATAGTGCCAGGGGTTGTTGTTGTTTTTAGCCTACTTTCGATTTTTGCAAAAAATGAAAGTAGACTTATGAGATCAACACAGGGCGAAAAAAGTGTGTCTGTCTATGTGTGTGTATGTGTGTGTGTGAGTCTGTGTGTGTGTATGTGTGTGTGTGAGTCTGTGTGTGTGTGTGTGTCTGTGTGTGTGTGAGTGTGTGTACTCTGAATGTCTGTCCCCCCTATCAATTCGAACACGGTGAATGCGAATTGAACGAAATTTGGTATAAAGGTAGCACTAGCAAAGGACACCTCAGTATCATGTTTTATATCGCCGCCATCTTGACAGAAACGTAATGGCGGCCACTCAAATGTTCAAAGCTTAAATCAAATTACGACTAACGTAATCATCCGATCTCTACCAAATTTTGCAACAACATACCTTTATGGGGGGAGCATCCTTTGACAAAACCAATAGGTCATCAGCGTAATAGTTTGCGGATGGCGGCCATCTTTTTGTGAAAATCGATTCCACCTATTAATTCGAAAACGGTGCAACCAAATGGAACGAAATTTGGTACAGAGGTAGTACTAACAAAAGGCACCTCAGTGTCATGTTTTACATCGCCGCCATCTTGACGGAAACATAATGGCGGCCACACAAATGTTCAAAGTTAAAATCAAATTACGACTAACCTAATCATCCGATCTCTACCAAATTTTGCATCAACATACCTTTATGGGGGGGAGCATCCTTTGACCAAACTAATGGGTCATCAGCGTAATAGTTTGCGGATGGCGGCCATCTTTGTGTGAAAATCGATTCCCCCTATTAATTCGAACACGGTGCAACCGAATGGAACGACATTTGGTACAGTGGTAGTACTAACAAAAGGCACCTCAGTGTCATGTTTTATATCGCCGCCATCTTGACGGAAACGTAATGGCGGCCACACAAATGTTCAAAGCTTAAATCTAATTACGATTAACCTAATCATCCGATCTCTACCAAATTTTGCAACAACATACCCTTATAGAGGAAGCATCCTTTGACCAAATGAATAGGTCATTAGCCTAACAGCTTGCGGATGGCGGCCATCTTTTTGTGAAAATCAATTCCCCCTATTAATTCAAACACGGTGAAACCGAATGGAACGAAATTTGGTACAGAGGTAGCACTAGCAAAGGGCATCTCACTGTCATGTTTTATATCGCCGCCATATTGACAGAAACGTAATGGCGGCCACACAAATGTTCAAAGCTTAAGTTAAATTACGACTAACCTAATCATCCGATCTCTACCGAATTGTGCAACATCATACCTTTATGGAGGGAGCACCGTTTGACCAAACTAATAGGTTATTAGCCTAATAGTTTGCGGATGGCGGCCAACTTTATGTCAAAATTGATTCCCCCTATTAATTCGAACACGGTGGAACCGAATGGAACGAAATTTGGTACAGAGGTAGCACTAGCAAAGGGCACCTCAGTGTCATGTTTTATATCGCCGCCATCTTGACGGAAACGTAATGGCGGCCACACGAATGTTCAAAGCTTAAATCAAATTACGATTAACCTAATCATCCGATCTCTACCAAATTTTGCAACTACATACCTTTATGGAGGGAGCATCCTTTGACCAATCTAATAGGTCATCAGCGTTATAGTTTGCGGATGGCGGCCATCTTTGTGTCAGAATCGATTCCCCCTATTAATTCAAACACGGTGAAACCGAATGGAACGAAATTTGGTACAGAGATAGCACTAGCAAAGGGCATCTCAGTATCATGATTAATATCGCCGCCATATTGACTGAAACGTAATGTCGGCCACACAAATGTTTAAAGCTTAAATCAAATTACGACTAACATAACCATCCGATCTCTACCAAACTTTGCAACAACATACCTTTATGGAGGGAGCATCCTTTGACCAATCTAATAGGTCATTAGCCTAATAGTTTGCGGATGGCGGCCATCTTTGTCAAAATGGATTCCCCCTATTAATTCGAACACGGTGGAACCGAATGAACGAAATTTGGTACAGAGGTAGCACTAGCAAAGGGTACCTCAGTGTCATGTTTTATATCACCGCGATCTTGACGGAAACGTAATCGCGGCCACCCAAATGTTAAAAGCTAAAATGCAATTACGACCAACCTAATAATCTAGTCTCTACCAAATTTTGCAACACCATATCTTTTTGTGGGAAACATATTCTGACCAAACTGCAAGAACATCAGCCCAATAGTTTGCAGATGGTGGCCAGGTATGTGTGCAAATCGATTTCCCCTATCAATTCAAACACGGTGAAACCGAATTGAACGAAATTTGGTACAGAGGTAGCACTAGCATAGGGCACCTCATATTCATGTTTAATATCCCTATAGCACGTTGTATTTCAACAAGCTACTACAACCAACATTCAATCATACTCCTTGAAAAGGACAAAGAGTTATAACAATACCCATGCATTTAGGAGAAAGTAGGCTATATGTTCTTTACTGAACATCTTGTTTGTATTGTTTTAATTAGACCATAGAAATAAGTGATTCGATGGACTTCAATAATGTAACCAACTATGGTGGTTACGAGCACTGTGACCCAAAGCCAGTCTGTGGAGAATTGAATTCATACTTGCAACTTTTAAGGCTTATGATGTATGGGGTCTGATTGCCATTTTATTTTACTATTGTTTGTGTAGACTTGTATGTAACCTTCTTGGACTGAGTAAACGTGGCTATGGTATGAAGTTGTGTTACTGTGCTTATTTACTACTAACCACAACACGGTCCATCATCGGATTCAGTAGACGAATGTGTTTAACCCCAGCATCGGACGTCCATGAAATGATTTTCCATGGTTTCCTCCTGTTCAAATCCAGAACAATGCTGGGATTGTACCATTAAATAGATCACGATCGATTCTCTACAAATCATTTCCAGTTTAATTCAGATCCTTGTTTTATTTCACCTCGCATGCAATACTTGTAGTGTGAACATTCCGACATGTTGCCACATACTCGTTAAATGTAGGTTACCAACTTACAAATATGAAGTTTACTATAAAAACAAAAATCATCAACATTTTACAAACACCAATAACACGAATTTTACCGAGAAGTTAGAACTGTTAACACACATAACTTTCGGGATAAAAATAAAAATAAACTTAAATTGATTTTTATGAGCGCCGTCCTTAATTGGTAAGGTTTAGTCGATATTTTATTTACTCTGTCAGGAAACGTACAGCATATAAATTAATGATGGTTGATTCCTCAGTTTAGGGGCTGCGACAACGTGGTCATGTAGACCCATGTACTTTGGGTGTGTGTGGAATTTGTCTGATAACCGGTGTTAATTGTGATGACTGTATTACAGTAGTGTGTGTTATCTGTTTTTTTTATTCAAGTAAGGACTGCAGGCTTTGAATTTTTCAAATAGTTCCTACTTTTGCGGCCAAATACCACCGTCAACGACTACTAGTTCAGAACTTAGCTACCAGGTGCCACGGCTCTTGGCAA
Source organism: Meconema thalassinum (assembly GCA_946902985.2). Taxonomy (NCBI): domain Eukaryota; kingdom Metazoa; phylum Arthropoda; class Insecta; order Orthoptera; family Tettigoniidae; genus Meconema; species Meconema thalassinum. The sequence goes on from OX336391.1 coordinate 351,303,736, forward strand.
CGAACGTAGGAACCTAAGAGCGTTGTTTACATTCTTAACCTATACAATTTAGCTTCACACAGGCGTAATTATTGGAAGGTTCTTTAACATGCCATAAATCTATGACATGGGACCGCCGGCTTTACTTACCCTCCGAAGGAAGGCATACTGAATAAATCAATGAAAACAAGTAGTTCCGCGAAGAACTAAATAGCCTATTGTCATATATCACTGGCCTTACTTAGGACACGAGAAACAAAAAACGAGATTAAAGTAAAATGCACAGCCGCCATTTTTAAGTTGTCATAAAATGTCATTCAGTTAGACGTCAGTATATTAAGGCTTGTATGAAGAAACACCGTGCCAAGTTTCACAGCGCTCGGATGAAAAGTCGCGAGAAATAACACATTTAAATAATAAATTTCGCGTCGCCATGTTGATTTTGAGCTCACCAAGTTATTGAATGATTCATAGGTGAACTTATGTTAAAAGTGTTTATCAATACACCACGGTGGCCCGGGTTCGATTCCCGACCAATGCATGTGAGATTTTCAAAGTGAAATGTCATGTCCTGTGGTTCGGATTCCAAGTAAGAAGGAGGTCCCGTTGCTCTTGATCAAGAGATTAATGGTCATGAAAACTACAAACGACTAATATTGTCATATAGACTTTCACGGCCCGTGTTACTATTCATAATGTTGAATTTTGGGCTTATGCCGTGTTTATTATATTAAAATTCGACGCGTTTCGAAAGAAACCATGCCTTTCTTCGTCAGGAATAATCTGGAATACGACAATGATTGCTAAGAGATAGCAACAAAGAACATATAGAAGGTGCCCAAAGATGGACGCCATTATAGCCCCATGTTAGGGACAACGGAAAGCAGCAGTGAATTACTTTCTCAGGGTTCTGATAATAGGTAGCCAGGATTCACTGAGATTGTAGCCGGTGTCGCGGTTGAAATTATCTGGCTGTTTACGTATTTCAACCGCCTCCCTGATGATTCTGGGACGATATTGCTTTATACGGGCAAGAACATCCACTCCTTGGAACATGACATCATGGCCAGGTGTTAATGCATGATCGGCAACAGCTGATTTATCAGGTCGAATGAGCCTGATACATCTATTATGTTCCTTAATGCGAGTGCATATTGTTCTCGAAGTCTGCCCGATGTAATCCTTGCTACAAGTACAGGGAACTCTGTAGATACCCGGTTGTTGCAATTTAGGCAAACTGTCCTTAGTTGGTCGCAGGAGTTGCCTAATCTTAACAGAAGTTCCAAATACTGTCCGTATGGTGTGGCCATGGGTAGTCCTCTCTCTCCTGTTGTAGCTAATTTCTTCATGGAGAACTTTGAAGAGAAAGCTTTGTCGTCGGCTCCTTTCAAACCGAAGATCTGGTGGCGTTATGTGGATGACACGTTCGTTGTTTGGACGGAAGGTGAGGAAAATCTTAGCCATTTCCTGGATCACCTTAATCTCCAGCACCCTTCTATTTGTTTCACCATGGAAAAGGAATCTGACGGCAAAATACCGTTTTTAGATGTTCTCGTCACCAAGAAAGAGGATGGATCTTTAGGACACAGCGTTTTTCGTAAGCCAACTCACACCAATAGACATCTCCACGCAAGTTCTCACCATCACCCTGCCCAGAAACATGGTATCCTTACAACTCTAACTACCCGGGCTAGGAGGATTTGTGAAGTGTCTTCTTTACAAGAAGAAATTAATACCTTGCGAACCACCTTTGAGAGCAACGGTTATAGCAAGTCTTTGATCTCTACGGTTCTGAAACCAACAAATAATAATAGGGCGTCAGTTGAGAAAAGAGATGTAAGAGGAACTGCTTACCTACCTTACATACATAACACGACGGATCGTATTGCTAAAATCCTACGTCGGTACAACATACGGACTGTATTTGGAACTTCTGTTAAGATTAGGCAACTCCTGCGACCAACTAAGGACAGTTTGCCTAAATTGCAACAACCGGGTATCTACAGAGTTCCCTGTACTTGTGGCAAGGTTTACATCGGGCAGACTTCGAGAACAATATGCACTCGCATTAAGGAACATAATAGATGTATCAGGCTCATTCAACCTGATAAATCAGCTGTTGCCGATCATGCATTAACACCTGGCCATGATGTCATGTTCCAAGGAGTGGATGTTCTTGCCCGTATAAAGCAATATCGTCCCAGAATCATCAGGGAGGCGGTTGAAATACGTAAACAGCCAGATAATTTCAACCGCGACACCGGCTACAATCTCAGTGAATCCTGGCTACCTATTATCAGAACCCTGAGAAAGTAATTCACTGCTGCTTTCCGTTGTCCCTAACATGGGGCTATAATGGCGTATTCCAGATTATTCCTGACGAAGAAAAGCAGGGTTTCTTTCGAAACGCGTCGAATTTTAATATAATAAACACGGCATAAGCCCAAAATTCAACATCATGAATACAAACGACTACCTTTATCATCATTTCAATTTGATTGCTGTAATAGGTTCGTAGATATTGAGAACAGTCTAAATATTTCGGACGGTCGTGATGTCGGATTAATATAAGTGTAGACCGTAGAGTTATGTACCATTAAATGAAGATTATTGCGTAGGTTCATAATTCAAATGTTCGCTTCGCATGATTAGGACACAAGAATTGAAAATTTAATTTTAAAATTCTCACATCCACCATCTCGAGTTTGTGTAAATAAATTAGATATAGTGCATTACAATGTGAATAAACATTTGCTGTACCTAGTTTCACTGCACTCGGATGGTTAAATTGTGAGGAAGGTTCGTTTTTACTTAAAAGGTTTAAAATAGTCATATAGATGAACTTCTAGTGTTACTGTTTATCACCGTACAAAATTTCATGATGTCAGTTACTGTTGCGGAGATATACCGAGCCAGTGAAATATTTCACGCGGCAGCCATGTTGGATTTCTGAAACGTATTTCAATTTTAAAGGCACTGTTGAGGTTGGACGAGGTAGTAGAATGCATTTGCCAAGTTTCATTGAAATCGCTTTGGCCGTTAGGTTTTATTAGGAGTTCTCCTGACCACAAACGCAATTTGCCTGACAGTGGTGGCCAAACGGCAGGATATCTTACAGGGGAGTATACTCTCTCGTTTACGGGTCGGCGGGACTCGCAATCGGCGATGCCATTTCAAAAGCTTGCCAACACACCCACTCGTGGGCGCCTGTTGCCGTAATGGCGTCTCAGCCTTGCCAATAGATGCAGGTACACAGCGCACCTGCACGGAATGCCGACGGCAGCGCTGCAACGGCGTAATATTTCAATGGGTATTAATAAAAACAGCCCCTGTAAAAGCAAATCCTGCAATGTTCAATGTAAAATGAGGCCGCAGAGACACAAAGACTGCAGTTGACTTCTCATGGAATTCCGTCAACCATGTATCGAACACCATTCGGTTGGTCATTGTAAATACTCTTGAACACATGAAAAAATATACTACAATAGTGAGAATAATTGTACGCTTATACAGGAACTTCTTATATAAACACTTAAATAACGACATCCTCATTACAGGGATTAGAGCTAAACTTTGTCATATTTTTTGAAAAGTCCCTCGGTGAAGATTTATGTGAACAATAAACCGGTCCAAGATAGAATGCTCAAATTACAAGCGGAGAAATCTGTGAAATATACTGGCACTTAGCGCTCGTAAACAAAACTCACTGTTCTTATCACTCCTCGGCATATCCATGCTCGTTAAATAGTGTACCATTGCCGTGCGGGTAGCTGCAGCAAGTCCGATGATCGCAGGATCGAATCCCGGCGTTGACAGCGGCTATCTTGAGTGCGGCTATCATGAGTGTGTTTTTCCCCCTGTTTTCTCCACCTTAACTCCAGGGAAAATGCTGGCATTATACCTTATTTCAAGTCCCGGGACACCTACCCCCAAATGATCTCCCTAATTCAGTTACACACACTAGTCTACAGACATCACAGAAACACAGGTTATCAGTTTTTTTAGCGTATGGCTTTTAGTGCCGGGAGTGTCCGAGGACATGTACGGCTCGCCAGTTTTTTTTTGTAGCTGCTTCGAGACGGACACCCAATGGGTGAGCTACACGTACCGTTGGGGAGGAAAGTTGGATGGAAGGACGAGGAGTTGGAAGGTAGCGGCTGTGGCCTATAGTCAGGGACCAACCCCGGCATTTGCCTGGAAGGAAGATGGGAAACCACAGAAGACCATCTTCAAGGTTGCTGGCGGGGGGATTCGAACCTCCTCGCCTCCCGGATGTGAGCAACTGCCAGCAGTCATGCCGTAACGACCACGGCTAACTCACCCGGTAGGTTATCAGATAATTTTATCACACACCCTACTACACGGAGATGATGACAGAGATGCCAAAAGCTCCTGAAATGAAATAATAACATCTGTTCTTTTGGTTAGGTCAACTAACAACGAATGGCCTTTGAAGGGTGACGTCACCACATCGATCTACGCATGTGGTTGTGTTCATTACTTTAGACTACCATTTGCAAAAGATGTCTGGTTACTAGTTTTCAACCAATTTTGGCTTACTTGATTTTATGCCTTTTGTCCATCAGTCATCGTACTGTGTAGCCTACTGGTCCATAACCAGTTTGGAGAGAGCAAATCTCTTGTAAAGAGAAGTAGAAGGATACTGTTTTCGATGCACTAGAAGTTCATATTGCAGTGCTGAATGATATATCATGCAATACGGGATACTATTCATCTGTCAAGAGAATGCATAATAGGTTTGATCATAGAAGTTATCATGTTCTATGGTAATTATTTTAATATGTCATGTACTGTATTACAGTTGAAAAAAGTAGCATTAATTAGAAGCAATTATAATAATTCAAGAACAATATCTCTAGGAGACAAATGGCTGCATGACTGCTAGATGACAGTAATAGTCTATCCGGAATGTAACAATAACTTGTAGAATGCAACTGTACGCCAACACACATGTCCTTCCTCCTCTTTCACCTCTTCAGCGTTAAGAATAGAACGGACACTCATTATAGGCCTTGCCTTCTCGAAAGGTGATCAAGGGGTCCATATAGGCAATCGAGGCCTGTAGCGCAAGGTGGAGGCTTCCACTTCTTAGTGACATCGGCACAAAATGGAATGGAGTTGTCAACTCCGTGTCCAGCCATGTTTGCTCTCAGGACAAACAACGGTACTTATTTCTCTTGTAGACTGAATTAACTGCAGAACCATTTGTGGAAATGTGAAATTGGTTTCAAAATCCTCTACCTGGTTAGGAATCAAACCCACGGAATTGCAGTTAGAAGCACGGTAACTCAAGCGAATGAGCAAAAAATCTCCCTCAATAGGTGATACGCGGGGTAAAAATGAATTCTGTATATCATTCACTCTGCAGTGGTACCACCGTGCATACTGAAACATTATTCATACTTCCTTAATGCGTGATATTGCTGAATCGCTATTATGACATTTACTCCAAACCCATGCACGTATTTTCACAGATTAACCACCACATGTGCTGTTTGCTATCGTCTGATACGTATACTAAACAAGGGAATTTTTTCTCCCTTATTGGCTCTAGAAACCTGATCTGTTCAACGAAGTTGTTTTGCTATAATTGTAACTACGATCAAGGTAATTGGCAATACGATTTAGTGCTTGGTTGCTCATGTTGAGGTTTTTGTTGAACCTGAGCTGAACGATAACATTTTCTTATGTACAATTACTACCAATTTGGCAATCAATTCCTAGTTGTACACATTCTGAATGACATACGATCGATAATTCCTCACACAGCTTATGAAACAATATTATTGTACTGAAGGATGCATCCGAAAGAGGATCATGTACAAGCTACTGAATACTTTATTTTTACATGGTAACTAAATGACCGCGTGAATTTCACCATCGTTAACCATTGTATTTTATTTGAATTAGTGTGTATATCCCGAATAACGTCTGTGGACCAATACTAATGCAATTCTCAGGTAATTTGATTCTAGCCATAGGTATCTTACTAGATGAAGATGAAGATGAGGATGAAGATGAAGATCAAGACTGAGATAATCCCGTAGATTAGCCGGGCGCTTAAAGTCACGCACCACGACTGCGAGAGAGCACTAGAAGCCCGGAGATCTAAGCCTCGTTTACTGGTGTGGCCACAATGACTGTTCCTTTTCTCCCGGCTTTTACACACTTCCTCCAGAAAAATGTCAGGATCGCACCTTAATTCAAGTTCTGAGTCACCTATCCCAATATTAAACGATTATAAGAATTACACTACTACAGTTACCACAGAAAGACAGGTTATCTGATAATCCAACAATCACCTAAGATCACGGAGATGATGCCCAAATTGCCTAAAGCTCTTAACATGAATTTACAACGAATAAACAAAATATACTTACGGATAAGAATAATAAATTAGGTAACTGTTTATATCTCGTGCAATATTCGACCACCAGGTATCGTAGGTTAGTCTAATGGGAGTTGTTTATTTCACGTTATATAGATTTGTTATTTGGATTCATTCCCTTATTTTCAATGTATTGAAACCGGGTGAGTGAGCCGTGGTCGTTACGGCATGACTGCTGGCAGTTGCTCACATCCGGGAGGCGAGGAGGTTCGAATCCCCCCCGCCGGCAACCTTGAAGATGGTCTTCTGTGGTTTCCCATCTTCCTTCCAGGCAAATGCCGGGGTTGGTCCCTAACTATAGGCCACAGCCGCTACCTTCCAACTCCTTGCCCTTACATTCCAACTTCCCTCCCCAACGGTACTTGTAGCTCACCCATAGGGTGTCCGTCTCGAAGCAGCTACAAAAAAAGTTGAGCCAACCATGTCCTCGGACACTCCCGGCACTAAAAGCCATACGCTAAAAAAAAGTATTGAAAAAGTACAGTACGGTATTGAGTATTATTATTATTCTGTGAGTCCGTTTACTATTTCTATGAATCGCACGACCAGTGAAGAGGTAATTGTGACAGTCAGGTCACACGCCATATAACCGTTCACCTGACCTCTGTCAGGAAGAATACAATGCAGGTGGTACACTTAATTTTGTGATTGGTTGTGTGACTTTTCATTGATAAAACCACATTGCAATAGGTCACCAGTTAATAGGAACGGTTGATTTAGAACAGTGGTTCCCAACGTTTGGTGGCCCATCTCCCCTTTCTGGAGGTTGACCAACACCTATCACCCCCTTTTCATTTTCATTGTATGCCTAATTATAATTTGAAGTTACTTGCAAATAATGAAGTGGTTTTATTATTTTAAACAATTGTATTACAGTATTAGAAAAAAATTAAATCCACATATTTTACAGATTTTTTAGAAAAAAGAAGTGAAATAATTAACAAAGATCATTGACGTACATTTAAAAACCCATGTTTTCATTTTTAAATTGGAATCTGGAAAAAAATAGAAAGTTGACAGTAAACATTTGAAATAAGAGATGAAAGTTTGAAAACTTTGTTATTGTTTTATTTTACCTTTTCAATGGCTACCTTGTGCTTGGTGGATTTCAGTTGAAGCTTGAATATCCGGCTCTATGTTAGTCAAGTTCAAGCACAAGTCTATCTATCTCAGTCCACGCGAACGGGAGGCGCTCCTGTCATATTTTTTCCGTGTACTACCCGGCAACTTCTACTGTACAGTACTATTTTAATGTTTCCTCCTTTGAATACTCATTGCTCCCCACTCTTTTATTGCCCCCCTTGATAACCCAAATCGCCCACTTGGGGGCGATCGCCCCCAGGTTGGGAACCACTGATTTAGAACATAAACAAAATACTTCTTGAAGTTAATCACAATAATAATTCAATAGATCACAGGTTAACATACTTGAACTACATAAATAATAACACAACAACTTACTATAGAAGTGAGCAATAATATCTGTTACACAAGTTTTACGAACTTATGACATTTAAACATTGTATATATTTGTTAGAGCTGTCGATTTAATCGATTAATCAGACCGATTAAGCTAAAATATGATTAACCTATCAATGTGATTTAGTCGACTAATCGCACCAATTAACCCTCGAAGTGCTATCGTCTCACTACGAGACGATTCGGACTCCCACTGAAGTGCTATCGTATCGCAGTGAGACTATTCGTAAAATCGATATAACAAATCGTAAAATCTATATAACAATCGAATTTACGATTTCGCTGTGAAATGAAATTCCCTATCTGGTAGGCAATGCAAGTTGGTTTCTGATCTTCTGAAAAAAAAAAAAAAAAAAAACAAGTACCGTGACGAACTAAAGAGCCTACTTTTCTTAAAATTTAAGATTCATGCCAATAATTAATCTATATGGATCTATCTAGAATAATGACAAAATTAAGTTGGTAATATCGAAATTTCTAATTAGTTCGAAATACTGTATACCTGGCATAATGTAGCCTAATAGAGAACTACAGTTGGCAGCCCTCGTGACTGAATATATTCTTAGTTCCATCTCTTAAGGATAGCATGGACGTTACATGCAGTTAAACATTGGATCTAACAGCGCGCGTAAAATCATGTTTCAGAAATAATCTGAAATAATATGAACTATTGTTGTGTCAATCTTGAATGAAATCCATTAGTTAGTATAGAAGTTACATGCATTTTAAAACTGGACCTATCAGCAGGCTTAGAATAATGTTGGCAGCACTGGCGTAGGCCTATATTAGTTACTCCAAATTAATCTAGAATGCCAGGTACTATACGTGTGCAAAGTTTAGAGCTATTGTCTTGCATACTTTCTGATATATTGATATTAGGGTAACAAAAATAGAGACCTATTTATTAACAGTTGGCAGCTCTGGTTACTATTAAGAATCGGCATAGTCATATCTGTTATGGTACACATAGCACACACGAAATTTGGTTGAAATCCAAATGATAGTATAGAAGTTACATGTATTAAAACTGGACTTCTCAGCAGGCTTAGAAACATGTTGGTAGCACTGACGTATATAAGTTACTCCAAATTAATATAGAATGTCAGGTACTATACGTGTGCATAGTTTAAAGCTATCGGCTTGCATACTTTCTGATATATGGGTATTTGGATTTAAAAAATTGAGAGCATTTATTAACAGTTGGCATCCCTGGTCGCTCTTAAGAATACACTCGGTAATATCTGTTTATGTACACATAGCACTTACGAAATTTGGTTGAAATCCAATTTATAGTGTAGAAGTTATATGCATTTTAATATTTGGACCTATCATCAGGCTTATACTCATTTTGGCAACACTGCCATGAATGGCCTCTGGAAATTAAACTGCAATGTCATTTTCTATACGTGTGCCAGTTTTGAAATAGCTCCCATTCATACCTTCCAAGATATCCAACATGGAGCTCAAATTTCAATTGTGATTTTTCAGCAGTTGGTAGCACTGACATCATTTTCAAATATGGCCGTGAGATATTCAGGTATAGATCTTTACTCCTACCAAATTTTGTTTCGATTTGTGCAGCCGTTTAGGAGTTGATAGGGACACACACACACACACACACACACACACACACAGCCAGACTGACAGACAGACAGACAGAGAGACAGACACACATTTGCCCGATCTCATAAGTCTACTTTTTCCTCATTTCTGCAAAATGTGAAAAGTAGGCTAATAACGACTTTCTACTTATGTACCGGTACATGTAATTGAAATTCTGTGGAAAATGAAATGGTTAGACTTTTTTCCTGCAACTTTTTTATTATTCATTATTTATCAAAGTTTCTATTATTATATATCTTTGCGCTTGTAATGAAATTTGGAACATTTTGTGTATCTACGAAATTTATTTCAGATAAATTCTTTAGATTTGTTTTAAAATCTGACTAATCATCCATTTTACTTCTACTGGATACTTGTAAGTAAAAAAGAAAAAAAATATTATTATCTTATTCTCTATTTTTTCCTGAATACATTGATATAGCCAATGGCCTTGCCATGTTGAAACACCGGATCCCATGAGAACTCCGCAGTTAAGCAACATTGGGTGCTGCCGGAACTTGGATGGCATGCCGGTTCTAGGCACTGCTCGCTGTTGGCCAACATAAGGAGGAGCGGAAAGGCCCTGGCCACCCTACCGCAAGTAAACTCCGGCTGGGGGTAGCCTCTTCGGAGGATTGGACCTTCCTTCGGGCAGAATACCAATTCAATTTAAAAAAAACATTGATATAATATGCCATATATAGTTACAAATTTGTATTTATTATAATTCTTTTAAAATATATCTGAACGCTGCCTTAAAAATGCTTAGTGCTAAAGAGTGAAACGTTCAACACTTGGAGGGTTAAGAAATAGTAGTGTGGAGTAGGAAAATAAATTGTTTCTATGTATGAATTGCAGCCAAATAGCCATTATCTGGGTAGCAAAAAGCCTGTGTATTGTATTATTATTTGCCATTTGGCGTGCTAGCATCAGCTATTGTAAGATTGGCAGGTCATTCAAGTTAGCTGATGCTCATGCCTTTGCTTCAGAAAGATAAAAGCGATAATATCTAGAAGATGACTTCCACAATGGTGGAAAAGACATTCAGTCCAATTTCCACATACCGCACGCATAGCGAAAAAACATTGCTTTGCATTCCGGTTACTTCCTTTCCGTGTGAGAGAGTGTTCAGTGAAACTGGAAAAATATTGTTACTAAGGGAAGGGCAGCCCTACGTTCTGAGGATGTCAAATTACCAACATGTCTGAAGTTCTGGAGCAAAGAAGTGTGACTGTAAGTGACTGTAAGTAACTGTGAACTTCAACTTCAAACTCTTGTGTCATCTCTCTATCTAATATATAAAAGTGAAAGTCTGTATGTATGTATGTATGAATGTATGTATGTGGGTTGGTTCCGTATACAAATCTACACCGTTCCACCAATCTCAACCATATTTTGCATACACATAGTTTAGGACCCAGAAGGAACCGCTGGCTACATGAATTTTCGATAGTCTTTCTTATTCTTCCGATTTCGGCCCTTTTGCACTCAAGAACAGGCTAATCAAATCATAAAATATACTCATCAAGGAATGGCAAGGCAGATAGTTTCCATGGCAACATAGCTCAAGTCGAGACACGGCCGACTAGATGCCAGTTGCGCTCTGCACTACCGGTATAGAAAATAAGGATCTTTACTTGAAATCCCGTTAGTTACTCAACTGATCACACAGCACTGTCAACCCAGTATAGCATAACAAAGACTTGACATTATCTACTTTTGTCAAATACCACTCACTCATTCATTCATCACGAAATCTCAGAAACCACCGAACGGATTGGAATGAAATTTGGTATGAAGCTTCCTCAAGGGCCGAAAACGCCCACTAAGAAAGGGTTTTAGGATATGCAGGTTCTAAAGGGGTGTTAACCCTAGAACTGCGGACCGTCTTCCAGGAAGACGGTGTGTTGTTTAATCAAGTGCGACCGTCTCTCTGAAAGACGGTCTTGGAATTCAAATATAGTACTACTGTTAGCCTTCAGATGGCACTAATTTTAAGTTATGCTGGTTCCCGATGCTTTTATCTTTGGTAGTGTAAGTCTTTGGCAAACAAATGACAGTATGCAAGCTATTATTTGGCTGCAGAAGTGGAAGTACTTCCATGTTGATATTGAAGTTGCATTGAGCAAAATGGCCGCCAAATATGTAGACGATTCAGAAATTTAGCACTTGATTTTTGACGATTCGTGTGATAGTATGGACGATGACAGTGATTATTGTGTGGATTCGTATGAAAATGAAGATGGTGAAAGTAGTGGCAGTGATACCGGCGAACAGGATGTCACGCAAGTTATGGAAATCCCCATCAATGCAAGCAATGTTTATCATGTTCCGACAGACCCTGTACACATGCCTAATGTTAGCCGTGAAGTGGTAAGTGCGAACTAGACTGATATTCAACCCGAACAAAGTGACTTTCAAGGTAAAAATGTACCGTTTATCGTTCATCATCCTGGGCCTGTGAACTTGCCTCCCCGTAATCATTCGCCGATTATGTACTTCAAAATCGAGAAATGTCATATTTTTGTAAAAATAATTTTCTTTTTAGTAAATAACAGGAATTAATTGAAACTGGTTCTTGAATTAGTAACAAAAAACTATGAACTTTTCATTTATGATGTCTCTGATGAACATTTAACTCGGCAATATGGTTTTCTAGAGCAGACAAGTCAATAATTTTTTATTTTTTTGTTTTTTATAAAATACTTTTTATGATTAATTCAAAGTGACCGAGTCTGAATGATTCACCTATATCAATATAATATAGAACGGTCTTTCAGCTTTATATTGGTGTATGATAAGTCATATTCATGAGCACAGTATGCTTACAGATACCAAATTCCTTTAGTGTGTACTTTATGGGAATTTGCTGCAGCATTTGACAGATAAACCTGCAGCAGTTCTAGGGTTAAGGGGGTAGACCTGCATTTCATTGAATAGCAATATCTCCCGATTGGTTTCATTGGGGATGTGATACTCGGAATATAAACTCATCATTAAAAATAAGAAGACACGTGTCTGAGGGTTTTTCGATGTGATGTATATTATGAGGTGAAAGGGGGTGAAAAGTGGGGGTTGAAAGATTCCTAACGGAGCGTGTATCTCTTAAACGACATAGGCAAGGAGTTTGAAACTCAGCGAAAAAAAAAACAGCATAAAAATAAGTAAATAGGTGTTTGACCGTTTCTTCATAAATACAATTTAAGGGGCCCATGGGGAGGGGTGAAATTCTGGGGGAAAAAACAGGAAAGAAAGTGTCCTAACTGATTAACTGACTGACTCACTCATCAAACTCAGGGGGCAAAAACTGCTATAAAGTAAGTAAATAGCTGATCGACAGTTTCTTTTATAATTCAAATTTAAGGGGTTCATGGGGAGGGGTGAAATTCTTAAAAGAGACAATTGAAAGAAAATGTCTTGATCACTCACTCACTCACTCATCATCGCCCAGCCAAATTTATTGAAGTTAGAAACATGACAGTTTGGGGAAATGTTCATTGTATGTCAAAACCGTCCACTAAGGGAGGATTTTCGGATATTCAGGTTCTAAAGGGGTCTTAAGGGGGTTAAACCTGCATTTCATTGAATAACAATATCTCCCGATTGGTTTCATTCGGGGATTTGATACACGGCATATAAACTCATTATTAAACAAGATGTTCAGTAAAGAACATATAGCCTACTTTCTCCTAAATGCATGGGTATTGTTATAACTCTTTGTCCTTTTCAAGGAGTATGATTGAATGTTGGTTGTAGTAGCTTGTTGAAATACAACGTGCTATAGGGATATTAAACATGAATATGAGGTGCCCTTTGCTAGTGCTACCTCTGTACCAAATTTCGTTCAATTCGGTTTCGCCGTGTTTGAATTGATAGGGGGAATCGATTTGCACACATACTTGGCCACCATCTGCAAACTATTGGGCTGATGTTCTTGCAGTTTGGTCAGAATATGTTTCCCACATAAAGATATGGTGTTGCAAAATTTGGTAGAGACTAGATTATTAGGTTGGTCGTAATTACATTTTAGCTTTTAACATTTGGGTGGCCGCGATTAAGTTTCCGTCAAGATAGCGGTGATATAAAACATGACACTGAGGTCCTCTTGCTAGTGCTACCTCTGTACCAAATTTCGTTCATTCGGTTCCACCGTGTTCGAATTAATAGGGGGAATCAATTTTGACATAAAGATGGCCACCATCCGCAAACTATTAGGCTAATGACCTATTAGATTGGTCAAAGGATGCTCCCTCCATAAAGGTATGTTGTTGCAAAGTTTGGTAGAGATCGAATGGTTATGTTAGTCGTAATTTGATTTAAGCTTTAAACATTTCTGTGGCCGCTATTACGTTTCTGTCAATATGGCGGCGATATTAATCATGACAATGAGATGCCCTTTGCTAGTGCTATCTCTGTACCAAATTTCGTTCCATTCTGTTTCACCGTGTTTGAATTAATAGGGGGAATCGATTCTGACACAAAGATGGCCGCCATCCGCAAACTATTAGGCGAACGACCTATTAGATTGGTCAAAGGATGCTCCCTCCATAAAGGTATGTAGTTGCAAAATTTGGTTGAGATCGGATGATTAGGTTAATCGTAATTTGATTTAAGCTTTGAACATTCGTGTGGCCGCCATTACGTTTCAGTCAAGACGGCGGCGATATAAAACATGACACTGAGGTGCCCTTTGCTAGTGCTACCTCTGTACCAAATTTCGTTCCATTAGGTTCCTCCGTGTTCGAATTAATAGGGGGAATCAATTTTGACATAAAGATGGCCACCATCCGCAAACTATTAGGCTAATAACCTATTAGATTGGTCAAAGGATGCTCCCTCCAAAAAGGTATGTTGTTGCAAAGTTTGGTAGAGATCGGATGGTTATGTTAGTCGTAATTTAACTTAAGCTTTGAACATTTGTGTGGCCGCCATTACGTTTCTGTCAATATGGCGGCGATATAAAACATGACACTGAGATGCCCTTTGCTAGTGCTACCTCTGTACCAAATTTCGTTCCATTCGGTTTCACCGTGTTTGAATTAATAGGGGGAATTGATTTTCACACAAAGATGGCCGCCATTCGCAAACTATTAGGCTAATGACCTATTCATTTGTTCAAAGGATGCTTCCTCTATAAGGGTATGTTGTTGCAAAATTTGGTAGAGATCGGATGATTAGGTTAATCGTAATTTGATTTAAGCTTTGAACATTTGTGTGGCCGCCATTACGTTTCCGTCAAGATGGCGGCGATATAAAACATGACACTGAGGTGCCTTTTGTTAGTACTACCTCTGTACCAAATTTCGTTCCATTCGGTTGCACCGTGTTCGAATTAATAGGGGGAATCGATTTTCACACAAAGATGGCCGCCATCCGCAAACTATTACTCTGATGACCTATTAGTTTGGTCAAAGGATGCTCCCCCCATAAAGGTATGTTGTTGCAAAATTTGGTAGAGATCGGATGATTAGGTTAGTCGTAATTTGATTTAAGCTTTGAACATTTGTGTGGCCGCCATTACGTTTCCGACAAGATGGCGGCGATATAAAACATGACACTGAGGTGCCTTTCGTTAGTACTACTTCCGTACCAAATTTCGTTCCATTCGGTTGCACCGTGTTCGAATTAATAGGGGGAGTCGATTTTCACTCAAAGATGGCCGCCATCCGTAAACTATTACGCTGATGACCTATTGGTTTGGTCAAAGGATGCTCCCCCCATAAAGGTATGTTGTTGCAAAATTTGGTAGAAATCGGATGATTAGGTTAGTTGTAATTTGATTTAAGCTTTGAACATTTGTGAGGCCGCCATTACGTTTCCGTCAAGATGGCGGCGATATAAAACATGACACTGAGGTGTCCTTTGCTAGTGCTACCTTTGTACCAAATTTCGTTCAATTCGCATTCACCGTGTTCGAATTGATAGGGGGGGACAGACATTCAGAGTACACACACTCACACACACACAGACACACACACACACACAGACACACACACAGACTCACACACACACATACACACACACAGACAGACACACTTTTTTCGCCCTGTGTTGATCTCATATGTCTACTTTCATTTTTTGAAAAATCGAAAGTAGGCTAAAAATAAGAAGACATGTGTCTGAGGGTTTTTCGATGCGGTGTATATTATCAGGTGAAAGGGGTGAAAAATGGGGTTTAAGGATTCCTAACGGAGCGTGTATCTCTTTAACGACATAGGCGAGGAGTTTGAAACTCAGCGGAAAATAATCAGCTTAAAAATAAGTAAATAGGTGTTCGACCGATTTTTTTACAAATCCAATTTAAGAGGCCCACGTGGAGGGGTGAAATTCTGGGAAAAAAACAAAACAGGAAAGAAAGTGTCCTAACCGATTGACTCACTCACTCTTCAAACTCATGGGGAAAAACTGCTTAAAAATAAGTAAATATGTATTCGACAGTTTTTTTGATAAATCAAATTTAAGGGGTTCATCGGGAGGGGTGAAAACCTGAAGAAAAAATAAATAAATGAAAGAATATGTCCTGACTCACTCACTCACTCATCATCGCCCAGCCAAAAATATTGAAGTTGGACACATGGCATTTTGGGTATATGTTCGTTGTATGTCAAAACCGTAGGCCTACACTAAGAGAGGATTTTTGGATATTCAGGTTCTAAAGGGGTCATAAGGGAGTTAAACCTGCATTTCATTGAATAACAATATCTCACGAGTGGTTTCATTTGTGGATGTTATACTCGGCATACAAACTAATCATTAGAAATAAACAGACATGTGTCTAAGGGTTTTTCGATGTGGTGTATTATTATGAGGTGAAAGGGGTGAAAAGTGGGGGGTTGAAGGATTCCAAACGGAGCGTGTAGGCCTATCTCTTAAACGACATAGGCTAGAAATTTGAAACTCAGGAAAAAAATCAGCTTAAAAATAAGTAAATCGGTGTTCAACCGTTTTTTTCATAAATTAATTTAAGGGGCCAATGCGGTGTGGTGAAATTCTGGGGGAGAAAGGAGATAAAGTGTCCTAACTGACTGACTAACTCACTCACTCATCAAACTCAGGGGAAAAAGACAGCTTAAAAATAAGTTAAATGGTGTACAAGCGTTTTTTAAACAATCCAATTTAAGGGGCCCATGGGGAGGGATGAAATTCTGGTAAAAATAATTGAAAGAAAATATCCTGTCTGACTCACTCACTCATCACTCCCAGAGAAAACTTTTAAAGTTGGAAACATGAAATCTTGGGAATATGTTCGCTGTATGTCGAAAACGTCAACTAGGGAATGATTTTTGTTTATTCGGGTTTTAAAGAGGTGTTAAGGGGGTAAACGTGCATTTCATTGAATAACGATATCTCATGAGTTGTTACTTTGGGGATGTGATATTCGGTATATAAACTAATCATTAAAAATAATCAGACATGTCTAAGGGTTTATCGATGTGGTGTACATTATGAGGTGAAAGGGGTGAAAATTGGGGGTTGAGGGATTCTTAACGGAGCGTGTATCTCATAAACGACATAGGCGAGAAGTTTGAAATTCGAGGGGAAAACAGCTTAAAATATAAGTAAATAGGTGTTCGACCGTTTTTTCATAAATCCAATTTAAGGGGCCCATGGAGAGGGGTGAATTTCTTGGGGGAAAACAGGAAACAGAGTGTCCTAACTCACTCACTCATCAAACTCAGGGGGGATGAACAGCTCAAAAATAAGTAAATAGGTGTTCGACCGTTTTTTTTCATAAATCCAATTTAAGGGGTTCATGAGAGGGGTGAAATTCTGCAAAATAAATGAAAGATAATGTCCTGACTTACTCATCATCGTCCAGCCAAAATTATTGAAGTTAGAAACATGACATTTTGGGGTTATGTTCGTTGTATGTCGAATACGTCCACAAAGGAAGGATTTTTGGACATTCCGATTCTAAAGGGGTATTAAGGGGGTAGACTTGCATTTAATTGAATAACAATATCTCCCGATTGGTTTCCTTGGGAATGGGATACTCGGCATATAAACTCATCATTAAGAATAAGCAGACATATGTCTAAAGGTTTATCGATATGGTGTATATTATGAGGTGAAAGGGGTGAAGAGTGGGGGTTGAAAGATTCCTAACGGAGCGTGTATCTCTTAAACGACATAGGCGAGGAGTTTGAAACTCGGAGGAAATCAATCAGCTTAAAAATAAATAAATGAATAAAATAAATATGTGTTCGACCTTTTCTTTTCATAAATCCAATTTAAGGGGCCTATGGGGAGGGCTGAAATTCTGGAAGAAAAACGTCCACTAAGGAAGGATTTTTGGATGTTCACTCTCATCGACCAACCAAAACTATTAACATTGTGGCGTTTGAAGCCATATTTTCAGTGTTGCCTTAGTAAACAAGAGTTTAGTGCTTTTCAGTCGGTCAACACGAATGTACCCAAAAGAGATGGGTTATGCCCTAATCCTGAAATAAATTACATGAGATTAATAAAACACTAGGATGACCAGCTATTATGCAAATAGCAAAGGAAAACAACTTCTCGCCAAGCAAAATAAATCAAATTATAGCCAAACATAAAATTAAAGATAAAACGATTCCCAAACCGGACAGTAATGAGAAAAAATTTGCGCGTTTCAACTATGTGAATGCGAATACATATAAAATCACTAACCTATTCAAAAAGCAAGGCATAAAGATAGCTTTCACGACGAAAAACACAACCGCTAGGCACCTCCTAAATAGTAATCTAAATAAACGTGACCCGTATTCAAGGTCAGGGGTATATTCTATAACGTGCCAAGACATCGATTGTCAAGCTAATTACATAGGGCAGAGTGGAAGACGAGTAGACACACGTTATAATGAACATAGGAATGTGATAAAATACGGAACACATTCAGCCGTGTGCGAACATATGTGTGACGCAGGGCACAGCTTTACCAACATAGAGTCGGACCTTAAAATAATCCATCACGAATCGAAAGGCAGAGCTCTTGACATAAAGGAAGCAATCGAGATACACCTAGCCAAACGAAACAATCCCAACAATCTAAATGAACACACGTTCATGGAGAGCTCACCCCTCTTCACGCTACTAAAAAAACACACCCTGTCGGAAACAAAACACAATTTAGCGACACAGCCAAGCTAGATAAAAAGGGGGGATATTAGGGGGTTATTAATAGGTAAATGTTATCTGGATCAGGTGTACGATGTACTTTTCTTCTGCAATAAACCAAGGCCCATATTCGCGGCAGTATTAAAGGTGCCGGGACGTCCTCATAAGACCGTCAACGCTTAGTTCGAATGGGTTATGCTCCACGCGTGGCGAGGGCTAATCCACGGTCTTTAATAATTGTAGACCCACCTCATTCAATAACATACATCTTATCTAGGTTGGCAACACCTCACATAAACACATCGCTATCACTCCCCACAGCAAGTAGGAGCAGCGGGGAGAAAGCAGGGGAAAACCAGTCGTTAAGATAACCACCGCAGTCTACCGCACAGTGAGTTCCAGTGAGCACGAAAACTGCGAGTAGCTGTTGTACGGAAGACAATCAGATAAGTAGTTAGCCTAAAATTTTATAGTTTAACCATAGTTTACAACCATATAATCTCTCTAAAGTACAATCTACGGATAGCTATCAACATTTAGCATTTCACCTAACATATATACTGCATTTAGCATACACTGACAGTTGCAGTACCAATACTGCAACTAAATAATTGTACATATTGTAAATATTTTCACCTGTATTTCAAACATAGATTTTGTAGCCTAAGTGTAATGGATCTGATGATGATCGCTTGACGATCGAAACTGGTCATCCTAGTGTTTTATTAATCTCATGTAATTTATTTCAGGATTAGGGCATAACCCATCTCTTTTCGGTACATTCGTGTTGACCGACTGAAAAGCACTAAACTCTTGCAAAACTATTAATGTTAGAAGAATGATATTTTGCGGATATGTTTGTTGTACGCCGAAAACGTCTACTAAGGAGGGATTTTTGGATATTCAGGTTCTAAAGGGGTGTTAACGGGGTTAAACCTGCATTTCATTGAATAAAAATATGACACGACTATGACGCGAGCGAAGCGAGACAAAAAATGAGATGGTGTGTGTCTGTGTATTACTCAATCACGCAAGTACCACTGGTCCGATTTACATGAATTTTACATGGAAGTAGCTGATTTACCTGGTTAACATATAGGCTACTTTTGATTTCAATACTTTGCACTATTTAAAGATGGCGACCATTTTAGTGACGTCACTACACCCTTTGGTTTCAAACTTTCATATTTCCATTTCAAATAAAAAGAGAACGTTAAGAAATAGCAAACTTTTGAAGGCATATACAAGGTTTAAAATTACATTTTCTATCCGAAAGGTAGCGAGTAAAACCTAAATTTGTGCTACAAAACACGGTCAACGCCGAGCGGTGTAGTTGGACAAAATGTTCCATCCTTAATCTCCCTCTGCGCAGCACCTCACCTATACCCTGTTTTAACTGTCACCTTCACATTTTAATTTATTTATGACACGTAGCGAAGCACGGGTACTTCAGCTAGTCTTATATGTAAAAGTGAAAGTCTGTATGTTTGTGGGTGGGTGGGTTGGTATCGTATACAAATCTACACCGTTCAACCAATCTCAACCAAATTTTGCATACACATAGTTTAGGACCCAGAAGGAACCGCTGGCTACATGAATTTTCGATAGTCTTTCTCATTCTTCTGATTTCGGCCCTTTTGCACTCAAGCACAGGCTAATCAAATCATAAAATATACTCATGAAGGAATGGCAAGGCAGAGAGATTCCATGGCAACATAGCTCAAGTCGAGACACGGCCGTCTGGATGCCAGTTGTGCTCTGCACTACCTGTATAGAAAATGAGGTACTTTACTTGAAATCCCGTTAGTTACTCTACTGCTCACACAGCACTGTCAACCGAGTATAGCATAACAAAGACTTGACACTATCTTCTTTCTACTATATATTTGTCAAATACCACTCACTCACTCACTCATTCATTCATCACGAAATCTCAGAAACCACCGAACGGATTGGAATGAAATTTGGTATGCTGCTTCCCCAAGGGCCGCACATGCCCATTAAGAGAGGATTTTTGTATATTCAGGTTGTAAAGGGGTGTTAAAGGGTCAGACCTGCATTTCATTGAATAGCAATATCTCCCGATTGGTTTCATTGGGGGATGTGATACTCGGCACATAAACTCATCATTAAAAACAAGATGTTCAGTAAAGAACATATAGCCTACTTTCTCCTAAATGCATGGGTATTGTTATAACTCTTTGTCCTTTTCAAGGAGTATAATTGAATGTTGGTTGTAGTAGATTGTTGAAATACAACGTGCTATAGGGATATTAAACATGAATATGAGGTGCCCTTTGCTAGTGCTACCTCTGTAAAAAAGTTCATTCAATTCGGTTTCACCGTGTTTGAATTGATCCAGGGAATGGATTTGCACACATACATGGCCGCTATTTGCCAACTATTGGGCTGATGACCTTGTAGTCAGTCATAAGATGCCTTTCACAAAAAGGCATGTTGTTGCAAAATCCGGTAGAGGTCAAATTATTAGGATGGTCGAAATTTGATTTAAGCTTTTAACATTTGGGTGGCCGTCATTGCGTTTCCGTCAAGATGGCGGCGATATAAAACATGACACTGAGGTGCCTTTTGCTAGTGATACCTCTGTACCAAATTTCGTTCAATTCGGTTTCACCGTGTTTGAATTGATAGGGGGAATCGATTTGCACACATACTTGGCCACCATCTGCAAACTATTGGGATGATGATCTAGCAGTTTGGTCAGAATATGCTTCCCACATAAAGATTTGTTGTTGCAAAATTTGGTAGAGACTAGATTATTAGGTTGGTCGTAATTACATTTTAACCTTTAACATTTGGGTGGCCGTGATTACGTTTCCGTCAAGATGGCGGTAATATAAAACATGACACTGAGGTGGCCTTTTCTAGTGCTACCTCTGTTTCCAAATTTCGTTCAATTCGGTTTCACCGTGTTCGAATTAATAGGGGGAATCGATTTTCACACAAAGATGGCCGCCATCCGCGAAATATTAGGCTAATGACCTATTAGTTTGGTCAAAGGATGCTCCCTCCATAATGGTATGTTGATGCAAAATTTGGTGGAGATCGGATGATTAGGTTAATCGTAATTTGATTTAAGCTTAGAATATTTGTGTGGCCGCCATTACGATCAAGATGGCGGCGATATAAAACATGACACTGAGGTGCCCTTTGCTAGTGCTACCTCTGTACCAAATTTCGTTCCATTCGGTTTCACCGTGTTCGAATTAATAGGGGGAATCGATTTTCACACAAAGATGGCCGCCATCCGCAAACTATTAGGCTAATGACCTATTAGATTTGCCATAGGATGCTCCCTTCATAATGGTATGTTGTTGCAAAATTTGGTAGAGATCGGATGATTAGGTTAGTCGTAATTTGATTTAAGCTTCGAACATTTGGGTGGCCGCCTTTACGTTTCCGTCAAGATGGCGGCGATATAAAACATGACACTGGGGTGCCCTTTACTAGTGCTACCTCTGTACCAAATTTCATTCCATTCGGTTTCACCGTGTTCGAATTAATAGGGGTAATCGATTTTGACACAAAGATGGCCGCCATCTGCAAACTGTTAGGCTAATGACCTATTAGATTTGTCAAAGGATGCTCCCTCCATAAAGGTATGTTGTTGCAAAATTTGGTAGAGATCGGATGATTAGGTTAGTCGGAATTTGATTTAAGCTTTGAACATTTGTGTGGCCGCCATTACGTTTCCGTCAAGATGGCGGCGATATAAAACATGACACTGAGGTGTCCTTTGCTAGTGCTACCTTTGTACCAAATTTCGTTCAATTTGCACTCACCGTGTGGGAATTGATAGGGAAGGACAGACATTCAAAGTACACACACTCACACACACACTCACACACACACTCACACACACACACACACACACACACACACACACAGACTCACACACACATACACACACACAGACAGACACACTTTTTTCGCCCTGTAGTGATCTCATAAGTCTACTTTCATTTTTTGCAAAAATCGAAAGTAGGCTAATAAGAAGGGTATTTCGATGTGACGTATATTATGAGGTGAAAGGGGTGAAAAGTGGGGATTGAAAGATTCCTAACGGAGCGTGTATCTCTTAAACGACATAGGCGAGGAGTTTGAAACTCAGCGGGAAAAAAATCAGCATAAAAATAAGTAAATATGTGTTTGACCATTTATTCATAAATCCTTGGGGGGGGGGGGGGGAACAGGAAAGAAAGTATCCTAACTGATTATCTGACTGACTCACTCATCAAACTCAGGGGGAAAAACTGCTATAAAGTAAGTAAATAGCTGTTCGACAGTTTTTTTCATAAATCAAATTTAAGGGGTTCATGGGGAGGGGAGAAATTCGGAAAAAAGAAAATTGAATGAAAATGTCCTGTCTGACTCACTCACTCATCACGCCCAGCGAAAACTATTAAAGTTGGAAAAATGAAATTTTGGGAATATGTTCGCTGTTTGTCGAAAACGTCAACTAAGGAATGATTTTTGTTTATTCGGGTTTTAAAGAGATGTTAAGGGGGTAAACGTGCATTTAATTGAATAACGATATTTCATGAGTTGTTTCTTTGGGGATGTGATATTCGGTATATAAACTAATCATTAAAAATAATCAGACATATATCTAAGGGTTAATCGATGTGGTGTATATTATGAGGTGAAAGGGGTGAAAATTGGGGGTTGAGGGATTCTTAACGGAGCGTGTATCTCTTAAACGACATAGGCGAGAAGTTTGAAATTCGGCGGGAAAAACAGCTTAAAATACAAGTAAATAGGTGTTCGACCGTTTTTTCATAAATCCAATTTAAGGGGCTCTTGGAGAGGGGTGAAATTCTGGGGAAAAATAACAGGAAAGAAAGTGTCCTAACTGATTGACTCACTTACTCACTCATCAAACTCAGGGCGAAAACAGCTTTAAATAAGTAAATAGGTGTTCGACCGATTGCTTTATAATTCCAATTTAAGGGGTTCATGGGGAGGGGTGAAATTATCAAAAATAAATGAAAGAAAATGTCCTGACTCACTCACTCACTCATCATCGCCAAGCCAAAATTATTGAAGTTAGAAACATGAAATTTTGGGGATATGTTCGCTGTATGTCGAAAACGTCCACTAAGGAAAGAGTTTTGAATATTCAGGTTCTAAATAGGTGTTAAGGGGGTAAGCGTGCATTTCATTGATTAACAATATCTCACGAGTGGTTTCATTTGGGGATGTGATACTTGGCACATATACTAATCATTAAAAATAAGCTGACACATGTCTAATGGTTTTTCGATGTAGTGTATATTATGAGGTGAAAGGGATGAAAAGTGGGGGTTGAAAGATTCTTAACGGAGCGTGTATCTCTTAAACGACATAGGCGAGGAGTTTGAAACTCGGAGGAAATCAATCAGCTTAAAAATAAATAAATAAATAAAATAAATATGTGTTCGACCGTTTTTTTTTCATAAATCCAATTTAAGGGGCCTATGGGGAGGGGTGAAATTCTGGAAGAAAAACGTCCACTAAGGAAGGATTTTTGGATGTTCACTCTCATCGACCAACCCAAACTATTAATGTTAGCAGAATGATATTTTGGGGATATGTTTGTTGTGTGTCGAAAACGTCTACTAAGGAGGGATTTTTGGATATTCAGGTTCTAAAGGAGTGTTAACGGGGTTAAACCTGCATTTCATTGAATAACTATATGAAACGACTATGACGCGAGTGAAGCGAGGCCAAAAATGAGATGGTGTGTGTCTGTGTATTACTCTATCACGCAAGTACCACTGGTCCGATTTACATGAATTTTACATGGAAGTAGCTGATTTACCTGGTTAACATATAGGTTACTTTTGATTTCAATACTTTGCACTATTTAAAGATGGCGACCATTTTAGTGACGTCACTACACCCTTTGGTTTCAAACTTTCATATTTCCATTTCAAATAAAAAGAGAACGCTGAGAGATAGCAAACTTTTGATGGCATATACGAGGTTTAAAATTACTTTTCCTATCCGAAAGGTATCTCCAACCGTTAGCGAGTAAAACCTAAATTTGTGCTATAAAACACGGTCAACGCCGAGCCGTGTAGTTGGACAAAATGTTCCATCCTTAATCTCCCTCTGCGCAGCACCTCGCCTATCCCCTGTTTTAATTGTCACCTTCACATTTTATTATATTTATGACGCGTAGCGAAGCACGGGTACGTCAGCTAGTATATAATAAAAATGAAAGTTTGTCTGTTTTTCTGACTTTCCACGGAAATTTGCGATATTTGCGCGTTTCAGACTGTTTTATGACGGATGCGCGCAAAAATAATTTTTTGTCTGTGTGTCTGTGGACGACTTGTTTGAGTCCTTATAACTTGAGAACGGCTGGGTGGATCAACGTAAAATTTGATACAGATATCCATCATAGGCACCATACTAATCATTGATGTTACTCTTCTCCGTACCTCTCATAAAAGGGGACCTACCCCTTAAAATACATGCTGATATAAGCGTAGAAGGACGAGACAAAGCTTATTTTCAACCCCTCAATGTGAGAAACAAAACTCGGAAAACCACATTTTAAGGCCCTCAAACCAACAGTTTTTGAGATATTCCCAGAAAACTAATTTCATTTAATAATCTATGAAAGAATGCAAGCCGGTAACCATGGCAACGGAATCTCATAGGACCATCTCTTTCTGTAAGACGCAATGCAATTCCATTTATTACATTACTGTGAAGTTTGCAAACGGCTATAAGGTTATCACGGAACCAAACTAAGCTGTAAAATTCATCAATACGTATAATGTGCTTAAGGGGGTCAAGGGGTACACTAGAATTTATTCACCCGATTTTCACGTGCGCGTGTGGTACGGAAGGTCTTCTATATCCCTATCCCTATATTGTATTTATTAGTATCATTATTAATATTATAATTATATTATGGTATACAACGACGAGACAAAGCTCATTTTTTAGCCCCTCGGTGGCAGAAACAAAACTCTAGGGTTCCCGAAAACTACATTTTAATGCTCTAAATCCAACAGTTTCTGAGATATTCCCTGAAAACTAATTGCATTTAATGAACTAATGAAGGAATGCAAGCCGGCAACAATGACAACAGGTTCTCAAGAGAAGACATCCAAATTTCCATCTATTTCTGTACAAAGCAATGCCACTCCACTTATTACATTTCTGTGAAAGTTTTCGAATGGCTATAAGGTTATAACGGAACCAACTTAGACTGTAAAATTCATCAATGCACATAAGGGGGTCAAGGGGTACCCTAGAATTTTTATACGTGATTTACCCGTGTGATATGTCGTACAGAATTATATCTCCGAACAGCAGCATTATTTTCAAAAATTCCTGAATTGAAACAGTACTTTTTGCGGCTATTAGGAATTTGGGCCATTAGAGGCTAAAAAACCTGAATATTCATGCACCACAAGCCTTTATAATTTGTTAAAGGTGTCTTCCTGTGGATGGGGTCTTTACACAACCGTGAGGGTCAGTCTTTATGTGAGGTGTATTGCGTTTCGTCTAGGAGGTTTTCAAATTTGTTTTCACGTCAGGAAGTACACCTTAGGTGAATTTAGATTGAGCACATTCACTTTTTTTTCGACAAATGGGTTCATCGTAAGGATATTTTTTTTGATACCGTGTGGTTGATATATCCATATTCGGACATCTGGGTGATATGTTGTACGTTGGTTGGTTCCTCAGTTTAGAAGCTGCGACAACGCGTTCACGTAGCCTCGTGTACTTTGAGTGTGTGTAGAATCTGTCTGATGACCAGTGTTAATTGTGATGGCTGTATTAGTGTGTGTTATCTGTATTTCAGGTAAGGACTGCAGACGATCAATTTCCAGTAGTTACTACTTTTGCTACCAAATGCTACCGTCAACGACACCTAGCTGTGACTTGGCTACTAGATGGCACCTCAACCGGCACCTGGTGGCAAACTTTGGAACTAATAGAGCGTTCATCAAATCTAACCAACAAATTTAGCTTCACATAATTGTAGTTAGTGGAAGGTTCTATTACATGACATACATCTATGACATGGGACCGCCGGCTTTACTTCCCCTTCGAAGTAAGGCATACTTTCTGTGTATCTTTATGTACGCTTATAGCTCGTGTTCGAATGTTTGGAGCATCCTAAAAATAGGTATCCATGAGAGTCAACACACCAATCATTTATAAATCTCTTCACCGTACTTCTAATAGAATGGTTGGTATAGGAAAAAACTTTTCAAAATACATGCTAAAATAGGCGAAATATAAAAATTATCCTAGAAGGACGACCAAAGCATATGTTGCGCTTCTCAATGTGAGGTACAAAATTCGGGAGTCTATAAAGAGTCTCCGTAAACTATATTTTAAGGCCCTTAAATTAATAGTGTCTGTGATATTCCCAGAAAACTAACTTCGTTCTGATAAACTTATAAAGGAATAACAAGCCCCTAACCATTGCAACAGTAGCTACATTGATAACGTCTTGCTATTAATACCGAAGACCGTTCGAAGAGCGGGTACTTCTGCTAGTTAAATAATCAATATTGAAATATATTTTAAATAATAGGCCTATTATTTACTTAAATGCTTTTCAATTTATTTGTTTTTTACTTGCACGCCACCAATTCAATTAGAATTAAACAAGTAGTTCCGTAAAGAACTATACAGCCTATTTTCATATATCCTGCTCATGTTAATTTCTTCTAACAACATACAAAATTTCAGTTTAATTGCTGTAACAGATTCGTAGATATTGAGAACCGTCTAAATATTTCAGATTGTCGCCAGGTTGGATTTTTATTTTTGTACTATTACATTAAGATTATTGTGTACGTGTGGTATTCAAACTTCAATCGCATGATTAGAACACAAGAAGTAAAAACGAGATTTTAAAATTACGCACAGCAGCCATCTTGTGATTATGCAAACAATTGAAATAAATTAGATGCCAGTGGATCAACATTTGTATAAGCATTTAACGGGCAACGTTTCACAGCACTCGGATAGTTAATTTGCGAGAATCGTCCATTTAAATATTTATACTTCGCGTTGCCGCCATGTTGGATTTGTGCTCACCAGGTTACTGAAAGTCCTATAGGTGAACATATGTTCATAGTCTCTATGAACATAAAAAAATTCAGTTTGGTTGCTGTAAAAGATTCATAGATATTGAGAACAGTCTAAATATTTCGGAAGCTCGCCATTTAGGATTGTTATATGTATAGGCCATAGAATTATGTACCATTCAAGGACAATTATTGCCTAGGTTCATTATTCAAACTTTCACTTCGATCGCATGATTACGACACAAGAAAAAAAACTTAATTAAAAAATTTCGCACAGCCGCCATATTGAGGTTATGTAAACAATTGATTTAAATTAGATGGCAGTGCATTACAATCTGCAAAATCATTTACTGTACCACATTTCACTGCGCTCAGAGAGTTAAATCACGAGAAAAGTCTATTAAAATATTTCAAATTCGCTTGGTCGCCATGTTCGTTTTTTACTTTACAAGTTTATGAAGTATACATAGATAAACTTGTACCAGTACCCTTTATCACCGTACAAAATTGCAGGGTAATATCTGTAATAGTTTCGGAGATATAGAATGTCAGTGAAATATTTCGCACAGCCGCCATTTTGAGGTTATGTAAACAATTGAACTAAATTAGACTCCAGTGCATTACTATGTGTATAAACACTTGCTGTACCTAGTTTCATTACGTTTGGATGGTTAAATCGTGAGAAAAGTCTATTTAAAAGTCTCAACTTCGCTTGGTCGCCATGTTCGTTTTCTACTTTACAAGTTTGTGAAATATACATAGGTAAACTTGGATCAGTACCCTTTATCACCGTACTAAATTGCAGGGTGATATCTGTAATAGTTTCGGAGATATAGAATGTCAGTGAAATATTTTGCACAGCCGGCATTTTGAAGTTATGTAAACAATTGAACTAAATTAGACTCCAGTGCATTACAATGTGTATAAACATTTGCTGTACCAAGTTTCATTACATTTAGGTAGTTAAATCGCGAGAAAAGTCTATTTAAATATCTCAACTTCGCTTGGCCGCCCTGTTGGTTTTGTAGTCACCAGGTTTTTGAAAGTCTCATAGGTGAACTTCTAGTAGTACCCTTTATCACCGTACACAATTTCAGGGCGATATCGGTAATAGTTTCGGAGATATTGAATGCTAGTGAAATATTTCGCACAGCCGCCATTTTGCATTGGTGAGACGTAACAAAATTTGAAGGGCACGGTCGAGGTCGCCGGGAATAGTGCTATGAACATACCGAGTTTCATTGAAATCGCTCCAGCCGTTTAGATTTTATTAGGGGGGGACACACACACGAATCACACACACACACACACACACACACACACACACACGCACACACACACGGACAAAAGGTGATCTCATAAGCCTATTTTTTCAAAATTGAAAATAGGCTAATAAAAATCACGTCTTCCTCATAGCAAATGGAATTGTAAACATTTTAAAATATAATATTCAAAGGATTTTTTCTCGAACTGATTCTGTGTAAAACCGAGTTAAGTTCGATTAATCGACTGATTAACCGATTAAAACATTCGGTTAAAGGATCAACATTTTCAATCGATCGATGGCTCTAATATTTCTGAGTAAGTGTAATTCATAAACATCCCAAATTCACTAAGCCTAAGTGAGCAGGATCAGATGATGATCGCTTGGCGATCGAAACATGTCATCCAAATAAGCACCCCCATTTTTGTACATAAAAGCGTGTTAGTTTGTAATACACATAGGGTATTATTTCTTTCAGGTTTGGGCAGGAAGTTACTTGTTTTCCCACCTAACATAATTACACAATTGATGTTGACCGACTAGAAAGCTTTCTCTGATGGATATAGCCAGCACTGAAAAATTGCTTCTATCACTTCAATTTTATCATCCAAATAACGTCTTATAAATAACCACCTTTTTTATGGCACCGAGTGGTATTATACGTTTATTGTTAATCTGTCAGCCATTTAATGAAGACCAGGATTGTTCTTATGTAGTTGTCAGTGATTCGCAAAAATTAGGAATTACAGTATAATAGTGGAGAGGTGTGAAATGAAGCTTACAGTCGGATGTCACCTCAGTATTCAGAGAAAATCCAAACTTTGGTCAAATATTCAAACACTAGCTGATCATTCCTTACACTAATAAATTGTATAGGACATCAGTGTAATTTCATCAGGCTCAAATTTTTTTATGCGCATAGTAGGCCTACTCAAACTGAAGAAATGTAATTAAATAAATTTCCAAGCATTCTCACACAAACGAAATTGACCTGGTACTTAATATGATATCTAGCGGCTTCGGTGGCGTAGTCGGTACCATGCTGAACTGCTATGCCCAAAATCGTGGGTTCAAACCCGACTGAAGTCATCGGATTTTTAAGAGCGTTAAAATACTTCAGTATGCTTTCCTTCGGAGGGGAAGTAAAGCCAGCGGGCCCTTGTCATAGATTTCTGGCATTTAAAAGAACCTACCACTGAAATTATTGGTAGTGTGTACAAAAATTTGTAGGTTATATTTTTCTATTTAGAAACTTTAGCAGGTTCCAACGTTCGCCACTAGGTATTAGTGACAGTTAGATCTGGTAGCCAAAGTTGGAACTACATGAAATTGAACTTGTTGGGAGCCCGCAGGCGTTCAATCAAAAATACCCAGCTATGGCCATTCGGCCGCAATTCATATATATTGAATATAAATAGTATGTTATGTTATGAAATATCATACGAATAGACTGGTATCGTTAATGAATTGGGCATAATATGATGTTTCATGAACACAAAATCACTTGTTTTTTGTCGAAATATTATGGAATATTTGTTCAATAATAATAATAATAATAATAATAATGATAATAGCAAT
The DNA here is from genome assembly GCA_946902985.2 of Meconema thalassinum. Taxonomy (NCBI): domain Eukaryota; kingdom Metazoa; phylum Arthropoda; class Insecta; order Orthoptera; family Tettigoniidae; genus Meconema; species Meconema thalassinum. The sequence continues at coordinate 351,334,208 of OX336391.1, forward strand.
AATAATCCATACTAATATATAAAAATAAGATGGTGTGTGTCGGTGTGTTACTCAATAACGCAGGAACCACTTGTCCGATTTAAATTAAATTTTGCATGGATGTAGCTGATTTATCTGGTTAACATATAGGCTCCTTTTGATATCGATATTTTGCAGTATTTAAAGATGGCGACCGTTTTAGTGATATCACTACACACGATGGTTTCAAAATTTCTTAATTCCATTTCAAATCAAAAGAGAGCGCTAAGAAATAGCAAACTTTTGATGGCATATACGAGGTTTAAAAATTAATTTTCTATCCGAAAGGTCCTAATCACTTTTTGTGTATCTCTAACGGTTAGCGATTAAATCCTAAATTTGTGCTACAAAACACGGTCAACGCCGAGTGGTTTAGTAACTATATCAAGCTCAATGTTTATCTGCTAGTCTGATATTTATACACATCTACACCGTTTCACCGATCTGAACCAAAATGTGTATACTTACCCTTTGGAACCCTGTGGGTAACAACACTGTCCACTTTGAATTTCGAACAGACCACTCCATTCCCTGCATTTAGGCCCTTTGGCACAAATCCACACCGTTTCACCTATCTAAAACAAAATTCGTATACTTACCCTTTGAAACCCTGCCAGTAACACGGTCTACATTAAATTTTGGACAGACCACTCCATTCCCTGCATGTAGGCCCTATGGCACAAATCTACACCGTATCGCCGATCTGAACTAAAATTTACATATTTAACAAAAAAAAAAAAAAAACAACAACCCCTGGCACTATCCAGCCCATGACGGGCTAAGGCCGACCAAGCGACCGCTGCCCAGCCATTTGGCCTGCATATATTGGGGTGACGCGTGATCAGCGCGTCGGGTCCCCTCGGCCGTTAATCTTGGTATTCGTGATCGGGGCGCTGTCTCACTGTCAGACAGCTACTCAATTGTCCTCACGAGGCTGAGTGCACCCCGTTCCAACCCTCACGTCAGTTTTAAAATCCCTGACGGAGCCGGGGATCGAACCCGGGGCCTCCGGGTGAGAGGCAGGCGCGCTACCCCAACACCACGGGGCCGGCAAAATTTACATATTTACCTTTTGTAACCCGAGGAGTAGCACTATCTGCTTGAAATTTCGGACAGACCACTCCATTCCCTGCATTTAGGCTCTTTGGCAATCTACACCGTTTCACTGATCTGAACCAAATTTTACATAGGCCTACTTACCCTGCAAAACCCGACGAGTAACACTGTCTACTTGAAATTTCGGACAGACAACTCCATTACCTACATTTAGGCCCTTTGGTAAAAATATACATCGTTTCACCGATATGATCAAACTTACTGTACTTACCCTATATAACACAGTGATCATCATGAAAATATTTTGACTCTGTAAAAGTGCGATGGTGTTGGTGCAGCACATTGAGGTTATCAACTGCAATAGGCGTTGGTGCTTTCAAAATTACTTTCATTTATTCCGATCCTTATCCTTGAGTGCTATGTGGTGTGCCCAACTGGTCACGGCAGTCTGGTATCGAACTCAGGGCCTTATCAGAAAAGACCAGGCAAATGGTTATGCCTAAGGTCGAACCAGTGGTCTCTAAGGGGGAGCCATTAGATGGAACCCACAGAGCAATGAGAGGTCTACTGACACATAATAGTCTAGCGTGATTTCACGATTATTTAGGTGCAAATCATAGCAATTGAAAGGAGAAATTGTAAGCAAAATGCAAGGGAATGTACGTTTTCAGTGCATACGAAGTCGAAAGAGGCTAGTATTGAAGTCTGACAAATGACTTTAAAAAGTAGGCGGAGTAGCCCTGGCGCCTACGGAACTATTTCCGTCTAGGGCGGTCAGACAGCTCAAAATTAATGACCCGGGAGTTCACCGGTCGACAACGAGCGAAGCTTTGGCGGGACCAAGCCCACAAGAAATTAATTAATTACAGATAAATGGAGCATTGTAATGCAATGAAACATACACACAGATGAATGTATTCACGGAGGAGTAATTTAGGAGTGGTTTTTCACCTAAAATTACGCCTATTTCTCAAAATGACCGCATTACAACCTAACTCACGCTCGAGAGCATGAATACTTTAACCAACCAGCGGGAAATCCCCACCGTAGCATCCCACGCGCTGAACTAAGGCAATTAATTGTAATTAATTGGCCGAAGCGATCGCCGGCACGCGAATGTTTTTAAAACCTCCACGCCTAGATAAACAAGATGCAGTTGTTATTTCGGCTGAAGACGGAGTATTTCAAGAAGGGAGTCGCTCTCACGTGTCCCGTGAACTATTTTGTGCAAGAAACCAATATAAGGGAAGAGCACCCTACGCCAAGGGTCAGTTATGGTCAGTTATACGTCAGTTGTTGGTTCAGTGGAAAGCAGTTGAAGACGTCAGATGGTCGCTCGAGTTGGAAGTTAGTCCTTTGTCTACAAGCGCTCTGCAGTAAGCACGCCAATTATTAAAATATCAGCGTACCGCCGTTGAAGACAATGGAGGCAAATTGTAAGCTTCATCAGTGATAATGAATTGCATAAAAGGTAACAAAGTGCAGATATTGCTTTATTATCTGACACAGATATAAATTCGCTACAGCGAATAGGAACTGATAATGTTTGGAACAGTTCGTATACCGGAAGGTATTGTCAATTATATGACATCAGCATTAGGAACACTCCAGTGATGGGAGAGTGGAAGTTATTGCCACTTATCCAGGACAGTGAGGTGAACGGGAGTGCAGGGAACTAGGATCGAACATCTATAAAAACGCTACTAGATTTCACGGAGACCAGCGGTTATCATAAGTCATCGCATCTCTGAGGTCAAGCGTAGGTGGAATCCAGATTAAGGATCAACATGTGAAATGATAGATGAAGTGTATAAATTGTGAAATAATAATTTAAAGTGTTAATGTGTTTAATGTTTAATATTCAGTGTTTATCAGTGGTAAAGGCCACTTGTGGTAATATGTGTATCATGTGTAAAAAGTGTGAATCTCAGTGTTGTGTATTGGATATCATGATGGATTAAGTCAAATCGTCATGGTAGAGCTCAGGCGGAGATACTGGTACTTTCCACCCAGAAGGAAACGTGAGTAAACATGCAAATAATAACATTATAATGGCATAGTTCACCATGTAACGATTAATCACTTTGAAATTAAAGAAGTAATAGTCACTTACTGAACGAGTTTTCACCACTCGTCTTGAATAAAGTATGACTTGGAAGGTGATTTGCTTAGGATCATGTAGGTCAAAAATAGTGATGGATCTAAACGTTAAAATAATAATAATAATAATAACTGGGGTCGGCAACCATAAAGTAAGGGCAAAGTTGGCCTAAGTAATGTTCAAATAGTGTCATGTCTAATTTAAGATACTGTCATTTGGTAAACAGTAAAGAATGTAGTGTGGAATATCGCGAATACGAGAGCTTTTCTCAGTGTCAGTGAAATTTTGAATGAATATGTGAAATTAAAGTAAGCCAGTATATTTATACATTTGTGTTAGGAGCTATGTAAAGCTTTGGCTTAAATAATATAACAGGAAGAACGCAGGTACCTTGATAATGGAGTCATACATGTGAAATATTGTTTAGCCGCATATAGCGTGCAGATTAACGTAGAATCCAGTGATTTACGTAAGATAAGCACGGGAAAGACTAGTATAGCTTGCGCGTGAGGTGAAAATTGGCTTAATCTTCGAGAAGTATCGCCTTTGTGCATACTGTATGTGTTACGCAGCGATTTGGATAGATTCTGTCTATTGCCAACGCTTGCATTGAATTATAGCCACTATGGACGCCCAGCGAGGCGCGGTGAGCATTTTTACTTATGGTCTGCCCGAGAGGTAGAATCATATTCGTCGACGAGGAACGTGGTTCCCATATATATGTAAATGACAGCTGCTGATGATAACCATGGGGTTTCATTATGATGCGCGTCTTTAAAGCCACAAGTAATCACCTTAGAACGGCAATGCTATCATTAGAATTCCACCCCTGCCATGAATGTTTAATAGGAGCCATTTGTGCCCAAATACACTGTAAAGTTAGGTGTTAATTAATTAAATGACTCAATTACTTAGGACTATGCCTAGCGGATCTTTATTGTTATATAATTGTAAACAAATGTGGCCTTGACGGTAGAGAGAGACAGGAAATGTAGACCATTTCCGTGGCAGCCATCTTGGAGAGCTGTCTGGAACTAATTTTATGACCTGCTGAGGGGAGGGAGGTCGCTCGACCGATCCCTTGTCAATTACAGTCACAATAGGACACTGAGAGGTCTCGGTATTCAATAATGCAATTAAAATATGAGTATTTTAGTGATGCAAATGGAATTAAGTGGTGTATGGCAACTCACATATGTGGTTGAACCATAGAAATCAGATGATATTTGGCGAAGTTATCCTCTGAGGGGGAAAGCTGAACCAAAATAATGTAGGCATCTTCTTTAAAGTGCATTTTGCCAGTTTATGCTAATTTAGGAAAAACGGGTATGTGTTTTTCCCAGAACATGACACAGTTGTATCTATAATAAGTCCGACAAGACCCTGATAATCGTTATATGGTGAAACTATAAATATTCTATCCATGTTTATGTTTATTTTATGATTAAGAAGCATGACTCATTTTCCTAGAGCGTTCATAGGGATGGAAAGAAGGAAGATGATTCGCACGACACAACAAAATAGTTGCTAATAAATGTAGGAAACATTGAAGTAATGCTAATTAAAGTAAATGTCGTAGGAGACGGAATAATGTCTTAGAATTCATGTTTATGTGCCATGTGGTTTTTGTGTCAAGATATTTCCATTAAATAAAATTGTGTCACATGACGAACACTATGAAAACCTTGTAATCTGAACTATTATTGACAGGATATTAGAAGTAGGTTTGAGTGCATTGTAGCGCTATTTTTTAAGGGGAAGGCTCACAGAATAACCCTATTTATTTGTGGGAATTAATTGTAATTTGTCCTTTGTTTTGTATTTGTTGTACAGCCATGATTTTAGACCAGTAAATATTTTATTCATAGGAATGTTGTGTATTTCCTGTAGAGTAGTTGCCTGGTAGACTCAAATCCTGAACATGTGGTCGTATTGTGGGCAGGAACGTCCCATACCTCGAAAGACCGTGAGCTAGTTGGGATACGAACACATGGTCCACATGGTGACAATCGGGTACATGGGGGAGTTGTCTCTGTACTTGGATTGAGTCACAGGTAATTACGTAAGTCGGTCAAGGTATTAATGGTAGAAGCAAATATAGCATAGAATTTAGGACAGAATAGGAAGACCGCATCCCATTTGTTAATAAGCCACCACATTAAAAATAATTGTTAATCCTCCATAAGACATGCTTATATAATTGTAACTTTCATAAACCATAGCCATAGATAACACATATAAAATAACATGACGCTGATATGTGGGGCCAGTTCAAAATACAGGTAACCTCCACTTAAGCATCATGAGCATGGCATAAATAAGCATGTTGACTACCCTAATTTAACATGTCACCCACCTGTGGGCCATGACAGATTAGATTAACATGGTACCCCGTGTGATATGACCATAAAGATTAACATGGCGCCCGTACGTGGTTGGCTTATGGGATTCAGAAAAAAACCATAATAATAGCATGGTTTTCATGGGGAAAACCATAGAAATAACTTTTTTTTCTCAAACTTGGTTTGAGCGATTGTGAGTCTTTCTAGATGATGTTCAGACGTCAGACAAATGTTGTCAGACGGGTACGAGGGTCTATACCCATTCCATAGTTAGTTTGACATTTTATAATATGTTGTTGTTGTTGTCGCGGGATCGGAATCTTTTCTTTCCAATAGAACGCGCCAGTGTCTTCAGCTAGGGCCTACCTGAATCTCAAATTAAGTAGTACAGGATGGCCGGAACGGAAGAAGTACTCAGGTGTATCGCCGAGTTAAGGGAACATTTCGATGTTATAGATGCTAAAAGTAAGGAAGAATCCAAAGCATTTAAAGATGAAATAGCGGATAGGCTAGAGGCCAGTCAAACTGAGGTAAGCCAGATGTTGGCTACAGTCAATACTAGACTAGAGGCTAATCAAGCCGAAATAAATACTAGACTAGAGGCTAGTCAAGCCAGTGTAAACACACAGTTAGAATTAAACCTAGTAGAGGTTAATAAGAAAATGGACGACGTTTAAGAGTCTGTCCAGAGACAGGTAACTAAGAATATTGTTAGCGTGATCTCAGAAATGCAAAATGATAACGAAAAACGCTTTGAGTCTATTGAATTAAAATTAGAAAGCAATTTGCAAATGTGCAGAGAGTCACAGCGTGAAATTAACGATAATTTAAACAGTATGTCCCGGGAGCTTAAAGACATTCAAAGTCAGAATGAAGCTAACACGAAACGTCAGTTAGAACAATTTAACACGTTTACTCAGACCGTGGATCATAGGTTCGAGGATAATGAACTAAAATGGAATACGCGAATGGCAGGTTATGCCAAGGCTGTAGACGAAGCTTTAAAAAAGCAGGACCAGAATATCCTTGACCAATGCAAGGAAATGCAGGAAATAAAGACGTCTGATCGAGATAATAAGGAAATAATGTCTAATATGAAGATACAAGTTGGAAAAGTGCAGAAAGAGTTGGAAAACACTCAGAATGACTTAGCAGTTCTCCATAAAAGACAGTACAAAGACCAAGGAGAAATCACAAAAATAAGGACTGAAATATCTCATATACAAGGTCACATTCAACGGGAAGTTACAGGCTTACGCGAAGAGTTAGAGCTTCGAGAAGGCTTAAAGACTGAAGCCAGTGATAAGACTCTTGCCGAAGTAAGAGAAAGTCTAGCAGGGGAAATTATCCACCTGAAGGAAAACCTTAAGGATAATAAAGAAAAGGTATTTTCTATGGCAGAAAGAAACCGAGATCGCCTCGAGAAAATAGAACGAGAGGTATTAGCTCGTTTGGAAGGGACTGAAAACAGGCACAGCCAGTTAGAAACGAGAATGATAGCGCAGGAAGAATCCATGTTGCGAAATCCTAGGTCTAGCGAAGGAAGTATAGACGAGAATAGGAGGAATAAATGGGCAGAGATAGAAATACAGCCCACTCCAAAGAATGCAGCAATGCCAAGTGACAGCCCGTATGCCACACCTGGTATGCCAATGGCTATGTCAACACCGCAGGAAAATGCTGTACAGAACCAAATAGTCACAGTTATAAGGGCTAGTGATGAAAAACCAAAGAAATACTCTGGGAGTAATTCTAATATGACGCCCAAGTACTGGCTTAAAGAAGTTTCCGAGTACTTGAATGATGCGAAAGTACCGCCAGAGCGCAGGTTGAGAGCGATTGAAAAACTCACCGAAGGAGAGTGTGCTCTATGGTTTAGAAGTTTTAGGTACACGTTCGACACCGTTGAGGAATTTCGCCAAGCATTTTTAAGCAGGTATTGGAACGCGAGCGTACAACAAAACCTCAGACTGGACTTGTATTCCAGGCGTTACAGTACTAGTAACCCGACCAAGTACGGAGAGTTTTTTGTGAACCAATTATGCCGTTTTCGCGAGCTCGACGAAGGACTCAGAGAGTCAGACTTATGCATAGCAATAGATAAGCAGCTGCCGTATGAAGTGCAGCGCCTGCTAATCTCAGCAAACGCAAAAACTGCAATCGATATGGAGGAGGTGCTGAGACAACTTGATTTAACCACAGTGCAGCACGCAAGACAAAGCCGACATGTGGAACAAGTTAATATGACGAATACGCCGATCGAGCCAACGAAGGTGCAGACGAAATGCAAGTCTACAAGCACCGAAACAGAAAAATCCGACTGGCAGCGCGAAGGACGCGAAAACCAAAATTGGAGGCCAGCGTATCGAGGAGGTTCGAACCGTGGTAACCGAGGAAGGAAAAACTGGAATCAGCGTGGTACCAGAGACCAGCAGCTGGATAACAGAAGAAATTACGGCCGAAATGGGAATAACCAAGGATGGAGATCCCAAGAGCAGAGTCGTGGGTTCGATGAAGAGGCGGAAGAACGCTATCATGCATCTTTAAGATACATGGAAGAGCGCGGAGATGATCCAAGACAATCGCGAGTTCACTGGGATGAAGCGATTCGAAATAGAAGGTCACCCGACATATATCAAAATGATGATGGTGCCAAAAGTCTGGAACTTCAACAGCATGAAGACAGGCAGAAGAACTCCACAAAGAATGGAGCAATTGAAAAAAAAACCACCAATTTTAAATGACCAGAGAGAGATAGGTTCAGGATGGAATACAGTAAATGTTATTAACTGGATTGCCAAACCTGAGGAGCTTATCGAAGACCTCGATGAAAGAACGGTCAATGTAAGAAGGGAACTACCTATTATTATTGTAAACATTGCGGGAACGAAAGTAAGAAGTTTCATCGATACAGGATCAACAGTGAGTTTGATAACCCAGGCATTATACAATGAAATCCAGAGTAAAATCCACGTATTGAAAATACCCATTTCAAGCGTGAAAATAAAAGGTGTCATACCAGACAAAGTTATGATATGCAGATACCAAGTATTTTTAGATCTGCAGATAGGGAACTCTACATTCTCACAGAGCTTCCTACTTGTAAATAAGCTGCCATATAACCTTATTGTTGGGATGGATTTCATAAGAGAGTATAAAGTTATTATAGATCTCTCGCAAGACATTGTAATGTTTCGCGCAAGTGAGGGAAAGGAAGACTTAGAACTCTCATTAAGGCATAATGAAGCGAGACAAGAAGAATACGTATGGCATACATACGGAGATATGACTGGGGAGGCAGTGTCGACAATAGAAGATATTGAGGAAGAGTTGGCAACACTGGCCGCAGACATTGAAAAAGATCTCGAACCAAAATTTGAAGAATGCCTGGAAGAGAAGATTGAGGAAGCTAAATTTGGTCCAGAATATAAGAAAATGCTAAGGGAACTGCTATTCGAGTATAAAGGAGTCTTCGATTCGAGACCTGGCCGGATCAAGAATTTCCAGTATGCGTTTCAAGTCAGCGATTGGACGCCATTCAAACAGAAGCCGTATCCTGTAGCTGAGAAACATTATTTAAAGGTCAAAGAAGCGATACAAGAAATGCTAGAAGCAGGCGTCATTGTAAAGACAGCCACACCTTATGTCAGCCCACTGGTAGTTGTACCGAAACAGGATGGAAGTGTGAGGATATGCCTGGACCTACGAAATTTGAATTCCAAGGTTATACCGGAATTTGATACAGTTCCACCCATTAAGGAGGTACTCAGAAGGTTCAAAGGAAAGACTGTATTCTCAAATCTTGATCTCACGGCAAGTTTTCACCATCTTGCTCTGGAAGAGAAAACAAGTCTGTTAACCGGATTTTTATTTGACCAGCACACGTACTCCTACGTCCGTCTTCCATTTGGATTAAAAACAGCAGGTTCAGCGTTGATACGAGCGCTAGATAGGAACCTATCCGAAGAAGTAAAAGCTACAACCATATGCTACGTAGATGATATACTACTGACCTCTGAAACAGTTGAAGAACATGTCAGAGATCTACGCAAGTTGTTATATGACCTAAGTCAGGCTAACTTCAAGGTCAATATAAAGAAGTCTAACTTTGCTCAGAGAGAAGTTAAATTTCTAGGTCATGTAATCGATGCACAAGGAGTCAGGCCTAATCCGGGAAAACTGGAAGTCATAAAACGTTTCCCGAGACCAACGAAGGTGAAGAACGTCAGGCAATATCTGGGCGTTATTGGATTCTTTTCGAACCATTGTCCGAAGTACACCGAGACTGTAGCACCACTCCAAGACTTACTTAAAAAGGGAGGAAGATGGCGATGGACGGAGCAATGCGAGGAAGCCTTCGTGAAATCTAAACAGATGCTGTTAGATTATGTGAAATTGGGATATCCTGACTACACTCAGAAATTTATCATCCAGACTGACGCATCCTTCGTAGGCATTGGAGCTATGTTGTATCAGGAAAATAAGGACAGGCCAGAGGAGAGAACTTATATCGCATTCATCAGTAGAAGGTTGAGGCCTAATGAAAAGAATTATACGGTCACGGAGATCGAATTACTTGCGATACTGTATGCATTACAGTACTGGCACAAGCTGATTTATGGTTTTAGAATTATTTTGAGAACAGACCATAAAGCCCTAACGTTCCTGCTGAAAACTGACTTGTCGAGTCAAAGACTGACAAGGTGGTCCCTGTACATACAACAATTTCAAGTGGAAATAGAATATTGCCCGGGGAAGGACAATATCATACCTGATTTGCTAAGCAGATACCCTACAGCAGAGGAAGAAGAAACTCTAGCTATTGAAATAGAAGATAGAGATCAGAAGACCTTAGATGATCTGAGGAACATCACCGTTTTTCAACGTGAAGATCCCTGGATACGGTTGATGATAAATTACTTCGAGGGAAAGCTGAATAGAGGAACCCCGATGTATATGGAAGCTGAAGCACTTTCAACGGAATATCTATGGTTTAACCAGATGCTACATAAATGGAGCGACTCTGACCACACAAAACCTAGGATTGTTGTACCACCAGCATTGCAGAGAAGGCTAGTTTGGCTAGCACACCGAGCTTTTGGACATTCAGGTGTAGATAAGACTGTTGCCCTGCTTAAAGAGGCGTTTATTTGGCCTAAACTTAGAGAAACAGTCAGAAATACTATCAGGACATGTGATATGTGCCAACGAGTAAAGCCTAACTCGTACTTAATGAGGCAGAAACCTATACCACTCTTACCAGAGAAGCCATGTCAGCTCCTGGCGCTGGACAACTTTGGGCCCCTGCCTAGAGCTAGAAGAGGAAATAAACACATCCTAGTTGTACTAGACGTGTTTTCCAAAATGGTAGTCCTGTGTCCAATTCAGAAAACCAGTACAAAACAAGTACTTAAGAGGCTGAAGGAAAGAATCATTCCTATATTAGGACAGCCAGAAAACATCTTATCGGATCACGGAAGCTGTTTTACCAGCGTAGAATTTCGCAGGGAGTTGGAAAATCTGGGCATAAGACAGATTTTGTCCACGATTAGGCACCCGGAGTCGAACTCAGCTGAGAGAGTTATGAGGGAGGTGCAAAAATACATGAAGATATACTGCTCTACTGAGAATTGGAAATGGATTGACGTGCTTGAGATTATTGAATATTGTATCAACAATACTGTGCACGAAGCTACAGGAGAGGTGCCAGTGAGCCTACATCTCGACAGAAGACCCGAGAGGCCATGGAATAATGTCATCCAGACACCCGTCGATGCACAACTTGGACGTGAGTTGAGAATCCAGAGGACGTTCGAGTATCTCAAGAAACAAGCAGATAAACGACAGCGGAGAAACAGGAGGAAACGCTATCATAGACCGCTACTCGTGGGAGAATACGTCTTATTGAAAAAACCCGCCAGTTCAGATCCAGAGAGCAGGAAATATAAAAAATTCCAGCACGCTTATCTCGGACCCTACCTGATTATAAGGGATCTGCAGAATAACGCATATCGGATTAAAGATGAGGCAACAGGTAGAGAAGTTGTGGTAAATGCAGCAAATCTGAAGTTATATAGTCCACCAGAAGACTACGAAGCGAGAGAAGAGCAAGCTACACACATCCAAGTGAACGAGGAATCATTACGTATGCACGGAGAGGTTCTGGAGAAAAGCTTGCAGGCTCGAGAAGGGTCGAAGAAAAGAAAACAGCTCGCCAGCCCAGCGGACACGAGGGGAGAGTGCAGCTGTCGACTGCAGGAGTTTTACGACCAGTTGAAGGGAGCCGCTGTGGAGTTAGAGGAGATGAATGAACAATTGAGACAGGAAAACGAAAGTCTACGAGACAGCAGACAAGAGTGGAGTGGGAAAACGTGAAAGCCCATTGCCAAGAGCAATGACCGCTTAAAGCAAACACTGCAAGGAGTTGATACCAGCTGATAGGCCCGAAAAATTCACTTATGAAATGAATTTTTCGAACTTAGCAGGAGAAAGATGTGCCCAACTGGTCACGACAGTCTGGTATCGAACTCAGGGCCTTATCAGAAAAGACCAGGCAAATGGTTATGCCTAAGGTCGAACCAGTGGTCTCTAAGGGGGAGCCATTAGATGGAACCCACAGAGCAATGAGAGGTCTACTGACACATAATAGTCTAGCGTGATTTCACGATTATTTAGGTGCAAATCATAGCAATTGAAAGGAGAAATTGTAAGCAAAATGCAAGGGAATGTACGTTTTCAGTGCATACGAAGTCGAAAGAGGCTAGTATTGAAGTCTGACAAATGACTTTAAAAAGTAGGCGGAGTAGCCCTGGCGCCTACGGAACTATTTCCGTCTAGGGCGGTCAGACAGCTCAAAATTAATGACCCGGGAGTTCACCGGTCGACAACGAGCGAAGCTTTGGCGGGACCAAGCCCACAAGAAATTAATTAATTACAGATAAATGGAGCATTGTAATGCAATGAAACATACACACAGATGAATGTATTCACGGAGGAGTAATTTAGGAGTGGTTTTTCACCTAAAATTACGCCTATTTCTCAAAATGACCGCACTACAACCTAACTCACGCTCGAGAGCATGAATACTTTAACCAACCAGCGGGAAATCCCCACCGTAGCATCCCACGCGCTGAACTAAGGCAATTAATTGTAATTAATTGGCCGAAGCGATCGCCGGCACGCGAATGTTTTTAAAACCTCCACGCCTAGATAAACAAGATGCAGTTGTTATTTCGGCTGAAGACGGAGTATTTCAAGAAGGGAGTCGCTCTCACGTGTCCCGTGAACTATTTTGTGCAAGAAACCAATATAAGGGAAGAGCACCCTACGCCAAGGGTCAGTTATGGTCAGTTATACGTCAGTTGTTGGTTCAGTGGAAAGCAGTTGAAGACGTCAGATGGTCGCTCGAGTTGGAAGTTAGTCCTTTGTCTACAAGCGCTCTGCAGTAAGCACGCCAATTATTAAAATATCAGCGTACCGCCGTTGAAGACAATGGAGGCAAATTGTAAGCTTCATCAGTGATAATGAAGTGCATAAAAGGTAACAAAGTGCAGATATTGCTTTATTATCTGACACAGATATAAATTCGCTACAGCGAATAGGAACTGATAATGTTTGGAACAGTTCGTATACCGGAAGGTATTGTCAATTATATGACATCAGCATTAGGAACACTCCAGTGATGGGAGAGTGGAAGTTATTGCCACTTATCCAGGACAGTGAGGTGAACGGGAGTGCAGGGAACTAGGATCGAACATCTATAAAAACGCTACTAGATTTCACGGAGACCAGCGGTTATCATAAGTCATCGCATCTCTGAGGTCAAGCGTAGGTGGAATCCAGATTAAGGATCAACATGTGAAATGATAGATGAAGTGTATAAATTGTGAAATAATAATTTAAAGTGTTAATGTGTTTAATGTTTAATATTCAGTGTTTATCAGTGGTAAAGGCCACTTGTGGTAATATGTGTATCATGTGTAAAAAGTGTGAATCTCAGTGCTGTGTATTGGATATCATGATGGATTAAGTCAAATCGTCATGGTAGAGCTCAGGCGGAGATACTGGTACTTTCCACCCAGAAGGAAACGTGAGTAAACATGCAAATAATAACATTATAATGGCATAGTTCACCATGTAACGATTAATCACTTTGAAATTAAAGAAGTAATAGTCACTTACTGAACGAGTTTTCACCACTCGTCTTGAATAAAGTATGACTTGGAAGGTGATTTGCTTAGGATCATGTAGGTCAAAAATAGTGATGGATCTAAACGTTAAAATAATAATAATAATAATAACTGGGGTCGGCAACCATAAAGTAAGGGCAAAGTTGGCCTAAGTAATGTTCAAATAGTGTCATGTCTAATTTAAGATACTGTCATTTGGTAAACAGTAAAGAATGTAGTGTGGAATATCGCGAATACGAGAGCTTTTCTCAGTGTCAGTGAAATTTTGAATGAATATGTGAAATTAAAGTAAGCCAGTATATTTATACATTTGTGTTAGGAGCTATGTAAAGCTTTGGCTTAAATAATATAACAGGAAGAACGCAGGTACCTTGATAATGGAGTCATATATGTGAAATATTGTTTAGCCGCATATAGCGTGCAGATTAACGTAGAATCCAGTGATTTACGTAAGATAAGCACGGGAAAGACTAGTATAGCTTGCGCGTGAGGTGAAAATTGGCTTAATCTTCGAGAAGTATCGCCTTTGTGCATACTGTATGTGTTACGCAGCGATTTGGATAGATTCTGTCTATTGCCAACGCTTGCATTGAATTATAGCCACTATGGACGCCCAGCGAGGCGCGGTGAGCATTTTTACTTATGGTCTGCCCGAGAGGTAGAATCATATTCGTCGACGAGGAACGTGGTTCCCATATATATGTAAATGACAGCTGCTGATGATAACCATGGGGTTTCATTATGATGCGCGTCTTTAAAGCCACAAGTAATCACCTTAGAACGGCAATGCTATCATTAGAATTCCACCCCTGCCATGAATGTTTAATAGGAGCCATTTGAGCCCAAATACACTGTAAAGTTAGGTGTTAATTAATTAAATGACTCAATTACTTAGGACTATGCCTAGCGGATCTTTATTGTTATATAATTGTAAACAAATGTGGCCTTGACGGTAGAGAGAGACAGGAAATGTAGACCATTTCCGTGGCAGCCATCTTGGAGAGCTGTCTGGAACTAATTTTATGACCTGCTGAGGGGAGGGAGGTCGCTCGACCGATCCCTTGTCAATTACAGTCACAATAGGACACTGAGAGGTCTCGGTATTCAATAATGCAATTAAAATATGAGTATTTTAGTGATGCAAATGGAATTAAGTGGTGTATGGCAACTCACATATGTGGTTGAACCATAGAAATCAGATGATATTTGGCAAAGTTATCCTCTGAGGGGGAAAGCTGAACCAAAATAATGTAGGCATCTTCTTTAAAGTGCATTTTGCCAGTTTATGCTAATTTAGGAAAAACGGGTATGTGTTTTTCCCAGAACATGACACAGTTGTATCTATAATAAGTCCGACAAGACCCAGATAATCGTTATATGGTGAAACTATAAATATTCTATCCATGTTTATGTTTATTTTATGATTAAGAAGCATGACTCATTTTCCTAGAGCGTTCATAGGGATGGAAAGAAGGAAGATGATTCGCACGACACAACAAAATAGTTGCTAATAAATGTAGGAAACATTGAAGTAATGCTAATTAAAGTAAATGTCGTAGGAGACGGAATAATGTCTTAGAATTCATGTTTATGTGACATGTGGTTTTTGTGTCAAGATATTTCCATTAAATAAAATTGTGTCACATGACGAACACTATGAAAACCTTGTAATCTGAACTATTATTGACAGGATATTAGAAGTAGGTTTGAGTGCATTGTAGCGCTATTTTTTAAGGGGAAGGCTCACAGAATAACCCTATTTATTTGTGGGAATTAATTGTAATTTGTCCTTTGTTTTGTATTTGTTGTACAGCCATGATTTTAGACCAGTAAATATTTTATTCATAGGAATGTTGTGTATTTCCTGTAGAGTAGTTGCCTGGTAGACTCAAATCCTGAACATGTGGTCGTATTGTGGGCAGGAACGTCCCATACCTCGAAAGACCGTGAGCTAGTTGGGATACGAACACATGGTCCACATGGTGACAATCGGGTACAGTGGCGATAAGTGGCACTATTGATACCTCAGGAGCACGGGACAGCCGAAGATTTCCAAAGTGCTCTTATTATTTTCCTACTGTACCCGCTTAGCGGAGGATGTTTAGTTAGTACTTGGCTGAGCTACTCCGGTATCGGGGCGCGTTACGTTCCCTCCACCACTGACCTCACATCCGATATGTTAACACAATCAGGTTAACAAGATTTAGGAAAAACTCAACATTACAGTTATAAATTATTTATTCATTAAAAGAAATAATCAACTCAAAAATATATCAAAAATCAAGATCACTTGGCATTGTCTCTTCAAATGTCAATCATAAAAATCACTATTTAAAAATCATCAAAATTCACTATAATGTCATTTCATTGTTCCGTGAAGTTTTTGAATACTCTGTCTTGCTTAATTTATCACTTCCATAAACTATACAACTATTTAAGTTTTATTCTACCCAGGCGTCGAGTGCGCCTATCATTTTAGTCATCTAATTCGTCCAAGGCTTTGGATATTTACATTTTTCTTTATTTACCCTTTAGGGTTCCCTTTATTCGTTATATTTATTAAGTTATTTTGGTCTTAATAACAACTCTTCACAAAGCCTTAGGTTATAAAATACAATACAATACTTTTCAAAAATTGCCGTGTCTATCGATCGAACCCTTAATCATCCAGTTACCATCCATGCACCTAGGCGATTTGCTTTGTGTTGTACTGTGCACCATGTTGTTTTTATAATGGGATCCTTATTTATAACAAAACTTCAATAGTTCTTAACCCGTTAAATTATTATTTATGAAAGAAGGAATTTCTTTTACCAACAATTAAATATTTGACAAAATCCGTCAAATTTTTACATAACATTTCGGAAATAGGCTCGGGACGATTTCTTTGATTCCCGCCTAATAATTCTACAATCAGATTAAGCTTGCACCTTTTATTAAAACTTTATCATTTTTATGTAGCAGTTTCCCTTTTAAACCAGTCTCTGCTAAACCTCACTTGACTACGGAACTCATTAAGATGTCTCTCCTTCTCCCTCGCAAGAGGCAAGGTCACGCACAGAAGGCTGTCCCCCTCTTCCATTGGTACTTTAAAACGAGATTTATGATGGCTCGCCGGCCCTTCTTGCTTTACGCTAGTGTTACTATTCGACCACATGATTTCCAAGATTTAAAATTCATTTTACAACGGATATTTGTTCCGTATTTTATTTATTATTATTATTAACCTTTCGTTCCCAGGATATTAGTGTTTAATTCGGATAGGCTGTACTGTAGTTAATTATTACAACTTCTTACGACGCTTATAACACAACTCTATGATGCCTCCTTACAACAATGCCTTTTCACAACAATACCTTACTACAACAATGCCAGGCTGGGATCTTTATCCTACAGCGGGACTTTCATAACACTATTACATACGACGCTTCATTAGGCAATAACTCGGCGGGAATTTACTCATCCATGACATACAATACGAGGCCACTTCATTACAACAATACTTCGGTGGGAAATTTACCTCCACGCATTTCGACGATACTTTCACTACATTTTCCATTTCGCGAATAAATATATCCTGGTTTCACGCACATTATATTCAGCTTGAAACTATATTTTTATTACTCTTATTAGCCCTTACGGTAATACAACTTGCTTGGATAAATTTTTACGATTCATTTACAGTATTATTTATATTGGCACGACTTCGGCCTTCCTATTATTTATTTCACAACCCTGGCCTAATAGCCTTCAAGGTAACATATTCATCCCTGGGTGTTTCGTTCCACCATTTATTTTGGACATTTATAGCTCCATTTTTTATTTTGAGTTCCTAGACACGGGTTTTTAAATATAACATTGTTTTCAAATTGATCCTCATTATTTGTATTATTATTATTTCACATTTTTTTATCATTCCATTATAACGCTCCATTCCTTCATTATTTGTTATCTGGTATACATTTTAACCATTATTATTAACTTATCCCTTCAATTTTTATATTTTTACGGGGCATATTTATTTCATAACTAGGCAACAATTTAAGCCCTTTGAGTTATTGTTTTAATTCCTTCTTTCAAATTCGTTTATTGATCATATTTTCACTATCGGGTTTCCATTTCTTTATCTTTACTGATCGCAGCAATGCTTTATTTTCACCGAGGCGATCCTCGTGGTTAACAATTATCATTCTTTCCAACATATCATTTATTTGTACATTCATTTCATCAATGAATCAATCGTTAAACTCCCTAGTTGACGACCAATTCTATTGATATCAGTACACAGTACAACAGCAAATATTAATGAAATTTCATTAACTCACCCGTGGAATGACTCCATTCTTAGACAGGCTCACCCATCCAATTACATCTAATTATTCTTCATGGCACTACTTTTCGTGCATTGCACATCACTCTGATATAATTCACTTTGACACATATTTAAACACATTATTTACCCTTATAAAATCACTATATTTAACACAACACAAATATATTTCCCTATATTAAATCACACTGCACTTATTTCCCTATATATATTTACACTGCACTAATTTTTCTGCACCATATCTCAGTGATCTTCTACGTTCCTGTCGGTGATTCATAATTCGACGCCACCTCACCTCTGCTTTGGACGTGTAATAACTCGATCCTTCCCGAACTCCTACGCTGAATGTTAGGCCTTTCTCTATTCCTGTAGGGTTTTATTTCGGCTTCCCGTATTACTGGTCTATAAGCGTTTAAGTGTCCTTAACTAATGTTTTTCGCTTTTTTAATGGTTTTCTTACACCGTGTTCTATTTGTCCGCATTGTTCACTTCTTATAACGTAGCTATACTGATTTGTTCGGGTTTCGAACCTACAACCCTCTTAATTATTTGACGATAGTATTTTCCTTAACCACACGACGTGTTTTACGTTTCTCCTATGGGGATGTCTTTTACTGTGTCTTTGTGAAATATACTGTAGCTTTACTAAAGTTTGTTGACTATGCTACCGCTACTCGAACTCGTGTTTCTTTGACTCGGAGTCCTAGATTCCATTCGAATCTCTGATAGATATTGCCCCTTGACTTCGCTTTACTGTTCATAAAGAATTGTCCATGTTCTCGAACTGTTGACTTTCAACTTCGCGTAATTTATTCATACTAGCCCGCACTTTTGGACTGTATGAATGTTCTTTTACTCGACGCGGCGTAACTTATTCTTGTCGCTATTTTTACTTGATCCAGCGCCAAGCGCTATAGTGATCACTTTGAAACGATTTTTCACGATTTATCGGGCAATAGTGCCATGCACACTTGAACTTTTGTTGAACTTAACCGTGAAATATGCTTGCGTTCCTAAATATTTCTCTTTGAATAACGCTATGATGACCCGTATGTTCCGTTACTGCGAACATGATGTACTGAATAATTTCCTGCTGCGATCCAGCATGTCGCCTTAAACGCGAGCTGGAGTATGACGACCAACACGACCTCTCAAAGGTTCGTTGTAGAACTGAGTAATTACTGACGTGGTCCAGCACATCGCACCCCGCGCTGGCTTACGAACTGGACTGTGTACTGTACCGTTCCTCTGAACTCGCTCTCTATTTACTTGATTCCAAGCAAAATAAACTATTTTAACTTCATCTCCAAATTTATCTTTTAAACCAATCATGGTAACTTCTTGAAAAAATATCCATCTTGAAGCTCGTGTTCCAAATGTTCCAATTATGTAAAGGTTTTCCAGATTCGATCGTGGGGATGTATTAATTTAAATTAAATTAGCTCCTCTTCCTGTGTGGGGGAATATTTTTTATTCCCCTACTCTCCCTTTTGGGCTGGGTGAATTCCCTTTCGTAAACTGCTGACTTTGCTTTCTTGTACCGCGCAATGTTTAATAACTTTTATTGTTCTAAAATTTTCCATTTCCAGAATGAATGACTTAGACGGAGAGTTTTCTTAAAAATTTTGGTTATTTCTGGCTGATTTTAATTAATGTCTTTATTTCCTAGCTCCGCCTTCGCGCGACGTTGTCAATTTCTGGATGAGTTTACACTTTCTCCATGATATCTTGCATCTCTCTCTTACAGTTGGTTCTTCCCCTGGGTCTATTTTTAACTATGTGTAACCCTTTTCTTGCTGACTGTGCGGTGACACACCTTTGCAGCTGCTATATTGCTCCATGCTCCTTTATCAGCTATATGCGTCACTCATATGTGCTCTTAGCTATTAACCCTTTTGGTATCTTAAAAAGCCTTCAAAACTCTTGTATTCTTCTCATAAATGGTTCCTTTCCATCTGAAATGTATTTAGTTCGAACCTTGTACCAACCCTGTTGGGTACACTACGTCGCTATGCGGCAAAAGATGACACTATTGGTCTCTACTTTTCTAACAGCTATGAGTTATAGACCCAAGGTACTGTCTTTTATTTCACTTACTCCTATTTTCTAATCATATTTTTCAATTCATTTGTAAATTACATGTGTCAGTGCTGTAGTTAATAAGTAGCTGTCTTCCTAATCATTATTATCATTATCATTACGTGAAAATGACCTGGATGTTACGTCAGTTATACTGTACTACATATCACTCCCACTACCACCACCGCCACCACCACCACCACCACCACCACCACAAACATTTTTTTTCTGTTAGTTTAAATATCATGTGCCAGTCCGGTAGTGGTATTCATTATCATCCATAAAACAAATAAATCCACCGGGCGAAGCCGGGCACTACTGCTAGTAATAATAAATATAAAGGGTTTTGAATCATTTTTACTAATGCGACTTTTAGACGCGCCAAAGTAACAGAGTTTTGCCCTGAGTCTCAAAGCCTCTAAATGTACGGACACGGTGTTTTCGCATTTTAGCAACTGACTGCGCCGGAATTCTATCTCGGGCATTTTTGCACATCAGCCGAGAACTTGACCGCCGCATCAAGCAGCCATCAAGTACCGTTACCTTTCGATCATTCTTTGGCACTGTTCTTACCCACTATCGTAAATTTACGAACACCTTTGTGAAGTCATTTACCAAGATAGCGGGTTCAAACCCGGCCGAAGCCGTCGGATTTTTTGAGAGCGTTAAAATCCCTCAGTATGCCTTCCTTCCTAGGGAAAGTAAAGCCGGCGGTCCCATATCATAGATTTATGGCATCTTAGAGAACCTTCCACTAATTATACCTGTGTGAAGCTAAATTGGATAGGTTAAGCATGTAAACAACGCTCTTAGGTTGCCAAGAGCCGACTGCGGTGGCGTCTAGTAGCTAAGTTCTGAACTTGGCCTAGTAGTCGTTGACGGTGGTACTTGGCGGCAACAGTAGGAACTATTTGAAAAATTCTAAGTTGCATTCTGTACTAAAAAAAACAGTTAACACACACTAATACAGTCATCACAATTAACACCGGTTATCAGACAAATTCTACACACACCCAAAGTACACGGGGCTACATGACCGCGTTGTCGCTGCCCCTAAACTTATGACCAACCAACCGAAGTCATTTACTATGATGTGCTTATGGCCAGTATTATGCTTGCCTTATGTTAGCCGAAAACTATTGATTCTAATATTTTATAGCCTATATTCAAGATGGCTGTTACCCAAAATATTATTATACCCCTGTGTAATGGACGAGCATGATCTCTTGTCTGGAACTCTTATATTACCACTAATACATTCTTGACAGAGTATTCCTTACTTTTGAGTTAATAGATTTCAAGTTCTATTTAAATACACGCTCAACGATCATGATGGCGAATCAACTACAACAACAATTACAAATATCTCTCGGCGTAACCATTTGCGTTAAATCGTGCTCCACGATCGTGATAAGTAATCATCAACAACTACAACTAGGCCTATAAAATAATAATTGTGTTATTTGTTGCACCTCCCTTTTAACTACTGTGGCTTTTAGAGACGCTGGGGTGCCGGAATTTTGCACCGAGGGGATCTTTAACGTGCTAGTAAATCTACTAACACGGCTCCCTCGCATTTGCGCTCCCTCAAATGCCCACTGACTGCGTCAGGATTCGATCCTTTGACCTTGAGCACAGCAGATGACAACTATAAAAACCCCTCGACCTAACCATTCGAGTTGAATTACGCTCCACGATCGTCATGAAGAACTGCAACTAGTCTGGAGATTAATGGTTCGAATCCTGGTGCTAACAGTGGCTATCCTGAGTATGGTTTTGCTCGTACTTTTAACACTCCCTCCCAGAAAATAAAAAGATATCCTTTTTTAAGTCCCGGATCACCTACCCTATTACCTACTTCAATAATTACCTTCACACTAGCACAGTCACTACAAAACACAGGTTATCAGACAAATTAAACATACACCCAAGTACTCGGGGCTGTTGATCATAACTAGGGCCCGGATGTTGATGCCGTAAAAAAGTTTAAAAAATGCTTTACAATTTTCAAAAATGACTGTAATAAATGTCCTAAAAATTTGAAAAATGCACTATAAAATGGAGAAAATGATCTTATAATAATCAACTCACCAATATTTAAAAAATGGCAATTTGATCAAACTGAAAAGTCAATCAAAATAGATTTCTAGCACTTAACAAATGGTTTATGTTCACTTTAGTCTGAGTTGCACTGCACTACTCATCTCATTCTGATGTTGTCAAATGTAAATGATCAGCGATCATCAGCCGACAAGTTTTTATATCTCAAAAAGCTGCGTTCAACATTAACTGATGTGATTGGAGTGAACTTGAAGTGAGGAAGGTCGTTTGCTGCTAAATCCTCATCAATCCCATCCGTGCAGTAGTTTTCACCTGGAAGAATGTCTGAGATTTTGCATATTGTTTTATACCCGGTGTTTTTGTCCGGCATTTTTTTCAGTTTTGATGCAATACACGCAGAAATTTCGCCACGATTGTTGCTAAGATTAGTTTCCACCCGGTTGATTAAGGAAATGGAATCAATATTTCAATTTATCTTGTATGAGCTACTAACTTCTTCTTAATTCTGAGAGACGTAACTCCCTCATATAAAGCTGTGACATGACTAAATTGGAAAAGAAATTACCTCAAAAGGATGATTTCTCTAAAATAAGACCAAAAAATCTGCCAAACTTAAAAAAATGCTCTTAAAATTGAAAAATAGCAAAAAAATGCAAAAAGATGGCAAAATAAAAATGACATATTTGAAGACGGGGAGGCCCGTCCTGAGTTTTGAGTACTTCAGCATTGTTTCAGACCGCTCAGTAAAAAGATGACATGTCATCAACATCTGGGCCCTAACCATAACGAATAACAACATTATAACAGATACTCAATAAGTTCGCCATCTCTTGATGAATGCAGTATTTTGCATTTGTCAGTTGGCACAGGCTAGAGTAAAAGGTGGCTTTTCACCGATGTCTCAGTCTCACTCATGGCTGTGATTATATGGAAGCTACTGAGGTATGGGTGGTGCTTAGTAATGACATTCAGGGCACAGTCAGTGCCTGTGGATGCTGTGAAAGGTTCTACTCATAGGGTTAGGACTACTGTTCTGACTCAGTGAGGAAAGCAATGGCAAACTACCTCACTCCTCTTCTTGCCTAGAACGCCTCAAAATAGCGCTGCCTTGGGTTTTTGTGGGTATCTACTCACATAACGTAACGGCGGTGCTTTTGAGGATCCGACCAGCCTTCGGGCTGACTACCTAACAACAACTCAATAAGATTAGTGTTGATCCACAGCACTCAGCTGTTCTTGTGGCGGCATCTACCGTGCAGTTGTCCAAGTAAGTCGTTGACTTGCATGCGGCGATGCTACGCTCCTGCTGTCTCCCGTAGAAACTGGAAACTACGTGAGAGCAATGTAGTTCGGCTTCTTGGCGGTAGGTATCGTACAGATTCAGGATTTTCGTTGAAATTATTCCGCGATTTTAAATATTTAACAATAACGACACTAGAACAAAAGGAGCATGATTTACATCGTTCGGGTAACCACGAATAGTTTGTAAGCGTATTTCTGGTATTATGAATCTCGAAGGAAGGATACATTTGTTACAATTTGTGTCCGCCTCATTGCATAGTGGGTAGCATTGTTGGCTGTCACCGCGGTAGCGGGTGTTGACTCCCGGCTCTGCCAAGAAATGAAATTCTGGTCTGAGGGCTTAACGGGGTACACTCAGTCTCGTGAAGCAAAACTGTGAAGAGGGGGGTGGGGGGTGAGGGGGGGGGGGGAGAGGGCGTTCAATTCCTACCTTAGTCACCCTGGTTTTCCGTGGTATTCCACTCTTACTCCAGGCAAATATCGGGATGGTACCTAACTTAAGGCCACGGCCGCTTCCTACCCTACTCCTACCTCAATTACAAATACACACACTAGTACTGACATCAGTGACACAGGATATCAGACAAATTCAACATAAACCCAAGTACACCGCGCTACACTACCACGATGTCTCAAAGCACTTAATCGAATCAACAACAACAACATCATGTAATAAGAGTTATCAAATATAATTGAATGAAACAATGCTTCTTTAAGTTCTCATGCCATGTTGCCAAAATTACACCTAATTGCAAATTATGATGTTAATAATAATAATAATAATAATAATAATAATAATAATAATAATAATAATATCGTATGGCCTCGGTGCTGGGTGCAAGCTTTGTTATTTGACACCCAGAGGGTAGCTTACATGTCGAATTTTGTTGTTCCTTGAAGCACTATGAAAGTCAAGGAGGTTAGATATCTAAGCTCCTTAGCACTGTAGCGCTTTCTAGTAGAGAAATGAGGAACTTTGTGTTGGCGGAAAATCCCGAGATTAATTTTGCCATTATGAACACGGCTTACTGAATGCAAATGGGTTCTTTGACATGCCAACATCGTATGACATGCGTGTCGTATTATTTGCTGCCTTTCAAAAATCTCTTACCACGGCCAGGAGCGAACCTGCATGCTTGGGGTTGGTAGGCCGACACGATAACCACTCACCCACCGTGCCAAGTTATTGAAAACATTTAATGATAGTCCAAAGGAGTGTTAAAGGGGTGAGTTTTTGACATCAAAGTTAATAACTACTAACAAATTACATTGGGTACGAGGGTTGGATGTTATTAACTGATGTGATGGTAATACAAATGAACTTTGTACCTGTTGATACAATGAAAGGGAGAGAGAACTTGTCTTACAGCCTGTGTTATTGTGGTGTCTGGAGCGGTGTACAGTATGCATTTTAATTGAGACTTCGATTGGATAGGAGAAGGCCGAGCCCTTCATTAGGAGTAAAATCACTTCCAGATTGGCTGCACATCGTTTGAATTAATTATTCTCTGTAATATGTAGATCATATTCTGAAGATTCGCATGTAAAGTAGGTAGCTTATATTAGTCACATATTCCAGGGGAGGCCAAAATCGTGTTGAATGTTACTGCTCAACAAGAACACCAGAGAGAAATCACGCCGTGTATTATGAGCAAAGTAACCTATGTATTTCTCACTGAAAAACGACTGGCGCTTAGTTCAGAATCTTAGGATTATAGGGGATGCGTAGCTAGAACGCTGACACCCACAGCCTTAGTTCTAGAAACTGACGTGAGGGCTGGAACGGGGTGCACTCAGCCTCGTGAGGACAATTGAGTAGCTCTCTGACAGATGGCAGCGCCCCGGTCACGAAAACCTAGATTATCGACCGAGGGTAACCGATGTGCTGACCACGTGTCACCCCAATATCTGCATGCCAAATGGCTGGGCAGCGGTCGCTTGGTAGGCGTAGGCCCTTCATGAGCTGTAGTGCCAGGTGTTTTGATTAGTTCTAGGCTACGGAGTGCTACTTCTCATAAATCAACCAGTTACTCACTATTGTTCTTACGATGCTGAGTGTAACCCGTTCCATTCCTCATGTCAGTTATAGAATCACCGACGAATCCGGGAACCTTCTAATGAAAATGCAAGTGGGCTACACCTGCACTATGAGACCGTCTTAAAAAAGTAAAATAGGAAATTATATTTATTCTAACGTTCATTTGGAACACTATAGAACTAACATAGGACTGATTTGATCCAAATCAATCATTATAATATAAAGTTTATTTACCTATTGCGTAACCTGTCTAATGATTAGAAAGCATTGAAGCCTTTTGTCAGTGTTAATTAATTATTATAACTAATAGTATAAAGTATTTTTTCTTCCTTTCCTTCTCCTTCTTCTTCTTCTTCTTCTGATTATTATAAGGCGTGATCAAAAAGTTTTCGTATGTCAACTGTACTGTCCACAATTGGTATGCCAATCAGGCAAAATCGCCGTGACCACCCACTGATGCTCCAGGTTAAAGATCCCCGCGTGGTAAAACATCGTGTCCTGCTGTGTGAAGAAGGCCACAACTGCCTGCTGCACATCCCCGTCCGACAGGAATCGTTGACCAGTAAAGGCCTTTTTAAGGCACCGAAGGCGTGAAAATCGCATGGGGAGAGATCAGGACTGTAGGGCGAATGCTCGAGTGTCTCCCACTTGAGTTGGCGTCCCTCTGCGTTATGGCGCTTGCAGTTTGGGGACGTGCATTAGCATGAAGCAGCAGTACCTGTTGTCGCAGTTTTCCCAGACATTTCGCCTTAATTGCACACCGTAATTTCTCCAGTGTTGCGCAGTATTGCTCCCCAGTGATGAAGACACCAGGTTCCTTGAAATCAATAAGCAAAGGGCCCCGGTAATCAAAGAACAGGGCGAGCATAACCTTTTTAGCGGATGGTTGGCCCTTGAACTTCTTGGGACGAGGGGACGATGGATGACACCAACGACGACGCTTTCGATTTTGGTTTCCAGTGGTAGAGGAGACGCAAGAAAAGCTTGCCGAAGAATGCTGCGCAGATCTTCGACCATGTTCGGGTGATCGGGTGTGCTCGGTAATAGCATACAACGCCCCTCCCACTTCGCGGCAGTAGCTCGCTAGCAGCTGTTGTGAACGGATCGTCAGCCCAGGCTTGGCAGGCTGTAGACCGCTTCTCGGAGGGAGCCGCGTTGTTGAAGAATGGAGTGAACAGTGAGCCCGGGGTATACACAGGAGCCCCGCAATGAGCATTAAAATAAGCCCATTGATATTGGTCTTTGCGCATCGTTGAGCTTCGGCAAGCTTTTCTTGCGTCTGCTGGCGAACGTGGTACCAACACAGCGTTCGTCGCCTGCAACAATGCACTCCAGGAAAGAGTTGCCTTCAACATTGAAACGCATCAGGGGCTGCAGGCAAACAGTCATCCAGTGTGCTCTTTGTTCGCCATTCAACGCCCGGGGAAACGGAAACAATTTGATCAGCCCTCATATTATTATCAGTATATAATTATTATTAGTATTATATACTGTTTTGGTGGCATAGTCGGTAGCATGATGAATGCCAAAGATCGCGGGTTCAAACCCAGCCAAAGGCGTCGGATTTTTTAAGAGCGTTAAAATCCATGAGTTTCCCTTCCTTCTGAGGAGAAGTAGTAAAGCCGGCGGACCCATATCATAGTTTTATGGCATGAAAATGAACCTATCTCTACAATTGGTAGTGTGTAACCAAATTCGTACGTTATATTTCGTTAGAAGCGCTCTAACAAGTTCCAACGTTCGTCGTTAGGTATTAATGGCATCTGGTTGCCAAAGTTGGAACTACTTGAAATTGAACTTGCTCATTCATCTACACTCATTTCATCTCATCGACATGCGACGGTACTTGTAGCTCACCCCATGGGTGTCCACATAGAAGCAGCTACAAACTCTGTCGAGCGGAACATGTCCTCGGACACTTCCGGCACTAAAAGTTTTACGTTAAATAAATAAATAAATAAATAAATAAATAAATAAATATATATAATAATAATTATTGTTACGTGCAATGCCCGTCCCAATGTTTTTAAAAATCCATCTTCCCTATATTCTGGCGTTCCTTGACATTTTGAATCGACCGCCTGGTGACTTGATTCCGTTTGTGAACACGAGATGGCAGCTACTGTCGGACTTCGGGGTTTCTTCACGTGGTTCCTTCTTCTCCGATAGAGTGTGTTGGGGTGCCTTATAACTCATCCTATTCCAGTCATGTTCGAAGGCTATTTATTATATTCTACGTCATGAAACAAAGGACTGTCTATTCATGATACCGCCATATTAATTACTTAATAATGACATTGTTGCTTGATGTGTTAAGCTGTGGTTGGACAATTAAATTAACATGTATGCAATGCTGTTTTTGACGCGCGACTCTCCGCCATCTTGTGGAGTTCATTGTCGTCTAAGAAGCAACTGGCCAGCTGGTGTGACAGAGTATCTCTTCGTGGGCTGGGGGGGGGGGCCTTGTCCCCCAGCTTATACAAAATATGAATACCAATTCTACTAAGAAATTGCCTGTGCTCTTCAGGATATTATTTCTTCGTTTCGCAGTGAAGAATTACGAAATGAAAAGCGCATCTCGATACAGACCAGTGCTTGTGATACCAAAACGAAGCATGTGCTGGGTGGGCCATTTTCAGACAATATAGTGCCGTATTACGTTATTTGGTTTGTGTGTGAATTATTTTATTTTTATTGTGTCTCCACTGTGAAGTTTTAAGGTACGTTTTTAGCCTACTTTCGATTTTTGCAGTAGACTTATGAGATCAACACAGGGCGAAAAAAGTGTGTCTGTCTGTGTGTGTGTATGTGTGTGTGTGAGTCTGTGTGTGTGTATGTGTGTGTGTGAGTCTGTGTGTGTGTGTGTGTGAGTGTGTGTACTCTGAATGTCTGTCCCCCCTATCAATTCGAACACGGTGAATGCGAATTGAACGAAATTTGGTACAAAGATAGCACTAGCAAAGGACACCTCAGTGTCATGTTTTATATCGCCGCCATCTTTACGAAAACTGAATGGCTGCCACTCAAACGTTCAAAACGTAAAATCAAATAACGACTAACCAAATCTTCCGATCTCTACCAAATTTGGTAACAACATACCTTCATATAGGATGCGTCTTGTGACCAAACTAAATGGTCGTCCGCCATACCATTTCAGGATGGCGGCCGTGCGAATTAAGCAAACTTTATAATCCATATCATGGGACCCACCAGTTCCGATTATCGAGCCGAGAATCGTTTTAACTGTTCTAAAGGAAGAGGCTCGTTCGAAATTAAAAGTTTATTTTGTAATACTTTAGTGCAGACGTGATTTTAAAAAGCTGAGCCGATTCAGTAATAAGACAAGATGGCAGCGGATATCTTGTGCCTGACTTATATTTCACTAATTTGAGTATTGCATGCAATATAGCGTACTGATACAAAATAAATAAACTTTGTATGAAATGCTTTATATATAAATAATATACTCCAGTGATGAAATCGTTTAGTATAAATCATTATTTGCTAACAAGTTCTATGTAAGTCATTTTATATAGAACGATATTCGTTGACACAATGAGCTCAGTGGTAGAGCGTTAGCCTATCGCTCAAATGCCTATGGTTCAAACCCGATCAGAGCTAGGTTTTTTGCTTGAAATGTTATATGTTTATTGTTTTGTAATGACTCAGATGTTTTAAAATTAAGCGTTATATTGTGCATATTATGGTGTAAAATTTATATTTAATTAAAACATAATTCGCCAGCAGATTTACTCGAGACATCTAGCTGCCAAAAAGGTAACTGCACGCCTACTTATTAACTTCCAGATTTTATTGAAAAGTTTCTTCTTCTGGCCGCTAGAATGCACTCGCTCTGTTAGAATTATATTGTTCGATATTTCACCACTAGATGTCACGACTAGTCTACGTGGGGCTCCATTGATTACTATACCACTGGCATTCTATGCGCAACGAATTTGAAGAATGACAAGATGATACTACGATACATTTTTACTTTTTATTTTAAAGGGTTTGTAACAGCCTATTTTGCGTTACTTGAAAATGTCATTTGAAGTAAAGAACAAAACGATTTCACATAGTAACTGAATTCAAGCCGTTGGTGTTCAGGTTATTAATTACTACTTTTATTTCAGGCAAATAGCAATCGAAAATATCCACATAGTTTGTATACGCACGTCTCTGTAGGGTCATGGAAAGATTTGTTAATTCAATTAGGGTTGTGAAAGACATGCCTCAACTCAAAGTTGGATGTTGCCCACGGCAGGTCGTATATGTAATAATAATAATAATAATAATAATAATAATAATAATAATAATGTTATTGGTTTTACATCCCTTTTAACTACTGCTGCTTTTAGAGACACCGGGGTGCCGGAATTTTGGCCCGAAGGGGATATTTAACGTGCCAGTAAATGTACTGACACGGCTCCCTCGCATTTGTGCACCCTCAAATGCCAGCTGACTGCGCCAGGATACGAACCTGCAACCTAGGGCCCAGCAAGCGAGAACGTTACCGCTGAGCCACGCAGCCAGTCTGGTCGATTATGTCTCCAGATCCATAACATTCTTGATATACTTCTTATCTTTCTTTCTTCAATGATGGTAGCAGTTTTTATCTAGGTTGTGGCGTTTGGTAGAGGTAAATCTTTTCTAAGGTCTTCAACAGAGAATAGTTCTATTATACCCTTTGATAATAACAACGAGTTATACCTATACTCATACATTTAGGAGAAAGTAGGCTATATGTTCTTTACTATTTATTATATTCTACGTCATGAAACGAAGGACTGTGTATTCATGATACCGCCAAATTAATTACTTAATAATGACATTGTTGCTTGATGTGTTAAGCTGTGGTTGGACAAATAAATTAACATGTATGCAATGCTGTTTTTGACGCGCGACTCTCCGCCATCTTGTGGAGTTCATTGTCGTCTAAGAAGCAACTGGCCAGCTGGTGTGACAGAGTATCTCTTCGTGGGCTGGGGGAGGGGGCCTTGGCTCCCAGCTTATACAAAATATGAATACCAATTCTACTAAGAAATTGCCTGTGCTCTTCAGGATATTATTTCATCGTTTCGCAGTGAAGAAGTACGAAATGAAAAGCGCATCTCGATACAGACCAGTGCTTGTGATACCAAAACGAAGCATGTGCTGGGTGGGCCATTTTCAGGCAATATAGTGCCGTATTACGTTATTTGGTTTGTGTGTGAATTATTTTATTTTTATTGTGTCTCCACTGTGAAGTTTTAAGGTACGTTTTTTTATTTATTTTATTTTGGGAGCTCCAATATGGGCCTTGTATGAATGTTTGATCTTGTGTTTTGTTTCGCCTGGTAGGCCTAAAATTTTGTTATGTTTTAATAATGTTTCCATATCTATATATTTAAAACACTAAGCTGTTTTTTGTACACACGAGATTGTGAAAACGACTTAACCGATTGGCTTCGTAGAGCACTCTAACGAAAGCTCTTGGCCTCGAGATTTGCAGAGTGTCTCTAAAATAAACAAATATATTACGGTATATTTTTAAATTAATATAGAAAATAGCAGAAAACTTTCCCCTCACGCATGCGCACAATCCGCCTGGGGTCATGACAAAATGGCGGTGAGAAGTCCATTAAAATGTAAGTTATTTAATAAGCTTCCATGTAATTGAAAACATACATTAACCAAGTTCTGACAATAAAATATAATAACAGTATGAACGTATACGAATGTGCAACATTGATTTATTTGGATAATGAAATGGATTAGTTCCTTCAGACAGCGGCTTTTGAATATAATGAATAGCTGCGTCTGCTGCTAAACATGAGTGCGCGAGTAGCTATATGGTTGAGACGCCTGACTGTTGTTCCAAGAAGCACCGGTTCGATCCCAGGCCTCGCCAGTATTTTTTATTTTTTTTTACCACTGAAATATTGTTTAATCAAGGAGTATTAGTAAGGTTTTATGTCTGTTAAAGATACATATTTCTACATTCCCTCTAAATACGTTTTATTTCCGTTTTACCATTGCATTGCAGTATGTGATCAAAAGAGCAAACTGTTGCCCGCAGTACGGCGTTTAAATATCTGCAATCAGTTCCTACAACTGACAACAGATGGCAGTACATCGCCCATATAGTTCCAGTAACTGACAGCAGATGGCAGCACCATTGCATCGATATATTAAAAACACAAGACATAGCACGTTTTCACGTGATGGAAAATTATGAAGGAGGGGAATATTTAAGAAGGGAAATGTTGAGGAACATTAACCGACAATTGAATGTGTAGGCTAGGTTGTTTATGTACCTTAATATTGCAATTTCTTCCCAATGCTTCGCTGGTCAAGCTATTAGAGTCCTAGACTAAAAGTTATAATTATGCACCGTCGATATACTCTTAAATTATTAAAGAAAAAAGTAGTTTTCCAGGCACTCGCGCGTGTCCACAATTGCTTTCGCCATGAGAGACACTTGGCAAATATAATTCGTTTGAAGGGCTCCGACATCGTGGTCACTCAGCCCCGTGTACTTGGGTGTGTAGTAGGCTAGGTTGTTTATGTACCTTAATATTGCAATTTCTTCCCAATGCTTCGCTGGTCAAGTTATTAGAGTCCTAGACTAAAAGTTATAATTATGCACCGTCGATATACTCTTAAATTATTAAAGAAAAAAGTAGTTTTCCAGGCACTCGCGAGTGTCCACAATTGCTTTCGCCATGAGAGACACTTGGCAAATATAATTCGTTTGAAGGGCTCCGACATCGTGGTCACTCAGCCCCGTGTACTTGGGTGTGTACGTGTGAAATTTTCTCTGATAACCTGTGTTATTGTGATGGCTGCATTACTGTGTGTATTTGTAATTAAGGTGGTAAATGGCAAGGAGACGGCCAAGGCCTTAAGTTAGGAACCATCCCGGTATTTGCCTTAAGTGGATGGGGGAAACCACGGAAAACCACATCCAAGATTGTCGAGGTGGGAATTAAACCTTCTTCTTCTTAGTTATACCTCAAGAGACTGAATGTGCCCCGTTTTTGCCCTCAGACCAGAATTAAATTTCTTGGCAGAGCAGGAAATGTAACCCGGGTCTCCGGGGCGATAGACAAGAATTGGTGGGCCTCCATGTGTTAATACGATTTTTGACATGCACGGGACATAGAATTCAAAAACTGCCTCCTTTAGGGTGACTGTCGAAGTGAGTATTGAGTATAGGCCTATGGTCATTCCAGTAGTTGGTGAAGTGATTCTATGTTCCCCTTCAAAATGTACTGCCATAACTTATAACAGGTGATGGAAATTGCTTATTTAGAGCAGTTTCGTACTGTTTATAACAAAATGAAGAACGTCATTCTGAGCTGCGTTTTCAAGCTATTGCAAAAAATTTCGCTGGCAGGAACAATTATAAGGAATTTATTTTAAGCGATCAGTCTCATCGCATTCTCCTCACCAACCAACTTGAGTATGACAGTCTCTGGACGGTCATGTTGAACTTCATTGTATAAGACAATTGTTTAATGATTATTTGTTTAGAGTACTGAGTCTAACTACGCAGTTGATTTCGGCAATGGAAGTATTATTTGCCATTTAATATTTAGCGGCTCCGTTATTGCAGGAACTATAGTGTTATCGAATAATACGAAGCCACATTTAAAATCCAATATAAATAGGCCATTTCAGAAACAATTCCAGATATTATGCAGTACAGTGTACTGTAAGGTCTTTGACGATCAAATGTAAACTTTGTTCTACATTGTATTTCTCTTGCGTAAAATCTATGCGTGGTTACTTTGGTCTTTACTGTTGTGAGGGTAAAATTGATCTGCTGGAATATAAAATATTTGCCAAGCTGCAACAATGTAATGATATTAATTTAAAAGTCATTGAACTTATATCCAGTAGTTCAACACATACATCAGCGTTTACAGATTGGATACTGAAGATGAAAGCCAGCTACTTCATTTCCCTATTATTGAATTTTTCAATTCCTTGGAATTAAGTGATTCGCCTCCACATACTCCGAACGTTTGAGCCGTAGTTATGCTCCTTAGAAATCTGAACGTTTCCCAAGGACTCATATTAATATATTAATTGTAAGAAATATGTAAGAAATTGCTTGGATTCGGATATAATAGGTGCAGTAATATTAGGCAGAGAGCTCAAATCCTACGACTTGATTTAACACCTTCCGATAAAACATTTGCAGGTACAGTACATTTTCTTTTAATAGGCAACAATGTCCTATTCGCTCGGCCTACTTTATCACAATCAATCAAGCTCAAAGAGAAACTCTTGAACGTATTGGGCTATTTACCTCATCACGTTTTCAGTCATGACCAGCAGGATAGTGAAGGTACAAAAAAGGTCCTGTGTGGGATGGTAAAGAATAAGAGGCGGAAGGATCCTACGGATTATGTTAGAATGGTGATCAAAAGGGGAAAAGAGATAGAAAATAGGGAAGAACTGAAGAAAATGTGGAAAGAATATTTTGAAGAACTCCTGAACCAAAATGGAAACCACGGCGAGGAGGAAGAAATCGGGGAAGAGGTATAGTAGATGAACTGCAAACAGAAAAGGACTTAACATGGAAAGACGTGGAAGATGCAGTGAGGAAGATGAAAGGAGGGAAGGCACCGGGTGTGGATGAGTTGAGTGTGGAGTTGGTGAGAGCAGCAGGAGAGGTGGGGATACAATGGTTGTACCGACTGATGAAGACAGCATGGAAGGAAAGGAAGACCCCAGAGGGCTGGAAAAAGGGAATAATTGTCCCGATCTTCAAGAAAGGTAGTAGAACAGAATGCAGAAACTATCGGGGAATAACACTGATGAGTCATTGTGCAAAGTTGTTTGAGAAAGTTTTGGAAAGCAGAATTAGGACAAGGATAGAAGGAGGGATGAGGGAAGAACAATCTGGCTTCAGAGCAGGAAGGTCCACAGTGGATTTGATTTTTGCTATAAGGCAGTTACAAGAACAGCACTATGAGTATGGAACAGATCTACTGATGGCCTTCCTGAACATTGAGAAAGCATATGACAGTGTATGCAGAAACAAAGTATGGAAGTCCCTGGAGGATAGAGGAATAGAAAAATGGACTATAAGGAGGATAAAGGAGATGTACAAGGGAAGCGTGAGCTGTGTGAAAGTGGGAGGAGAGAGATCGGACTGGTTGGAACAGAGAAACGGCCTGAAACAAGGAAGTGCACTGTCACCGTTACTTTTCATTGTGGTGATGGATGACATAATGAGCCGAGTGGCACAAGTAATTGGGGAAGGAAAGATGAAAGCAATGGTGCTTGCAGATGATTTGATGATTTGGAGAAACAAGGAGGAGG
Organism: Meconema thalassinum; assembly: GCA_946902985.2. Lineage (NCBI taxonomy): Eukaryota > Metazoa > Arthropoda > Insecta > Orthoptera > Tettigoniidae > Meconema > Meconema thalassinum. The sequence continues at coordinate 351,369,039 of OX336391.1, forward strand.
AGGTACAGGAACAGTTGGACGTGTGGGAAGGAATAATACAAGGTTATGGGATGAAATTTAGCATAAATAAGAGTGAGATGGTGATCACAACAAGGAAGAAGGAAAGAACCACAACAGGAATAACAATTGGTGGGGAACAGCTGAAGGAAGTGGAGAGTTTCAAGTATCTGGGTAGCCTGATGCAAGAGAATGGAAGAAACGATAGAGAAATAAATGAGCGGGGGAGACAGGCAGAAGCATTCCGGAGGAGTGTGAGAAGCATGTTATGGAGCAAGGATGTCCCTCAGAACAGCAAAAAGATCATATATCGGACGTACTATGTCCCTATCCTGACGTATGCCTTGGAGGCCTGGGTTATGAAAGGAAGGGTGAAGAGCAAAATACAGGCCAGTGAGATGAGGTTCTTGAGAAGCAGTATTGGAGCTACAAAGAGGGACAGAATAAGAAATGAGAGGACCAGAGAATTAATGAAGGAGGAACCATTACAGGATGGTATAGAGAAATCTAGACTTAGATGGTATGGACATGTAAAACGAATGGAGGAGAAGAGGATACCCAGGAGGATACACGAGACGAAGTGGGAAGGAAAGAGACCAAGAGGGAGACCGAGAGACAGATGGCTGAAGGGGGTGGAAGAAAGCGTGAAGAAGAGAGGAGAAGACTGGACAAGGGTGGAGGCTGAGAGATGGTGGGAAGACAGAAGACGTTGGAGAGGCTTGTGTTCCAAACAGACCCGGCCAGTGGCTGGAAACTGTGCAATATGATGATGACCTCATCACGTTTTCAGTCATGACCAGCAATATGTTGCAATGCTGAGAGTGCTATCTTTTGACGCCCTTAAAGTTTCAATAGTGCTAAAAAGTAATCGTACAAAGAATGTAACTTATATAAGAAGCTTCTTCAGTAATTTTGTTTTCCATTGTCCGTCATGTTTTGACGGGTTTCATCTAGTATATATTAATTTTGTTATTTTTTTTTCTTCGTACCTTCTGGAGGCACATTTCTAAGTTTATTTTACGTTTTAAATTATTATTTATTTTCTTTTGGCAATCTAGGGATTGGCATATTATTAATCTGTTTTACGATCCGATGCTCCACACTCATGTTAATAGTATTTAGATGTAATTGTTTTCCTCATTTCATTTCTTTCCGGTGATTTTAAAATTAATTTAATGCTAATTCTTTGCCGTAATTTCGATTTGACATGCGGTCTCCTGTTTTTGTGGCCATGTTTGTTTTTGTTTTGCCGAAATGCATTCTGGTCCCGAGTGCATTCTGGTCTTGGAGGGTAGTCTCTGGGCGCCGACCGCGAAACTCAAACGTGTTGTGGTGTTAACTTAATATGTTTTTTTTATTAACCTTGTTGGTTTAACTTTGTGTTTTTGGTGAATGTTCCTGTGTTTTTCTCCGTCATGCAAATTATGGATTTATTTTCTGATCCAATTTTATTTTGTTATTTTAATTTTAAATTTCTTGTTTTGCATCATGGCCTTGGTCTCTGCATGTCCGGTCGGTATTGCGTCCTACTAAATTACCAAGCCCGTTCTCATTTAATTATGCCTGTAATTAGCCTACTTTCGATTTTTGCAAAAAATGAAAGTAGACTTATGAGATCAACACAGGGCGAGAAAAGTGTGTCTGTCTGTGTGTGTGTATGTGTGTGTGTGAGTCTGTGTGTGTGTGTGTATGTGTGTGTGTGAGTCTGTGTGTGTGTCTGTGTGTGTGTGAGTGTGTGTACTCTGAATGTCTGTCCCCCCTATCAATTCGAACACGGTGAATGCGAATTGAACGAAATTTGGTACAAACGTAGCACTAGCAAAGGACACCTCAGTGTCATGTTTTATATCGCCGCCATCTTGACGGAAACGTAATGGCGGCCACACAAATGTACAAAGCTTAAATCAAATTACGACTAACCTAATCATCCAATCTCTACCAAATTTTGCAACAACATACCTTTATGGGGGGAGCATCCTTTACCAAACCAATAGGTCATCAGCGTAATAGTTTGCGGATGGCGGCCATCTTTGTGTTAAAATCGATTCCCCCTATTAATTCGAACACGGTGCAACCGAATGGAACGAAATTTGGTACAGAGGTAGTACTAACAAAACGCACCTCAGTGTCATGTTTTATTTCGCCGCCCTCTTGACGGAAACGTAATGGTGGCCACTTAAATGTTCAAAGCTTAAATCAATTTACGACTAGCCTAATCATCCGATCTCTACCAAATTTTGCAACAACATACCCTTATGGGGGGAGCATCCTTTGACCAAACTAATCGGTCATCAGCGTAATAGTTTGCGGATGGCGGCCATCTTTGTGTGAAAATCGATTCCCCCTATTAATTCGAACACGGTGCAACCGAATGGAACGAAATTCGGTACAGAGGTAGTACAAATAAAAGGCACCTCAGTGTCATGTTTTATATCGCCGCCATCTTGACGGAAACGCAATGGCGGCCACACAAATGTTCAAAGCTTAAATCAAATTACGATTAACCTAATCATCCGATCTCTACCAAATTTTGCAACAACATACCCTTATAGAGGAAGCATCCTTTGACCAAATGAATAGGTCATTAGCCTAATAGTTTGCGGATGGCGACCATCTTTGTGTCAAAATCAATTCTCCCTATTAATTCAAACACGGTGAAACCGAATGGACCGAAATTTGGTACAGAGGTAGCACAAGCAAAGGGCATCTCAGTGTCGTGATTTATATCGCCGCCATAATGACAGAAACGTAATGGCGGCCACACAAATGTTCAAATCTTAAGTTAAATTACCACTAACTTAACCATCCGATCTCTACCAAACTTTGCAACAACATACCTTTATGGAGGGAGCATCCTTTGACCAATCTAATAGGTTATTAGCCTAATAGTTTGCGGATGGCGGCCATCTTTATGTCAAAATTGATTCCCCCTATTAATTCGAACACGGTGGAACCGAATGGAACGAAATTTGGTACAGAGGTAGCACTAGCAAAGGGCACCTCAGTGTCGTGTTTTATATCGCCACCATCTCGACTGAAACGTAATGGTGGCCACAGGAATGTTCAAAGCTTAAATCAAATTACGATTAACCTAATCATCCGATCTCTACCAAATTTTGCAACTACACACCTTTATGGAAGGAGCATCCTTTGACCAATCTAATAGGTAATTCGCCTGATAGTTTGCGGATGGCGGCCATCTTTATGTCAAAATTGATTCCCCCTATTAATTCGAACACGGTGGAGCCGAATGGAACGAAATTTGGTACAGAGGAAGCACTAACAAAGGGCACCTCAGTGTCATGTTTTATATCGCCGCCATCTTGACTGAAACGTAATGGCGGCCACACGAATGTTCAAAGCTTAAATCAAATTACGATTAACCTAATCATCCGATCTCTACCAAATTTTGCAACTACATACCTTTATGGAGGGAGCATCCTTTTACCAATCTAATAGGTATTCGCCTAATAGTTTGTGGATGGCGGCCATCTTTGTGTCAGAATCGATTTCCCCTATTAAATCAAACACGGTGAAACCGAATGGAACGGAATTTGGTACAGTGGTAGCACTAGCAAAGGGCACCTCATATTCATGTTTAATATCCCTATAGCACGTTGTATTTCAACAAGCTACTACAACCAACATTCAATCATACTCCTTGAAAAGGACAAAGAGTTATAACAATACCCATGCATTTAGGAGAAAGTAGGCTATATGTTCTTTACTGAACATCTTGTTTTATTTTTATCTTTGGGCTTTAACATTTTAATTTTAAATTAATTCTTTTCCTTTTTTTGCTTTGCAAGCAAGCATGTTAAGCCGTCTCTTGCCTATTTTTGTAATTTAATGCTGGCTGATGCATTTTCTGTTTTCTGGTGGAGGTGCTCTTTTAACTTTTAACATTAAATTTTTATTTTAAATTTTTAAGCAACTGTTGTGGCATTATTTCGTCGGCAGCAGTTCTGTTGGTTATTGGGGGGTGTCTGTAGAATAGCCTGTGCGTTGTCCCCATCTCCACCTTCCTTCCACCCCTTCGGAGCTCTTCTGTTGGGACATGTCATCTGGAGGTGATTTTTTTGCTGAAGCGAGGCGGCCCTCTAAATAAAAGGTAAGTTGGCCCATCCACGCTGGCCATCCACGTGTCAATTATTATTATTGTTATTATTAGTCTAATTATTAATAAATTAATTAAATGAAACGAAATTAAAATTAAAACTAGTTGAAAACCGTCAAAACATGACGGCCAATGGGAAAATATTTACTGAGGAATTTTCTTATATATATACGACTAGCTGTAACCGGCATGCGTTGCACTGCCAATCAAAGAAAGTGTTGGCATTGTAACTTTGTATGTTGTAGTGCTTTTGGATTCCCAATATTGTTTTTCTTTTTCCGTTAACCACCTCCAAACTATTGTAAAATTGATTTACTATCTCAAAAAAAAAAAAAAAACTTGGGAGCGTGCTCAACAACTCACATAATTTTCATCGCAATGAAATGAATGGTATATGAACGCATACGGGACTTTGCTGAAATGATTCGAGCGACGACACTCATTTGTTAGATCTACTTGTGCGCCACCAATTGAAAAACAGATTTACTAATTCATACACCTTCGCAGGACTATGCTCAACTCTCCAAAGTCTTATGATAATCGGATGAATGTTATATGAACGCATACCGGACATGGTTGAAACGATTCACGCGCTGTAATCCATTAATTGAATCTAATCGTGCGCTACCAATTGTTGTTTGAGTCTTCAGCCTTTTGACTGGTTTGATGCAGCTGTCCATGCCTCCCTGAGCTAATCGTTTCATCTCTATATAGCTACCACACCCTACATCCGAGGCAATCTGTTTAATATATTCTAACCTTGGTCTACCCCTACAGTTCTTGTCCTCGACCCTTCCTTCCATAACTAAGCTTGCTACTCCTGGGTGTCTTAGTATGTGTCCTACCAACCTATCTCTTCTATTCAGTAGCAGTCGCCAGAAACATCTCTCCTCTCCCACTCGTCTTAATACCTCTTTGTTTGTAACCCTATCTACCCATCTGATCTTCATCATTCTCCTGTAACACCACATTTCAAATGCTTCAATTCTCCTCTTTTCTGCTGCACCAATAGTCCAAGTTTCACTTCCATAGAGCGCCACGCTGCAGACAAAGGCTTTCAAAAATGACTTCCTAATACCTAAATCTATATTCGATGTCAGCAGATTCCTTTTTTTGTAAAAATGCTTTCTTTGCCTGAGCCAACCTACTTTTTATATCCTCTCTGCTTCGTGCATCACTGGTTATTCTGCTTCCTACGTAACAGAAGTCTCTTACTTCCTTCAGCTTTTCACCTGTCAATTTGATCTCCATAGAGGTTTTTGATTTATTTCGGCTGCATTCCAGTATTTTTGTTTTACATTTATTAATTTTCATCATGAATTCTTTCCGTAAGACGGAGTCCATACCATTCAAAAACTCATTCAAATCCTCAGGCTTGTCGGCCAAGATGACGATGTCATCAGCAAATCTCAGAGTTGAAATTATTTCTCCTTGAATCTTCACTCCCACTTCAAATTTTTCTCTAATTTCCTTCATTGCTTGTTCAATGTAAAGATTGAAACGTATGGGTGATAAGTTGCAGCCTTGCCTTACACCTTTCTGAATACCTGCTTCTCTCTCATGTCCTTCAACTCGAATGACTGCTGTCTGGTTTCTGTATAGATTGTATATCACCCTCCTATCCCTGTACTTTATTCCAATCGATTTCAAAATGTCAAACAATTTAGTCCAATCAACGTTATCAAAAGCCTTTTCTAAGTCTACAAAAGCCATGAACGTTCTCTTATCTTTCCTAATTCTACCTTCCAAATTCAGCCTAAGACTTAGTACAGCTTCCCTTGTTCCTACATTTCTCCTGAAACCAAACTGGTCTTCACTCAACTCCGTTTCTATATGGCTTTCAATCCTCTTGTAAATTATTCTAGACAGGATCTTTGAAGCATGAGTAATCAAGCAGATCGTACGGTAATCTTCACATCTGTTAGCTCCCACTTTATTTGGAATAGGGATGATAACATTCTTCTTGAAATCAGGGGGTACCTCACCTGTCTCATAAATCCTACACACCAAGTGAAAAAACCTGATCAGACCTTCATCTCCTATGCAGCGTAGCAACTCAATCGGTATATCAGCTATGCCTGGTGCTTTGTTCCTGCTTAAGTCTTCAAAATGTCTATCAAATTCTGATCTCAATATTACATCTCCTTTCGCATCCTCATCAATTTTCTCCTCCCTTTCCATTACATGATACTCAATCTCCTTTCCCTTATACAAACTCTCTATGTAAGCTTTCCATCTCTCAACCTTTTCTTCCCTATCTGTTAGAGGCTTTCCATTTGTGTCCTTAATATTACAGCACTTAGTCTTTTTTTTTCCCAAAAGTATTCTTAATCCTTCGATAAGCTGCGTCTACTTTTCCTAATTTCAGACAATTTTCTATACCTGCACATTTCTCTTTCAACCATTCTTCTTTCGCTTCCTTGCACTTCTTGTTAACCTCATTTCTCAGACGTCTGTATTCTGCTTTCCCCTTTTCATCTCTTAGATTCTTGAGTTTCCGCCTCTCATCCATCAATTCTAGTATATCCTGAGTGATCCACGGTTTTCTACCTATTCTTTCTTTCCTACCAATGTTTTCTTCTGCGGTTTTTGTTATTTCATTCTTCAAAAGTGCCCATTCGTCTGCAATTGAAGTTTGTTTAGGGTTTTTCATTAGTCCTTCCTTTATACTCTTCTTGAATCTTTCGTTTACATCCTTCTCTTTCAGTCTGTCTATGCCCACCTTTTTGGCTTTTGACTTTACTTCAGTTTCTTCAACTTGAATCTGCATTTCATTACAACCAGATTGTGGTCAGAGTTTATGTCAGCACCAGGATATGTTTTACAATCCAAAACCTGGTTTCGAAACCTCTGCTTGACCATAATGAAGTCGATTTGGTAACGCCCTGTATCTCCTGGTCTCATCCAAGTGTATATTCTTCTATTGTGGTTATTGAATAAGGTGATAGCTATGACCAACTCATGCTCGGTGCAGAATTCTACCAGCCTGCTTCCGCGATCATTCCTTCCACATAATCCGAAATCTCCTACTATCTTCCCTTCTCTCCCTTTTCCTACCACAGCATTCCAATCTCCCATTACTATAACATTTTCATCACCCTTGATATACCTCAGAATTTCGTCTATTTCTTCGTAGACCTTTTCAACATCCTCATCATCAGCTTGACTGGTAGGCATATAGACTTGTACTGTACCCGATATCCGGATAGTAGGCTGTCAGATATCCGCCCCCTCAATCGGATTGCCAATAATCAAACGCGCCGGCATAGCTACATCAATGAAAATGGCACTGACAGATACTATCGAGATTAGAGCACAATAGTTAACAAGAAAATTATTGTGGAACACACCAAAATATACGGGGTTTCATACTTACCTTTACTTACCTCTTAAATATATCTCGGGGACTGGGTTGTCAACTGGATCACTTAAAAGTATGTCCTCACAATAACCTCCACCATGATATTTAAAATGAACCAAACCGAAGACGAGAAACTTTAAACTGCACAATAATTTATTTCACATAAAGAATGATATTTAACAAAATGAAACAACAAAATATACGTGGCAATCAGAAGCCATTGACCACATAACCATGTCCTCCTGTAGGACCTGTATTCTCTACATATAATGTTTTAGCTTTCTCAAGCTTATAGCAACGAAAATATAACAATGCAATGGGAATGGAAACTGGATTTGGGGTGAGACACACATATCAATTGCTTTGCGTGTTTATATCCTGCACATTTTATTTATAGCCACAAGGCTATTATGAAACGCCCTTGGTCTCAGTAACACAGTTGTCCGGACCAGCTGCAAAACACCTGTGTCGTCAAAGCGGACAACCGTTCGTTCAACCCTACCATAAGCGTGCTACCTCAGAGCTCGGCTCTCTCTTTGAAACACGTAAATGTTCACATCTCAACTGAAATATTATCACGCAAATGTCTTACATGCTTCATTCAAACACCAGTGGATTCCTCCAACAATCCCAAATCATGATTATTTGTTTAAACCACTTGCTTAACTTGCATTGATTAGAGTATAAAAAAAACTCTAAATGTTAATAACAAAAGTTCATTAATTATTTATAACAATAACAAATTGTTTATAACAATGTCAAATGACCATTGAAAATTTAATACACGCTTCTATTAATCACTATCATTTCAAATTATTTAACAAAGATATTTACAAAATTATTTTACAATATTAAATTGTTTATATTATTTATACAAGGAATACATTGAACCACACGTTTATCCGGTTGATAATTACTCAAATCGTGTTGATATAATCGACCAATGAAGGTTAGTTATATTAAACTGTCAAATTCAGGTTTAATAATGTTTAATAATAATTATTAATATTTGTGACTGTAACCTCCATTCAAAATCTTTATCTCAAATTATTTAACACTCTTGTTAATTTTAACAGTATCTTCATATGAATAATCTTTCAAAGAACAAGAACAACATTCAGCGGGAAAATACTTCGCTCTTAACGCACAAACATGGCACAACAATTAGCCCAAAATTCATCATATATCTTTATATATATGGCATAAAAATCTTCCAAACTACACACAAAAAAACTCCACTATTAATTCATCAACTTCATTAATTATTGTGGGAACCTCCTTCATTATTCAAGGACATTATTCAACAGCGACTTTTACACGTCCACTGAACTATCGATTATACATCCATTGTTCCTCTTTAAAGATTCTTATATTCATCAATTGTAATAATGACTGTTATTATTTAACCTTCGTGGGTTTCATTCATGAATCGATATGAAGTAAAAATTTGCCAATCACAAATAAATTTAATAGCAAATACGATTAGACACTCCTGCCTGGTCTATCAAAATTGAGATTAACATCTTCAAAGTAACGCAGTATAAAAATACTATCTTCAAACAAAGTTCAACTAAACTGCAAAATAGTCGAATAGAATACAATTAGATTGTGGAATGCAAACATTATTGTTCCAATCTAGAATTGAGAAAAACTCCTATCTTCATTATCCATTACTATAGTGTATTCAATAAATTGTAATTAACGTTCGTATTTCATAAAATTGTCTATAATGCAATGATAAATGTCTATGTTGCAATCATGTTCATAAGACGACTAGTATTTCAAAGATCGTCGATATCGTAAAAGATTTTAATGCTCTAAAATCTTTTAATTATTCTTCTTTCTTGAGGATGACAGAAAATTGGTCAAAGTAATTAACTGAATAGAATTACTTTAATAGAATGACACGCTGTCTGAATTCAAATCTGCCATAGCAAATCGTTAACTTTACAGTCAAATCCGGACTACAAAAATATGCAAAATACTGAAAGAATCTAATATCAGTCTCAACTGATCCAAAATTATTTAAGTATGCCAATGACATAGCAATGTCTCAAAAATCGAAGAAAAAGGCATAAATCATCGAAGTGTACTGAGTACAAAAATATCAATCAAGAAAATGGGGCAAAAGGTAGGACAGAAAATATGGGAAAAATGTTTGCTCAAATATCGCTACAATACTCAAATAATACAAGAAACGTTCACAACTACCTTATCTGCCGATTGAAGTTCCAGAGGAAAATTCCCCAAAGAAGACTGCTGATGGATCCATTTCACCAACTTAAAGATGAGCTCCATCCTCGAAACAGGAACCAGCGTCCTCGGAGAATCGAACTGCTTCCTCTTCCGAAATGGCACTGCTCCGTGGATACGAGAAACATCCTTCCGGCAAAATTCTTCATTGTGCGCCGGGATAACCCTGGCCTCTCTTGAAAGTTCTCTGAAGTTCTTGCAGGAATTCGTCATGAAGTTTAATGTAGCTATTTCAGCAGAAATATTCATAGTTGTGGAGTATGAAATATTTCCACTCTTATCTGGTATAATTCAGCGATGGATTAACGATGCATGAGTGTAGTTGGATGTTCACTACATGCTCGCTTTTGTAGAAAGACGATTAACGAAGTTCCATGCTGTTACTTTACTCCAATGACATATGTCCCAATTGCATCAACGCCTTAGCCTTGCATCTCAACTACAGTTATAATGATCAAAAGCACTGCAATATTATAGTGTTCCATAGTCGAATGTATCGTTGTAATACCAAACTGTTGCACTCCACGTGTCAGCCGTAGTGTATAATATGGATTATAAAAGTGTTTCTCCTGTGGCGAGAAAATCACTTTTGTTGGCAGCCTAAAAGTTCCAATATCTTTCGAAGTATCACTGTGAAATCGTTCAAATCTTGTATACACCTTAATGTTATACTGCCTAATAGAATTATCATACAGGCTGAAGTTAGCGCTTGATATCTTGACTGGTGGAAACGTTAATGTGCGCGTTTCAACTTCACCTAGTTTTGAGCAGCGTGAAATGGAACTGCCCCGAGTTCGTTCGATGCGGCAAGGCTTTCACCTCACGCTAAAGACACCTTACTTCACTGAATCACTTGACAATAACTCTATATCACCAGAAATATATATGCGATCACAAGTATTAGATCTGAGCGTATGAGATCTGAGTATGATCTGAGTATGCGAGCTCCTCTCTCCTGTGCACGACCTTTTATCAACTTCTTAAGGGGCGTATTCAGCCCTTCCATAGCCTGTTGCTTCGTCATTGCTGGAAGTTTTAACTTTGGCTATACTTGACGGATTTTCAAAATTCAAAAACTCAAAATTAATTTTTTCAAAATTCCAAATCAATGCCATAACTGAAAATAGATTTCCACAAATCTGCATGCCAAAAGTAATCGAATATCGTAGTTTCAGCAATCTCCGTCTTCCTTCCAAACTATCGTTCATTGGTTTGCGTCTCTCCTCCAATAGCGTAGCTTCTTCCTTAGCACAATACCTTGTTTCCTGCGACTGCGTCGTAAATCCAAGATCTTTCTCGAATAAAATCATGACGTCACCAAGAATCTCAGCTCAATCAGCCTACTGGCATGAATTCTACGTCATCCGTGCCTACGTCATGAATATCCACGTCATAACTATGACATCCATAACTTTACTGATATTTTCCAATACAGCCATCGTGGTCTCAATATAATTCAATTTCCGGGGGCATTCTCCCTTCACCACGTTTTAAAAACAGTTGCAAATTGTTTTTAAACTCTGTGTTATAAATATCTCAATTCACTTGAACACGAAATTGAATTATTATTGGTTTACTCTTACATGATATTTCTACTATGTTCCTTAATCATAAGTCTCTTCTTCTCTGGTTTGTGTGTGGCTAACGTATTCTCTCCTCTCTACTTTCTCTTCTGTCCTGAATTTCTGTTTTCCGAATTATGCTGGCTCGTAGAAGGCCCAGGATCGATCACAACATCTTGCCTTTTCTTTTGATTTTCGGCTTCTTTTTCCCGTAACTCCTTCAGGTATTGCTGGCTTTCCTTCTCTCTTTCCTGATACTGATCGGGTGTCATAACCTGACCTTGAGAATCCTGATTTCTATTTTGGTTCTGGTTATTTCTATTATAATTTCTGTTATAACCATTATTGTTGTAATATCTGCCTCTTCCATTGTTGTAATTGCCTCGATTATAGTTCCAGCCTCTTCTCTGTTGATACGGACGGTAACCTTGCGATATGTTTTTCCTAAACTGATTATTCCTGTGAGGACCTACATTGTCAGTTTTCTCTTCATCTGGCTTGTCAGTTTGCTGGACTTGGTCCATGTATACAGTATTTATTTCTTTGAAGTCATGCCTTTGACCTTTCTGTACCACGTTAGGCATTGGACTTGTGTAGTCTAACCTCCTCAGTAATTCGTCCATGCTGGTCAAATCCCTGATGTTTGACGAAATGATTAGTCTCCTCACCTCCACAGGCAGCATACGAGAAATCGCATCAATTAATTGCTCCGTTGACAATGGGGGTTGCAAAAATCTCAAGCGGGACAATTGACTCGTAAAGAAATCAGCGTACCGTGTTGGAAGAGTACCTGAGTATTTTCTTGAATAAACCTCCGCTCTTAACGAATTCTGCGCTTCTATGGACCAAAATCGTTTGATTAATGCCTCTGCAAACTCGTCAAAGTTACTGAAAGTGTATCTAAAAGCTCTAAACCATTCAAGGGGTCCTCCAATCAAAAATCTTTCCACTATCATCATCTCTCTCTCTCTGAGAATGTGAGCTTCGATGAAATAATCTTTGAGGTTCCTGACATATTCTATGGGCGTCAAACTATCAGTGTTGCTGAATTTTTGCGGTTTGTCTTCAAAATTCCTGATGACCGTTACATTCCTCGGATATGAATCCGGGTAGTTTTTCCCACTATCTCGATAGTTCCACTCAGGTTCCCTATTCCTCTCGTCATCTTCCTCCCTGAATCTGGTTATACGTTCTTCAGGAGTCACGTCTCTCTCTTCTGGATCTAGGTTATATCTTCTGGCATAATTCCTATTAGTTTCGCAAGCTAAGCCTTCTGTATCCTTGTCAGTGATTTCCGTTAAGACTTTCCTGATTAACTCTTCTTTGTAGGTCTCCATTAAACTAGCTTCTCCTAGCTTCAAATTCTGCAGTTTGCTCGTCGTTTCATTTACATCAGAGACAACTTTATGAATCTGATCCTCTAACGCAGATTTTAATGCTTGCACATCCTGACCTATTTGTGTTCTATCTTCTACTTGTCTCTCGGATAGCGAATCCATCCTTACGCTTAAATCTTTCCTAATTTGTACTACTTCATTGTTAATATCTATTTGAGTACTGGCAAGTTTTCTTTCAATACGTTCCTGAATTTGGGTTACATGTTCCCCACTTGACCTATTCCACTCGTCTTTCCATACTGCTACATTTGCCGTTAACATTTCTGCTATGTCTCCTTCGATATCTTCTTTGAGTAATCTATTATGGTCTAATACCTGGGTTCTCATGACCTCTACATCATACTTTAAACCTGCTAAAGACGCTGTCGTTCTAACTGACTCATCAACTAGCCTAGTCGTTAATGCACTCATATTACGCGTACAAAGTGTTTTCGAATTTTCTATTTCTTCCCTGACTTTATTTACATCAGTTTGGACTTTAGCAATATCTACGAAAACTGTGTTGACTTCTACTTGAATCTTATTTATGTCACTTTGCATCTCATTTACATCCGAATGAATGTTATTAATATCAACCTGAACATTGGACACATCAGTTCTAACATTTTGGACTTCTCTTTGGACTTCCTCAACCTTGTCTTGGACAGTCGCAACATCATTTTTAACAACAACTACTTCAGCCCTAGCACAAGAAATATCACTCCGGACATTAGCAACATCAAGATTCAACATAGTAAGATCCTTTTGTACCTTAGACACATCTATTTTAACATCAGACACATCTTTATGAATGTCACTCACGGCATTCTCTATTCCCTGGGTACTGATCTGTAAACGCGACATATCATTTTCTAGGTTTGCAGAACTGGTCTGGAGAACTTTCATATTCTCATCCAGCATCTGCTTTACACTTTCATTCATGCTAGCTTTCAAGTTAGCAGACATATTACTAGCATTCTCCTCCATCATCTGCTTCATTTGACTAGTATTTCTAGCTTCCATCTCCCTCATATTGTTGGACATCTCCTCCAACATTTTCTTAATACTTTCATCTGCCATTTCAACACTATTTCAATAATAAACTGCTTTAGGGACATACATCAAACAGGGTAAAATAACAACATCTGAGTAACATTCTTCACCATATATAAATTTGAGCAATTTTCTGTCTTAAATCTAACTTATAATTAATTACCTTATAATTAACCTTCGTAGACATTTCATGTTGAAATAAACTCAAGCACATGTTCAAGTTTCTTTGGTTCATTTTAAAATATCCTAACGCAAATAATTTACATTTATAATCCAAATAGTTTAAATTTATCTTTAATATGACTATACATGTCATAAGCCGGTCAAATAAAATAAGATTCCAGATCATAGGCGATTTTTCTAAGTTTCCAGCCTATTTAACCTCTCTCAAGTCGTATAAGATCTGATCTTTTCTGAGTGTAATATTCCTAATACAACACAACATTTATTCCTATATAATCACACTCTCAAATTCTACAATTGGCTAAGACATCTAACAAAAAATCAACCTCTTTATTTGAGTCTTCACAATCCCTTTGACATCGATAACTTGGTAATCCAATGTTATTCGAACACTCCACAAAAATTGCGGTGTCAATTCTACTGCAATGACTTGGTAATCCAATGTTTTGCTGATCGTGCCCCACGTTTCAGGGTCGCCAATCCTACTGTACCCGATATCCGGATAGTAGGCTGTCAGATATCCGCCCCCTCAATCGGATTGCCAATAATCAAACGCGCCGGCATAGCTACATCAATGAAAATGGCACTGACAGATACTATCGAGATTAGAGCACAATAGTTAAGAAGAAAATTATTGTGGAACACACCAAAATATACGGGGTTTCATACTTACCTTTACTTACCTCTTAAATATATCTCGGGGACTGGGTTGTCAACTGGATCACTTAAAAGTATGTCCTCACAATAACCTCCACCATGATATTTAAAATGAACCAAACCGAAGACGAGAAACTTTAAACTGCACAATAATTTATTTCACATAAAGAATGATATTTAACAAAATGAAACAACAAAATATACGTGGCAATCAGAAGCCATTGACCACATAACCATGTCCTCCTGTAGGACCTGTATTCTCTACATATAATGTTTTAGCTTTCTCAAGCTTATAGCAACGAAAATATAACAATGCAATGGGAATGGAAACGGGATTTGGGGTGAGACACACATATCAATTGCTTTGCGTGTTTATATCCTGCACATTTTATTTATAGCCACAAGGCTATTATGAAACGCCCTTGGTCTCAGCAACACAGTTGTCCGTGACCAGCTGCAAAACACCTGTGTCGTCAAAGCGGACACCCGTTCGTTCAACCCTACCATAAGCGTGCTACCTCAGAGCTCGGCTCTCTCTTTGAAACACGTAAATGTTCACATCTCAACTGAAATATTATCACGCAAATGTCTTACATGCTTCATTCAAACACCAGTGGATTCCTCCAACAATCCCAAATCATGATTATTTGTTTAAACCACTTGCTTAACTTGCATTGATTAGAGTATAAAAAAACTCTAAATGTTAATAACAAAAGTTCATTAATTATTTATAACAATAACAAATTGTTTATAACAATGTCAAATGACCATTGAAAATTTAATACACGCTTCTATTAATCACTATCATTTCAAATTATTTAACAAAAATATTTACAAAATTATTTTACAATATTAAATTGTTTATATTATTTATACAAAGAATACATTGAACCACACGTTTATCCGGTTGATAATTACTCAAATCGTGTTGATATAATCGACCAATGAAGGTTAGTTAGATTAAACTGTCAAATTCAGGTTTAATAATGTTTAATAATAATTATTAATATTTGTGACTGTAACCTCCATTCAAAATCTTTATCTCAAATTATTTAACACTCTTGTTAATTTTAACAGTATCTTCATATGAATAATCTTTCAAAGAACAAGAACAACATCAGCGGGAAAATACTTCGCTCTTAACGCACAAACATGGCACAACAATTAGCCCAAAATTCATCATATATCTTTATATATATGGCATAAAAATCTTCCAAACTACACACAAAAAAACTCCACTATTAATTCATCAACTTCATTAATTATTGTGGGAACCTCCTTCATTATTCAAGGACATTATTCAACAGCGACTTTTACACGTCCACTGAACTATCGATTATACATCCATTGTTCCTCTTTAAAGATTCTTATATTCATCAATTGTAATAATGACTGTTATTATTTAACCTTCGTGGGTTTCATTCATGAATCGATATGAAGTAAAAATTTGCCAATCACAAATAAATTTAATAGCAAATACGATTAGACACTCCTGCCTGGTCTATCAAAATTGAGATTAACATCTTCAAAGTAACGCAGTATAAAAATACTATCTTCAAACAAAGTTCAACTAAACTGCAAAATAGTCGAATAGAATACAATTAGATTGTGGAATGCAAACATTATTGTTCCAATCTAGAATTGAGAAAAACTCCTATCTTCATTATCCATTACTATAGTGTATTCAATAAATTGTAATTAACGTTCGTATTTCATAAAATTGTCTATAATGCAATGATAAATGTCTATGTTGCAATCATGTTCATAAGACGACTAGTATTTCAAAGATCGTCGATATCGTAAAAGATTTTAATGCTCTAAAATCTTTTAATTATTCTTCTTTCTTGAGGATGACAGAAAATTGGTCAAAGTAATTAACTGAATAGAATTACTTTAATAGAATGACACGCTGTCTGAATTCAAATCTGCCATAGCAAATCGTTAACTTTACAGTCAAATCGTGACTACAAAAATATGCAAAATACTGAAAGAATCTAATATCAGTCTCAACTGATCCAAAATTATTTAAGTATGCCAATGACATAGCAATGTCTCAAAAATCGAAGAAAAAGGCATAAATCATCGAAGTGTACTGAGTACAAAAATATCAATCAAGAAAATGGGGCAAAAGGTAGGACAGAAAATATGGGAAAAATGTTTGCTCAAATATCGCTACAATACTCAAATAATACAAGAAACGTTCACAACTACCTTATCTGCCGATTGAAGTTCCAGAGGAAAATTCCCCAAAGAAGACTGCTGATGGATCCATTTCACCAACTTAAAGATGAGCTCCATCCTCGAAACAGGAACCAGCGTCCTCGGAGAATCGAACTGCTTCCTCTTCCGAAATGGCACTGCTCCGTGGATACGAGAAACATCCTTCCGGCAAAATTCTTCATTGTGCGCCGGGATAACCCTGGCCTCTCTTGAAAGTTCTCTGAAGTTCTTGCAGGAATTCGTCATGAAGTTTAATGTAGCTATCTCAGCAGAAATATTCATAGTTGTGGAGTATGAAATATTTCCACGCTTATCTGGTATAATTCAGCGATGGATTAACGATGCATGAGTGTAGTTGGATGTTCACTACATGCTCGCTTTTGTAGAAAGACGATTAACGAAGTTCCATGCTGTTACTTTACTCCAATGACATATGTCCCAATTGCATCAACGCCTTAGCCTTGCATCTCAACTACAGTTATAATGATCAAAAGCACTGCAATATTATAGTGTTCCATAGTCGAATGTATCGTTGTAATACCAAACTGTTGCACTCCACGTGTCAGCCGTAGTGTATAATATGGAATATAAAAGTGTTTCTCCTGTGGCGAGAAAACCACTTTTGTTGGCAGCCTAAAAGTTCCAATATCTTTCGAAGTATCACTGTGAAATCGTTCAAATCTTGTATACACCTTAATGTTATACTGCCTAATAGAATTATCATACAGGCTGAAGTTAGCGCTTGATATCTTGACTGGTGGAAACGTTAATGTGCGCGTTTCAACTTCACCTAGTTTTGAGCAGCGTGAAATGGAACTGCCCCGAGTTCGTTCGATGCGGCAAGGCTTTCACCTCACGCTAAAGACACCTTACTTCACTGAATCACTTGACAATAACTCTATATCACCAGAAATATATATGCGATCACAAGTATTAGATCTGAGCGTATGAGATCTGAGTATGATCTGAGTATGCGAGCTCCTCTCTCCTGTGCACGACCTTTTATCAACTTCTTAAGGGGCGTATTCAGCCCTTCCATAGCCTGTTGCTTCGTCATTGCTGGAAGTTTTAACTTTGGCTATACTTGACGGATTTTCAAAATTCAAAAACTCAAAATTAATTTTTTCAAAATTCCAAATCAATGCCATAACTGAAAATAGATTTCCACAAATCTGCATGCCAAAAGTAATCGAATATCGTAGTTTCAGCAATCTCCGTCTTCCTTCCAAACTATCGTTCATTGGTTTGCGTCTCTCCTCCAATAGCGTAGCTTCTTCCTTAGCACAATACCTTGTTTCCTGCGACTGCGTCGTAAATCCAAGATCTTTCTCGAATAAAATCATGACGTCACCAAGAATCTCAGCTCAATCAGCCTACTGGCATGAATTCTACGTCATCCGTGCCTACGTCATGAATATCCACGTCATAACTATGACATCCATAACTTTACTGATATTTTCCAATACAGCCATCGTGGTCTCAATATAATTCAATTTCCGGGGGCATTCTCCCTTCACCACGTTTTAAAAACAGTTGCAAATTGTTTTTAAACTCTGTGTTATAAATATCTCAATTCACTTGAACACGAAATTGAATTATTATTGGTTTACTCTTACATGATATTTCTACTATGTTCCTTAATCATAAGTCTCTTCTTCTCTGGTTTGTGTGTGGCTAACGTATTCTCTCCTCTCTACTTTCTCTTCTGTCCTGAATTTCTGTTTTCCGAATTATGCTGGCTCGTAGAAGGCCCAGGATCGATCACAACATCTTGCCTTTTCTTTTGATTTTCGGCTTCTTTTTCCCGTAACTCCTTCAGGTATTGCTGGCTTTCCTTCTCTCTTTCCTGATACTGATCGGGTGTCATAACCTGACCTTGAGAATCCTGATTTCTATTTTGGTTCTGGTTATTTCTATTATAATTTCTGTTATAACCATTATTGTTGTAATATCTGCCTCTTCCATTGTTGTAATTGCCTCGATTATAGTTCCAGCCTCTTCTCTGTTGATACGGACGGTAACCTTGCGATATGTTTTTCCTAAACTGATTATTCCTGTGAGGACCTACATTGTCAGTTTTCTCTTCATCTGGCTTGTCAGTTTGCTGGACTTGGTCCATGTATACAGTATTTATTTCTTTGAAGTCATGCCTTTGACCTTTCTGTACCACGTTAGGCATTGGACTTGTGTAGTCTAACCTCCTCAGTAATTCGTCCATGCTGGTCAAATCCCTGATGTTTGACGAAATGATTAGTCTCCTCACCTCCACAGGCAGCATACGAGAAATCGCATCAATTAATTGCTCCGTTGACAATGGGGGTTGCAAAAATCTCAAGCGGGACAATTGACTCGTAAAGAAATCAGCGTACCGTGTTGGAAGAGTACCTGAGTATTTTCTTGAATAAACCTCCGCTCTTAACGAATTCTGCGCTTCTATGGACCAAAATCGTTTGATTAATGCCTCTGCAAACTCGTCAAAGTTACTGAAAGTGTATCTAAAAGCTCTAAGCCATTCAAGGGGTCCTCCAATCAAAAATCTTTCCACTATCTTCATCTCTCTCTCTCTGGGAATGTGAGCTTCGATGAAATAATCTTTGAGGTTCCTGACATATTCTATGGGCGTCAAACTATCAGTGTTGCTGAATTTTTGCGGTTTGTCTTCAAAATTCCTGATGACCGTTACATTCCTCGGATATGAATCCGGGTAGTTTTTCCCACTATCTCGATAGTTCCACTCAGGTTCCCTATTCCTCTCGTCATCTTCCTCCCTGAATCTGGTTATACGTTCTTCAGGAGTCACGTCTCTCTCTTCTGGATCTAGGTTATATCTTCTGGCATAATTCCTATTAGTTTCGCAAGCTAAGCCTTCTGTATCCTTGTCAGTGATTTCCGTTAAGACTTTCCTGATTAACTCTTCTTTGTAGGTCTCCATTAAACTAGCTTCTCCTAGCTTCAAATTCTGCAGTTTGCTCGTCGTTTCATTTACATCAGAGACAACTTTATGAATCTGATCCTCTAACGCAGATTTTAATGCTTGCACATCCTGACCTATTTGTGTTCTATCTTCTACTTGTCTCTCGGATAGCGAATCCATCCTTACGCTTAAATCTTTCCTAATTTGTACTACTTCATTGTTAATATCTATTTGAGTACTGGCAAGTTTTCTTTCAATACGTTCCTGAATTTGGGTTACATGTTCCCCACTTGACCTATTCCACTCGTCTTTCCATACTGCTACATTTGCCGTTAACATTTCTGCTATGTCTCCTTCGATATCTTCTTTGAGTAATCTATTATGGTCTAATACCTGGGTTCTCATGACCTCTACATCATACTTTGAACCTGCTAAAGACGCTGTCGTTCTAACTGACTCATCAACTAGCCTAGTCGTTAATGCACTCATATTACGCGTACAAAGTGTTTTCGAATTTTCTATTTCTTCCCTGACTTTATTTACATCAGTTTGGACTTTAGCAATATCTAAGAAAACTGTGTTGACTTCTACTTGAATCTTATTTATGTCACTTTGCATCTCATTTACATCCGAATGAATGTTATTAATATCAACCTGAACATTGGACACATCAGTTCTAACATTTTGGACTTCTCTTTGGACTTCCTCAACCTTGTCTTGGACAGTCGCAACATCATTTTTAACAACAACTACTTCAGCCCTAGCACAAGAAATATCACTCCGGACATTAGCAACATCAAGATTCAACATAGTAAGATCCTTTTGTACCTTAGACACATCTATTTTAACATCAGACACATCTTTATGAATGTCACTCACGGCATTCTCTATTCCCTGGGTACTGATCTGTAAACGCGACATATCATTTTCTAGGTTTGCAGAACTGGTCTGGAGAACTTTCGTATTCTCATCCAGCATCTGCTTTACACTTTCATTCATGCTAGCTTTCAAGTTAGCAGACATATTACTAGCATTCTCCTCCATCATCTGCTTCATTTGACTAGTATTTCTAGCTTCCATCTCCCTCATATTGTTGGACATCTCCTCCAACATTTTCTTAATACTTTCATCTACCATTTCAACACTATTTCAATAATAAACTGCTTTAGGGACATACATCAAACAGAGTAAAATAACAACATCTGAGCAACATTCTTCACCATATATAAATTTGAGCAATTTTCTGTCTTAAATCTAACTTATAATTACCTTATAATTAACCTTCGTAGACATTTCATGTTGAAATAAACTCAAGCACATGTTCAAGTTTCTTTGGTTCATTTTAAAATATCCTAACGCAAATAATTTACATTTATAATCCAAATAGTTTAAATTTATCTTTAATATGACTATACATGTCATAAGCCGGTCAAATAAAATAAGATTCCAGATCATAGGCGATTTTTCTAAGTTTCCAGCCTATTTAACCTCTCTCAAGTCGTATAAGATCTGATCTTTTCTGAGTGTAATATTCCTAATACAACACAACATTTATTCCTATATAATCACACTCTCAAATTCTACAATTGGCTAAGACATCTAACAAAAAATCAACCTCTTTATTTGAGTCTTCACAATCCCTTTGACATCGATAACTTGGTAATCCAATGTTATTCGAACACTCCACAAAAATTG
Organism: Meconema thalassinum; assembly: GCA_946902985.2. Classification (NCBI taxonomy): domain Eukaryota; kingdom Metazoa; phylum Arthropoda; class Insecta; order Orthoptera; family Tettigoniidae; genus Meconema; species Meconema thalassinum. The sequence continues at coordinate 351,390,427 of OX336391.1, forward strand.
CGGTGTCAATTCTACTGCAATGACTTGGTAATCCAATGTTTTGCTGATCGTGCCCCACGTTTCAGGGTCGCCAATCCTACTGTACCCGATATCCGGATAGTAGGCTGTCAGATATCCGCCCCCTCAATCGGATTGCCAATAATCAAACGCGCCGGCATAGCTACATCAATGAAAATGGCACTGACAGATACTATCGAGATTAGAGCACAATAGTTAACAAGAAAATTATTGTGGAACACACCAAAATATACGGGGTTTCATACTTACCTTTACTTACCTCTTAAATATATCTCGGGGACTGGGTTGTCAACTGGATCACTTAAAAGTATGTCCTCACAATAACCTCCACCATGATATTTAAAATGAACCAAAACCGAAGACGAGGAACTTTAAACTGCACAATAATTTATTTCACATAAAGAATGATATTTAACAAAATGAAACAACAAAATATACGTGGCAATCAGAAGCCATTGACCACATAACCATGTCCTCCTGTAGGACCTGTATTCTCTACATATAATGTTTTAGCTTTCTCAAGCTTATAGCTACGAAAATATAACAATGCAATGGGAATGGAAACGGGATTTGGGGTGAGACACACATATCAATTGCTTTGCGTGTTTATATCCTGCACATTTTATTTATAGCCACAAGGCTATTATGAAACGCCCTTGGTCTCAGTAACACAGTTGTCCGGACCAGCTGCAAAACACCTGTGTCGTCAAAGCGGACACCCGTTCGTTCAACCCTACCATAAGCGTGCTACCTCAGAGCTCGGCTCTCTCTTTGAAACACGTAAATGTTCACATCTCAACTGAAATATTATCACGCAAATGTCTTACATGCTTCATTCAAACACCAGTGGATTCCTCCAACAATCCCAAATCATGATTATTTGTTTAAACCACTTGCTTAACTTGCATTGATTAGAGTATAAAAAAAACTCTAAATGTTAATAACAAAAGTTCATTAATTATTTATAACATTAACAAATTGCTTATAACAATGTCAAATGACCATTGAAAATTTAATACACGCTTCTATTAATCACTATCATTTCAAATTATTTAACAAAGATATTTACAAAATTATTTTACAATATTAAATTGTTTATATTATTTATACAAGGAATACATTGAACCACACGTTTATCCGGTTGATAATTACTCAAATCGTGTTGATATAATCGACCAATGAAGGTTAGTTATATTAAACTGTCAAATTCAGGTTTAATAATGTTTAATAATAATTATTAATATTTGTGACTGTAACCTCCATTCAAAATCTTTATCTCAAATTATTTAACACTCTTGTTAATTTTAACAGTATCTTCATATGAATAATCTTTCAAAGAACAAGAACAACATTCAGCGGGAAAATACTTCGCTCTTAACGCACAAACATGGCACAACAATTAGCCCAAAATTCATCATATATCTTTATATATATGGCATAAAAATCTTCCAAACTACACACAAAAAACCTCCACTATTAATTCATCAACTTCATTAATTATTGTGGGAACCTCCTTCATTATTCAAGGGCATTATTCAACAGCGACTTTTACACGTCCACTGAACTATCGATTATACATCCATTGTTCCTCTTTAAAGATTCTTATATTCATCAATTGTAATAATGACTGTTATTATTTAACCTTCGCGGGTTTCATTCATGAATCGATATGAAGTAAAAAATTGCCAATCACAAATAAATTTAATAGCAAATACGATTAGACACTCCTGCCTGGTCTATCAAAATTGAGATTAACATCTTCAAAGTAACGCAGTATAAAAATACTATCTTCAAACAAAGTTCAACTAAACTGCAAAATAGTCGAATAGAATACAATTAGATTGTGGAATGCAAACATTATTGTTCCAATCTAGAATTGAGAAAAACTCCTATCTTCATTATCCATTACTATAGTGTATTCAATAAATTGTAATTAACGTTCGTATTTCATAAAATTGTCTATAATGCAATGATAAATGTCTATGTTGCAATCATGTTCATAAGACGACTAGTATTTCAAAGATCGTCGATATCGTAAAAGATTTTAATGCTCTAAAATCTTTTAATTATTCTTCTTTCTTGAGGATGACAGAAAATTGGTCAAAGTAATTAACTGAATAGAATTACTTTAATAGAATGACACGCTGTCTGAATTCAAATCTGCCATAGCAAATCGTTAACTTTACAGTCAAATCGTGACTACAAAAATATGCAAAATACTGAAAGAATCTAATATCAGTCTCAACTGATCCAAAATTATTTAAGTATGCCAATGACATAGCAATGTCTCAAAAATCGAAGAAAAAGGCATAAATCATCGAAGTGTACTGAGTACAAAAATATCAATCAAGAAAATGGGGCAAAAGGTAGGACAGAAAATATGGGAAAAATGTTTGCTCAAATATCGCTACAATACTCAAATAATACAAGAAACGTTCACAACTACCTTATCTGCCGATTGAAGTTCCAGAGGAAAATTCCCCAAAAGAAGACTGCTGATGGATCCATTTCACCAACTTAAAGATGAGCTCCATCCTCGAAACAGGAACCAGCGTCCTCGGAGAATCGAACTGCTTCCTCTTCCGAAATGGCACTGCTCCGTGGATACGAGAAACATCCTTCCGGCAAAATTCTTCATTGTGCGCCGGGATAACCCTGGCCTCTCTTGAAAGTTCTCTGAAGTTCTTGCAGGAATTCGTCATGAAGTTTAATGTAGCTATTTCAGCAGAAATATTCATAGTTGTGGAGTATGAAATATTTCCACTCTTATCTGGTATAATTCAGCGATGGATTAACGATGCATGAGTGTAGTTGGATGTTCACTACATGCTCGCTTTTGTAGAAAGACGATTAACGAATTTCCATGCTGTTACTTTACTCCAATGACATATGTCCCAATTGCATCAACGCCTTAGCCTTGCATCTCAACTACAGTTATTATGATCAAAAGCACTGCAATATTATAGTGTTCCATAGTCGAATGTATCGTTGTAATACCAAACTGTTGCACTCCACGTGTCAGCCGTAGTGTATAATATGGAATATAAAAGTGTTTCTCCTGTGGCGAGAAAATCACTTTTGTTGGCAGCCTAAAAGTTCCAATATCTTTCGAAGTATCACTGTGAAATCGTTCAAATCTTGTATACACCTTAATGTTATACTGCCTAATAGAATTATCATACAGGCTGAAGTTAGCGCTTGATATCTTGACTGGTGGAAACGTTAATGTGCGTGTTTCAACTTCACCTAGTTTTGAGCAGCGTGAAATGGAACTGCCCCGAGTTCGTTCGATGCGGCAAGGCTTTCACCTCACGCTAAAGACACCTTACTTCACTGAATCACTTGACAATAACTCTATATCACCAGAAATATATATGCGATCACAAGTATTAGATCTGAGCGTATGAGATCTGAGTATGATCTGAGTATGCGAGCTCCTCTCTCCTGTGCACGACCTTTTATCAACTTCTTAAGGGGCGTATTCAGCCCTTCCATAGCCTGTTGCTTCGTCATTGCTGGAAGTTTTAACTTTGGCTATACTTGACGGATTTTCAAAATTCAAAAACTCAAAATTAATTTTTTCAAAATTCCAAATCAATGCCATAACTGAAAATAGATTTCCACAAATCTGCATGCCAAAAGTAATCGAATATCGTAGTTTCAGCAATCTCCGTCTTCCTTCCAAACTATCGTTCATTGGTTTGCGTCTCTCCTCCAATAGCGTAGCTTCTTCCTTAGCACAATACCTTGTTTCCTGCGACTGCGTCGTAAATCCAAGATCTTTCTCGAATAAAATCATGACGTCACCAAGAATCTCAGCTCAATCAGCCTACTGGCATGAATTCTACGTCATCCGTGCCTACGTCATGAATATCCACGTCATAACTATGACATCCATAACTTTACTGATATTTTCCAATACAGCCATCGTGGTCTCAATATAATTCAATTTCCGGGGGCAGTACCACTGTGGTGCAGGTAGGTTTAGTATTGATTTTTGCTACAATAATCCGTTCACTATATTGTTCATAATATTCCACCCGCTGTCCAAGTTTCCTACTTAATATGAGGCCAACCCCTGCTTGGCCATTGTTTGATTTAGTGCTAATGACCCTGTAGTCTCCTGACCAAAAGTCCTGTTCTTCCTGCCAGCGCATTTCACTAATCCCAAGCAAATCCAACCTCAACTTATCCATTTCCCTTTCTAAGTTTTCTAACCTTCCACTTCCTAGCAGACTTCTAACATTCCACGCTCCGATCCGTAGAATGTCAGATTTCCTCTTTGTCACTTCTGTGATGTTAACAACCTCTCGAGTAGTCCCCACCCGGAGATCCGAACGGGGGACTAGTTTACCTCCGGATTGAAATTTTACAAGGGAGGAGGCCATCATCACATGTAATTATGCATAGAGAGGTGCATATCCTCGGGAAGAGCATTACGGCTCTAGTTTCCCGTTGCTTTCAGTCGTGCAGCAGGACGCAGTGTAGCCATTATTTGGCTTATATTATCAATATCTTAACCGTCTATAAGACAAGTAAAGAATTGATTTATTCCCTTTCAGAATAAGTAAAGAGCAATTCTACTAACAATTATAAAATGGATTTACTAAATCAGAAATCTTTGCAGGAGTGGAAACAACTTTTCTCCATATTTCATTGCAATCGCATGTATGGTATATGAACGCATACGGATTTTTTTAAAACGATACGCACGCCGTTACTCATTTGTTGAATCTACTTGTGCGATACCTATTGTAGAGTGGATGTACTAAGCCAGAAACCTTCCCTGAAGTGTACACAACATCTCACCCAAGTTTCATCGCTTTCGGACAAATGGTATATGAACGCATACGGGACTTTGTTGAAACGCTTCGCGCACCTTCGCTCATATGTTGAATCTACTTGAGCGCTACCTATTGTAAAATGGATTAACTAAGCCTGAAACTTTCCCTGGAGTGTACACAACAATTCACCCAAGTTTAGTCGCTATCAGACGAATGGAATATGAACGTATACGGACTACGTTGAAACACTTCGCGCGTCGTCGCCCATTTGTTGAATCTACTCGTACGCTACCTATCATGACATGGATTTACTAAAACAGAAACCTTGCCTGTATTGTACACAACCTCTCACCCAAGTTTCATTGCTATCGGACGAATGGTATGTGAACGCATACAGGACTTTGTTGAAACGCTTCGCCCGTCGTCGCTCAATTGTTGAATCTACTCATGCGCTACATATTGTTAAGTGGATTTACTAAGCCAGACACCTTCCCTGAAGTGTACACAACATCACACCTAAGTTTCATCCCTATCAGACGAATAGTATATGAACGCATACGGGACTTTGTTAAAATGCTTCTCTCGTCGTCGCTCATTTGTTGAATCCACTCGTGCGCTGCCTATTTTAATATGGATTTACTAAGAGAGAAACCTTGCCCATAGTGTACACAACCTCTCACCCAAGTTTCATCGATATCGGACGAATGGTATGCGAACGCATACAGTACTTTGTTGAAACGCTTCGCCCGTCATCGCTGATTTGTTGAATCTAATCGTGCGCTACCTATTGTTAAGTCGATTTACTAACCAGAAACCATCCCTGAGGTGTACACAACATCTCAGCCCAGTTTCATCACTAGCAGACGTATAGTATATGAAGGCATATGGGACTTTGTTGAAACGCTTCGCTCGTCGTCACTCATTTGTTGAATCTACTCGTGCGCTACCTATTGTTAAGTTGATTTATTAATTCAGAAACCTTCCCTGAGGTGTACACAACATCTCACCCAAGTTTCATCACTATCAGACGAATAGTATATGAAGGCATTTGGGACTTGGTTGAAACGCTTCGCTCGTCGTCGCTCCTTTGTTGAATCTACTCGTGCGCTACCTATTATAACATGGATTTACTAAGCCAGACACCTTGCCTGTAGTGTACACAACCTCTCACCCAAGTTTCATCGCTATCGGACGAATGGTATGTGAACGCATACAGAACATTCTTCAAACGCTTCGCCCGTCGTCACACATTTGTTGAATCTACTCGTGCGCTACCTATTGTTAAGTGGATTTACTAACCCAGAAACTTTCCATGAAGTGTACACAACATCTCACCCAAGTTTCATCACTATCAGACGAATAGTATATGAACGCATACGGGACTAAGTTGAAACGCTTCGCTCGTCGTCGCTCAATTGATGAATCTACTCGTGCGCTACCTATTAGAACATGGATTTACTAAGCCAGAAACCTTGCCTGTAGTGTACACAACCTCTCACCCAAGTTTCATTGCTATCGGACGAATGGTATGTGAACGCGTACAGGACTTTGTTAAAAGGCTTCGGCCGTCGTCGCTCATTTGTTGAATCTAATCGTGCGCTACCGATTTTAAGTCGATTTATTAAACCAGAAACCTTCCCTGAGGTGTATACAACATCTCACCCAAGTTTCATCACTATCAGACGAATAGTATATGAAGGCATACGGGACTTAGTTGAAACGCTTCGCTCATTTCTTGAATCTACTCGTGCGCTACCTATTTTAACATGGATTTACTAAGACTGACACCTTGCCTGTAGTGTACGTAACCTCTCACCCAAGTTTCATCGCTATCGGACGAATGGTATGTGAACGCATACAGGACTTTTTTGAAACGCTTCGCTCGTCGTCGCTCATTTGTTGAATTTACTCGTGCGCTACCTATAATAACATGGATTTACTAAACCAGAAACATTGCCTGTAGTGCACACAACCTCTTATCCAAGTTTCATCGCTATCGAACGAATGGAAAGTGAACGCATACAGGACTTTGTTGAAACACTTCGGCCATCGTCGCTCATTTGTTGAATCTACTCGTGCTTAATAGTAAAAATGATTTACTAAGTCAGAAACCTTTCCTGGAGTGTGCACATCAATACAACCAAAGTTTCATAGCAATCGGATGAATGGTATATGAACGCATACGGGACTTTGTTTAAGCGATTCGCGTGCCGTCACTCATTTTTTGAAACTACTCGTGGGCTACAACTTTCATATTTATTCACCTTTTAAACCTTCCCTGGACTTCCACAAATAATTCAAGACCTAAATTAGCCAAATCGGTCCAGCCGTTCTCGAGATTTAGCGAGACTAACGAACAGCAATTCATTTTTATATATATATAGACTAGCTGTACCCGGCATGTGTTGCAATGCCATTCAGAGAAAGTGTTGCCATTGTAACTTTGCAAGTTGAAGTGCTTTTGGATTCCCAATATTGTTTTTCTTTTTCCATTATCCACCTCTAAACTATTGTAAAATTGATTTACTATCTCAAAAAAATCATGGGAGCGTGCTCAACAACTCACCAAATTTTCATCGCAATGAAATGAATGGTATATGAAAGCATACGGGACTATGTTGAAACGATTCAAGCGCCGTCACCCATTTGTTGAATATACTCGTACGCTAACTTTTGTAAAATGGATTTACTAAGTGAAAACCTTCCCTGGCGTGTACACAACAACTCATGAAAGTTTCATCGCAGTCGGATGAATGGCATATGAACGCATACGGGTTTCTGCTTAAACGATTCGCGCGACGACACACATTTGTTGAATCTACTTGTGCGCCACCCATTAAAAAACGGATTTACTAATTCATACACCTTCGCAGGACTATGCTCAACTCCCCAAAGATTTATGATAATCGGATGAATGTTATATGAACGCATACGGGACTTGGTTGAAACGATACACGCGCTGTTGCCCATTAATTGAATCTAATCGTGCGCTACCAATTGTAAAATGGATTTACTAAATAAGAAATCTTTGCGGGAGTGGTAACAACATTTTTCCAAATTTCATTGCAATCGCATGAATGGTATATGAACGCATACGGAATTTTTTTAAACGATACGCACGGCGTTACACATTTGTTGAATCTACTTGTGCGATACCTATTGTAAAGTGGATTAACAAAGCCTGTAACTTTTCCTGGAGTGTACACATCAACTCACCCAAGCTTAGTCGCTATCAGACGAATGGTAGGCTATATGAACGTATACGGGACTATGTTGAAACACCTCGCGCGTCGTCGCTAGTTTGTTTACTCTACTACTACGATACCTATTGTAAAGTGAATTTACTAACCTAGAAACCTTCCCTGAAGTGTACACAACATCTCACCCAAAGTTTCATCGCTATCAGACGAATAGTATATGAACGCAAACGGGACTTTTTTGAAACGCTTCGCACATCGTCGCTCATTTGTTGAATCTACTCGTGCGCTACCTGTCATGACATGGATTTACTCAGACAGAAACCTTACCTGTAGTATACACAAAATCTCACCCAAGTTTCATCGCTATCGGACGAATGGTATGAGAACGCATACAGGACTTCGTTTAAACGCTTCGCCCGTCGTCGCTCATTTGTAGAATCTACTCGTGAGCTACCTATTGTTAAGTGGATATACTAAGCCAGACACCTTCCCTGAAGTGTACACAACATCTCACCCAAGTTTCATCACTATCAGACGAATAGTATATGAACGCATACGGGACTTTGTTAAAACGCTTCGCGCATCGTCGCCCATTTGTTGAATCTACTCGTGTGCTACATATTTTAATATGGATTTACTAAGAGAGAAACTTTGCCCGTAGCGTACACAACCTCTCACCCAAGTTTCATCGCTATCGGACGAATGGTATGTGAAAGCATACTGGACTTTGTTGAAACGCTTCGCCCGTCATCGCACATTTGTGAATCTATTCGTGCGCTAACTATTGTTAAGTGGATTTACTAAGCCCGAAACCTTCCATGAAGTGTACACAACATCTCACCCAAGTTTCATCACTATCAGACGAATAGTATATGAACGCATACGGGACTTAATTGAAACGCTTCGCTCGTCGTCGCTCATTTGTTGAATCTATTCGTGCGCTACCTATTATAACATGGATTTACTAAGCCAGATACCTTACCTGTAGTGTACACAACGCCTCACCCAAGTTTCATCGCTATCGGACGAATGGTATGTGAACCCATACAGGACTTTGTTGAAACGCTTCCCCCGTCGTCGCTCCTTTGTTGAAACTAATCGAGCGCTACCTATTGTTAAGTGGATTCACTAAGCCAGAAACCTTCCATGAGGAGTACACAACATCTCACCCTAGTTTCATCACTATCAGACGAATAGTATATGAACGCATACGGGACTTAGTTGAAACGCATCGCTCGTCGTCGCTCTATTGTTGAATTCACTCGTGCGCTACCTATTATAACATGGATTTATTGAGCCAGACACATTGCGCGTAGTGTACTCAACCTCTCACCCAAGTTTCATCGCTATCGGACGAATGGTATGTGAACGCATACAGGACTTTGTTGACACACTTCTGCCGTCGTCGCCCATTTGCTGAATCTACTCGTGCGCTTCTTATCTTAAAAAAAGTCCTCTCGGCACGCCGGAAGGCGGAGGTAGATTTCACCGGACAAACTTGGGGATAGGCGAAAATAGGCAGAATATGCAGATTTTCGTAGAAGGATCAGACCTCATTTAATGCGAGAAGGTATTTTATAATTGAAGCTTAATTAACTTTGTTTTTCGTCATTTTATGCTTATTTTAAACATTTTATTGTCTTATGGGAACGGTAACCTTCTTGTCATTTGGGGTCCATTTTTATACTTGTGGTCACACTGTCCTTATGCTAGGTTTCGACACTGATGTGCAACTATGTAACGGTCTGTTACTTCTTCACGCAAAATTATATCTACCGCAGAGATTTTGGTTGGTTCCTCAATTTAGGGGCTGCGACAACGCGGTCATGTAACCCCGTGTACTTTGGGATGGCTGTATTAGTCTGTAATTCAGGTAAGGACTGCAGACGGTCAATTTCAAGCAGTAGTTACTAATGTTGCTACCAGGTACTACCGTCAACGACACCTAGCTGTGAACTTGGCTACTAGATGCCACCGCAACCAGCAACTCGCAACGAACGTTGGAACTTCCCCTCCAAAGGAAAGCATACTGAGGGATTTTTGGCGCTCTTAGAAAATCCGACGACTTCGGCCGGCTTTCAACTCGCGACCTTGGGCATAAACATTCAGCATGCTACCAGTTACGTCACCGAAGCCGCTTCACACTTAGATGGAAATCTGAATCTGATCTCGTGCAAGTGCGTTATCTTGGCAACGTCTGATGGCTCATCCCTCATCAATTTAGTAGTGTTGCCATGGCAACCACTGATAGGTCTTGGCATTTTCTTATAATTCCGAAATTATTTTTCTCATCCCTTGGCATAATGGTGGGTTATATCAAAAATTCTTTCAGACAAAAGTTTTAGGTAATTAATATGGGAATATTGTCCATTTTCTACGGTTTTGATATTGTGCCTATTAAGAGAGATATGATTAATGTTTCCCGAAAAACCCACTTTTTCCCACCCCTTTGGTCAATGGTTGGTGCTATAAAAAAACCTCTTCAAACATACATTTTTGGGCTTTATCCGACACATAGTATGAATGTTGAACGGATTCGATATTTCACATATTAAGAGAGTTATAGCAATATTTCACTTTTTCGAAAAAAAAAGCCCCCCATTTTCACCCCCCAACGACCGATTTAGCCCAGTAACGAACTCGACCGAGATTTTATAGGTATACGTATTCGGTAAAAAATTCAAAGTGATTGGTACAAAATTACGGCAGTTATCGTGTCCACAATAAACTGATATACATATACATACATAAATTATATATAACTTTTGAACTGACGGTGGTTTTGGGGCCTGGGGATGTGAAACGCGAAGATATGTCGAAATTTTCCGGAAGTCGAAACATGGTACCCATTGCAATAGTTAGCTTTATAACGAAATCTACCTCTGGTTGGTTCCTCAGTTTAGGGGCTGCGACAACGCGGTCATCTAACCCCGTGTACTTTGGGTGAGTGTAGAATCTGTCTGATACACGGTGTGAATTGTAATGGCTGTATTAGTCTTAATTCATGTAAGTACTGCAGACGGTCAATTTCAAGCAGTAGTTCCTAATGTTGCTACCAGGTACAACCGTCAACGACACCTAGCTGTGAACATGGCTACTAGATGCCACCCCAACCATCAACTCGCAACGAACGTTGGAACTTCCCCTCCAAAGGAAAGCATACTGAGGGATTCTAGTGCTCTTAGAAAATCCGACGACTTCGGCCGGCTTTGAAACCGCGACATTGGGCATAGACATTCAGCATGCTACCAGTTACGTCACCGAAGCCGCTTCCCACTTTATCAGGCGGCTTTGGTGGCGTAGTCGGTAACATGCTGAGCTTCTATGCCCAAGATACCGGGTTCAAACCCGGCCGAAGCCGTCGGATTTTTTAAGAGCGTTAAATATCCCTCAGTATGCCTTCCTTCGGAGGGGAAGTAAAGCCGGCGGTCCCATGTCATAGATTTATGGAATGTTAAAGATCCTTCCACTAATTGCACCTGTGTGAAGCTAAATTGGATAGGTTAAGAATGTATACAACGCTCTTAGGTTTCTATGTTCGTTGCCAAGAGCCGACTGCGGCGGCGTCTAGTAGCTCAGTTCTGAACTTGGCCTCGTAGTCGTTGACAGTGGCGCTTGGCGGCAAAAGTAGGAACTATCTGAAAAATTGTTAGTTGCAGTACTTAAATTAACAAACAGATAACACACACTAATACAGTCATCACAATTAACACCGGTTATCAGACAGATTCTACACACACCCAAAGTACACGGGGCTACATGAACGCGTTGTCGCAGCCCCTAAACTTAAGAACCAACCAACCAACCACTTAATCAGATGGAAATACTGAATCTGATCTCGTGCATGTGCGTTGTCATGGCAACGTCTGATGGTCCATGCCTCATCAATTTAGTAGTGTTGCCATGGCAACCACTGATAGCTCTTGGCATTTTCTTATAATTCCGAAATCATTTTTCTCGTCCCTTGGCGTAATGGTGGGTCATATCAAAAATTCTTTCAGACAAAAGTTTTAGGTAATTATTAGGGGAATATTGTCCATTTTGTACGGTTTTGATATTGTGCCTATTAAGAGAGATATGATTAATGTTTCCCGAAAAACCCACTTTTTTCCACCCCTTTGGTCAATGGTTGGTGCTATCAAAAATCTTATTTGACATAAATTTTTGGCACTTATCCGACACATATTATGAACTTTGAATGGATTCGATATTGCACGTATTAAGAGAGTTATAGCGAAATTTCCCTTTTTCGAAAAACCCCCCCATTTTCACCCCCTTCTACCGATTTAGCCCAGTAACGAACTCGACCGAGATTTTATAGGTATACATCGTCGGTAAAAAATTCGAAGTAATTGGTGCAAAATTACGGCAGTTATCGTGTCCACAAGAAACTGATATACATATATATATACATATATATATACATAAATTATATATAAACTTTTGAACTGACGGTGGTTTTGGGGTCTGGGGGATGTGAAACGCGAAGATATGTCGAAATTTTCCGGAAGTCGAAACATGGGACCCATTGCAATAGTTAGCTTTCTAATGAAATCTACCTAAAAGATTTACTAAGTCGGAAACCTTTCCTGGAGTGTGCAAAACAATACAAACAAAGTTTCGTAGCAATCGGATGAATGGCATATGAACGCATACGGGACTTTGTTTAAGCGATTCGCGTGCCGTCACTCATTTGTTGAATCTACTCGTGCGCTACAACTTTCTTATTTATTCATCTTTTAAACCTTCCCTGGACTTCCACAAATAATTCAAGACCAAAATTGGACAAATCGGTCCAGCCGTTCTCGAGTTTTAGCGAAACTAACGAACATCATTTCTTTTTATATATATATAGACTAGCTGTACCCGGCATGCGTTGCAATGCCAATCAAAGAAAGTGTTGGCATTGTAACTTTGTATGTTGAAGTGCTTTTGGATTCCTAATATTGTTTTTATTTTTCCGTTAACCTCCTCTAAACAATTGTAAAATTGATTTACTATCTCAAAAAAAATCATGGGAGCGTGCTCAACAACTCACCAAATTTTCATCGCAATGAAATGAATGGTATATGAACGCATACGGGACTTTGTTGAAACGATTCGAGCACCGTCACCCATTTGTTGAATATACTAGTGCGCCACCTATTGTAAAATGGTTTTACTAAGTGAAAACCTTCCCTGGCGTGTACACAACAACTCATTTCATCGCAATCGGATGAATGGCATATGAACGCATACGGGTTTTTGCTAAAATTATTCGCGCGACGACACTCATTTGTTGAATCTACTTGTGCGCCACCCATTGAAAAATGGATTTACTAATTCATACACGTTCGCAGGACTGTGCTCAACTCTCCACAGTTTTATGATAATTGGATAAATGTTGTATGAACGCATACGGGACATGGTTGAAACGATTCACGCGCTGTCGCACATTAATTGAATCTAATCGTGCGCTACCAATTGTAAAATGGATTTACTAAATCAGAAATTTTTGCGGGAGTGGAAACAACCTTTCTCCGAATTTCATTGCAATCGCATGAATGGTATATGAACGCATACGGATGTTTTTTAAACGATACGCACGCCGTTATTCATTTGTTGAATATACCTGTGCGATAACTACTGTAAAGTGGATGTAATAAGCCAGGAACCTTCACTGAAGTGTACACAACATCTCACCTAAATTTCATCGCTTTCGGACAAATGGTATATGAACGCATACGGGACATTGTTGAAACGCTTCGCGCGCCTTCGCTCATATGTTGAATCTACTTGATTAACTAAGCCTGAAACTTTCCCTGGAGTGTACAAAACAACTCATCCAAATTTATTCGCTATCAGACGAATGGTATATAAACGTATACGGGACTATGTTGAAACACCTCGCGCGTCGTCCCTCGTTTGTTTAAACTACTTGTGCGATACTTATTGTAAAGTGAATTTACTAACCCAGAACCCTTCCCTGAGGTATACACAACATCTCACCCAAGTTTCATCGTTATCAGACGAATAGTATATGAACGCAAACGGGACTTTGTTGAAACGCTTCGCGCATCGTCGCTCATTTGTTGAATCTACTCGTGCGCTACCTATCATGACATGGAATTACTCCGAGAGAAACCTTGCCTGTAGTGTATACAACCTCTCACCCACGTTTCATCGCTATCGGACGAATGGTATGTGAACGCATACAGGACTTTGTTGAAACGCTTCGCCCGTCGTCGCTCATTTGTTGAATCTACTCGTGCACTACCTATTGTTAAGTGGATTTACTAAGCCAGACAACTTCCCTGAAGTGTACACAACATCTCACCCATGTTTCATCACTATCAGGCGAATAGTATATGAACGCATGCAGGACTTTGTTAAAACGCTTCGCTCGTCGACGCTCATTTGTTTAATCTAGTCGTGCACTACCTATTATAATATGGATTTACTAAGAGAGAAACTTGCCCATAGTGTACACAACCTCTCACCCAAGTTTCATTGCTATCGGACGAATGGTATGTGAACGCATACAGGACTTTGTTGAAACGCTTCGCCCGTCGTCGCGGATTTGTTGAATCTAATCGTGCGCTACCTATTGTTAAGTCGATTTACTAACCAGGAACCTTCCCTGAGGTGTACACAACATCTCAGCCCAGTTTCATCACTATCAGACGAATAGTATATGAAGGCATACGGGACTTTGTGGAAACGCTTCGCTCGTCGCCGCTCATTTGTTGAATCTGCTCGTGCGCTAACTATTATAACATGGATTTACCAAGCCAGAAACCTTGCCTGTAGTGTACACAACCTCTCACCCAAGTTTCATCGCTGTCGGACGAATAGTATGTGAACGCATACAGGACATTGTTGAAACACTTCGGCCGTCGTCGCTCATTTGTTGAATCTAATCGTGTACTACCTATTGTTTAGTCGATTTACTAAACCAGAAACCTTCCCTGAGGTGTCCACAGCATCTTACCCAAGTTTCGTCACTATCAGACGTATAGTATATGTAGGCATACGGGACTTTGTTGAAACGCTTCGCTCGTCGTCGCTCATTTGTTGAATCTACTCGTGCGCTACCTATTGTTAAGTGGATTTACTAAGCCATAAACCTTCCATGAAGTGTACCCAACATCTCACCCAAGTTTCATCACTCTCGGACGAATAGTATGTGAACGCATACAGGACATTGTTGAAATGCTTCGGCCGTCGTCGCTCATTTGTTGAATCTAATCGTGTACTACCTATTGTTAAGTCGATTTACTAAACCAGAAACCTTCCCTGAGGTGTACACAGCATCTTACCCAAGTTTCATCACTATCAGACGAATAGTATATGTAGGCTTACGGGACTTTGTTGAAACGTTTCGCTCGCCGTCGCTCATTTGTTGAATCTACTCGTGCGCTACCTATTATAGCATGGATTTACTAAGCCAGACACCTTGCCTGTAGTGTACGCAACCTCTCTCCCATGTTTCATCGCTATCGGACAAACGGTATGAGAACGCATACAGGACTTTGTTGGAACGCTTCGCTCGGCGTCGCACATTTGTTGAATCTACTTGTGCGCTACCTATTGTTAAGTGGATTTACTAAGCCATAAACCTTCCATGAAGTGTACACAACATCTCACCCAAGTTTCATCACTATCAGACTAACAGTATATGAACGCATACAGGTCTTTATTGAAACGCTTCGGCCTTCGTCGGTCATTTGTTGAATCTACTCGTGCGCTACCTATTGTAAAAAGAATTTACTAATTCAGAAACCTTTCTTGGAGTGTGCACAACGATACAACCAAAGTTTCATAGCAATCATGTTAATGGTATATGAACGCATACGGGATTTTGTTTAAGCGATTCGCGTGCCGTCACTCATTTGTTGAATCTACTCGTGCGCTACAACTTTCTTATTTATTCACCTTTTGCACCTTTTCTGGACTTCCACAAATAATTCAAGACCAAAATTAGCCAAATCGGTCCAGCCGTTCTCGAGTTTTAGCGAGACTAACGAACAGCAATTCATTTTTAGCCTACTTTCGATTTTTGCAAAAAATGAAAGTAGACTTATGAGATCAACACAGGGCGAAAAAAGTGTGTCTGTCTGTGTGTGTGTATGTGTGTGTGTGAGTTTGTGTGTGTGTGTGTATGTGTGTGTGTGAGTCAGTGTGTGTGTGTGTGTGTTTGTGTGTGTCTGTGTGTGTGTGAGTGTGTGTACTCTGAATGTCTGTCCCCCCCCTATCAATTCGAACACGGTGAATGCGAATTGAACGAAATTTGGTACAAAGGTAGCACTAGCAAAGGACACCTCAGTGTCATGTTTTATATCGCCGCCATCTTTACTAAAACTGAATGGTGGCCACTCAAACGTTCAAAACGTAAAATCAAATAACGACTAACCAAATCATCCGATCTCTACCAAATTTGGTAACAACATACCTTCGTATAGGATGCGTCTTGTGACCAAACTACAAGGTCGTCCGCCATACCATTTCAGGATGGCGGCCGTGCGAATTATGCAAACTTTATAATCCATATCATGGGACCCACCAGTTCCGATTATCGAGCCGAGAATCGTTTTAACTGTTCTAAAGGAAGAGGCACGTTCGAAATGAAAAGTTTATTTTGTAATACTATAGTACAGACGTGATTTTAAAAAGCTGAGCTGATTCAGTAATAAGACAAGATGGCAGCGGATATCTTGTGCCTGACTTATATTTCACTAATTTGAGTATTGAATGCAATATAGCGTACTGATACAAAATAAATAAACTTTGTATGAAATGCTTTATATATAAATAATAAACTCCAGTGATGAAATCATTTAGTATAAATCATTATTTGCTAACAAGTTCTATGTAAGTCATTTTATATAGAACGATATTCGTTGACACAATTAGCTCAGTGGTAGAGCGTTAGCCTATCGCTCAACTGCCTATGGATCAAACCCGATCAGAGCTAGATTTTTTGCTTGAAATGTTATATGTTTATTGTTTTGTAATGACTCAGATGTTTTAAAATTAAGCGTTATATTGTGCATATTATGGTGTAAAATATATATTTAATTAAAATATAATTCGCCAGCAGATTTACTCGAGACATCTAGCTGCCAAAAAGGTAACTGCACGCCGACATACTTATTAACTTCCAGATTTTATTGAAAAGTTTCTTCTTCTGGCCGCTAGAATGCATTCGCTCTGTTAGGATTATATTGTTCGATATTTCACCACTAGAAGTCACGACTAGTCTACGTGGGGCTCCATTGATTAATATACCATTGGCATTCTATGCGCATCGAATTTGAAGAATGACAAGATGATACTACGATACATTTTTACTTTTTATTTTAAAGGGTTTGTAACAGCCTATTTTGCGTTACTTGAAAATGTTATTTGAAGTAAAGAACAAAACGATTTCACATAGTAACTGAGTTCAAGCCGTTGGTGTTAGTTCAGGTATTAATTACTACTTTTATTTCAGGCAAATAGCAATCGAAAATATCCACATAGTTTGTATACACACGTCTCTGTAGGGTCATGGAAAGATTTGTTAATTCAATTAGGGTTTTCGATTCCCGGTCAATGCATGTGAGATTTTTGAAGTGAAATGCCATGTCCTGTGGTTCGGATTCCACGTAAAAAGGAGGTCCCGTGGCTCATAATCACAAGATTCACGGCCACGTAAAACTACAATCTTCCTTCCTTTTTTTTCAATTAGGGTTGTGAAAGCCCTGCACAACCAGACGTGTAAAGACATGCCTCAACTCAAAGTTGGATGTTGCCCACGGCAGGTCGTATATGTAATAATAATAATAATAATAATAATAATAATAATAATAATAATAATAATAATAATAATAATAATAATAATAATATTTTTTTTTTATTTTTTTTTTAAGGCAAGAAATGCATTTACGCACAGAGTGTCGGGCTCCTGCTGATGAGTAGCAGACTACCGACTAAAACTCCCCCTTTACTTCTGAACACTAGCCTGGAACCGTTTAGCACATTAAAACAATAATAATAATAATAATAATGTTATTGGTTTTACATCCCTTTTAACTACTGCTGCTTTTAGAGACACCGGGGTGCCGGAATTTTGGCCCGAAGGGGATCTTTAACGTGCCAGTAAATGTACTGACACGGCTCCCTCGCATTTGTGCACCCTCAAATGCCAGCTGACTGCGCCAGGATACGAACCTGCAACCTAGGGCCCAGCAAGCGAGAACGTTACCGCCGAGCCACGCAGCCAGTCCGGTCGATTATGTCTCCAGATCCATAACATTCTTGAGATACTTCTTATCTTTCTTTCTTTCTTTCTTCAATGATGGTAGCAGTTTTTATCTAGATTGTGGCGTTTGGTAGAGGTAAATCGTTTCTATGGCCTTCGACAAAGAATAGTTCTATTATACTCTTTGATAATAACAACGAGTTATAACTATACTCATACATTTAGGAGAAAGTAGGCTATATGTTCTTTACTGAACATCTTGTTATATATAAGATTACTTTTAGGCACTGTTGAAACCTTTAAGGCGTCAAAAGATTGCACTCTCGTCGTTGTAACATACTTCTGGCCGTGACTGAAAACGTGTATGAGGTAAATATTGCGACCTATACGTTCCAGAGTTTCCCCTTGAATATTGATTGTGATAAAGTATGCCAAGCGAATTGGAAAATGTTCCCTCTTAAAAGAAAATGGTAGTGTTTTTTCGGATGGTGTTAAATCATGTCGAAGGATTGGGCCTCTCTGCCTGCTTTCAACTGTACTTATTATTTCCAAATCCAAGCAATATGGTTCCATTTAAGATCCCTTGGAAAGCGTTTGGATTTCTTAATGAGCATAACTATGAGTCAAGCGTTTGGACTATGTGGAGTCATATCATTTAATTCCAAGAAATTCAAGAATGATGCAGGAAACTGAAATAAACGTATAGGTCTCAATTTTCCTCATCAAGTTTTCAGTCATGGCCAGCAGTATGTTGCAATGTCGAGAGTGCAATCTTTCATCTTCAGTATTTGATCTGTTAATGCTCGTGAATTTTTTTGAACTTAGTTACTGGATAGAAGTTCAATGACTCATAAGTAGATTTCATTACATTGTTCATTTTTTTGGTGTAAGCATCCCTCAGAATGCCTTCCTTCGGAGGGGAAGTAAATCCGGCGGTCCTATGCCTTAGATTTATGACAAAATGCCTTAGATTTATGGCATGAAAAAGAATATTCCACTAACCTAGTATATTTGTGTGAAGACAAAATATGTAGGTTAGATTATTTGATAACGCTTTATTAGTTACAAAGTCGCCAGGCGCTGGCTGCGATGGTATCTAGTATTCAAGTCCGCAGCTAGGTGTCGTGGACTGTAGCATTTGGTAGCGAAAGTAGGAACAACTGTACTTGGAAATTTTATCGTCTGCAGTCCTTACCTGAATCACAGATAACACCCACCAATACAGCCATCATATTATCAACACGGGTTATCAGACAGATTCTACGCATACACCCAAAGTACACGGGGTTACATGACCGCATTGTCGCAGCCCCTAAACTAAGGAACCAACCATTCGTGTAAGAATGCGAACTTTTGAGAAATGTAAATGTTTGAGGCACCGTATCCTCATGCGTTGCAAGTTTGGCTGGTAATTCAGTAACACTCGATTATTACTATCCATAGGGGAGTTGTCGCCGTTAACATGTAGCATAAAATCAGAAAATTCCATTTCACCTGGTTTCAATCGCGTGTTTTTATGTAAGTGGCGTATTTTGGAGAAGGGCCAGAGAGAAGAGTATTTAATATAATTGTGAATAACTGTTTGGCGAGAAGCGTGCGACAGACCTGAAGTCTCCATGAAGAATAACTTTCCCACAAAAAGGAATAATGTCGTTACGTATCTCTTAGAAGTAGATTCACACACATGAATGAATGAATGTTTGCCATTGGGGCTCCATCCCAAACTATGAGCCGAGCTAATCGAATACCGTCAGCTGGATTTTGAATGTTAAATGTAGGGGTTTTGCAAGAAATCACTTGATTTGCAGATCTGACTGGATTAGTTTCTGGAGAATCTAATATACATATAACTGGTCGCAAGAACCGTCGCTTATAATTTTGGAATATAATGAAGAAATGCGATGATGTGCAAATCATACATTTTAAAACAATATGGACCGTATGCATGTGGCACGGTAACATTGGTACCGGTACCAAATGAAACTAAGCCATGGCATTGTTATACTGCCGATTATTATCTCTGAAATTCCTTGAGATATCATCTCCAGTGAAAAATTGTTGCAGCCTGTCGAATATTTTATATGTAGTCAGATCAATTTTACCATTAGAACAGCAAAGGTCAAAGTAACCAAGCGTAGATTTCTCGCAAGAGAAATACAGTGCAGAACAATGTTTACATTTGTTCGTTAAGGATCCTACACTGTATAGCATATAATCGGGAATTGCTTCTGAAATGGCATAATGGATTTTAAAAGTGGCTTCGTATTTTCCTCCGATTTCCCATTTTATTGCGGCTAATGTTCTTTTTCGTCAAATGGGTTTATTTATAGTAGCATTTCTCCCCAAATTAACGTCATATTCAATAACACTATAGTGGCCTGCATCAACGCAGCCGCCAAATATTAAATGGCAAATAATACTTCTATTGAAATAATCCAACGCATGGTTAGATTCATTGTTATGTACTCTAAACAAATAATCAATAAACAATAATATTCACTGATACAATGAAGTTCAGAGACTTTCATTCTCAAGTTGGTTGCTGATGAGAATGCGATGAGACTGATCGCCAAAAATTAAATCCTTATAATTATCCTTGCCTGCAACAATTTTTGCAATTTGCTTGCCAACGCAGCTCAGGATGAAGTTATTCGTTTTGAAATAAACAGCACGAAACTGCTCTAAATAAGCAATTTCCACCACATGTTGTAGGCACAGTCCTTTGCATTTCCATGACAGTAAATTATGTAAGGGAGCATAGAATCACTTCGCCAACTACTGGAATGAGCATAGACGCACTTCGCCGACCACCGTAATGGAGGGAGTTTTAAGAAGGAAGCTTGTAGTTTAACGTGACCGTTAATCGTGAGATCATGAGCCACGGGACCTCCTTTTAACGTGGAATCCGAACCACAGGACATGGCATTTCACATCGAAAATCTCACATGCATTGAGTGAGGGAGTTTTAGAATTACATGTTCAGTGCATATCATAAATCATATTAACACAGGGAAGCCCACTCTTAAGACTACATTCTGAGCTAACACTCCGGATTACAGGTTCAATCCCTGCTCTGCCATGACATTTAATTCTGGTCTGAGGGCTGGAACGGGGCGCACTCATGTGGCAAAATTAAGAATAGCGAGGTTCGATTCCCATCTCAGTAATCTTGGATATGTTTTACCGTGGTTTCCCAGTTTCACTCCAGGAAAATACCGGGATAGTTCCTAACTTAAAGTCTCGGTCCTCAACTCCCCATTCCCCACTTTAATTACAAATACACACATGAATATAGCCATCACAATAACACAGGTTAGCAGAGAACATTTTACACACACACACACACCAAAGTAGACGGGGCTGAGTAACCACGATGTCCGAGTCCATCAAATGAATTATGTTCGCCAATTCTCTCATGGCGGAAGCGATTGCGGCCATTTTAATTTAATAATTTAAAAATATATGGCAACGTAAATCGTGGGGAATTCCTTACATAACGGGAATAACAAAAGTAAAATATGTTTAGACAATGCAACTTCATGAGCAAGAAAGAATAATTGGGAAATAAAAATTCATGTCTGAGTGGGATTCGAACTCTCTCGATAATGCATAATAAAATTAGCACACTCTAACGCTGGCCCTGAGCCATCTAAGCAATGTGAATTATGTGCTAAATTACGATACTAAAACAATGTACACACTCAACTGACCGTTTAAGTTCTTCAATACCTCCCTTATTTTATAATTCTATTTCAATGTATGTGGAAACGTCATAAACAATATTCGGGACCCTTTTTAATACTCATAAACAAAGATCTCAGTAAGAAGCGGTGGGATGCACAATTTCGCTGGTGTAAAAAAAAAGAATCCATTGTGCGCAAGCGCGGGAGCTACAAATATAATATTTTCCTTTATTAAGGAGAATTCGCAGTCGCCTCCGTAGCGTAGCGGTCAGCATAGTTAGCTGCCGCCCCGGAGGTCCTGGGTTCGATTCCCGGCTCTACCACGAAATTTGCAAAGTGGTATGAGGACTGGAACGGGGTCTACTCAGCCTCGGGTGGTCCAAATGAGTAGAGGGGTTTCGATTCCCACCTCAGCCATCCTCGAAGTGGTTTTCCGTGGTTTCCCACTTCGTCTTCGGGCAAATGCCGGGATGGTACTGTACCGTTTTCTTTTATTCGGCCTGATTTACGGTACATATACCTATACGAACCACTACACCACACGGCAGGTTTTGACCTAGTTTTGACAGCGCGCATAGCCATGTGATCGTTTGCTCAGCTGTTGTCTCGTCAGCAACCTGCGGAAGAGAGTGTTTCGCTCGTAGGCCGCGAGGATGCGCAGGTGTCCTTGAGCTGGCAGTAGTGGGAGATTGACATTTACATTTGAATTTTTTATTTGGAAATGAGATACAGGTATGATGTCAAGTATATACTGGAGTTCGATTTTACAGCAGAGAGGGACAATGCAGTCGTGCTTTTTAGTTATGGCATCTGTAACATCAAGAATATAGATTTATATATCGACCTGTCTCAGAGAGATCGTCTTGTCATGCGCAGTAGAGACAGTGCGCGAGTTGCCTCCTGCAGGCCGACACAGGTGCGCGACTGACAGAACACGTTTCAGCTCAGACGAATTCACGCCTAAGCAGAACTTGTATCGCAATGTTGTTTCGGCTGGAAGAAGTGTCAAGCTATTTTGAATTCACGGCGGTGCTAGTTGACATTTTATATATCGTGTGGTGACGGATTAAGGTCATTATCATAAAAGTTCAGTGTCGAATGAGAACTTCAGTCGTCAGAGCGCCTGGCATTGTATGCGGGCAGTATTCTGTCAGTGGAATCACTCTTTTCACGTGTTACGGAGCGAAGTGGAGTGATACATAAAGGAGGCTTGTTTCTGAAGTCTATGCATACTGGGAAGGCGTGCTGTCTTTTCTCACGCCAAGACAATTGCAACTAAATATCAAGTACATTCCGAGTGAAGTTTTTTAACAATGTACAGTGCTTGGAAGTCCGAGGTGTTGGGGGAGATATTTAGAATGCATATAAGCATATTAGCCATGAGCGGCTAGGCATTTTAGTGTGGACATCGCTCTCCAAGCAAATGCAGCGGACGTCACGAGTAACCACAATGCATGTTTGCGAAGTGGATCATTGCATATTCGCGACGCGGGCTATTGGCTTGTGCAACATGAACTTTTGGTAACATGCAGCCGAAAATAACTCAGGCTTCCGTCATGTGTTCACTTGCTTATCGAAATGTTGCATTCGCGCGCGTGTTGTATTTCCGAACCGGTCTGGAACTATTCGAAATACGGGCTAGGACAATTTCCGAGATGAGGAAGCAGTTCGTTTACTACCAGTGGACTTGGGACATTGGAGCAAGGGATCCCAAGTGCGTTCATTGGAAATTGAAATGGAACCGTGTAGTCCTGCTACACCATGGTGGAATCAGATGGTGGGCATCTTCACGCTCCATATTGCCTTCGAGAATCTCCAGCCAGGTAGAGAATCTACTTTTCATGTAGCGTTGCAAGGTAGATAGTCCAGTTTAAACACTTTGCCATCTATTTAATTTTTTTATTTTGAGTAGTATGATTGTGGAGTGGAGTTTATGCATGGCTATTCCATGTCATGTGTGACTTCATTTTCAGTCGAGTTTAGGCCTGATTAACCAGGTGCACTCATTTCATAACATTTTATTATGAATTAATTGTTCATTTTTCAGCTTAATAATCTATTAAATTAAATTCATTAAATGTATTCCGAACTTCTTGATTGTGAAGAACAGATCTTCGTAGGGGACGAAATCTACGTTATTCTCATAGGGAATTGTTACTATTTTTTTTTCATCAAGCTTTGGCTTGAGGGGTCATCGTTCCCTTATTTTTGTGTTCGACAATTGCGAGCTTCGAATTTTTCTTATGCGCTCATGTATTATTATTATTAAATTACAGTATAGAATGTGGAGTTTGATCATTCTTTTAGAATGGGAATTTTCTTTTCTCTTGAGGGTAAGCGAGGTCATACTGCAATTCTAATGTGTCAACAGAATTTAACTGGAGTCGTTATCTGGATACATGCTGTAGATTCAGTTTGATTTTCGTGAACTCTCTTGAGGGGACATTTCTATTTTTGTCTGATCAACGTTGACGTTCGATTTTGTAGTCACGTGTACTTGGATACACCTCGTTGATTTTTATTTTTATTAATATTGCTATAACTGAACTTTGATTCAGTATTTCGAGTTTTTCTTGTTTAGAACATTGCTTTAGAGAACTATTTGAAGAACAAGAATCTATTACGAGACTGATCCCAGGGATTAACTTTAAGGGGAAATGAATTCTTATGTGACTGTGAATACAACTCTGTAAGTCAAGCTTTTTGTGATCCAGTGCACTTGATTAAGTAGCCACTCATGTTAAATTTATGTTGCATTGGATTGAGAAATCATAATAATTTAGAAATACAGCTGATCATGTCTGATCACTAGTTATCGAATAAAATAATCACTATGTGGGTGATAGTGTGTGAAGAAACGTCAATGGGCGTGTTATATATTTACGGTGGTACTCGTTGAAGTACGTTCATATTAAAATGCTAGTAAAAGCATCATGTGTAATGCGATTATAAAATATAAATTTGGAAATGTTGGTGGTAATGCCCACCGTATTCAGAAATCGAGGTCATGAGTGACCATTATTATGACAGTAATTCTTTTGTCAAGCCTCAGAGTTTGTTTTTGTGTGGCATCCCCATTTAATTAATTCTTCGGTTGTGCTCAGTTTATAAAATTTAAGCAATGCTAGATATGATTCACGATCGTTATATTTTAAATCCTGGATGAATTTAAATAAGTACATTCATTCTGAAATATTATTGAATCTTTAGAGATTCTGAATTACGAATTTCACGTCTTTTTAGCTTGAGTGCTTGATTGATAAAAATACATTTTGAATACATTGCTAAGGCAATATGAGTTGTGTAATTTCAATTTTGACAAAGCAGATAAGGAGTGCAGAATTACATGTTTGGAAAGGCATTTACATCTGAGGGTGTAATAACATAAATAATGATTTCGCTGTAAATAAGTAAATATGTATATATATACAGTATATCTCTGAAATAATTCACGTGTTCTCTAATGTCGGAATGGGTGGAAGAACCATTAAGGTGATTTGTCTAATTTTTTTTTGTTTTTTTCTATTGTTCACATGATTAACAATTTCTATTGAGGGTTAAATGCACTCTTGGTCCATGGGGACTGTTAATGCATTTATTGGCATGATTCTAGTGCCCAGTTTCTTTGTTTGTGTCCAGTCAAGGACAATTTGGTCTGACCTTCTGTCAGATTTCTTTTGAAATAAATATTTTGTCAGTTCTTTTAATCGCGTGATGTGATGATTTACAGAAGTATAAAAAGGTCGCATTAAGGGGGGCCACAGCTAGATATTTCTAGAGTTTCCCACACTCCTGAGAGGGTGTTTGCCCACGATTCTCGTGTTCTTAGAGCTGTTCGCTGTTATGCTTTGGTCGTGCATAATGCCACCTCTGTTAGGTTTTACTGCACCCTATTACTCCTTTTCCCTGTTGGTAGGATTTGGGGACTTTTCTAGGCCGGGGGGTTTTCAGGTCCTACGATCCAGCTACCATCGAGGGATTTCAACAGGAAAAGGGTAGGTATTTCGGGCACAGTAAATTGGCGCACCAACGATCTGGGGCCTCGAAAAACTGGAATACCAGAGTGAGGAACAGTAAATTGGTGACCCAAACTTAAGGGGCATCGAATAGAGATATCGTGTCTTTATGGGAGGTGCCAATTGAGTAAAATGGCATACAGATGATGGACTCGAGAAAACTGGAATACCAGAGACGGGAACATAGTTTGAGGCCATTATAGATGTCGAACCTTGTGGAAGGGCATCTGACTGGTGATATGACGCCATTTCATGATCGTTTCGAATCTTGCTTTCGAACACGTGGTGACGTTATATGCTAGTCAATTCCGACAACATTACAGCGATCAATTGTGAACTCGGTGAATGAACGTCGGGAGATAATGGTTCACCAATGTTTTTAGCACAAGATATTGGAATTCATTCGTGAATAAAGCAATTAAGAGTATTCTCGATCTACACGGTATACGTGTAGAATTGCAACCATTGATAGATTTTGTGGATTTTTAAGTGGTGCTACACTGATTTGGAAATAATATACGACTAGAGCCAAGATCAATGAAAGACATTCTCTGAAAAACTGAATTGACTTGATCAGTCGAGTAGGGCGTTGAGATGTAGCTCGTGGGTGAGTTGCACTCAAGGTGTCCCATTTTCTTGCAACCGGCGGATGGGTATTTCTGAACCCATTTTAAATGTAAAACCATTTTCATTAATTTAAAGATGGTCATAATAGGAATACTTAGGATATATACTGATATAAATCATCACACATAGTACGAGTAGGTTCTGGGAATTCCTCGATTCTAACATTGAGCACTGATTGGTAATTTTAATTATATTTTAAGTTAACGCAACACAATCAAGAAGTTCGTATGAATGCAAATGTGGTTTACTCTGTGATGTCTATGCTTTGTTTGGTGGAGTGGTGTCCATGTGTTTCAGCTTTTGTGTGATATATATTTGATATGTCTGAGAACGATGGGAAAGGATCTCCTAGTGAGATTGAGAAACTTTATAAACTGCTTCAGGAACAGATGCAGATCCAAGATGCTCTTGCAGAGAGTATTAAAGGCTCTTTAAATGACCTTCAGTCCGGCAACAGAGACCTTAGAGCTAGGCAAAATCAAATGCAATCCAGTCAAAATCAAACGTAGGCTATTCTAGAACAAATGCAAACTAGTCAAGAACAAATGCAAACTAGTCAAGAACAAATGTAATCTAGTCAAAGTCAAATGCAGATTAATATAAAACAAATGCAGAGCAGTCAAAGTCAAATGCAGAGTAGTCAAACAAAAATAGAAGCAGGCATTTATAGCATTCAGTCGAAAATTGTTAAGGTTGAATCCAGTCAAACAAAAATAGGAGCATACATTGATAACATTCAGTCGAAAATTGTTAAGGTTGAATCCAGTCAAAGTCAAATGCAGGCTAGTCAGAACCAGATGCAAACATGTCAAAATATTATTGAAGTTAAAGTCACTAATGTACAGGAAGATGTAACTAACATCCAGTCTAAAGTTAGCATTGTAGAAGCTAATCAAAACCTTATGCAAATCCAGATTAATGAAATAGAGAAAACTAATAAAGATTTCCAAATGGAAATTAAATTAGATTTAGATATCAGTAAACGGTTGGCAAAGGATAATTTGGAAGCTTTGCAACTACAATTCACTAACGACACTATCAATACTCAGGCTTCCATAGATCAATTGAGAACTGAAATGAATTCTTTTCGAGTTCAAGTCAGTGATCATAATAAATTAATGAAAGATGACTTTGACATAGATCTTAAGGCAATTGTTAAAGAAAACATAGACTTGTTAAGAAATGGTATGCTTAGGATTAATGAAGATTCTTTCAATGAGATGAAACAGGAAATTGAACAAAAACTTGCCACTAGCGAATTAAATGCTACTAAAAAAATATTAGATGTGAGGGAGTATGTCGATAAGAAGATTACTGTTCTTCAAATTTCTCAAACAGATAATTTAATCAGTCTAGAAAATAAATTAAAGTCCATTGAGGTTAAGGTGGATCAGAACAAGATAGAACTGAACGAAGACAAGGAAAAGAAAACTTCGGAATTAAATGCAATTCGAGCACAATTAGAAACCATTAACCTTGGGGGGAATGTTAACGAAGAAAGTATTAAGGAGCAATTAAGGTCAAGCTGGAATAGCGACTTTCACGCTGCTTTAGATCAAATGGAACCTAGATTACAGGAAAGAGATGAAGCTTTGCCACATGAGTCTCCTGACATTGGGATTAGTCCTCAGTCTAGAGTTGCGGAACGGTTAGGTCCAACTCAACCCAATTTGACTCAGCCTCATTTCACGCAACTATAACCATATGGGTACACTTATCCTAACACTAACGTCAATACAGGAGGTTATACACACAGGCCTGTTGAAAGAGCGTCCAACATTACTGTTATTATAAATTTTGAGGACAAACCTCGCAAATTCAGTAATTTAGATGAGACTACCCCTCTCGAATTTATTCGTGGATTAAGGGATTAATTCGTGGATTCGCAGGTGCCACGCGAACGCGAACTTAGAGTAGTGGAGCGCTATTTTTCTGATGCCCCACTTAAGTGGTATAAGGCGTTTAGGTACACCTTCAATAATTTCGAGGAGTTTGCTGACGCATTCATCAAAAGATTCTGGAGCATTGAAGTGCAACAGAATATAAGGTCAGAAGTTTACTCGAGAAAGTATGCAAATACAGGTCCCACAAGCTACGCGGAGTATTTGCGTGTCAGCTCTCGAAACTGCGGTTTCTGCAACCCCCGATGACCGAGGGTCAGTTAGTGGAAGCTATATCGCAGCAACTTCCCGTGGATGTCAGAAAGTCAATAATTTCATCAGGAGTGACTGACTTAGCCACGATGGACGACTTGCTACGTCGTTTGGACCACGTAAACGCAATGTCAACACCTATCATATCGCGTGCTAGTCGACAGGAGTCTAAAGGGATCAACACGGTAGTAATGAACCGAACCCAGCAAACGGATCAGGTCAGATCCGATCAGAGGAATCCGGAAAGGACAGGGCAAACTCGAAACCACTACCAAAAGGATGAGAGATACCAAAACCAGTATAGGGAATACACGGAACCACCGTGGCAGAGACGTTATGAGGAACGAAATTTCTATAGAAGGGACTACGGCAAGAACCGTAACAATTATCGTGATGCGCCTTATGACACTAATTACAGACCACGTCAGGGGTACAGCAGGTACAAGAACTATAGGACGGAAGAGTTTTATCGAAGGAGAGACCAGGAAAGGCTCAGAGGGGAGCAGGAAAAGTCCGATGGGGAAGGACGAAGAAAGAAAGATGATAGGAGAAAGGATACAATAAATGAAGCTCATGCAAGTACTAATCGCCAGGGTAGCAGTGAAAGAACCCCAGAAAGAGATGGCGACAAAGAAAAAAAAACGCCAAATTCCAAACAGAAATAAAACCTTGTAATTCTGCACCCTCATTTGTGATTACAATATATGAGACTTTCAATGTAACGGATGAAGACTTGTTATTTGAAGAAGGACCGAAGTTTAGAGAAAGACCCATTGAACTGCCTGTGATCAATGTTCAAGTAGGAGAACAGGAGTGTAGAGCATTAGTAGACACTGGAGCTATGATATCAATAATAAGTGAAGACTGTTATGAAAGGCTTAAAAGAGAAGATCGATTCACGTCGTTACCTGCTTCTCCCATGAAAATTAAGGGTATATTCAAGGACAAATCTTTGAAATGTAGAATACAGACACTTATGAGATTTGGCATAAATGAGAGGCAATACGAACACGTATTTATTGTCGTGAAGGGCATCAATTTTGACGTCATCATCGGGATTGATTTTATAATCAAGGAAAGGACCATAATAGACATGGATAAACGTATTATAAAATTTAATGAAGAGGGTGTCGGAAAAGGCAACCACACAAGAAAAAGAGGATTTTGATAATCTGGTGATTACCCTAGACAGGAAATCCTAGAATGCATCGTCAATGAAATCGAGCAAGAGAGGGAGCATTATGCACTCAAAGCCGAGGGATTTGAGGATGTAAAAGAGGATTTCAAAGATCTGATAAAGGAATATAAAGATATCTTTGATGACAAGCCAGGGCTCATAAGAGACTATAAGTATAAGATTAGGCTTACAGATGAATCGCCTTATCAAGCCAAACTATACCCAATACCCGAGAAATATTGTGACGAGGTTCGTGTGATTATCAAAAAGATGGAACAAGAGGGAATAATCACAAAACAGGCGTCATCCTACTTGAACCCGATCACAGTTGTAAAGAAGGCTAATGGGCAGCTTCGATTGTGCCTAGATGCACGGAAAATTAATACTAGAATTCATTTGGAAATGGACAGGCCTCCCAAGATTAGGGAGCTGTTAAAAAGGTTTAAAGACAAGTCGTGCTTCAGTGTGATGGATTTAACTGCCTCATTTTATCAAGTAGAATTGGATGAGGACAGTAGACAATACACTGGGTTTCTTTTCGATCAAACCACGTTTGTCTTCTGTCGTGTTCCATTGGGAATGGTTAATAGTGGACCGGCCCTGATTAGAGCGATGGATAGCAAACTGACAGAGGAAGTGATGGAGCACGTCATTTGTTACATCGATGATCTAATTCTGTCTTCAGCAAGTACTACGGAACATCTTGTTCACCTTAGACTTCTATTCAACAATCTCCGTGAAGCTAACATCAAGTTAAATTATAACAAATGTCAATTCTTGCATAAGAGTATAAATTTTCTGGGACATACCATCGATCAATTCGGATATCATCCCAATGTCAAGAAAATTGATGCCATATCCCAATTTCCAAGACCTGTGAAGATTAAACAGCTTCGTGAATTTCTGGGGATGTGCCAATTTCTTAGTAGCCACTGTCCAGGATACTCTATAACGATGGCTCCGTTATATGAGGTCCTCAAGAAAAACAACCGCTGGAAATGGACTGACGAAACAAACCTAGCGTTTGAAGCTGCAAAGGCAATGCTCAGAGACTGTGTAAAACTGGAGTATCCAGAATTTGATAGAACATTCTTTATTGAATCAGATGCCTCAAGAGTAGGTGTTAGTGCTGTACTGTATCAGAAGGATACGGAGGGTAAGAAGCACTATCTGGACTTTCACAGCAGGAAGCTAAAAGAGCATGAGAAAAACTACTTCACTACTGAACTAGAAGCTCTTGCTTTCATTTCTGCCCTGCAGAAGTAGAAGAAACTGCTTATCGGTCATCAAGTTGTCATAATTACGGACCACAGAGCGCTGCAATTCATGTTGCAATCCGATTTGTCCAGTGACAGATTGACGAGGTGGACATTGTTTCTCCAGCAGTTCAATGCTACCATCGTTCATCAACCTGGCAAGGATAACCTTCTGGCTGACGCGCTCTCGAGGAATCCAGCAAAAAACATCCTGATCAATACTGTACAGTTGGAGAGGGAACATCAGATCACCCTAGATAGGCTAAAGAAGATAGCAGTGTCACAGAAGAGACACCCCAACTCGAGAAATGTACAGGTTTTTGAGAGGCGCTATGGATAATTCTGATCCAAACCACGATAAGGTCAGAGAGCGTTCTGAGGTATCTCCTGTGCGATGATACTCTTTGAAAATATATCGACAGGGAGAGAACGAAAGTGAGAATTATAGTTCCTCCAAAACTAGTCACTTGTCTCGTGTGGTTAGCTCATTGCACCATTGGTCACGGTGGCGTTGACAAGACGTTCCAAACGTTATTGGAGACGTTCACCTGGACCAAGATGCGGAGCTCCATTGCGAATGTGATTAGAACATACCAGGAGTGCCAACGAGGGAAACATCCATCAGCTTTGAGCAAAGAACAACCTCGAGCTATAATTCCCCCGAAGCCGAGAGAGCTTATGACTTGTGACATTTTCGGTCCATGCCCGAAGGGGGCTAGGGGGAATCAGTTTCTCCTAGTAACTGTTGATGTATTTTCAAAGTATGTGACACTTGACCGATGCAGAAGGCCACATCAGCTCAAGTCCTCAGTCGGTTAGAGAACTGTGTTTCCCAAGACAGGCATCCCAGAAATACTGCAATCCGACCATGGAACCCAATTTACATCGCAGGAATTTGAGTCTGCCATGGAAAGTCTAGGGATTAAGCACGTCTTTTCGAGCGTGCGGTACCCAGAATCCAATGTCTCAGAGAGAATTATGGGTGAAATTGCAAAATACGCCCGCTTGTATTGCCCAGAGGATCACGCAAGTTGGGTTAAATTCGTGCCTTTTATGCAAGAATGTATGAATTCCACTTACCACGAGAGTCTTGCAGACATACCTATGACAGTTCATTTAGGTGTTAAGCCATTGAGAGCTTGGGATGACATTGTCAGGTATATTCCTCGAGATATTGAGCCCACCAATCAAGAGCGAGTTGACGCAGCCCGTGAAAAGCTTATGGACGCAGCCGAGAAGCGGCAGAAAAGAAACAGAAATAAAAGATTCAGACAACCATTCAGATTGAATGATTTAGTGCTCATTAAAAAACCAACAAAGGCAGACGTAGCCAAGAAACTTTACACCAAGTTCTCGTATATTTTCTATGGGCCGTTCCGAATAGCTCGATGCTTTGGGAACAATTGTTATGAAGTCACCAGCATAGATGGAGGGGATATTATAGGTCGCTTCAATGCCAAGAACATGCGCAGATACTACAAGAAGTTAGTTTAACTCTGTATGTAGCCATGTATTGTAGCGGGAAAAATCTGGAATGATGAAATAAAAGTCGAGCCAACTTTTATTTGAGGTGTTAGGAGAGAGATGTACCGTTTTCTTTTATTCGGCCTGATTTACGGTACATATACCTATACGAACCGCTACACCACACGGCAGGTTTTGACCTAGTTTTGACAGCGCGCATAGCCATGTGATCGTTTGCTCAGCTGTTGTCTCATCAGCAACCTTCGGAAGAGAGTGTTTCGCTCGTAGGCCGCGAGGATGCGCAGGTGTCCTTGAGCTGGCAGTAGTGGGAGATTGACATTTACATTTGAATTTTTTTATTTGGAAATGAGATACAGGTATGATGTCAAGTATATACTGGAGTTCGATTTTACAGCAGAGAGGGACAATGCAGTCGTGCTTTTTAGTTATGGCATCTGTAACATCAAGAATATAGATTTATATATCGACCTGTCTCAGAGAGATCGTCTTGTCATGCGCAGTAGAGACAGTGCGCGAGTTGTCTCCTGCAGGCCGACACAGGTGCGCGACTGACAGAACACGTTTCAGCTCAGACGAATTCACGCCCAAGCAGAACTTGTATCGCAATGTTGTTTCGGCTGGAAGAAGTGTCAAGCTATTTTGAATTCACGGCGGTGCTAGTTGACATTTTATACATCGTGTGGTGACGGATTAAGGTCATTATCATAAAAGTTCAGTGTCGAATGAGAACTTCAGTCGTCAGAGCGCCTGGCATTGTATGCGGGCAGTATTCTGTTAGTGGAATCACTCTTTTCACGTGTTACGGAGCGAAGTGGAGTGATACATAAAGGAGGCTTGTTTCTGAAGTCTATGCATACTGGGAAGGCGTGCTGTCTTTTCTCACGCCAAGACTATTGCAACTAAATATCAAGTACATTCCGAGTGAAGTTTTTTAATAATGTACAGTGCTTGGAAGTCCGAGGTGTTGGGGGAGATATTTAGAATGCATATAAGCATATTAGCCATGAGCGGCTAGGCATTTTAGTGTGGACATCGCTCTCCAAGCAAATGCAGCGGACGTCACGAGTAACCACAATGCATGTTTGCGAAGTGGATCATAGCATATTCGCGACGCGGGCTATTGGCTTGTGCAACATGAACTTTTGGTAACATGCAGCCGAAAATAACTCAGGCTTCCGTCATGTGTTCACTTGCTTATCGAAATGTTGCATTCGCGCGCTTGTTGTATTTCCGAACCGGTCTGGAACTATTCGAAATACGGGCTGGGACAATTTCCGAGATGAGGAAGCAGTTCGTTTACTACCAGTGGACTTGGGACATTGGAGCAAGGGATCCCCAGTGCGTTCATTGGAAATTGGAATGGAACCGTGTAGTCCTGCTACACCATGGTGGAATCAGATGGTGGGCATCTTCACGCTCCATATTGCCTTCGAGAATCTCCAGCCAGGTAGAGAATCTACTTTTCATGTAGCGTTGCAAGGTAGATAGTCCAGTTTAAACACTTTGCCATCTTTTTTATTTTTTTATTTTGAGTAGTATGATTGTGGAGTGGAGTTTATGCATGGCTATTCCATGTCATGTGTGACTTCATTTTCAGTCGAGTTTAGGCCTGATTAACCAGGTGCACTCATTTCATAACATTTTATTATGAATTAATTGTTCATTTTTCAGCTTAATAATCTATTAAATTAAATTCATTAAATGTGTTCCGAACTTCTTGATTGTGAAGAACAGATCTTCGTAGGGAAAGAAATCTACGTTATTCTCATAGGGAATTGTTACTATTTTTTTCCATCAAGCTTTGGCTTGAGGGGTCATCGTTCCCTTATTTTTGTGTTCGACAATTGCGAGCTTCGAATTTTTCTTATGCGCTCATGTATTATTATTATTAAATTACAGTATAGAATGTGGAGTTTGATCATTCTTTTAGAATGGGAATTTTCTTTTCTCTTGAGGGTAAGCGAGGTCATACTGCAATTCTAATGTGTCAACAGAATTTAACTGGAGTCGTTATCTGGATACATGCTGTTGATTCAGTTTTATTTTCGTGAACTCTCTTGAGGGGACATTTCTATTTTTGTCTGATCAACGTTAACGTTCGTTTTTGTAGTCACGTGTACTTGGATACACCTCGTTGATTTTTATTTTTATTAATATTGCTATAACTGAACTTTGATTCAGTATTTCGAGTTTTTCTTGTTTAGAACATTGCTTTAGAGAACTATTTGAAGAACAAGAATCTTTTACGAGACTGATCCCAGGGATTAACTTTAAGGGGAAATGAATTCTTATGTGACTGTGAATACAACTCTGTAAGGCAAGCTTTTTGTGATCCAGTGCACTTGATTAAGTAGCCACTCATGTTAAATTTATGTTGCATTGGATTGAGAAATCATAATAATTAAGAAATACAGTTGATCATGTCTGATCACTAGTTATCGAATAAAATAATCACCATGTGGGTGATAGTGTGTGAAGAAACGTCAATGGGCGTGTTATATATTTACGGTGGTACTCGTTGAAGTACGTTCATATTAAAATGCTAGTAAAAGCATCATGTGTAATGCGATTATAAAATATAAACTTGGTAATGTTGGTGGTAATGCCCACCGTATTCAGAAATCGAGGTCATGAGTGACCATTATTATGACAGTAATTCTTTTGTCAAGCCTCAGAGTTTGTTTTTGTGTGGCATCCCCATTTAATTAATTCTTCGGTTGTGCTCAGTTTATAAAATTTAAGCAATGCTAGATATGATTCACGATCGTTATATTTTAAATCCTGGATGAATTTAAATAAGTACATTCATTCTGAAATATTATTGAATCTTTAGAGATTCTGAATTACGAATTTCACGTCTTTTTAGCTTGAGTGCTTGATTGATAAAAATACATTTTGAATACATTGCTAAGGCAATATGAGTTGTGTAATTTCAATTTTGACAAAGCAGATAAGGAGTGCAGAATTACATGTTTGGAAAGGCATTTACATCTGAGGGTGTAATAACATAAATAATGATTTCGCTGTAAATAAGTAAATATGTATATATATATACAGTATATCTCTGAAATAATTCACGTGTTCTCTAATGTCGGAATGGGTGGAAGAACCATTAAGGTGATTTGTCTAATTTTTTTTTGTTTTTTTCTATTGTTCACATGATTAACAATTTCTATTGAGGGTTAAATGCACTCTTGGTCCATGGGGACTGTTAATGCATTTATTGGCATGATTCTAGTGCCCAGTTTCTTTGTTTGTGTCCAGTCAAGGACAATTTGGTCTGACCTTCTGTCAGATTTCTTTTGAAATAAATATTTTGTCAGTTCTTTTAATCGCGTGATGTGATGATTTACAGAAGTATAAAGAGGTCGCATTAAGGGGGGCCACAGCTAGATATTTCTAGAGTTTCCCACACTCCTGAGAGGGTGTTTGCCCACGATTCTCGTTCGCTGTTATGCTTTGGTCGTGCATAATGCCACCTCTGTTAGGTTTTACTGCACCCTATTACTCCTTTTCCCTGTTGGTAGGATTTGGGGACTTTTCTAGGCCGGGGGGTTTTCAGGTCCTACGATCCAGCTACCATCGAGGGATTTCAACAGGTAAAGGGTAGGTATTTCGGGCACAGTACCTACTGTCAGGCCACGGCCGCCTCCTTCCCTCTTCCTAGCCTATCCATCCCATTCTTCCTTCCCATCCCTCATGAGGCCCCTGTTTGCTTTGCAGGTGAGGCCGCCTGGGCGAAGTGCTGATCACATCTCCCCAGTTGTATCCATCCCGACCAGATGTCCGCTGAGTCCGTGGGTTCCACCAACCTGGAGGGTAAACGACTAAGAAAATAAAAGAAAATAAAATAAAAAAGGAGAATTCGTTACATTAGGGGAATTTTAAAAGTTAAGTATGATTTGGCTACGTAATACCAATAGCAATAAATAAGATTACGGAAATAAAAAATCCTGTCGGAGGTGGGAATCGAAGCCCCTCCATTTCACGATGCATAAATTTCAAGTTCGCAACGCTACCACTGAGCCACCGAACCACTGGAAAATGACGCAATATTATGTTACATAAACAATATACTCACTCAACAGTCAGTGTAAGTTCTTTTACATTTCCCGTCTATTATAATTCCATTCTAGTACTGTCCGTCCACCAGCTCATGGTCTCAGGGGACTAAAGGGGAGAGGAGAGACATTCTAGCTGCGTTGATTGAGTGGACAGCCACTGCAGGTATCGCCAACTCAGCACCGATGTTATTCACGCATTGGTTACTCACTGCTACTTTCGTTTAGTTTCAATTGTGAAATCGTACTTGTCAGTAGTAGGTTGGCACTATTGTCGTTTGCGCAGAGGCCAGCTGTCTCCAGCTGATTCGTTGCATTCCTGCCACGGACCATAAGCTGGTGGAGGTACAGTATATATCGTGGAAAAAATCAAATCAATATTCCCCTCCTTTATAATTCTTATAAATAACTATTATATTAAAACGCGGTGGACATCCGCCATGTCTGTCATTAACCAAGGTGATACTGCGCATGCGCTTGAGCCAATAATTTTGCAGTTTTGTTTATAAATTTAAAAATATATGGTAACATATTTGTTTATTTTAAAGACACTCTGCAAATAGGCCTATAAAGGCCTGGGGCTTTCGTCAGAGTGCATTACGAAGTCAGTCGGTTCAGCCGTTCTGTCAATATCGCCGTTACAAAAATCAGCTTACTGTTTTAAATATATTGCTACGTGTTGCCCCTAGTGGCAAGTTCGTTAAGTGGATTACGGTGGGTAGAAGCACAACACAATTGTTCCTTTAAAGAAACGTTTGCTTTATTGCAGGTCATAAATATACATCGTACAATAAGCCAATAGAAACAATTAGCTGTCTTACAGAAGCTACCACCTTTATGGAGCTCGACTCACCCTTTCACTCGGTCTTGCAGTTAATCCTCTCGCTAATGAGGTGGACCCGAGTCCTGGCAGGAAATAGCTGCACTCAGTCTGTCACTCACAGTTTCTGAATACCGTACTACACACTGTTTCGCAATTCACCAGAATGACCTCTGTCGCACTGGAAAACACACACTCTTCAAATACACAGTGCCTCCGTATGATTAACACTCCTTCGCTGTCAAGAGAATCAGCCTCACTAGGATTACGTAATTTCGCACGTCACGTCACCAACTACTGTCGCACTCGCTCAAGAACACTGTCCCCCCCCCCCCCCTCGCTGCACAGGCCGCTTTATATAGCGAGGCTGGTGACTCGATGGATGTTTCCAGAGTTGACCAGGGTTCACACCTTCTCGAGAATTCCAACACCAGCAGGGCCACGAATATTCGAGACGGTCTCTTTTGTACTGCCTGTCGTCTTGTTGCGCAAATCGCTGATAACACACAGTCAGGATAGCCTGGGGCGGCCTGAGTCACGCGCGGGGCGACGAAGCTGTCTAGCATTCGTAACAATATAGATTCGTTATGCCCAACTAAGGAGTGCGTTGGATATTACCGTATTTACTACAATGTTTCACCTTAATAGACTATTTTCATTTTATGAAAAAAAAAACCAAGATGTTCAGTAAAGAACATATAGCCTAATTTCTCCTAAATGCATGGGTATTGTTATAACTCTTTGTCCTTTCCAAGGAGTATAATTGAATGTTGGTTGTAGTAGCTTGTTGAAATACAACGTGCTATAGGGATATTAAACATGAATATGAGGTGCCCATTGCTAGTGCTACCTCTGTAAAAAAAAAACATTCAATTCGGTTTCACCGTGTTTGAATTGATCCGGGGAATGGATTTGCACACATACATGGCCGCTATTTGCAAACTATTGGGCTGATGACCTTGTAGTCAGTCATAAGATGCTTTCCACAAAAAGGCATGTTGTTGCAAAATCCGGTAGAGATCAAATTATTAGGATGGTCGAAATTTGATTTAAGCTTTTAACATTTGGGTGGCCGTCATTCCGTTTCCGTCAAGATGGCGGCGATATAAAACATGACACTGAGGTGTCTTTTGCTAGTGCTACCTCTGTACCAAATTTCGTTCAATTCGGTTTCACCGTGTTTGAATTGAGAGAGGGAATCGATTTG
Source organism: Meconema thalassinum (assembly GCA_946902985.2). Lineage (NCBI taxonomy): Eukaryota > Metazoa > Arthropoda > Insecta > Orthoptera > Tettigoniidae > Meconema > Meconema thalassinum. The sequence goes on from OX336391.1 coordinate 351,429,136, forward strand.
CACACATACTTGGCCACCATCTGCAAACTATTGGGCTGATGATCCAGCAGTTTGGTCAGAATATGCTTCCCTCATAAAGATTTGTTGTTGCAAAATATGGTAGAGACTAGATTATTAGGTTGGTCGTAATTACATTTTAGCCTTTAACATTTGGGTGGCCGCGATTACGTTTCCGTCAAGATGGCGGTGATATAAAACATGACACTGAGATGGCCTTTTCTAGTGCTACCTCTGTACCAAATTTCGTTCCATTCGGTTTCACCGTGTTCGAATTAATAGGGGGAATCGATTTTCACACAAAGATGGCCGCCATCCGCCAAATATTAGGCTAATGATCTATTAGTTTGATCAAAGGATGCTCCCTTTATAATGGTATGTTGATGCAAAATTTGGTAGAGATCGGATGATTAGGTTAGTCGTAATTTGATTTAAGCTTTGAACATTTGTGTGGCCGCCATTACGTTTCCGTCAAGATGGCGGTGATATAAAACATGACACTGAGGTGCCCTTTGCAAGTGCTACCTCTGTACCAAATTTCATTCCATTTGGTTTCACCGTGTTCGAATTAATAGGGGTAATCGATTTTGACACAAAGATGGCCGCCATCCGCAAACTATTAGGATAATGACCTATTAGATTTGTCAAAGGATGCTCCCTTCATAATGGTATGTAGTTGCAAAACGTGGTAGAGATCGGATGATTAGGTTAGTCGTAATTTGATTTAAGCTTTGAACATTTGTGTGGCCGCCATTACGTTTACGTCAAGATGGCGGCGATATAAAACATGACACTGGGGTGCCCTTTGCTAGTGCTACCTCTGAACCAAATTTCGTTCCATTCGGTTTCACCGTGTTCGAATTAATAGGGGCAATAGATTTTCACACAAAGATGGCCGCCATCCGCAAACTATTAGGCTGATGACCTATTAATTTGGTTAAAGGATGCTGCCCCCATAAAGGTATGTTGTTGCAAAATTCGGTAGAAATCGGATGATTAGGTTAGTCGTAATTTGATTTAAGCTTTGAATATTTGTGTGGCCGCCATTACGTTTCCGTCAAGATGGCGGCGATATAAAACATGACACTGAGGTGTCCTTTGCTAGTGCTACCTTTGTACCAAATTTCGTTCAATTTGCACTCACCGTGTTCGAATTGATAGGGAGGGACAGACATTCAGAGTACACACTCACACACACACACACACACACACGGACTCACACACACACATACACACACACAGACAGATACACTTTTTTCGCCCTGTAGTGATCTCATAAGTCTACTTTAATTATTTGCAAAAATCGATAGTAGGCTAATAGGCTTATAAGATCACCTTTTGTGTGTGTGTGTGTGTGTGTGTGTGTATGTGTGTGTGCGTATGTGTGAGTGATGTGTGTGTGAGTCGTTTCCCCACTAATAACATCTAAACGGCTGGAGCGATTTTAGTGAAACTCGGTAAGGACATAGCACCATTATGGCGGACCTCGACCGTGCCCTTCAAACGTTTTTACGTCTAAATATCTCCAAAACTATTACAGATGTCACCCTGAAATTTTGTTCGGAAATAAAGGGAATTACTAGAAGTTCATCTATGTAACTTTCAAAATCCTTGTAACTACAAAACCAACATGGCGGCCAAGCGAATTTGCGACTTTCAAAAAGCCATTTCTCGCGATTTAACAAACCAAACGCAATGTTTATACACATTGTATTTCACCGGCATCTAACTTCGTTCAATTGTTTATATATCCTCAAGATGGCAGATGTGCGAAATATTTCACCGCCATTCTATATCTCCGAAACTATTACTGATATCACCCTGAAATTTTGTACGGAGATAAAGGGCACTACCTGAAGTTTGCCTATGAGACTTTCAAAAACCAGTTAACTACAAAACGAACATGGCGGCCAAGCGAAATTGAAAGTTTTAAATAAACTTTTCTCGCGATTTAACGATCCAAACGCAATGAAACTTGGTACAGCAAATGTTTGTACACATTATAATTCACTGGTATGTAATTTAGTTCATTATTTACATAACCTTAAGAATTTTAAAATTAAGTTTTATTTCTTGTGTCGTAATTATGCGATCGAAGTGAAAGTTGAATAATGAACCGACGCAATAATTTTCCTTTAATGGTACATGACTCTATAGAATATACATATAACAATCCATCATGGCGACCATCCGTAATATTTAGACTGTTCTCAATACCTACGAATCTATTACAGCAATCAAACTGATTTTCTTAAATGTTCATAGGGACTATGAGCATAAGTTCACCTATAAGACTTTCAATAACCTTGTGGTCACAAATCCAACATGGCTGCGACGCGAAATATAAATATTTAAATTAACGCTTCTCGCAATTTAACCATCTGAGTGCTGTTAATTTAGGGACAGTAAACGCTTATACAAATGTTAATCCATTGGCATCTAATTTACTTCAATTTTTTCCATAACCACAAGATGGCATCTGTGCGAAATTTTAAAATCTCGTTTTTACTTATTGTGTCCTAATAATGCGATAGAAGTTGGAATATTACACCTACACAATAATCTTCATGTAACAGTACATAACTCTAAGACCTACATATATACAAATCCAACATGGCGACCATCCGAAATATTTTGTCGGTTCTCAATATCTACGAATCTGTTACAGCAATCAAACTGAAATTTTATATGTTGTTAGTGGCAATTAACATAAGTAGGATATATGAAAATAGTCTTTAGTTCTTCACGGAACTACTTGTTTTTCAATATCTCTTCATCCGTAAATTGTGCTTTCTTTTGCGTGCTTCTGTCCATCGTGTATTCTTCCCTGTAGGTTTCTCAGCAAATTTGTGTTTGTTTGTTTGTTAGGTTTCTAAATCTTGATCAATTGTGGATCATTTCTTCGTTTATACCAATTTTTTGTAGGTCTTGTGCTACAGTATTTCTACTAGACAATTGTGATCTTTCGGAGAGAGTGCTAGGTTTTAAATTTTCATTGTTAGCCTATTGTCATCCATTCTGTATATGTGACCATAACATTTCAGTCTCCTTTCTCTGATATAATTAGTGACATTTTCAATACTTTGATATATTTCACGTTGCTTCTTTTTCAACCAAACTCTAGATTCATATTTTGTCCTAAAGATATGTTCTGAGGATGTTTGTAGTGTCATAAGTTAGCGTTTCGTGTTTTTTTTAATTATGTATGTTCTAAATAATTTTATGTGATTTTTGGATTTTGCAATAATTTACTTATTCGATCCTTGATTCAACCCCACTGGCTGAATAATTTCTGCTAATTACTTGAATATATCTACTTCAGAGATGATTCCAAATTTGGTGATTAAAGATTGGTGGTTGAACTTTGATTTAGCTCCTTTCATATAGTATTTATTTTTCTTATACGAAATTTTGAGTCCTGTTCTTGCTGCTATTTCGTGAACTTTTTCTGTGGAATAGATTGCTTCTTGTCTGTTGTTGGAAATAATAGCATGATCATCCGCAAAGGCTATCAAGGTGGATTAATACTGCCTGTTAGGTAGTCAGCCCAGAGGCCGGTTGGATCTTCAAAAGTGCCACCACACGTCACGTCGGTGGATACCCACTTAAACCTAAACAGCACTATAATGAGGAGTACTAGGCAGGATGAGAAGTGAGGTAGTTTGCCATTGCTTTCGTCACTGAGTCAGAACAATAGCACTGACCTCATGAGTAGAACCTTTCACAGAGTACACACAGACACTAGTTGTGCCCTGAGACCATTACGCAGCACCACCTATACCCCAATAGTTTCGATATAATCACAGCCATGAATGAGACTGAGATATCGGTGAAAAGCCATATTTTACTCTAGCCTGTGCCAATAGACAAATGCATAAGTACTGTATTCATCAAGAGATTGTAAACAAGATTAATAATATAATAAAATATAATATAATGTAATGTAATATAGCCAACGGCCTAGCCGTGTTGAAACACCGGATCCCATGAGAATTCCGCAGTTAAGCAACATTGGGCGCAGTCAGAACTTGGATGGTATGCCGGTTCTAGGCACTGCGCGCTGTTGGCCAACATAAGGAGGAGCGGAAAGGCCCTGGCCACCCTACCGCAAGTAAACTCCGGCTGGGGGTAGCCTCTTCGGAGGCTCGGACCTGCCTTCGGACAGAATACCAATTAATTTAATATAATATAATATTTATTTATTTATTTATTTACATATGGAGCACTTAACCAAAACAAGTATATACATGTCTCAAAAACAATATTAAAGATTCAGCTTCTTATTTTTCTTCTTTTCCCAAAACATTTTCATTCTAGTCGACCTTGTCGCTCTCTCTGCATCGCTTATGGTGTAAGTTTTGCGGGTAAAGGTTTTTAAGGGAAGTCGGATGTTCTTGTTTTTCAAGATATTCTTCTCATCTTTGTTAGCAATTTGGGACATTGCCAAGCCGAGTTCATCCAGATAATTTTGAATTTCCATAAACCAAGAGTTCTTTGTTTTACTTTTGAAAAAATAATTAAATAATACTTTTAATTGTCTGGTATCCGGCAGGCGTGAGATATGACAAAAAAAAGCAATTCGCCTTTTTCGCATAGTATCGACTATAGACTCAGTTTCTTTATAAAACACTTCATTTGGTAATAGACGCCATTGAACATCCACCTGAGGTTTTTTATTAATTATAGTTCTGAGAATTCTTCTATCAGTCATCTGTAATGTGTCAGTAACTGATCGAGTGTTTAACTTGAAAAGTGTTTCACAAGCCTATATTGCTTCCGGTTTAATAACTGATTCGTAATGTCGTAATTTGACATATTATAATATAGTATAATATAATATAATATAATATAATATAATATAATATAATATAATATAATATAATATAATATAATATAATATAATATAATATAATATAATATAATATAATATAATATAATATAATATAATATAATATAATATAATATAATATAATATAATATAATATAATATAATATAATATAATATAATTATTTCTTGCTAACCAATCCCCTATTGTAATCCATGCAAATACAAACAAGTAGTTCCGTGAAGAACTATACAGCCTATTTTCATATATCCTGCTCATGTTAATTGTCTCTATCAACATACAAAATTTCAGTTTAATTGCTGTAACAGATTCGTAGATTTTGAGAACCGTCTAAATATTCCATATGGTCGCCAGGATGGATTTTTATTTTTGTACTATTACATTAAGATTATTGTGTACGTGTGGTATTCAAACTTCAATCGCATGATTAGAACACAAGAAGTAAAAACGAGATTTTAAAAGTACGCACACCAGCCATCTTGTGATTATGCAAACAATTGAAATAAATTATTTGCCAGTGGATCAACATTTGAATAAGCATTTAGCGTGCAACGTTTCACGGCACTCGGATAGTTAATTCGCGAGAAACGTCCATTTAAATATTCATACTTCGCGTCGCCGCCATATTGGATTTGTGCTCACCAGGTTACTGAAAGTCCTATAGGTGAACATATGTTCATAGTCTCTATGAACATAAAACAATTCAGTTTGGTTGCTGTAAAAGATTCATAGATATTGAGAACCGTCTAAATATTTCGGAAGCTCGCCATTTAGGATTGTTATATGTGTAGGCCATAGAGTTATGTACCATTCAAGGACAATTATTGCCTAGCTTCATTATACAAACTTTCACTTCGATCGCATGATTACGACACAAGAATAAAAACTTAATTTTAAAATTTCGCACAGCCGCCATCTTGAGTTATGTAAACAATTGAATTAAATTAGATGGCAGTTCATTACAATCTGCAAAATCATTTACTGTACCACATTTCACTGCGCTCAGAGAGTTAAATCACGAGAAAAGTCTATTAAAATATTTCAAATTCGCTTGGTCGCCATGTTCGTTTTGTACTTAGCAGGTTTATGAAATATACATAGGTAAACTTGTATCAGTACCCTTTATCACCGTAAAAAATTGCATGATGATATCTGTAATAGTTTCGGAGATATAGAATGTCAGTGAAATATTTCGCACAGCCGCCATTTTTAGGTTATATAAGCAATTGAACTAAATTAGACTCCAGTGCATTACAATGTGTATAGACATTTGCTGTACCAAGTTTCATTACGTTTGGATAGTTAAATCGCGAGAAATGTCTATTTAAATGTCTCAATTTCGCATGACCGCCATGTTGGTTTTTTAGTCACCAGGTTTTTGAAAGTCTCATAGGTGAACTTCTAGTAGTGCCTTTTATCACCGTACACAATTTCAGGGTGATATCCGTAATAGTTTCGGAGATATAGAATGCTAGTGAAATATTTCGCACAGCCACCATGTTGGATTGGTGAAACGTAACAAAATTTGAAGGGCACGGTCGAGGTCGCCGGGAATAGTGCTATGAACTTAAATAGTTTCATTGAAATCGCTCCAGCCGTTTAGATATTATTAGGGGGACACACACACACACCTCACACACACACACACACACACACGCACACACACACGGACAAAAGGTGATCTCAAAAGCTTATTTTTTCAAAATTGAAAATAGGCTAAAAATGTATCACATGTATATTTGTTGAGGTAAAGCTTCATATCCCCTCCCTCACTCCCCCAATATAATTGGCCATACATTTGTTTTAACTGACTACAAACTTTTCAATTAATTGTGACATCCTCTCACAACTGCAGGTAATCTTGTGTAATGCACTTCCCGAATAAGAAGAATCCCATTTCCTGACAACTGAATCTCGATCCTTCATTTTCATTGAAACAAAGAGACTTCTGTCTCACCTGAGGATGATTCTTTTAATCCTTTTCGACCATCTCCAACGCCTGAGACATTCCTTTCAATTTACCTCGAAATGTAATATTCCATTGTTCTGGTTTAGCGCCTCTTGAAATGTAAAGCAGCTGCAGGCATGAAATAGATATTATATAATCTTTATGAAAAGTTGAGCAGCCAGGAAATAAGACGTATTCTCCATAACCAACTTCTCAGCGCGTATTATTCATGGAGTTGCGAAAATCAATACGAAATTGAGTACATTATCTCCCCGTTCGAATGCCGTTGTGAGAAATGAATTGAATTCACGTTTTAACGACTAGGCGTCTACTGGAATTTACTATCTAACTGGCACGCTAGAAATATTTCTTCAAGATATAAGATAAAATGAAACTGCGAGTGATATTCTTAAGCTTATTGTGTTATAATATGTGTGCTACCGGGTCCAGAAATAGTCTGGCAGAACACCAAGAAGGCGTTGTGCTAGATTAACGAACGTTGGTAGGCGTGTTTGTACATCTTAGAGATAACGTTGAATCAAATTTCCCGCAAATCACATTAGAATGACGTTAGTAGTGGCCCCATGACGTTGCACAACAGGTTTGTTTTTAAATACGGGCTTTACTGAGCAAGGGCGTTAGTTACCTGTGAGATTGGGCGGAGTGACGGTGAGTGGTTCAAGAATGCCTTTACGACAGCTCACTGCGTTTCAAAGAAGCCGTGTAATAGGGCTACGTGAAGGTGGATTTTCCTTCCGCGCTATTGAAGAACGACTTCCCAGGAATGAAGAGATTTGAAGCCATTCTTTCTTCAGTGTTGCCTATACAAATTGACATTTTGTAGCTTTTCAGTTCGGTCAACATAATTGTGCCCAAGATATAAATATATACAGTAAATACACTCCTGGAAAAAAATCATGTATTAGTTAATATTCACAATATTCACAATTTAATTGTGAATATTAACTAATGGGGAACTTCGGCTAAATCCGCAATATTAAGGGGATTATGGTTAGTAGGCCTATGATAAGTTAAGGGAAAGGGTCTCAAGAAACTAACATAAAAATGAAAGTAGTATATATATGTGACATACCTTCCGTTCTTAAAATTAACATTTTATCATACATAGGTTGTATAAATCATACTAAAAGTGGCATTCAGTGTAAATCCGCAATACCTGGTCTAAATCTGCAGTATGATCAGTCTAATTCCGCACTGATGTTTAAGTTCATATTAATTGAAGAAAATGAACATTTTATTAACAAAAAATAAGAAATAAGTAAGTTAGCCACTCAATACGAGCACTTCTGTGACTCCAATGAATCAATCCCTTCCCCCTTCCCGACCCTCCCCTCTTCTCGTCATTTCCCCTCCCTTTCCTCCTCTTAATTAACAGATCAAACCTGTGCATGCCAATGAAAGTTAATGGGATAAAGTCCTTGAATCTTATAATGAATTCTCTGAATATTAATTGATTAATTAATAGTGTAGTGACTTTTCCTATTGATCCCAAGATAGCGGGATCGAATCCCTGTGCAGTCATTTGGCATTTGAGGATGCGCAAAAGCATGGGAGCTGGGACAAAATGCTGGCACTCCGACGTCTCTAACAGCCTCAGTTGTTAACAGGGACGTGGAACCAATAACATTATTATTGTGTGCTGGAAACTTGTTCAGCAGATGGCAGCATCTTTTGTTCCGAAAATCATACCCAAGGGAAATGAATACTTCACTCAACACAACTGGTGTGATCAGCTCGTCTCTCACGCTGGGGTAACTCCACAGTACAGGTTTATTTGAATTACTGCGGAATTACCCGAACTGCGGATTTAGCCCAACTTCCCCTACATGTAATTTATTCCAGGAGTGTATATACATATACTAGCAGACGTACCCGCTCTTCGAACGGTCTTCGGTATTAATAACCAGAGGTTATCAATTGAGCTACTGTTGCAATAGTTAGGGGCTTGTCATTTCTTCATAAGTTTATCAGAACAAAGTTAGTTTTCTGGGTTTATCACAGATACTGTTAATTTAAGGGCCATAAAATGTGGTTTTCGGAGACCAATTATAGACTCCCTACTTTTGTGTCACACATTGAGAAGCTCAACATATGCTCTGGTCGTCTTTCTATGGTAGTTTTTATTTTTGGCCTATTTTAGCTTGTATTTTGAAAAGTTTTTCCCTATACCAACCCTCCTATGAGAAGTACGGTGAAGAGTTTTATAAATGATTGGTGTATTGACTCAGGGTTACAATACCTAATTTTACGATGCTTCAAGCACCCGAACACGAGTTATAGGAGTACATAAACATAAAGATATATCAACCACACAGTGTCAAACAAAATCATCTTTACGATGAACCCGTTTGTCGACATAAATATGATAAGTTAAAATGTGCTCTCAAACTAAATTCACCTAACGTGTACTTTATGACGTGAAAATAATATTGAAAACCTTGTTAACGGAACGCAATATATGTCAAATAAAAACTGACCCTCCCCGTTCTGGAAAGTCCCCATCCCCAGGAAGACCCCTTTAATAAACTATAAAGGCTTGTGGTGCATGAAAATTCAGGAATTTTAGCCTCCAATGGCCCAAATTCCCAAAAGCTGCAAAAAACACTATTTAAATTGAGGAATTCTTGAAAATAATGTTGATGTTTGGAGATATAGGCCTAATAGACCTTCTGTACAACATATCGCACGTGTTATTCGCGTTTAAAACATTCTAGGGTACCCCTTGACCCCCTTAAGCGCATTAATGAATTTTACTGTCTATGTTTGTTTCCACGATAACCTTATAGCCATATGCAAACTTTTACAGAAATTTAATAAATTGAGTGTCATTGCTTCTTACAGAAATAGACGGAAAGTTGGAGGTCACCTCTTGAGATACTGTGGTTTGTTTACCGGCTTGCATTCCTTCATTAATTTCGTCTTGTTCTTCTTCTTTCGGATGGGCCAGATAAGGACCACGACGTTCAACTTTTCAGCTTGGCGAGGGACTTGATGTCTGCCCAATATTCGCGCAGTTTCTGGCTACGTTTCTCCTTACTCTCTTTTGTCCAGATGAAGCCAGTTTTCTTACAGGGTGGTCTGTCCTGAAAACTCTTCTATTCAAGTATATTTCTGAGATGTGATCGGCTTCTAATATCACTTTCCATTATCTTCAGTTCTTGGATATCCTTGTTAACTTCTGTTAACCACGGTGTCACGCTCATTCTATTCTCCCAGTAGTTGAGAGTCTTCTTGGGTTCATCCTTGAGGCATGTCCGTAGAAAGCCAGACGTCTCTTCCTGGCCACATCTGTGATTTTCTCAGTATATCTATATATAGCTCCAGATTTGGTCTTCTTCTGTACTCGCCATCTATTTATTAGTTTACTGACTGAAATTAGTTTTCTGGGAATATCTCAGAAACATGGTTTTAGACCCTTAAAACTTAGTAGCCTCCGAGCCAGCGAGGGGCAGAAAACGAGTTTTGTCTCGTCCTTGTACGCCATAATATAATAAGTATCATAATAATAATTTAATAATATAGGGATAGGGATATAATAGTCCTTTCGTACCACACCCACACGTGTAAATCGCGTGAAGAAATTCAAGAGTACCCCTTGACCCCCTTAAGCACATTATGTACGTATTGATGAATTTTGCAGTTTAAGTTGGTTCCGTGATAACCTTATAGCCGTTTGCGAACGTTCACAGTATTGTAATAAATGGATTGGCATTGCGTCGTACAGAAATAGATGGACTTCTGAGATTGTGTTGCCATGGTTACCGGCTTGCATTCTTTCAATAGCTTAATAAATGAAATTAGTTTTCTGGGAATATCTCAAAAACTGTTGGTTTTAGGACCTTAAAATTTGGTTTTCGGGGCCCGTAGGGCTCCCGAGTTTTGTTTCTCACATTGAGACGCTGAAAATGAGCTTTGTCTCGTCGTTCTACGCCCATTTCAGCATGCATTTAAGGGGGTAGGCCCTCTTTTACGAGAGGTATGGAGAAGAGTTACATCAATGATTACTTTCGTGCCTCTGATGGACATCTGTACCAAATTTTACGTTGATCCACTCAGCCGTTCTCGAGTGATACGCGTGCAAAGCTGTACACAGACAGACAAACAATCAAACAAACAAACAAACGAACAAACAATCAAACAAACAGACAGACGGACAGACAAACATTTTGTTTTTGCGCGTAACTGTCATGAAACAGTCTGAAACGCGTTAATAACTCAAATTTCCGTGGAAATTCAGAAAAAAACAGACAAACTTTCATTTTTATATATATAGAGATCTTGAACCCCACCCATTCATTGGGCACAATCGTGTTGACCGACTAAGAAGCTACAAAAAGTCAATTTGCAGGAATGTCTCCACTTTGCATGCGTGCTGGCAGCAGTGGTCACGAGAGGGTACGGTCGCAAGAAGACCGGGTTCCGGACGTCCCCGTGGCACCACTGAGAGGGATGACCGCCGTATTTGGCGTATGATTTTGGTGCATCGGACGGCGTCTACAGCTGCAATTCGAACGGTAGTTGGCACCACAGTGACGCAACGAACTGTTCGAAATCGGTTACTTGAAGCTCAGCTCCGAGCCAGACGCTTTGCAGCGTGCATTCTACTTACCCCAAACCACCGCCATCTGCCACTTCAGTGGTGTCAAGCGAGCTCTTTGGAGGATGGAGTGGCGGTCCGTTGTGGTTTCTGATGAAATCCTGTTCTGCCTTGGTGACAGTGATGGCCGTGTGTTGGTTAGGAGGCCAGGTGTGCGTCTATATTCCACCTGTCTGCAGCATCGACACACTGGACCAACACCGGGCGTTCTGGTCTGGGGAGCAATTTTCTATGATAGCAGGAGCAGTCTCGTGGTTATCCCACTCACTCTGCCACAGATGTGTACGTCTGTCTCGTGATTCGACTTGTTGTGCTGCCATTCATGAACAGGATTCCCGAGGGTGTTTTCCAACAGGATAACGCACGCCCCCATGCCGCTGTGGTAACCCAACGTGCTCTACACAGCGTCAACATGCTGCCTTGGCCTGCTCGATCCCCCGATCTGTTCCCAATCGAGCACGTATGGGACATCACTCTACGTCAACTCCAGTGCCATCCTCAACCGGCATTAACCATCCCTGTATTGAGCAACCAAGTTCAACAGACATGGAACTCCGTCCCACCAGGTGACATCTGGCAGCTGCACGACACAATGCATCCACGTTTGCATGTCTGCAATCAACAGGCTGGCAATTGCACCGGTTATTAATGGACCAGCATGTCACGTTTGCGATGGCTTTTCTCCGTACTCTACATTCCTGATTTAATGGTGTTGGGATATATTATTTCCACCAGTGTATTTATTTTGTAGTAGCAAGACTTAGATATAACGTTCCCATCAAACAAGGCAGCCTTCCGACCCCAAATAATCTAGACTGGCTGCATGACTCAGCGGTAAAGCTATACCATGCTGCTCCCAAGGTTGCAAGATCGAAGGGAGCCATGTCAGTAAATTTACTGGCACGTTAAGGGTCCTCTTTGGAGCAAACTTCCGGCACCCCGGCGTCTCTAAAAGCCGCTGTAGTTAAATGCTTAAATTTGATAAGTTATTATAAGAGCTTTCCAAGGTACTATAAGCAGACAAGAACAAAAAAGAGCAGACAATTTGTGGGAAATTTATAGCACTGACGCGATGACGAATAGGCACTGGACTCAGACTAATTACGAGTTGAGACATGTTGTCACCAGGTTTGCATGTCATGGTTTCCATAATGCGGTTCGCACCAATAAGAGATTTCATGAACCTTGTGTTTCGTGTGTGTGTGTGTGTGAACTGTCTGATGTTCGGTGTGGCAGATACGATTTGCAATTTTGCAAAAAGAGAAAGAATCATTGTCTGATTATTTAAAAAAAACGAGACTTAGAGTAGTCGCATATGATGTGTAACATCTGACATAGAAGAAACCTCACGTGAAATTGTTGATATACCGGTATTTTATAGTATTATTGGCACAAATATTAATCTATTGTAAAAGGGAGTGTTTTACAGATATTGTAGTTTATAATACGGAACTCATTTTATTAGATGATTTGTAGCTTCCACCAGCACTAGCCTAAATAAAGAATACGACACGGATCAACTAGATTAATAGACGCGACACTGCTCATAACCTTAAATTCCTTATAAACAGGTCCTCTTGATTCACAGACCAACACGTAATTTCATATGGATTCTGTTAAAATGAGTCATATTGATATGATAAATATCGTTTAAAATGATAATCTGGTAGCAAAAATATCTACCCCGCCCAGGATTCTAACCCAAGATCTCTAGATTCACAGTCATACGCAATAACCCCACGGCTATTTCGACTACGCAAATAATGTGCACAAGATGGTGCCTTATTTCCACGTTCCAATAATACTGCAGCACGGAATTAAGTTTCATTTATATTTTGCTTGTTTCGATAATGTTCCTGAGTGACATTGAGTTTAAAATGCCTTATGCCAATGCAATGCCGCCTACTTACAATGTTTGATATTAAGGCATTTTACCATTTAAAAATACTGATACGAAGACTTCGAACATGTACCATGTCATTTGTTTAAATCACTTGACACCAGAGTTCACATGAGCATTTTCCGTTCAGTATGTCATATACATTCCACATGGCCGAGAGTGCGTCATGGTATCAATTATCGACACCGCGCGCTGATTGTTTCTCTTACCAGTGCCAGCTGGATCGATCGATCGAGTTGGCAGTGCGTCTTATACTTCCGTTCGATCCTCCACTGCCAGCTAGGGCACACTTCCATTCGATCGATCGAGCGGGCAGTGCATACTTCCGTTGTCCACCACTGCCAGTTAGTACACTTCCGTTTGATCTATTGAGCGGGCAGTGTATACTTCCGTTTGATCCACCACTGCCAGCTCGGTCGTTCCGATCCACTTCCGTCCCCAATTTTCAAAATCACTCCCACAAAACTATCCAGCAACCAAGCGGAAAGATGTTACACATCAATAAGTCAACCCCTGGCACTATACAGCCCATGAAGGGCCTAGGCCGACCAAGCGATCGCTGTCCAGCCAATTGGCCTGCACACATTGGGGTGACGCGTGATCAGCGCATCGGCTCCCCTCGGCCATTAATCCTGGTCTTCGTGATCGGGGCGCTGCCTCACTGGTAGACAGCTACTCAATTGTCTTCACGAGGCTGAGTGCACCTCGTTCCAACCCTCACGTCATTTTTAAAATCCCTGACGGTGTCATGAATCGAACCCGGGGCTTCCGGATGAGAGGCAGGCGCGCTATCCCAACACCACGGGGACGGCATTGTGTGATTATGCCAATGAAATATAATGCACATAGTGCTCAATTCTTTTAATGAAAAAATGAAAATCCAGAGCCTGCTTCCAGTCTCCGACCGGGTCAGGAATGGAATGAATGAAGCCCCCATCTAGCGGCGAGGATATGAACTGTGCCGTCTGCCGAGGCCTGACGCACTCCTCTGGGGCAATGATTAAATGAATGACAGATGAAATGAAATGATAGTGGAGAGTGTTGCTGGAATGAAAATGTTGACAGGGAAAACCGGAGTACCCGGAGAAAAACCTGTCTGCCTCCGTTTTGTCCAGCACAGATCTCACATGGAGTGACCGGGATTTGAACCACAGACCCAGCGGTGAGAGGCCGGCGTGCTGCCGCCTAAGCCACGGAGGCTTACTCAATTCTTTTAATAATTGAAGCAATTATCTCTCAATTTATTTGTTTACCGTTTGGCTACCATCACATCATGGAACAATAAACAAGACGTATTACAAGATAATATCAGATACAAGATACAATACACTCTACATAAATAGGTCAAAATGAATGTTTCAATGTCCGTAGATAGTCAACAACTCGATCAGTCATCAAGAGGAGCTCAGAAGGGTCTCCGTGCAAGGCTGACATTGGATGGATGATATGTTGAACTGTTTGCCTTTCTGCACCGCAATCACACTTTGGAGATTGATTTTTGTCCTATTTATGCATTAAATCTGCACATCTGATGCAGTTAGTCCTTACTCTGTTTAAGGAAGACAACATTTTCCGATTCAGTTCAAATCCTGGTGGTTTGGTCGTAATACACGACAAGCTAAGCTGTTCTGGAGGAGCATATGAATTCCACATTGCTTTCTAACGATTATGCAAGTTATAGTGGCTCACATCGTGTGTTCGTGCAGTCCTCAACGGCGGATGACGAGAGCGAAGGATGTTTCTGTGGATGGCGGGAAAGTCGGCATGCACAGAAAGATGAGGGTTGTTGCATATATTTTCATATTCCCTGAGAAGACTTTTCTCACGCCTCAAGGTTGGAGGCGTAATATGACAAAGTACCTGCAGCCAAAATGTTGGGGTACTTCTTCGGCTTTTCCCAATTAATTGGGGTCGCTGGAGCCAACCAGGCTCATTTTGTTTTTGGCCGGGGATTTAGGGCCGGATGCCCTTCCTGGTTCAACGTGATTTTTCAGGTGAAAATTCCACCCCACTGTCACCGGGCGAAAGACGAGCTGCTAAGCCACTCCGCTAACAAGCTCCCCAATACATTTACAGATTATGTAGGAATAACCCGTGACACTGTGAAGGCTGTATGTCTTTGTAATTGGTATTGTATTGTGCTTTGTTAGCGACACGTGGACTTAAGCTACGCAACAAATCGGCATTTGCGAGGGGAAGGAGTGAAAAACAATGGAAAGTCGCTTGTAGGATTAATTGCTGAGTTGGGAATTGAACGTACCTCTTTATACTTGTACCTCATGAGGCAGATTGTACCTTTTTGAGCCATCAGAATAGAATTAAATTTCCTGGACGTGCTGGGAATCAAACCAGTACCTCAGGGATCAAAACCGACGAAGGCAAGGATACTAACAACGAGATGGTCAAACACTTTTGTAAATCATAAAGATAATTTTTAGCCTATTTTCAATTTTGAAAAAATACGCTTATGAGATCACTTTTTGTCCGTGTGTGTGTGCGTGTGTGTGTGTGTGTGAGGTGTGTGTGTGTGTGTCCCTAATAAAATCTAAACGGCTGGAGCGATTTCAGTGAAACTCGGTAAGTTCATAGCACTATTCCCGGCGACCTCGACCGTGCCCTTCAAATTTTGTTACGTCTCACCAATCCAACATGGCGGCTGTGCGAAATATTTCACTAGCATTCACTATCTCCGAAACTATTACCGATATCGCCTTGAAATTGTGTACGGTGATAAAGGGCACTACTAGAAGTTTACCTAGGAGACTTTCAAAAACCTGGTGACTACAAAACCAACATGGCGGTCAAGCGAAATTTAAACTTTTAAATAGGCATTTCTCGCGATTTAACTATCCAAACGTAATGAAACTTGGTACAGCAAATGTTTGTACACATTGTGATGCACTGGAGTCTAATTTAGTTCAATTGTTTACATAACCTCAAAATGGCGGCTGTGCGAAATATTTCACTGACATTCTATATCTCCGAAACTATTACAGATATCATCATGCAATTTTGTACGGTGATAAAGGGTACTGATACAAGTTTACCTATGTATATTTCATAAACCTGTAAAGTACAAAACGAACATGGCGACCAAGCGAATTTGAAATATTTTAATAGACTTTTCTCGTGATTTAACTCTCTGAGCGCAGTGAAATGTGGTACAGTAAATGATTTTGCAGATTGTAATGTACTGCCATCTAATTTAATTCAATTGTTTACATAACTCAAGATGGCGGCTGTGCGAAATTTTAAAATTAAGTTTTTATTCTTGTGTCGTAATCATGCGATCGAAGTGAAAGTTTGTATAATGAAGCTAGGCAATAATTGTCCTTGAATGGTACATAACTCTATGGCCTACACATATAACAATCCTAAATGGCGAGCTTCCGAAATATTTTGACGGTTCTCAATATCTATGAATCTTTTACAGCAACCAAACTGATTTTTTTATGTTCAAAGAGACTATGAACATATGTTCACCTATAGGACTTTCAGTAACCTGGTGAGCACAAATCCAACATGGCGGCGACGCGAATTATAAATATTTAAATGGACGTTTCTCGCGAATTAACTATCCGAGTGCCGTGAAACGTTGCACGTTAAATGCTTATACAAATGTTGATCCACTAGCATGTAATTTATTTCAATTGTTTGCATAATCACAAGATGGCTGGTGTGCGTACTTTTAAAATCTCGTTTTTACTTCTCGTGTTCTAATCATGCGATTGAAGTTTGAATACCACACGTCCACAATAATCTTAATGTAATAGTACAAAAATAAAAATCCATCCTGGCGACCATATGGAATATTTAGACGGTTCTCAAAATCTACGAATCTGTTACAGCAATTAAACTGAAATTTTGTATGTTGATAGAGACAATTAACATGAGCAGGATATATGAAAATAGGCTGTATAGTTCTTCACGGAACTACTTGTTAATTATCAACGTTTCCTCAGTGGATCAGTGAAAGGGTGTAATAGGGTGTGTGCTTAATCTGCCTGATAACCTTATGATACATTCAGAAATCGTTACTCGAACTATTTAAATATGAACTTGTGCAATTGCGATGAGTTGTTGGAAGGAGACGTAATGGTAGAATTCCTCAGAAAATTCATAGATGTACTTGTATTGGAATCTTATTATCTTCACCCTGATTTGCTAGCATGGAGTAAGGAAACTAAGGAAGGAAGGAAGCTTGTAGTTTAACGTGACCGTTAATCAGTAGATCATAAGCCACGGGACCTCCTTTTTACGTGGAATCCGAACCACAGGACATGGCATTTCACTTCGAAAATCTCACATGCATTGACCGGGAATCGAACCTGGACCGCCTTGGTGAGAGGCATCCAGCTAGACCGCTGAGCCACCTCGCCCCCGAGTAAAGAAACTATGGAGAAGGGTGTTATAATGGATGTGAAACAGACTTTATATAAATAACGTGCAAGATGGCTGCTATAACTGAGGGTTCTGATGTAGTGGTGAAACGCAGAAATAAACAGAATTTATATAGGTAACGTGCTAGATGGCCGCTGCGGCTTTGAATTTGTTGAAGTGGTGATATTGTGAACTATAAGAACTACATCGTCTAGAAAAGAAGAGCCTACTCTAATTGTTTATTTTGGGAGAAGAGGTATAACTTAATATAAACAAGTAGTTCCGTGAAGAACTATACAGCCTATATTCATATATCCTACTTATGTTAATTGCCTCTATCAACATACAAAATTTCAGTTTGATTGCAGTAATAGATTCGTAGATATTGAGAACCGACTAAATATTGCGGGTGGTCGCCATGTTGGATTTTTATATATGTAGGTCTTAGAGTTATGTACTGTTACATGAAGATTATTGTGTACATGTAGTATGCAAACTTCAATTGCATGCTTAGGACACAAGAAGTAAAAACGATATTTTACAATTTCGCACAGCTGCCATCTTATGGTTATGGAAACAATTGAAAAATTTAGATGCCAGTGGATTAACATTTGCATAAGGATTTACTCTACCAACTGTCACTGCACTCGGATGGTTAAATTGCGAGAAACGACCATGTGACTATTTATACTTCGCGTTGCCGCCATGTTGGATTTGTGATCCCCAGGTTATTGAAAGTCCTATAGGTGAACTTATGTTCATAGCCCCTATGAACATTAACAAATTAAGTTTGATTTCTGTAATAGATTCGTAGATAATGAGATCCATCTAAATATTTCGGATGGTCGCCATGTTGGATTGTTATATGTATAGGCCATAGAGTCATGTACCATTATAGGAAAATTATTGCGTAGGTTCATTATTCAAACTTTCACTTCGATCGCATGATTACGACACAAGAAATAAAAACTTGAGATTATGTAAACAATTGAACTAAATTAGATAATAATAGGCTATCACTCGTTCTCGAGTAAGATTGTCTTCTAAAGGTGAGTTCTTAGATGACTATATAGCCCAATCCTGGAAACACAAACTCTCCCACAGTAGCGACACACGTTGTTCGGAGCAGCCACTGGCTCTTGAGGGTTGATCCTCCTATAAACCTCACGGTCTTTCCTCGCATTGTACTTCTCAGTCTCATGGCTTCGTCGATGTTGTTCGAAACATAGTGGACCTCGGTGGACGAAGCGACGCCATACCTGACGATTTGATGCTGTAGTCTCCCATTTATCCGTGTTGATTTGACATTTGTTTAAATTGTATTTTAGCGTTTCCGTTGCCCTCCTTGCTTTCTCTGTCCAATCCGCAACTGGCAGTACATGATTTGTTTTGGAAGACGTCGTTCAGGCATGCGAACAACATGTCCTGCCCATCCAAGCTGATGCTTTAATATCATAGCCTCAATGCTGGTAGTATTCGCTTTCTCCAGGACACTGATGTTGGTGCGTCGGTCCTGCCACTTAACTCCAAGAATTCTCCTGATGCAACGCTGATGGTACTTTTCCAAACACTTTAAGTGCCTTCTGTAGGTAGTCCAGGTTTCGCAACCATAGAGCAGAGAAGGTATTACAACAGCTTGGTACACATGCAATTTGGTTGGAGTACTGATGTCATGGTTGTCAAACACCCTTTTTCTTAGACGCCCAAACGCTGCACTGGCACATTTAAGGCGATATTGGATTTCAGCATCAATGTTAGCATTTTCTGAGAAATGACTGCCCAGGTAAGGGAAGTGTTCAATGTATTTTAAGTTGACCCCGTTGATCATAATGGGAAAACCAGCAGCATTACAGTTGGACGTAGCAGGTTGATGGATAATTTGCGTTTTACTGGTGTTTATTTCCAGACCTATGCACTTATACGCGTCATTAAAAGCATTCAGAGCAGCCTCAAGATCGTCTGGCGAGTTTGCCAATATAACATTGTCGTCAGCATATTGGAGTTCGAGAACGGAACCTGTCGATACCTTTGTCTTTGCTCGCAGTCTGCTAAGATTGAATAATCCTCCGTCAGTCCTGTATTCAATATCTACACCATGCGGAACTTTTTCTTTGATCAGGTGAAGCATAGCGCCAACAAAAATTGAGAATAATGTTGGGGCGATCACACATCCTTGCTTGACACCTGTTGTGATCTTAAAGGGTTCTCCAGGCCCATTGCTGTTAAGAACTGAGCCCTTCATATTATCATGGAGTATTCTAATGATCTGAATGAATTTTGGAGGACATCCAATTCGAGCTAGTATTTTACAAAGAGCTTCTCTATGGACTGAATCGAAAGCCTTGACGATATCAATGAAGACCATATATAGAGGGCGATCTTGTTCCCTACATTTTTCTTGCATCTGTCTAGCACAGAAGATCATATCAGTTGTTCTTCGATTGGGTCTAAATCCACATTGGGTTTCAGGTAGTGATTCTTCAGCCAAAGGTTTAAGACGATTGGACAGGATTCTGGCAAGAATTTTTCCAGCTACAGAAAGCAGTGATATTTCACGATAGTTGCCACATTGAGCTCTGTCACCCTTTTTAAAGATTACTACTATCAAGGCATCCCTGAGATCATCTGGGATCGTTTCTGTTTTCCATATCTTGTCAATGAGCTTGTGAGTGTGGTGAACTAGTACAGTGCCCCCATCTTTAAATAGTTCAGCTGGAATCCCATCTATGCCTGCTGCCTTATTATTCTTGAGTTGATTGATAGCAATTTCAACTTCTAGTAGGGAGGGACCTTCATCAAGCTGAGTTTGTACTGGTCTCTGAGGAATTTTGTTTAAAATGTTATCATTGACGTGGGTATCCCTGTTCAGTAGTTCGTCAAAATGTTGCCTCCAGCGGGAGTTGATCGAACAAGTGTCTCGGAGAAGTTCAGTATCATCTTTTGATTTTAGAGGATTTACGGTGTGACGGGTTGGTCCATAGACAACTTTTGTTGCACTGAAGAAAGCATGTGTATTGTTGGTCTCAGCTAGATACTCCATTTCATGTGATTTAGATACCCACCAAAGGTTTTCATAGCTCGAGTTCTCTTTTGGACTTCAGCCTTGGCATCTTGATAAAGTTGTTTTTTGGATGCAGATTTAGGGTTATTTTTCCATGCGTTGAGCGCTTTCCTCTTCTCATCTATAAGAAATTGAATTTCTTGGTCATTCTCATCAAACCGGTCTTGATGCTTTTTCTTAGCAAAACCAGCTGACTCTTCGCAGGCTGAGAGTACTGCTGACTTGAACATTTGCCAGTGTTCTATATTTTCTGGATAATCATCAGGCAGCCTTTCACCAAGTAGTTTATGTAACTTTGATTTAACATTATCATCTTTAAGAAGTTCGGTATTGACCTTACTTCTTACGAGCTTTCCCTGCTTTCTACATTTCTGGGGAATTCGCAGAGCCATAACAGATCGGATCAGTCTGTGATCAGTCCAACAGTCATCAGCACTTGTCAGAGCTCTTGTGATGAGTACATCACGCTGATCTCGGGCACGCACTATCACATAATCAATTAGGTGCCAGTGTTTCGATCTTGGATGTTGCCATGATGTCTTAAATTTGTCCTTCTGTTGGAAGAGTGTATTTGTAATGACAAGGTTATATTCAGAACATTTAGTTAGGAGAAGAGTCCCATTATGATTGCTGTTACCAACACCTTCCTTCCCAATTACACCTGTCCACAGTGTTGAGTCCCTACCAACACGGGCATTGAAATCCCCGAGGAGAATGATCTTATCAGACTGTGGTATATTTTTCAGAAGCTTATCGAGTTGGGAGTAGAATTCTTCCTTTTGGTCCTCTTCAGAGGTGAGAGTTGGAGCATATGCGCTTATTATAGTTGCTCTTTGATAATTACTCAGCTCGAGGCGTAGGGTCATAAGCCTTTCATTTACACCAAATGGAAGCTCATCAAGATGATCAATGAGTTCATTCTTAATGGCAAAACCAACTCCATGAATACGTGGTTCATTAGCCTCTTTCCCCTTCCAAAAGAAGGTGTAGCCTCCTCCATGTTCCTTCAATTGTCCTTCATTTGCGAGTCTCGTTTCACTGAGTGCAGCAATATCAATGCTAAACCTCCTCAGTTCACGAGCGACAATTGCTGTTCGTCTTTGTGGTCGGTTGTCTGTGCTAGCGTCCATTAGAGTGCGGATGTTCCAGGTGGCCAAATTCATATTTATTTTGTTTCGATCGCATATGGTGTACCCTCTGGACGCGGCTATCCAGTCAGGTAGCATTTAGGCTGGCTATGTTTAGAGCACCTTTTATAGCTCCCTCCCCATTCGGAGTAAGCAGAGCGGATCCTAAATAGGCCTGCTTAGTCACGAATGCAGCATACGAATTGCTCTACAGCCCATCCTCGAGCAAAGCGAAGATCACACATCCGCCGCCTACGTGCCGGTTTGTCACTAGAGATAACACAATCCTGCTCCCGTCACAACTCCCCGATCGCCGCAGGGCTTGCAGTCGTGCACGAAGAGATGTTATTTCCTTCAGAAGACGCGTGTGCGTGATATCTTTTTACGTGGGAATCCTGCTGCACATCAACAATCACACGATCCTTGACAGATACAGAGCCTTTAACTAGTGGCATAGTAACTACGACGACTAGAGGTTCCGAACCTTCTGCAGCCTTCATCCGCCTTCCCAGCCGTTGGGGCTGTACTAGTCACACCAAGGCTCGAGAAGGGAGAGTTCTGCTGTGCTCTAACAAATATTATTTGTTTAATCGTTTACAAGCATTAACCTTGTAAACTGGCGTCCACGTATATTATTAGTATACATTTTTAGAGAAAGAGCACCGACCGTTAAGAAATCTTACAACCTGTGATACTGTAGTGTTCGCAATAGAGTGTAGGGGCTTGCATTGGGAAGGAAATGATTATGCTCTTACGTTAGAAGCAATATTTCTCTTGTTTTTGTTGATGTTGTTGTTTGATTTGAGGGGCTTGGATATCGTGGTCATTTAGCCCCGTGTACTTGATTGTGTGCTTAATCTTCCCGATAACCTGTGTTACTGTAGTGTTTGCACTTTAGTGTAGCGGCTTGGATTGTGAAGGAAATGATCATGATTTTATGTTAGAAGCAATATTTTGTTGCTGTTGTTGTTTCATTTTAGGGGCTTGGGTATCGTGACCATTTAGCCCCGTGTACTTGAGTGCATGTAGAATTTGTCTCATAACCTGTGTTATTGTAGTCTCTGTACTAGTGTGTGTGTATTTGTCAATCAATCGAGTATTGGGAAGGAGGCGGCCGTGCCCTTATGTTAGGAACCATTCCAGCATTTACCTCGATTGGAAGTGTGAAACCACGGAATACTACTTCCAAGGTGGCTGTGATCCGAATCGAACCCACCTTTTCTAAGTTTTGCCTCACGTGGCTGAATGAACCCCGTTCTAAACCTCAGGCCAGAATTAAATTTCTTGACAGAGCCGCGAATCAAATTTGGACCGACAGCCAACATGTTAGCCACTACACCACGAGGTGGTCTTCCAAAAATAAAATCTGCAATTTTATGATAAATACCTGTGCAAAGTTTAGAATTGTTGACCTGCACACTTTCTATTATATTGAGAGTAGAGTTGAAAATTACAGAGAGCATATGTCAACAGTTTTCAGCCCCGGTGACTCAAAAGAATAAGCACAGTAATAGGATTCCAGGCGTGTTATTTACTTATTATTTATAGTAGCGGACCCGTGCGAGAACTCTCGCATAATGGGTAGTGTGCGCCTCATGTGTACAGACTACCCGCCTGGCTCTAGTTCAATGCGGGCTATACGCGGCACAGGTCTGGCAGGGGCTATCGTCTTGTTGACTTGTTTAAACACATTTTGTAAACAAATAAATATATTTTTGTTGGCTTTTCAGGAAATGCAATATTTTCCCTGTACTACTGAGACGAATTGGAAGATATTGGTTCAAACCACACTTTCTAACTCCCTCTGGTTTAGGAGCTTGAGTTTTGTGAAACATGCACCTTAGCGTATTATAAAACAAGATTATTATATACTTTGTACCGCACCCAGTCATTAGGCAAATTTGTGTTGACCGACTGAAGAGCAACAGCAGACAGCTAGGGGATACGTGATAGTCTGTGTTCTTCTTAGGTATAATACGCAGTGACTCTTCTTGTGAACCATTGTTTTCGATTTTGGAGTATTGAAATGGGACTATGCACGTCACTGATATCAATTAGAAACCAGAGTTGCATTTCTTTTGTGGATACTAATTCATTATAAATAATAATAGTGGAAATTCTGGACAATATTGTGTGGGAGCAAAGGAAGCGTGAGTGTAGTCTTGGTGATGGTAAATATCACAGGTCCTATAACTTAGCCATATCCCGCTGGGAGCACCACGTCACACATGACAGCCAATAATCCCACGAGGCCCTGCCAAATCACGGGACGTAGTAAAGCTGGGCCTGCTGGAAGCTCTGACCAGGTCAAACTTCACGCTGCTCCAGCTTGTCGAATATTGCTTTTTTTCTGATTATCATAACAGAAATAACAAGAAATACTATTAAAAACAAAACGCCCAGCATAGAATTCCATAAACGTACTTCCAGGATCACTTATAATTTAATCCACTTGTCCATTCGCGTGACTGTCTGTCTGTCACAGCCCTTTATTTCTAACTCCAAATTATAATAGCTCCATTTTTTAGAGGCAAGATAAAATCTTGATATAATTTCCTGACAAGTAATGTACGGGCAAATGGATATTTTATACAGCCTACAGTGCTAAATGTCTTATACCGTTACAATTATGTTAGAACAAGTAGTTCCGGAATGAACTAAGGTGCCTACTTTACCTTCCCTAGGCAAAGCTCTTGCGAGTCTCACTATATAATTATCATCATCATATATAATATTAGCAACGCCATTAGCAACCTACTCAATGACATTGAAGAAACCCTAAGACATCCTAGTGGCAAATTTCACGTAGTGTTTGTCGATTACGCGAAAGCCTTTGACTCGTTAAGCAGGTCGCTAATAATTGCGAAGCTGGTAGCCATAATGGGCGAAAACAACAAGCTCACGACACTGATAAGCAACATTCTGACCACAAATTACATACAAATTGATGACCGTGTCGCAACTTCGAATTTAATAACACAAACCTACGGTGTATTGCAAGGAGACCCACTCAGCCCCCTACTGTTCAACATTGCAACATACGATGTGGTGATGGCAACTACGCTAGGAACGGAAAAAGTTAAGATATACCTCTACGCTGACGATATGGTCATTGGTTCTAGTTCCGTACATGAAGTGCAAAAAGCCATAACAAATCTCGACAGTTGGGCAAGGGATAACAAGATGGAAATTAACACAGAGAAGACAGTAAAAATGACTTTTCGGAAAGGTGGCAGAGAAGCCTCGGGAGACAGGATATACCTATTATTGAATCCCCTCAAGACAGTAAATACATTCACATACTTAGGATTGACAATGCAAACAACAGCTAGAGCCTACCGAGTCCACATCAAGTCTCGTGCAACGGCAGCAACTAAAGCCATATATGACATTAAATCACTCACGAAGCTCTGTTTGGGAACTCCTATGAGATTATTTGACGCGAAAATAGCGCCCATCGCCACATACGGGATAGAAATCATCTGGAAGAAACTGACCCTGGCGGACTTGAGGACGCTCGAGGCAGTGAAGTCGCGCTTCCTAAAAGCAACCCTGGGATTATCAAAATATACAAAATCTAGACTAGTGTACGAACTTGCCAAGGAGAACTTTTTCATTGAGGACCTACGGACGAAGAGAGGACTACCATCTACGGACGCCTGGAAAAGACTAATGCAAGAGAGAGTGAAGAAGAGAGATGAAATCTGGCCTGAATTTTACATAACGGAAGCCATGACGAATAGGGTATGGACTGACACCAATCAAGACCTACGACACTTCGTTAACTCGATGGCGGTACATGGGTACCACCATAAACTGTGCGTCACCGAGTACTTTCATGACATAGACGTATCCTGTACTTGTAAATTATGTGGTAAACAATGTAGTCGGTACCACGTAATCACATGTAAGAACCGGGGTCCTTCCATTGTGAAATTTTGTGAAGGTGGAAGGTGAAAACATTAATGTATATTCACATTTACTAACCCTATGCACAATTTGTGCTCTGTATTTTCAATAATATAATATTTCAGTAGTATAGATCCCTTCTGTGACGCTCATAAGCGACCGTTCGAGACAAATGAGCATTCAAATGAAAGAGAATATACATTAGCAGTGACGAATTGCACTCTAATTCCATATATCTTTATATATATAATTCTTCGACACGTGTGCATGTGACTGAACTCCTCCTAAACGACTGAACCGATTTTGATGGAATTTGATATGTATATTAGGGTGGGTCAGAGGAGTGCGACAGGCCTCGGCAGCCGGCACAGTCCATATCCTCGCCGCTAGATGGGGCCTTCATTCATTCCATTCCTGACCCGGTCGGAGACTGGAAGCAGGCTGTGGATTTTCATTTTCATTAGGGTGGGTCCATGTATGGTTTAGATTCACAATCTGACCCAGTAGGGGGAATGAACACAATTTTAGAACCACAATATACACACAATTTTAGAACCACAATATACAGTCAAAAACAGTCGTCATGGAAACCACTAGCCTTGGCCTTCGTGAAAGCTGATGTCTTTGGACGGTTTGTCTCTGCACGTTAGAGCCACCTGGTCGCAACCTGTGCAACTACCGCCATTAGATACACTCTGCCCGTGGCGAAAAGTTGTGTTTTATACCAAAGGTGGCAGTGATGTCGAATTCTACTGTTTGTCTCTGCACGTTAGAGCGTTTCAAAGTTCCGTATGCGTTCATATACCATTCATCCGATTGCCATGAAACTTGGGTGATATGTTGAGTGAGCTCCAGGGAAGGTGTTTGGCTTAGTAAATCCATTTTACAATAGATAGCGCACGAATAGATTCAACAAATGAGCGACGACGTGCGAAGCGTTTCCAAAAGGTCCCGTATGCGTTCAAATACCATTCGTCCGATAGCGATGAAACTTGGGTCAGATGTTGTGTACACTCCAGGGAAGGCTTCTGGCTTAGTAAATCAATTTCGCATTAGGTAGCGCACGACTTGATTCAACAAATGAGTGACGACGCGCGAAGCGTTTAAACAAAATCCCGTATAAGTTTATATCCCATTCATAGATTGAGATGAAACTTTGATGAGTTGTTGTGTACACTTGATCACTTTCGTGATGTTTATAGTGCGTTTTTCTTTCGTGCCGCATTTGTCAGTTAAATGCTTTTGAGACCACCGAACGAAAACATATGTACTTATTCATTTCTGTTAACATTATAATGTTTATTACTAGTATATATATCTAAGACTCTTACCTCAGCATGTTAAAGGTCATGCGCCTCCAGCATACGCTCGCATACTGAAAAGGGTGTCGACTTGCTTGCTGCCTTCCTGTATGACTGACGTCACAGCTTGCCCTGGCCAATCATCGCCCGCCAGCCTGGCTTCCAGACGTTTCTATGATGTTATTATTTAAGTGGCGGCGTTTTGCTCTCCATCAGCATTCCTTCTTCAAACCTTCTACGGTCTTCTTCAACTAGCGAGAGGCATTCGTGCCTTCCGCCCTTCTCCGGGGCCTTCTAAACTTCAGGCCTAATCTGCATTTATGATTGAAACTACCAGGAAACGCACCAGCAGAGAGCTTCAGCACTGAGAAAGTGTATTCTACATTTTACTCCAAACCGCAGGAAGCTGCATCAAATCGCAGTTCAAAAATGCCATGTTATTTGGCATTCAAGAAACAACATCAAACCTAACGATGTTAAACAACGTACAGCGCTGGTGAAGAAGAAGAAAATCGCCCTGGCGAAGTTATTTTCCTGATGCTGGACATCGCAAATTCTACTACCAAAAAATCAAGTGTTGGCCACGGCAGTCTCCGTCAGCATGCTTCTAGTCATCGCCACTAAAGATAAGTTTGTGCCTTTTTAGCCTACTTTCGATTTTTGCAAAAAATGAAAGTAGACTTATGAGATCAACACAGGGCGAAAAAAGTGTGTCTGTCTGTGTGTGTATGTGTGTGTGTGAGTCTGTGTGTGTGTGTGTCTGTGTGTGTGTGTGTGTGTGTGTGAGTGTGTGTACTCGGAATGTCTGTCCCCCCCTATCAATTCGAACACGGTGAATGCGAATTGAACGAAATTTGGTACAAAGGTAGCACTAGCAAAGGACACCTCAGTGTCATGTTTTATATCGCCGCCATCTTGACGGAAACGTAATGGCGGCCACACAAATGTTCTAAGCTTAAATAAAATTACGACTAACCTTATCATCCGATCTCTACCAAATTTTGCAACGACATACCTTTATGGGGGGAGCATCCTTTGACCAAACCAATAGGTCATCAGCGTAATAGTTTGCGGATGGCGGCCATCTTTGTGTGAAAATCGATTCCCCCTATTAATTCGAACACGGTGCAACCGAATGGAACGAAATTTGGTACAGAGGTAGTACTAACAAAAGGCACCTCAGTGTCATGTTTTATATCGCCGCCATCTTGACGGAAACGTAATGGCGGCCACACAAATGTTCAAAGCTTAAATCAAATTACGTTTAACCTAATCATCCGATCTCTACCAAATTTTGCAACTACATACCTTTATGGAGGGAGCATCCTTTGACCAATCTAATAGGTCATTCACGTGATAGTTTGCGGATGGCGGCCTTCTTTATGTGAAAATTGATTCTCCCTATTAATTCGAACACGGTGGAACCGAATGGAACGAAATTTGGTACAGAGGTAGCACTAGCAAAGGGCACCTCAGTGTCATGTTTTATATCGCCGCCATCTTGACTGAAACGTAATGGCGGCCACACGAATTTTCAAAGCTTAAATCAAATTACGAATAACCTAATCATCCGATCTCTACCAAATTTTGCAACTACATTCCTTTATAGAGGGAGCATCCTTTGACCAATCTAATAGGTCATTCACCTAATAGTTTGCGGATGGAGGCCATCTTTATGTCAAAATTGATTCCCCCTATTAATTCGAACACGGTGGAACCGAATGGAACGAAATTTGGTACAGAGGTAGTACTAGCAAAGGGCACCTCAGTGTCATGTTTTATATCGCCGCCATCTTGACTGAAACGTAATGGCGGCCACCCGAATGTTCAAAGCTTAAATCAAATTACGATTAACCTAATCATCCGATCTCTACCAAATTTTGCAACTACATACCTTTATGGAGGGAGCATCCTTTGACCAATCTAATAGGTCATTCGCCTAATAGTTTGCGGATGGCGGCCATCTTTGTGTCAGAATCGATTCCCCCTATTAATTCAAACACGGTGAAACCAAATGGAACGAAATTTGGTATAGAGGTAGCACTAGCAAAGGGCACCTCAGTGTCATGTTTTATATCACCGCTATCTTGATGGAAACGTAATCGCGGCCACCCAAATGTTAAAAGCTAAAATGGAATTACGACCAACCTAATAATCTAGTCTCTACCTAATTTTGCAACACCATATCTTTATGTGGGAAACATATTCTGACCAAACTGCAAGAACATCAGCCCAATAGTTTGCAGATGGTGGCCAAGTATGTGTGCAAATCGATTCCCCCTATCAATTCCAACACGGTGAAACCGAATTGAACGAAATTTGGTACAGAGGTAGCACTAGCAAAGGTCACCTCATATTCATGTTTAATATCCCTATAGCACGTTGTATTTCAACAAGCTCCTACAACCAACATTCAATCATACTCCTTGAAAAGGACAAAGAGTTATAACAATACCCATGCATTTAGGAGAAAGTAGGCTATATGTTCTTTACTGAACATCTTGTTTATTATTATCTTAATCATCTTCGTTTTAAGTGTTTGCTAGCAAGTGCAAGAATATTAAATTTGTGTGTGCATCAAGCAGAATGAACTTTTGAATAATAGCACATGGCTGTGCCAACCTAAATAAAATTAATGAACATTTGAAATTGCCCCAGGCGGGCCAGCATAACTAATTTTTTAATTAAGGCTTATTTATTAATGTGTTTGCAAGTTTCACCATAAAAATAAAAGTATTGTATTTACTCTCAATGTTCAGTCTAGTATTGAAAGAACCAGGCCTGCATTTCCTTAGCCCAATCCTTTCAGTCTAATCTTCTCTTAAGGAAGTTATTTTGTCCAGGCCTTAAGCCTGATGCTGTCCTCCCGTTTATGTTGATGAATTTGGGCTGTTCTTCACATAACCATTTTTGGTGCCGAAACCCGGGATGCTTGTAAACATTCAGTTTAACCAAATCTTCAAATTTCTTAAAGTTGGAACTAATTCAAAATTTAAATGCCATACTGAACATTGAGTGTGTTAATATTTTAAAAATTGTGTTTTCTAAACTACTTCGAAAGTTTCAGCTCGAGTGTATATGGTTGGCACTGAGAAGGGAGACAAACAGCAGGCCCGTATTTCACTGCAGGGGAAGCCGCACTCTCTTTTCTGGCAGACTGCCAACTTCTTCCGAAGCAAGGTGTACCAGCTCACAGTATAGTCGTGAGTACACAACAAACTTTCATAATGCCGATTGACGAGAAACTCATTAATGCTAGAGCTTCTGTCAAAGGCAAGTTAACGCGTTTTCGCACTTTTCTAGATGAGCTCCCGGAAAAAGAACGTAATAGTGACATAATTTCTCAAAGACTGAAAGGTTATGAACAGGCCTTTGAGAAATATGATGAGATCCAAAGTAATATTGAGACCAAGGATCCCGACCAGCAAAGTGACCGCTGTGAGGTTGAAAATTTATATTATAAGGGGTTCGCAGATGCGAAGCAGCTTTTATGAAGTTTAACATTGCAGGAAAAGCAGGAGAAAACTCCTTCAGAATCTTCTTCTTTTCCTTCCCGTGTTATATTACCGAAAATAGAATTACCTAAATTTACCGGAGATGAAGCTACATGGGAACCATTTTTTGAATTATTCAATTCATTGATTCACGAAAACGATTCTCTTCCTTCAATACAGAAGTTTCATTATTTGCGTTTGTCCTTGCAAGGCAACGCACTTAAACTCATCCAAGAGCTTACGTTGACAAATGAAAATTATGAAGTAGCTTTGGCACTTCTCAGAGATCGGTTTGGGAACACTCGTTTAAAAACTCAACGTCACATACAGGGTTTATTCAATTTACCTATTGTTCAAGCTGATAATCTTACCTCGCTTCGTAATCTGATCGATGCTGCAGAACTTCATATTCGTGCGCTTGCAAATTTGGACCAACCAGTTGACCATTGGGATCTATTTTTGATTCATCTTATTTCTGTTAAATTAGACACTAAAACTTTAAAAGATTGGGAAGCAGATCTGTCGCAACATTCATTGTGCCTATGAAGCTATTATTAAATTCTTAAAGGCGAAATGCCAAATTCTCTCTGCTGTAGCCAGTCAAAAGAGTAGCTCCACCTTCAAACCTCCTTCTAATAGTAAGGTCATCAGCCCCACTCAGAGAGTACTAAGGTCACATGCCATTTCTACCAATATTCGGTCTTCCAATCAAGTACAAGCTTGTGGTTTGTGTCAACAACCACATAACTTGTACCAATGCGCTCAATTCAAATCTTTATCTGTGGATGAAAGACGCAAATTAATTACCACCCACAAGCACTGCTTTAATTGTCTATCAGCGACACATATGATAAGCAATTGTCGTTCTGAACGGTTATGTTTTCACTGTAAAGCAAAGCATCATACTCTCCTGCATAGGCATGAAAGATTGCGGTCATCAGCAACCAATAGTTTATCCGCTAAATCTAATTCTGAGACTTTGCCTAATAACGCTCAGTCTTTTACTCAAAGCTCTGTTTCGTTCAGTAAAACTCAAGTTTTATTGTCCACTGTCCAAATTCTAGTGAAGAATGTTCACGGAAAATGGGTTTCTGTAAGGGGATTGTTAGATAATGCTGCAACTAACAATTTTATCAGTGAATCGCTAGTTCGCAAGTTAGGTCTACAAATATGCCCTACTTCTATAGAAGTTACAGGAATTAATGGTTCCAAATCGCAATCTCTGAGTTATGCTAAAGTGGATGTAAAAGATTCCAATAATCTTGGCATTCATTTAAATTTAGATTTTTTAATTATAAATTCCATAGGTAATGACACCCCCATTACTTCTTTTCAAGTCCAGGGTTGGAATATTCCGCATCATTTGCAACTTGCAGATTCGAATTTCAACAGAGCTTCATCTGTAGAAATTCTTTTAAGTGCCAGCATTTTTTGGCAATGTTTACATCCGGAAAAGGTTAAAGTTGCCCGTGATGTTTTCTTTCGTAGAACTGATTTTGGTTGGATTGCCACTGGGCAAATATACCGCAACCCCGTTCAACAAAAATATCATTGTTATTTTGTTGGTGCTGATTTAAATCAAGAATTAATTAAGTTCAGGGACATTGAGGATATTCAAGTCACCTCACCTCATTCTCTCAATAATGAGATCTGTGAAACACACTACGTAGAAACCACTGTTCGCACTACTGAAGGCAGATTCGTGGTTACTCTTCCTCGCATTTTTAACCCCCCTGTTATTACAGAATCACATTCCAGAGCTCTCAAAGCTTTATTCGCAATTGAAAATCGCTTTAAAAAAGATGCTCTCTTAAAAACTCAGTATACTTCCTTCATGGAAGAATACGAATCAGCGAATCACATGGAAGTAGTTCCAAAATCTGAAGAAATTAGTAATTCTCCTAAAGAAATAGTATATCTTAATCATCATCCGGTTTGGAAAAATTCTTCCACCCGAGAACAGATAAGAGTGGTTTTTAATGGGTCATCTCCAGATGCTAATGGTGTTTCTCTCAATGACACTCTGCATTCTGGACCCGCTATTCAGACAGATCTTACTTCAGTTTTACTTAACTTTCGTCTATTCCCCATTGCTGTTCTTGCTGACATCAAGCAAATGTATAGGCAAATTCTAGTAAATTCAGATCAACGTGATTTGCAAAGAATTTTGTGGCGAGACGACAATGCAAAACCTATAAAAATATTTCGTTTAAGAACAGTGACATACGGTCTTAAGCCGTCTGCTTTTCTCGCAATACGATCTCTTCACATGTTGGCCGAACAAGATGGTCATCTTTTTCATCCTCTAGCTTCTGAAGTTTTGAAAACTGCATTTTATGTAGATGATTTTCTGTATTCCTTTCCTAGTATCTCTGACGCACTTCTTGTTTGTGAAGATTTAAACTCTCTTCTTTCCGGTGGTGGGTTTACCCTTCATAAGTGGAACTTGAACTCAACCGAATTTTTATCTAACTTTTCACAAGTAACTCCTGTTGACAAATGTGTTGCGCTTCCTACTGAGGAATCAGCTATTAAAACCTTGGGTGTTTTTTGGTCTCCTTCTTCAGATACCTTTTCCTATCAGGTACACTTATCTGAGTTTCACCCTCGAACGAAAAGGCATTTATTATCGGAAATAGCAAGAGTTTTTGATCCATTGCAGTACATTGCTCCGGTGGTTATTACTGCAAAAATTTTCTTGCAAAAACATTGGTTATTGAAAATTGGTTGGGATGAAAAGGTACCCTCCCCCCTTTTGGATGAGTGGTTGAAATACCGCAAGAGTTTGTTAGATCTTTCTCAAATTTCTATTCCTCGCACTTTAATTCCCGACATTTCATGTCAGTATTTCGATTTGCACGTATTTGCAGATAGTTCTGAAAAGGCATACGGTTGCTGCGCCTACTTAGTAGGCCGCCCTTCCAATACTTTACCCGGATTTTCCAATTTAATTTGTGCAAAATCAAAGGTAGCCCCACTCAAATCCATATCTTTGCCTAGATTGGAATTATGTTCTGCAGTAATGGCTGTGGAATTAGCCAGCAAATTAAAAATCAGTTTAAATTTGAAATTTTCGACCACATGGTTTTGGAGTGATTCTTCCATCGTGTTAGCTTGGCTTTCAAAACCTTCTTCGCATTGGACCACTTTTGTGGCTAATCACGTTTCTAAAATACAAGAGTTGTCTCATTTTGACCAATGGAATCATGTTCCGGGGAAAGAAAACCCCGCTGATATAATTTCACGTGGCTGTTTGCCCAAGAAATTAATTTCTCTTAAACTATACTGGAATGGTCCGGCGTGGCTCAGTCAGGATTTTTCTTGTTGGCCTCGTTCATCTAATCCGCTCGCAGAAGATGTTCCTGATGCTCGCATTGTTACCGCTTCCCTTTTTCTAACTTCTATTGCTACTAGTCTTTTTCAGCGTTACTCTTCATTTAATAAATTAATTCGGGTGGTAGCATATTTATTTCGATGGAAATTTCTTGTTCTTGATGAGCCTGTGAAGCCGCAACCCTTTCTCACTAAAATGGAATTGGAATTTGCTTCTCGTAGAATCTTGTTTCTTATGCAACAAGAAGTATTCTTTCTTGAGTATCAGACGCTTTTAAGCAAAAAAGCTTTACCAAAGTCTAGTAGGCTGTTACCTCTCACCCCTTTTTTGGACCAAGATGGATTAATAAGAGTGGGGGGCAGGCTAGAAAATTCTAGTTACTCAGATGAGAAAAAACATCCCATTATTCTCCCTTCTAGACATCCTATTACTACTCTCATCGTAAAGAAATTTCATTATCAGAATTTGCACGCTGGCACCCGCACTTTGCTTTGTTTAATTCGCGAGCAATATTGGCTCATTAACGGTGTTCATGAAGTTTCTTCTGTTATTCGGAAATGTATACCTTGTTTCAAATCCAAGCCCCCGCCAATCACGCAAATTATGGGAAACTTGCCATATTTTCGTTCCGAACCTAGTAAGCCTTTCGCCCTGACGGGTATCGATTATGCCGGTCCTTATGTCTATCAAGTTAATTCCCCTTTATCTAAGCGAAAGTTGTTAGGTAAACTTTATATTTCTTTATTTGTGTGCATGGTGACAGGAGCCATTCACCTTGAGTTGGTTACAAGTGCTTCTACTCCTTATTTTATAGCAGCCTTTTCTAGATTTGCCTCTAGAAGGGGTGTTCCTTCTGAGGTTTTCTCAGATAACGCAACATTTTTTGTTAGTACTTTTGATCTTTGGAAAACTGCACTTACCTCTCCTTCTGCTAAGGAACAGTTTTCTAATTTTTCTCATGCTAAGGGATTCAAATGGCATTTCACTCCCCCTTACGCCCCCCATCATGGTGGTCGTTGGGAATCTTGCATAAAGCTCACGAAGGGACAGCTGAAGAAAACCCTTGGTTCAGCCATCCTTTCCTATGAGGAATTTAATTCCTTAATTATTCAGGTTGAGGGTATCGTAAATTCTAGGCCGCTCACGCCTTTGTCTAACGATCCTAAAGATCTTCTTCCGTTAACACCTGGCCATTTTTTAATAGGCTGTTCTTTAGCTTCTACGCCTCCTTTGCTGAGTCGACGCTGTGATCTCAGGTTGCCTATTTTCTTGAGAAAGTTAGACTCTTTGCGAAACTCCTTTTGGCGCCGTTGGAAGCTGGAGTATCTCGACTCACTTAACAGAAGAGAGAAGTGGCGGCTTTCAAGGCCTGATGTGCGAGTGGGAGATATGGTTCTTTTGCGAGATCCAAGTCCCCCTCTCGTATGGAATATTGGTAGGATAACTCACTGCCATATGGGTCGTGATAATCATGTGAGAGTTGTAGATGTTCTCACTAGTAAGGGTGTCTATACTAGACCAATTTCTATGGTTGCTTTCTTGCCTGTTGAGGCTTAGTGTCATCTTCTTTATTGTTGTTCACGTTTTTGTAACTGATTCTTTGATTGTTTTCTTTCGGGGGTCTCGGAGCATGATCACTTTCGTGATGTTTATAGTGCGTTTTTCTTTCGTGCCGCATTTGTCAGTTAAATGCTTTTGAGACCACCGAACGAAAACATATGTACTTATTCATTTCTGTTAACATTATAATGTTTATTACTAGTATATATATCTAAGACTCTTACCTCAGCATGTTAAAGGTCATGCGCCTCCAGCATACGCTCGCATACTGAAAAGGGTGTCGACTTGCTTGCTGCCTTCCTGTATGACTGACGTCACAGCTTGCCCTGGCCAATCATCGCCCGCCAGCCTGGCTTCCAGACGTTTCTATGATGTTATTATTTAAGTGGCGGCGTTTTGCTCTCCATCAGCATTCCTTCTTCAAACCTTCTACGGTCTTCTTCAACTAGCGAGAGGCATTCGTGCCTTCCGCCCTTCTCCGGGGCCTTCTAAACTTCAGGCCTAATCTGCATTTATGATTGAAACTACCAGGAAACGCACCAGCAGAGAGCTTCAGCACTGAGAAAGTGTATTCTACATTTTACTCCAAACCGCAAGAAGCTGCATCAAATCGCAGTTCAAAAATGCCATGTTATTTGGCATTCTAGAAACAACATCAAACCTAACGATGTTAAACAACGTACAGCGCTGGTGAAGAAGAAGAAAATCGCCCTGGCAAAGTTATTTTCCTGATGCTGGACATCTCAAATTCTACTACCAAACAAGATGTTCAGTAAAGAACATATAGCCTACTTTCTCCTAAATGCATGGGTATTGTTATAACTCTTTGTCCTTTTCGAGGAGTATGATTGAATGTTGGTTGTAGTAGCTTGTTGAAATACAACGTGCTATAGGGATATTAAACATGAATATGAGGTGCCCTTTGCTAGTGCTACCTCTGTACCAAATTTCGTTCAATTCGGTTTCACCGTGTTTGAATTGATAGGGGGAATCGATTTGCACACATACTTGGCCACCATCTGCAAACTATTGGGCTGATGTTCTTGCAGTTTGGTCTGAATATGTTTCCCACATAAAGATATGGTGTTGCAAAATTTGGTAGAGACTAGATTATTAGGTTGGTCGTAATTACATTTTAGCTTTTAACATTTGGGTGGCCGCGATTACGATTCCGTCAAGATAGCGGTGATATAAAACATGACACTGAGGTGCCCTTTGCTAGTGCTACCTCTGTACCAAATTTCGTTCCATTCGGTTTCACCGTGTTCGAATTGATAAGGGAAATCGATTTTCACACAAAGATGGCCGCCATCCGCAAAATATTAGGCTGATGACCTATTAGTTTGGTCAAAGGATGCTCCCTCCATAAAGGTATGTTGTTGCTAAATTTGCTAGAGATCGGATGATTAGGCTAATCGTAATTTGATTTAAGCTTTGAACATTTGTGTGGCCGCCATTACGTTTCTGTCAATATGGCGGCGATATAAATCATGACACTGAGATGCCCTTTGCTAGTGCTATCTCTGTACCAAATTTCGTTCCATTCGGTTTCACCGTGTTTGAATTAATAGGGAGAATCGATTTTGACACAAAGATGGCCGCCATCCGCACGCTATTAGGCGAATGACCTATTAGATTGGCCAAAGGATGCTCCCTCCATAAAAGTATGTAGTTGCAAAATTTGGTAGAGATCGGATGATTAGGTTAATCGTAATTTGATTTAAGCTTTGAACATTCGTGTGGCCGCCATTACGTTTCAGTCAAGTTGGTGGCGATATAAAACATGACACTGAGGTGCCCTTTGCTAGTGCTACCTCTGTACCAAATTTCGTTCCATTCGGTTCCACCGTGTTCGAATTAATAGGGGGAATCAATTTTGACATAAAGATGGCCGCCACCCGCAAACTATTAGGCTAATAACCTATTAGATTGGTCAAATGATGCTCCCTCCATAACGGTACGTAGTTGCAAAATATGGTAGAGATCGGATGATTAGGTTAATCGTAATTTGATTTAAGCTTTGAACATTCGTGTGGCCGCCATTACGTTTCTGTCAAGATGGCGGCGATATAAAACATGACACTGAGGTGCCCTTTGCTAGTGCTACCTCTGTACCAAATTTCGTTCCATTTGGTTTCACCGTGTTTGAATTAATAGGGGGAATCGATTCTCACACAAAGATGGCCGCCATCCGCAAACTATTACGCTGATGACTTATTAGTTTGGTCAAAGGATGCTCCCCCCATAATGGTATGTTGTTGCAAAATTTGGTAGAGATCGGATGATTAGGTTAGTCGTAATTTGATTTAAGCTTTGAACATTTGTGTGGCCGCCATTACGTTTCCGTCAAGATGGCGGCGATATAAAACATGACACTGAGGTGTCCTTTGCTAGTGCTAGCTTTGTACCAAATTTCGTTCAATTCGCATTCACCGTGTTCGAATTGATAGGGGGGGACAGACATTCAGAGTACACACACTCACACACACACAGACACACAGACACACACACACACACAGACTCACACACACACATACACACACACAGACAGATACACTTTTTTCGCCGTGTGTTGATCTCATAAGACTACTTTCATTTTTTGCAAAAATCGAAAGTAGGCTAAAAATCAAGTGTTGGCCACGGCAGTCTCCGTCAGCATGCTTCTATTCATCGCCACTAAAGATAAGTTTGTGCCTTTTTTATTATTATCTTAATCATCTTCGTTTTAAGTGTTTGCTAGCAAGTGCAAGAATGTTAAATTTGTGTGTGCATCAAGCAGAATGAACTTTTGAATAATAGCACATGGCTGTGCCAATCTAAATAAAATTAATGAACATTTGAAATTGCCCCAGGCGGGCCAGCATAACTAATTTTTTAATTAAGGCTTATTTATTAATGTGTTTGCAAGTTTCACCATAAAAATAAAAGTATTGTATTTACTCTCAATGTTCAGTCTAGTATTGAAAGAACCAGGCCTGCATTTCCTTAGCCCAATCCTTTCAGTCTAATCTTCTCTTAAGGAAGTTATTTTGTCCAGGCCTTAAGCCTGATGCTGTCCTCCCGTTTATGTTGATGAATTTGGGCTGTTCTTCACATAACCAACACTTAAGTGAAGGCGTCTAACTTAGTAATCCATTTCACAGGAGGTTGCGCAAGAGTAGATTCAACAAATGAGCGGCGACGTGCTAAGCGTTTCAACAAAGTCCCGTATGCGTTCAAATACCATTCGTCCGATTACGATGAAACTTGGGTGAGATGTTGTGTACACCCTACGGAAGGTTTCTGGCGTAATAAATCCATTTTACAATAGGTAGCGCACGAGTAGATTCAACAAATGTGTGACGGCACGCGAATCATTTCAACAAAGTACCGTATGCGTCCATATACCATTTATCCGATTGCGATGAAACTTTGGTGAATTGTTGTGTACACTCCAGGAAATGTTTCTGTCTTAGTAAATCCAGTTTTTAATAAGTAGCGCACGAGTAGATTCAATAAATGAGCGACGGCGCGCGAATCGTTTCCACAATGTCCCGTATGCGGTCATATATCATTCATCCGATTGCGATCAAACCTTGGTGAATCATTGAGTACACGCCAGAGAAGATTTCAGGGTTAGTAAATCTAATTTACGATAGGTAGCGCATGAGTAGATTCAACAAATGAGTGACGGCACGCGAATCGTTTAAAGAAAATCACTTATGCGTTCATATGTCATTCATCCGATTCCGATGAAACTTTGATGAATTGTTGTGTACACGCCAGGGAAGGTGTTCAACTTGGTAAATCCATTTTACAATATTGGTAGCGCACGAGTAGATGTAACAAATGAGTGACGACGCGCGAAGCGTTCCAACAAAATCCTGTATGCGTTCATATACTATTCATCGATTGCGATGAAACTTTGATGAGTTGTTGTGTACATTTACGTGAAGCTAACTTAGTAAATCCATTTCACAGTTGGTAGAGCACGAGTAGATTCAACAAATGAGTGACAGCGCACGAATCATTTAAACCAAATCCCGTATGCGTTAAATGCCATTTATCCGTTTGCGATGAAACTTTGGAGAGTTGTTGTGCACGCTCCCACGAATGTTTCTAAATTAGTTAATTCAATTCACGATAGTTTAGAGGCAGTTAACAGAAATTGAAAAGCATATTGTGTATCCAAAAGCACTTCAAGATACAAAGTTACAACACTTTCTTTGATTGGCAGGACAACGTCTGCAGGGTCAGCTTGTATATATATAGTTTCTTTAAGAAATTACATTTAAAAAATTGTACGAAGTGTGCGATTTGCAGATACTGATGCGGAAGGAAAATACGCTCAATAATTGCTGTCCACATCACATTTTGGCCGCCGTGACGCCTGTTTCATGTCATTTTAACAATCTGAGGTCTTTCCTTTATCAGGTTGCATGAATTTCAGAAACATTAAATCAATTGAATGAGTACTAAATTCGTATAATTTCATAAATATCGAATAACCGGTTACGATGGTCCAATTTTCAGTGATTGCCTTCTCAAGTTAGGGAACGTAGAACTGGTTGAAATATATACATAACAACATTTCTCCTTAAGTCTCTCATTATAAACCAATTGGGGAAAGTGTGCTTTATGAACATGCGAGATTTCTCCCACGGGTCCGTTAGTTATGTTGCATTCATAATACAGTGTGCCAATATCACAATCAAAAGTTTTTCTTACTTATTATTGGAGTGATATTAAGCACACCATAGCACATATTTCAACAACATACATGGGTTGGTTTTTTAGTTTTGGCACCTTAGTTATAACTGGATTAATAACTCACTTAGATGGTTCCAAGTTCCACAGGCCCTCGATGTAGTCCCCACCGTTGCGTTCCCAGCGATATGGAAGTCATTGAATCCCGTTGGCACTGCCCAATCTATTGATGGTACGAAGAGGGCGCTCGGCAGCCTGCTCCCCGCGCATTGTCATCTTCATCCTCGGGATGAGATCATAGTCGCAGGGACTGATGTCGGGAGAATAGGGGGGGTGATAGAGGACCTCCCAGCCCCAGCGATCCAACAATGCTGACACAACGCCTGCTCTGTGTACCCTAGCATTGTCATGCAGAACGCTTCCGTACCAATGAAGACGTTAAGCAGGCTGCCGAGCGCTCTCTTCGTACCATCAATAGATTGGGCAGTGCCAACGGGATCCAACGACTTCCGCATCGCTGGGAACACGTTGTACGCAACGGCGAGGACTACATCGAGGGCCTGTGAAAATTGGAACCATCTAAGTGAGTTATTAATCCAGTTATAGCTAAGGTGCCAAAACTAAAAAACCAACCCATGTAGCCTAGTGACTTCGGGAAGTAAAGGTCCTTTGTATTAGATGTATCATGTACCAATTAATTTCTCAGTTATGTCATGAAATAACGATACTTGTGTTCTATCAGTACCTACTGTACAGGGACTTTCATATAAAATAAGAGCGCCAAGCGGCGGCTTTGTTGACCTCAGCTGCGGTCACCTTGGCCGAGCTTGTGGCGCCCCAAGGTCCCCTGCATTAAGAGTGTGTACAATCCTATATGATGCAGCGGCCTTGCTATCGTGTGTACAATGGTGAAATCTTACTTTAGTTAGTTAGTTAGTTATTGTTGATGAAACCGAAACCCCTACTTATGCTAATTTTGTGAGTGAATTATTCGGAGACCATTCAAGATTCTCGCCAATGTCATCTAGCTCATCCTCTGTTAAAACTGTTTGTGTGCGGACATGTTTTTAATTGAGCGCCGAGCCAGTAATGTCAAACTTATTTGCAATTACGTGAATCTGTGCTAGTGAAGGTGGCACTTCATCAGGAAATTGCTGAACAAATGCATCACGTACCCGCCGAGCCGACTCGTACTTAAAATAAGTTTTACATAAAACAAGAAGTTCCGTAACGAACTAAAGAGCCTACTTTTCTTAAAGTTTAAGATACATGCCAATGATTAAACTATATGGATCCATCTAGAATAATGACGAAATTAAGTTGGCAATATCGAAATTTCTAATTAGTTCGAAATACTGTATACCTGGCTTAATGTAGCTTAATAGAGAACTACAGTTGGCAGCCCTGGCGACTAAATATATTCATAGTTCCATCTCTTAAGGCACAGAATACACAATTTGGTTGAAGTCCAATGGATAGCATGGACGTTGCATGCAGTTAAACATTGGATCTAACAGCTCGCGTGA
Organism: Meconema thalassinum; assembly: GCA_946902985.2. Classification (NCBI taxonomy): domain Eukaryota; kingdom Metazoa; phylum Arthropoda; class Insecta; order Orthoptera; family Tettigoniidae; genus Meconema; species Meconema thalassinum. The sequence goes on from OX336391.1 coordinate 351,470,824, forward strand.
AACCATGTTGGCAACAATGACATACATGTATTGGTCAGAAATAATCTGAAATAATATGATCTATTGTTGTGTCAATTTTGAATGAAATCCATTAGTTAGTATAGAAGTTACACGCATTTTAAAATTGGACATATCAGCAGGCTTAGAATCATGTTGGCAGCACTGGCGTAGGCCTATATTAGTTACTCCAAATTAATCTAGAATGCCAGGTACTATACGTGTGCAAAGTTTAGAGCTATTGGCTTGCATACTTTCTGATATATTGATATTAGGGTAACAAAAATAGAGACAGTATTTATTAATAGTTGGCAGCCCTGGTTACTCTTAAGAATCGGCATAGTCATATCTGTTATGGTACACATAGCACGCACGAAATTTGGTTGAAATCCAAATGATAGTATAGAAGTTACATGTATTTAAAGTTGGACATCTCAGCAGGCTTAGAATCATGTTGGTAGCACTGACGTATATAAGTTACTCCAAATTAATATACACACATCAAAAAAAGTTTTGCATCACCTCGGTTCCAAGAGTTCCGGAACCGTTAAATACAAAGGGAATAGAGATCAACACAAACAACATTTCAGCTCGTTTTATTGCTCATGAGACCCACACATTGCATGTTGTACCATCATACAGCTAGACTTTCAGCATTTGTGGTCCAGATTGCAGTACACACCACTACCTCTAATACCCAGTAGCACGTCCTCTTGCATTGATGCATGCCTGTATTCGCCGTGGCATACTATCCACAAGTTCATCAAGACACTGTTGGTCCAAATTGTCCCACTCCTCAACGACAATTCGGCGTAAATCTCTCAGAGTGGTTGGTGGGTCAAGACGTCCATAAACAGCCCTTTTCAACATATCCCAGGCATGTTCTATAGGGTTCATGTCTGGCGAACATGCTGGCCACTGTAGTCGAGCGATGTCGTTATCTTGAAGGAACGCATTCACAAGATGTGCACGATGAGGTCGAGAATTGTCGTCCATGAAGACAAATGCCTCTCCAATATTCTGCCGATATGGTTGCACTATGGGTCGGAGGATGTCATTCAGGTATCGTAAAGCCGTTTCGGAGCCTTCCATGACCACCAGTGGCGTACGTCGGCCCCACATAATGCCACCCCAAAACATCAGGGAACCACCACCTTGCTGCACTCGCTGGACAGTGTGTCTAAGACGTTCAGCCTGACCAGGGTGCCTCCAAACACGTCTCCGACGATTGTCTGGTTGAAGGCATATGCGACACTCATCGGTGAAGAGAACGTGATGCCAATTCCGTGGGGTCCATTCAGCATGTTGTTGGGCCCATCTGTACCGCGCTGCATGGTGTCGGGGTTGCAAAGCTGGACCTCGCCATGGACGTCGGGAGTGAAGTTGCGCATCATGCAGCCTATTGCGCACAGTTTGAGTTGAAACACGACGTCCTGTGGCTGAACGAAACGCATTATTCAACATGGTGGCATTGCTGTCAGAGTTCCTCCGAGCGGCAATCCGTAAGTAGCGGTCATCCACTACAGTAGTAGCCCTTGGGCGGCCTGAGCGAGGCCTGTCATCGACAGTTCCTGTATCTCTGTACCTCCTCCATGTCCGAACAACCTCGCTTTGGTTCACTCTGAGACGCCTGGAAACTTCCCTTGTTGAGAGCCCTTCTTGACACAAAGTAACAATGCGGACGCGATCGAACTGCGGTATTGACCTTCTAGGCATGGTAGAACTACAGACAACATGAGCAGCGTACCTTCGTCCTGGTGGAATGACTGGAACTGATCGGCTGTCGTACCCCCTCCGTCTAATAGGCCCTGCTCATGCATGGTTATTACATCTTTGAGCAGTTTTAGTGACATCTATGAACAGTCAAAGGGACTGTATCTTGGATACAATATACACAGTCAACGTCTATATGCCGGAGATCTGGGAACCGAGGTGATGCAAAACTTTTTTTGATGTGTGTAGAATGACAGGTACTAAACGTGTGCATAGTTTAAAGCTGTCCGCTTGCATACTTTCTGATATATGGGTGTTTGGATTAAAAACTGAGAGCATTTATTAACAGTTGGCAGCCCTGGTGGCTCTTAAGAATACGCTCAGTCATATCTGTTTATGTACACATAGCCCATACGAAATTTGGTTGAATTCCAATTGATAGTGTAGAAGTTATATGCATTTAAAATTTGGACCTATCAGCAGGCTTATAATCATTTTGGCAACACTGCCATGTATGGCCTCCTGGAAATTAAACTGCAATATTATTATCTATTGAACCCATGTACCATGGCCTCAAAAGGGAGTCGAATCCATGTACTTTGAGAAAGGAATGAAAGAATCATACAGTTTCTAAGGGAACGGAGAGAGATTTCAAGCCAGGATTATAGCCTAACATTGTGCAAGCGCTAGGGCCAGGTGTTCCTTAGATGAGCTCATGCCTCTTGACATTTATAAGGAGCCAGTCATGGATATTATTAGAACGAGTGGAAAGTTTTGACTGTAAGACGAAGAAGCTGGACTCGGAAATTGCTCTTACGTTGCAGGAATATGGCAACCTCGCTGCTGAGTCAGAACAGGAATAATTAAATTTAACCCGTTTACGAGTATAAAAATAAGTAAACAGATACAGTACGGTGAATCAATTTGGATTAGAGATTTTTGTGTAAAGAAAAACCTTGTAAAAATTGCACAGGAGAAAACTGCAAACGCAAGTAGACGTCATTGGGGGTTCACCGAGACCCAAGGAGTGGGAGAATAAAAAAAGAACAGCACCACCCACACAGTTGAGGACGAGAAATTAATTAATATCTCGGAAATGCACGATCGATTTCCATGCACAGGAAGATTATTTTACGTTTGGAAGACGAGCTTTCTGGATATATAATTTTTATAATTGTGCGACAATTAGTTCAAAAGTTGGTCACGAAAAGGACTAGATTTTTATCTTTTTGTGGCTGAATAGTATAAAGCTCCTGGCAGAGCCAGACCAAACATGCAGCCTACGATAGCCCGTGAGGGGAACGTCACGCTGTATCAGTACATGCAGTATTAGTCCGTCCAGGGGGGCGTTACGCTGGAGCATCATAATCATCAGTCTACGAGCATTCCGTGAGCGGAAGTGCTGCACCACATCGTATACGCAGTATTCAAGAGCCCGTGAGGGGGACGTTAAGCTGTATCAGACATCGATCCAGAGCCTGTGGGAGGCTATGCTACAAGTTCACCGAGTGTAGACCAGTTACGATATAAGTACGCTACGCTGAGGGTTAGCAGTTCGAGACTTTGAAGAGTCCTAAATTATAAAGAACATTAAATATACGGACTTTAAAGCAATATCGCCAAAGTAAGATACAGCGATCAGTAGGGAACTTCGAGTTCCAGAAGAACACTAGTTCAATACAGTTACGAAGTTATAAGAACTCCAACAAATAAACGGCGTTACGTTTAGTAAAGACATTGTTAAAGACATTAAGTCCTGTAAAGGAACTTTACAGTAATTACGATCGCGAAAGATAGAAGTTCAAGCGAAAGGAACTTAGGAACTTAGTTTCGAAACCAGAGGGAAAACGTACTCTAGTGAGAAAACGTCAAAAATATACGATAGACAGTATACGGTCCTCGAAGGGAGGCCAAGATATAGAAACTATAGGGTACGATAGACAGTATACGGTCCTCGAAGGGAGGCCAAGATATAGAAACTATAGGGTACGATAGACCACCATATATAAATAGAGGTGACGGCAAAGAAAAGACATTTATCGCCTAGTTAAAGCAGATAAAGTAAAGCCGAGTAATAGACAATAGAAGCGGTTTTGAGAGACTGAATCCAGTAGTTTCCATTGTAGGAGAGAGAAACTTTGAACGAGTAAAATCACACGTCCAATGCTGGTCGATAGGATTCACATCAGGGATCATCAACAGCCGACAGAAATTGTAAAAATCGTTGAGATACGCCCGTGTGATAGGAGTGAAGTGTAAATATTGTAAGAAAAGAAATAAGAGTATCATTTTAAGTGTTTTAGGTAAAGTGAAAGCGTTTTTATGCACAGTGATATGTGTTATAATATGTACCAGAGTAATATTTTTTAGTGTTTTAATGTGTGTTCAAAACGGATACACCAGTGTATAAAAAAATGTTGTCAGTGTTAAATATAGTGAATATGTGTCAAGAAATTTCTGTACATAAGATGAGATTGTACAATATGGAGTAGGTCAAGAAGGTGGGCCAAAATGTCACATCAAACGAGAATAAAGGTCAGAAAGCGACCTTAAACATGTAAGTAAAGATTTTCATTATGTTTTGGTGTCGGGAAAAATTTTGTGTACAATTCCACCGGAGTTTTGAGTAGAAGGGATGTTTTTAAATGAATAATAACTAAATAAGAACGCGATCTGAACGAAAATAAAGTTTTAAGAAATAATAAATAATTATGTGAAATAATAAATCCTGTAGAGGAAATGCATGGAATAAAATGTCAGTATTTAATGAATGTTATAAAAGCAAGCGTGATAATAATAATTATAACAGAGATATTTACATAAAGGTAAATTTGAATTATATGAAAGAAATAGCTTTTGAGCTTTTGTAAGGAATGAAAACATGATGTGAATAACAAGGTAAAGAAATCTAAATAAAGATTAAATTGAATGATATAAAAATATAGAGCGTTGAAGCCTTAACAAATGTATAAGACATGATGTGAATGCATGTTCTTAAAAAGGGAGCGATTTATTGTCAACGGAAAAGATTAATAGAAGAATTAAGATATGTATCAATTGTTACTATGAAATTTATCAGTTCTTTGGAAGACATTCGGCCGTAAAGTAATGTGTAGCGTAATGGAACGCAATTAAATAAAAAGTCACGCTAGGAACGCGTAAAAGTTAAAGTACTTGGTAAATTACTTATGGAGGGTAGTTGATTGCAGTGAATTGAAATATGTTGTAAGTCCTCTAATTGTGACGTAGATCACGAGGCCATGTGTGTTTTATTTAAAAGGGAGCTAATGTATGGTATTATTGAGCGTATGTCATGTAGGCCACGGCCGACTTTTAATCGCGTCTTGTATAAGTCCTTAAAATGTGGAAATGTTCCCGAGGCATGTTAAGAGATTCGAACCTAGAATCCTTTTGTTGTTAAAGCCCCTAATTATTCGTCGTAGAATGTGTATTAATCTTCCCAATCAATGAGGACCCTCTCATAATTAATAAATGCCAAGGTTACGAAAGTGGTTTATGAGCCAAAGAATATTGTTGAATGGAAATAAGTGAAGTAAAAGCCAGGTCTCTCCACAGAACTGAGAATAATGTGAAGGTTTGTTTTAAAGCATTGAAGAGAGCTGCCACCGTAGGTTAGGCAGAGAGTCGCTTTCCTTGTCATAAATCACGCCCGAGTATAATGGCCTGACCCTCATAGAGCGAGGGTGGGTAAAAACCGTCTTATTATTTATTATTATTATTATTTATTTACCATATATCGTACAAGACGTATGGAAGGCCTAGTGAAAAAGGGCAAGCCCCACATACATATTTCATGCTTCACAGGCACAGCTTACATCTAGATTTGTTTTAACAATATTTACATATTTTACAAAGATATTTGCAGTATTTACATATTTAGAATATTGACATAGTACATTTTCCTGTTCACTCACTCTCTCACGCACGCACTTTCATAACCTCGATCACGCGATACATACATTCATTCCATTCAGATACTCATTCATTCAGCGAGACAATCAATCACTCATACATACGTTTATTTATACAATGTACCTTTTTACGTACGGCTTGAATTTCTGAAGAGGCAAGATCTTGGCATCCCCTGGCAGCGCGTTCCATAACCGCGCAGAGCGGCCGTAGAAACCTGTCAGGTAAGCATTGCTACGTGCAAAGGGCGGAACGAGGGTTACACCTCGTCCTCTCCGAACTGAGCGATATGCCAATGACAGTCGGCAAAAAGGGTCAATATTAATGGAACCTGTAAGGGATTTTTTAAGAAAAATTAGATCAATTTGTTTGGCTGTTGCCTCTATAGATGGAAATTTTGACAAAGGGGAAGGGGAATAACGAGCTATTAGCCTCTCTGCACGGCGCTGTACACGCTGGAGCTTGTTCATGTTTTCCGCTGTAGTGGGATGCCAAGCAGGTAAGCCGTACGTTAATATCGGACGGACCATGCATATGTAAGCCGTCCTGAAGGCTCTAGGTTTACAACCTCTCATGTTTCTGTACAAGAAGCCCAGAACTTTGGTGGCCTTACATCTTGCCTCTTCACTTTGAATGTTCCAATTCAGGGTGTCGGAGATTGTTACCCCTAATAACTTTAAGTTTGTGCACTGTGGGATGACACTGTTCATAATTTTGTATTCATTCTCAATGGTTTTTTTTTGACCTGGTTATTCTTATGTATTTACATTTTTGTACATTTATATTTAAATTATTCACAGAACACCACAGCGATAAGTTGTCCAGATCTGATTTAAGACAGAGGGAATCTTCTTCACATTTAATGCCCCTGTATAGCACGGTGTCATCTGCATATAGTGACATTGATGAGGTGACACAGCCAGGAAGATCGAGCACATATATAGTGAAGAGAAGAGGTCCGATCACAGAGCCCTGAATCACTCCAGAAGTAACTTGAGCAGCCTGTGATCGAGCTCCTCCGTACACCACACACTGCGTTCGACCCTCTAGGAATGACCTCACCCATGCAAGTAAGCTACCCCGTATGTTAAGCTGCTGTAGCTTTAACAAAAGTCTTTCATGAGACACTTGATCGAAGACCTTAGCCCAATCCAGTGCAATACAGTCCACTTGTTTCACTTCTGGCTGATTCAAGTAGAACTGAAACTCATCAATTACTTTTGTCAATAGAGTAGTGCAAGAACGACCCGGAAGAAAACCGTGCTGATTTGGGTCGAGCAGATTGTTCTCCCGTAGGAATTCCAGCACACTGTTTGCTACTAGCCGCTCCATACATTTACAAATTATAGATGTTAGACACACCGGTCTGTAATTTGCAACATCTTCTCTGTCACCTTGCTTATAGATTGGCACCACGTTAGCACATTTCCACCCACACGGCACAGAACCTTGGTTGATCGACAGGTTGAATAACGCACACAGAGAGGGCGCTAATGCTTCCGCACACTGCAGCAGGATCCGCCCGGGAACATCATCTGGGCCGGTCGCCGCATGTGGTCTAATCTTCCGTAGGCTCTGAATCACCTCAGTTGTTGTGAAGTACAAGTTGGAGAGTGGGAGGGGTGGAAGTGATGACCTTGGCAGAAGCAGGTTCATGGTCATATCTGGCTTTGAAAAGTTCTGCTTGAAACTGTCACTGAACGCTGTTGCAATATCTTGGGGTGCACTGAGGAATGTACCGTTACAGTGAAATGAGGCTGGCGCAGCGGTGCCGCGTCTTCTGGACAAGATTTTCCACATTTCACTGGTGCTACTTATTTTGTGAATATAATTGTTGTATGTTTCGCGAATTAATTTCTTTGTTTGGTTCCTGATGTTCTTATATTTTTCCCACATGATGTCAGTTGAGCAACTTTTCCATTTCTTGTATAACACGTTCCTTTTCCTAATCATTTTAATGACTTCCTTCGTCACCCAAGGAGAATTTTTCTTCCCACTAATGGTTATTTTCGGTATAGCTATATCCACACATTCAAAGAAACAATTTCGCCAGGCGTGCCACACTGAGTTGATGTCGCTGGTGTCCAGAATACTTGGGGTGGGAAGGTGTTTGAGGAATAAAGATGATAACAGTTTCCAGTCTGCCTTTTTGTAATTGTATACTGTCCTCACTGTGCTCTTGCTGCGTGGTTTGTTGTAATGCAATGTGGTAAAGATGGCTGCGTGATCACTGAAACCGGGTATGACTTCAGCTTTCTGTACGGAGGAAGGAAGGCTTGTGAGAAATAGGTCTATTGTGGAGCGTGTAGTTTGTGTGATTCGAGTTGCTTCGGTTATTAATTGGTCAAGGAATAAGTCGTAGAATGCGGTAAGGAATTCATTAGCAATGGGATCCTTGGGAGTGGGAGGAGAGTTTTGCCAGTCTATTTCTAAATTAAAATCGCCTGTTATGTAAATAGCCTTGTATTTGTGCTGGATGTATTGTACACGACGGAGGGACTCCAAAAGTTCATCATTGATGTGCCGAGTTGAATTGGGAGCACGGTATACAGAGCCTATTAGAAATTTATTGTTCGCACACGTGAATTCCACCCACACAGCTTCAGCATCAGTTTCAAGCTCCCGTTGGCGAACAGGCCTTAACTCAGGTTTCATGGCTATTAGTACCCCTCCCCCTGATGTCCAGGTTCGATCTTTGCGGAACATGGTGTATGTTACCGGAAATATTTCTGGGTCGTTAGTGGATTTTTTCAGCCATGTCTCCCCTGAACACACAATTGACGGATTAAGTGCTGTGAGACAAGAACGCAGGTCCGGTTGTTTGGAGGGACATGTTACACTTCGGGCATTGAAGGAAAAAATGGACAATGCCTTGCCATCCGAGGGTGTTACGTCACTATCTACACTATTTGCACTCTGTGTCGATGTATTAAAAATGAGTTAGAGAACTGAGGTAAAGAACAGTTCCAACACAGCCACGATTGTTTCCCAGAGTTGATTATTTTGTGTTTTGAAGCACTGATTTTTGCACAAGTTCTGTGAGCTTGAGAGAGGCAAGATGTACATGTCACAAATAACTGATTCACACGACCCTTCGAATCACAAATTATACACACCTTATTCGGTCCTGGGTTCATCTCCACATCTCCACTGAGAGCCACAGACAGTACCACGAGATGTAATAATGTAGCGGGCGGTCTGGCAACCCCGCGCAGCGCTGGGCGCCCTCTGCCTGCTGCCGTGACAATCAGCCCCTCGCTTCCACACCATGTGAGAGAAGATATATTGAGTTTACAAACTACCATGAGGTGTTCCTTCAGGTCCGAGTTCACACACGAGTCTTCAATTGTTAAAGAATGATCGAGGATCTTTTTCGAGGCACCCACTGAGCTTTTTACTAGGTAGAACACGAGGAAAAGTTGGAGCACTCTAACTGGTACACACCTGCTGGCCGCCATTGCTTGTAAGATATGTTAAATACACCGTGAGTGTTTAAAGTTGTTAATGACCCGGGCGTTGAACCGAGGTCCTTGTAGATTGATATTATCGCTTGCCAATTCAGATCGTAGTTTTCTTATGTGATAATGGTCTTATAAGACAAATGAGTTAAATAAAATCCCTATTGTAATATTGGATGGAAAATAGGAATCCACGAGTTTTGTGAAGATAACTAGGTTTCGGGAGTGATCATAGTTTTTGACTTTGTCAAGTAATCTTTATAACTCTGGAGTACACAAATAGTTTTCCCGATCACCGTAGTGAATTTGCAAAACTTGAGAGAGATAGTAAATATGGAGAACATGTGATATGCCCCAAATATTGAAGTGAATAATTAACATGTAATTTTAAATGTAATTATATATTTGTTTTGATGATAAGAAAAGATAAAAATAATTCTTGAGGTGTACAAAAATATGACACCATTATTATGGGAAAGTATCGAGCCAAAGAAGCTCGTAGTTATTTGGAACTTTAAGATAAGTACTTTATGGAAGTGAAAATAATCGTGAATTGTTGGTTTTAAAGAAAACCATGTGTTTTAATCTAATATTTGTTTTATTTTTATGCTATTCCTTGTTCACTTTGGACAAGTAGAATGATATTGGTCAGTAGTTTATGTGTTTATTTGTATGTAGCGCCATAATTTTTGATTAATTAAATGTGTTAAATAGGAGTTGATTTTGTTGTTATTTTTGCAAGTGTATCCTCTATTTAATCCAAAATATGTAAGTCACAGAGTGGGAGAACTTACCGCAGCCCCGAAAAATCCCGAATTGAGCAATGCTGGCATACTGTGATTTGCATATTTCTTGCTGCAAGGGCACACTATACGTGTGCCAATTTTAAAATAGCTCCCATTCATACCTTCCAAGATATCCAACATGGAGCTCAAATTTCAATTGTGATTTTTCAGCAGTTGGTAGCACTGACATCATTTTCAAATACGGCCATGAGATATTCAGGTATAGATCTTTATTTCTACCAAATTTTGTTTCGATTGCTGCAGCCGTTTAGGAGTTGATAGGGGGACACACACAGACAGACAGACAGACAGACAGAAGGACAGACAGACAGACAGACAGACGGACAGACAGACAGACAGACAGACAGACACACATTTGCCCGATCTCATAAGTCTACTTTTCCCTCATTTTTGCAAAATGTGCAAAGTAGGCTAAAAATACGATGTTGCAATGATAACTGTCTCACCATGTTAGCACTTGAGGTTTAGACTGGCGACTGAGCACCTGCACGCTTATTGCAAGGTTAAGTTTGGTAATGTCAATCTGTTATTTTATACAGTCCATCGGAACTGAAAAAAAAGTCCTCGTATGTACTATGCGAGCTCTTTCAATACTACAGCAGGGGGTCGTGGCGCGCCACAAGCTCGGCCAGGGTGACCGCTGCCGCGGTTAAAGCAGCCGCCGCTTGGCGCTCTCATTTTATATGAATGACCCTGTATAAACTGTTAAAATTCATTAAGAAGATAATTGAAGTAATAGGAGCCTTTTTTCAGTGTTGGCCAATTCTATTAAAGAAAGATTTCCAGTCAGTCAACACCAATTGTGCACAATTACATTAGGCGGGAAACAAGTACTTATATACAATAACCTGAAATATATTACATTGGATATTTATCAAAAAATGCCAGCCCAGTGGTGTTGGCGTATCGCGCATGCCTCTCACCCGTAGGCGCCGGATTCGATACCCGGTTCCCTTAGGGATTTTAGAATCTGACGTGAGGACTGGACCGGGGTGCAGTCAACCTCGTGAGGACAATTGAGTAGCTATCTGACAGTGAGGCAGCGCTCCAGTCATGAAAACAAAGAGGGGACCGATGGGCTGATCATGCGTCACCACAATATCTGCAAGCCAAATGGCTGGGCAGCAGTCATTTGGTAGGCCCTTCATAGGCTGTAGTGTAACGGTTTATTTTTATTTATCACAAATTAACACGCTTTTATGTACAATGATGGTCGAAACATGCTGTCCAATTAAGTACCCCCATTATTGTACATGAAAGTGTGTTATTTTGTGTAAAATATCTTATGTAACATATTTCATGTAAGGGTGTATGAATACTTGTTTTCCCGCCTGATGTGCTTGGGCACAATTTGTGATTTATTTAGCGTATGGCTTTTAGTTCTGGGAGTGTCCGAGGACATGTTCGGCTCGCCAGATGCTGTAGGTGCTTCAAGTAAACACCCGTAGGGTGAGCTACAAGTTCCGTTCAATTTCAAGTGGTTCCAACTTTCACTACCGGTACCAGATGTCACTGACAACTAGTGGTAAACGATGGAACTTTGATAAAGCGTTTCAACGAAATATAACCTAGAAATTTAGCTTCACACAAGGTTAGTTAGTGAAAGGATCTTTTACATGCCATAAATCTATGACATGGGACCACCGGCTCTACTGCCCCTCCGAAGGAAGGCATACTGAAGGATTTTAACGCTCTTAAACATCCGTCGACTTCGGCCGGGGTTTGAACCCGCGATCTTGGGCACATCAGTTCAGCATGCTACCAACTACTCCAACAAAGCCACTTACAATTTGTGATGACTGACTGGACAGTTTTCTTTAATGAAGATGATAAACTTACACCACAAGCACAACAAGATCCCTTCTTTTCAAATGCCATTACAATTGCTAATTTCGAATCCAAGTTAATAATTTACATATCGAATGTAGCGGTTGTGCCTTACGCATTTAGCGAAGGATATTCTTTATTTAATAGTTCCCATTTATCATGTTTAGTGACAGTTGATCAATTATATGCTGAGTTATGGATTTTAATAGCACTCACAGCCTCCACTTTGACTGAGTAAAGCTCAGTGTGCTGTTACATCGATAATAATAAATATTTCAGAGGCATACACATTTTATAAAAATCTGCTTCATTATCAGTTTTTCATGAGGTATCGATTTTCATCTTTTATATACGGCACTTGTGCGTCTCACTCAATCTGATAATCTAGAGACCAGATCAGATAATACCCATATGTATGGCCTTGCACATATACTTTGAGCTGCGTAGATCTCTAGCAAATTTCAATATGGCTGCCAAAATATATTATTTTGATCTATCGTTTCGAGACCTGTTTATTTACAAAATTATTTTACATTAGCATTAACTATAAAGCGTTGCTCGTGTTAAAAATGTATAACTGAGTAACATCGTTGCAGAATATACTGAGATGAGTACAACCTCTACACGTCGTTGAAGCATATTTTAATCCACTCGTGTCCACACAATGTAATCAAGAAACGAACACACAAATAATTTGCGGGAACATGAATATACTCTTTCTGAAGCTTTGACTACCAGAAATATCGAATACAATTTAATGAAACGAGCTATTTTAAGCTGTCTGATATCAGAAGTAGCCTACGTCTATTTGTATTGCTCGGAATGATAGAACTTCCTGATTCTTTATAACTGTTAAACTCAGAATAAAGCTCCTAATAGCCTACACTAACGTATGTTACGCATTGAGCCCGTTAGAAGAGATCATCCTGGTACCATCACCGAAAGAATGGCACTTCGAATGACCCCTTCTTTCGAACCCACACTCGAGAGGATCAGATGCATTTCTGTATTGGGCTTGCACGGCACATGCTTGATCCAAGGGATCTGGGTCATATTTTTACGTATGAAGTCATAGACGCCCACAGAAATACACCCGCAAAACATAAAGCAAGCGATAACAGAGATCCAGACTCAAGTAAAATTTCATGAATGATTTATTTCAATAAGAAACCCCTATCCTACTTCGGAGGGTTTCAAATCGGCTAATCCGCTAACCTAGTTACAATAAATGACTCGAAAATCCCTAACATTAAATTATTTACCCTCGCGGAGGTCCTAGTTACTGAAAAACAAGCAACAAAAACACTAGGCTCGTGGCACAAACAGAATCTACGCGAAAGGAAGGTACAAGCAAATGACTCGGAATAAGTTACATTTAACATCAAAGCAAGGAAAATCCTAGTGTTAGGATGGCACCTCGACCAAATTTAAATTACATTTAAGTCTTAACTAAATCCTGACATTAATAAAAATGTTAGCGACGAGACGCGTCGTAACCAAAACAAATTAAAGCAAAAGCTATGATAGTAGACCACTGACTATAAAAAACAAGCCATGTTATCGAAATAATACACTCCTACAACTAAAGGGTACAACATAGGAAAATACAATTGGAAAAGAATCAATGCACACAACCCTTCCTCCTTTGAAAGGAAATCTCTTTCCTTCCGATCGTCATCTACAGAATGTGACAATTATGTTGGCAATGCGCAATCATCACTGCGTCTTACATGGCTTAGAATCACTCGGGCCACAAGTTACTGACTATTGACTCCACAGATTCATGCCGTCGATAAAAGGAAGTGTCAGCTATCCTAATTTCACTCCCAGAGGATGTCATGAAGAAAACAAGGCGTCGAAGATATTAGACAATCAAAGGTTCCAAGTTTAAGTAGCTGAAATCAATTAAGTAATTAGTCACGTCGTTTTATAATAAATAGATAAGTGATTTATAGTTCAGGTTTATGTAAAAAATCAGATGGTAAATTAGGGCGCCAGTCGCAGGCTACATGTCATCTCCTCAGAGATATACTCATAATATGACTCCAAGTGTCAATCAATAACACAGTTTGAGTTACCAAAGTACTCAAATACAATATAGCGCAGCGTTACTTACACAGTTTGAACACCTACCGCCTCGGTCGAACTGGCCTGATTGCTCCAAACATTTGCAGGTACACCAAAGAAAAAGGGGACTTTAATCCGTCCTGCCTTACAACTATATGTGTCCAATAACAACATGAGTTAACTGGCCTGTTACAGGGAAAAAAACTGGGTCAATTTTCAATAATAGAAACGTTTAATATAATTCACTAGGTGCATTCCATCACAAGCAAAGAGATGGCTCCATTCATGAGAGTTCTCCTGCATTTAGATTGCCGTAAAAATGCCTGATGTATACAGCACTCAAGGCTGTCACCGAAGGTTAAATAATATTCTAAGCCCTTGACCTTCACATATTTCCATATGGTTGTGACGTCAAAATGTATATCTAGTCGATCAATAAAGTTGTCTCACATTGAATCATGGGAAATAACCTGTTTGCCCTCCAGCACAAATTCCTAGCGTGTCTGATGACAACATTCGTACTGCGTGGCTTGAAGACCACAATTCCGTTATAAAACTGTTCACATAATACACACATCAAAAAAAGTTTTGCATCACCTCGGTTCCCAGATCTCCGGCATATAGACGTTGACTGTGTATATTGTATCAAAGATACAGTCCCTTTGACTGTTCATAGATGTCACTAAAACTGCTCAAAGATGTAAACAACCATGCATGAGCAGGGCCTATTAGACGGAGGGGGTACGACAGCCGATCAGTTCCAGTCATTCCACCAGGACGAAGGTACGCTGCTCATGTTGTCTGTAGTTCTACCATGCCTAGAAAGTCAATACCGCAGTTCGATCGCGTCCGCATTGTTACTTTGTGTCAAGAAGGGCTCTCAACAAGGGAAGTTTCCAGGCGTCTCAGAGTGAACCAAAGCGAGGTTGTTCGGACATGGAGGAGGTACAGAGATACAGGAACTGTCGATGACAGGCCTCGCTCAGGCCGCCCAAGGGCTACTACTGTAGTGGATGACCGCTACTTACGGATTGCCGCTCGGAGGAACCCTGACAGCAATGCCACCATGTTGAATAATGCGTTTCGTTCAGCCACAGGACGTCGTGTTTCAACTCAAACTGTGCGCAATAGGCTGCATGATGCGCAACTTCACTCCCGACGTCCATGGCGAGGTCCAGCTTTGCAACCCCGACACCATGCAGCGCGGTACAGATGGGCCCAACAACATGCTGAATGGACCCCACAGAATTGGCATCACGTTCTCTTCACCGATGAGTGTCGCATATGCCTTCAACCAGACAATCGTCGGAGACGTGTTTGGAGGCACCCTGGTCAGGCTGAACGTCTTAGACACACTGTCCAGCGAGTGCAGCAAGGTGGTGGTTCCCTGATGTTTTGGGGTGGCATTATGTGGGGCCGACGTACGCCACTGGTGGTCATGGAAGGCTCCGAAACGGCTTTACGATACCTGAATGACATCCTCCGACCCATAGTGCACCCATATCGGCAGAATATTGGAGAGGCATTTGTCTTCATGGACGACAATTCTCGACCTCATCGTGCACATCTTGTGAATGCGTTCCTTCAAGATAACGACATCGCTCGACTACAGTGGCCAGCATGTTCGCCAGACATGAACCCTATCGAACATGCCTGGGATATGTTGAAAAGGGCTGTTTATGGACGTCTTGACCCACCAACCACTCTGAAAGATTTACGCCGAATTGTCGTTGAGGAGTGGGACAATTTGGACCAACAGTGTCTTGATGAACTTGTGGATAGTATGCCACGACGAATACAGGCATGCATCAATGCAAGAGGACGTGCTACTGGGTATTAGAGGTAGTGGTGTGTACTGCAATCTGGACCACAAATGCTGAAAGTCTAGCTGTATGATGGTACAACATGCAATGTGTGGGTCTCATGAGCAATAAAACGAGCTGAAATGTTGTTTGTGTTGATCTCTATTCCCTTTGTATTTAAAGGTTCCGGAACTCTTGGAACCGAGGTGATGCAAAACTTTTTTTGATGTGTGTATCTGCCAGAATACACGTATTAAAGTCCTGCCGTGTTCTGCAGAATGTTACAGAATTGATTCTCATTTCCACACAAGTGTTCATGTTCATTTCCTACCGTTTTCAATTATGCAACGGTATCATAAAGTCAGATACACCTAAATTGAAGACTGTACAAATCATGGTTAACTTCTTTGGACATTGGAAGATATGCTACTTCTTGCTATTAAAACACGTAGCTTTGTGCACATGGCCTGGCACTCATAAATAAACTAACAACACCTAACTAGTATTGTGTTGTTTTAAATGATACGGTTCCCTTCAAAGGGTCTTGGCTTCATTACCAAACACGTCCTCAGTGACTTGGGTTCGTTCCTCCTCGGAACTAATGTAGTAAATTGTACTAAAAATGCTCAAATAAATAGTACAAAAAATTACGAGCCTTACAGTAGTCGCATATGATGTGTAACATCTGACATAGAAGAAACCTCACGTGAAATTGTTGATACACCGGTATTTTATACTATTATTGGCACAAATATTAATCTATTGTAAATGGGAGTGTTTTACAGATATTGTAGTTTATAATACGGAACTCATTTTATTAGATGATTTGTAGCTTCCACCAGCACTAGCCTAAATAAAGAATACGATATGGATCAACTAGATTTATAGACGCGACAACGCTCATAACCTCAAATTCCTTGTAAACAGGTCCTCTTGATTCACAGACCAACACGTAATTTCATATGGATTCTGTTAAAATGAGTCTTATTGATATGATAAATATCGTTTAAAATGATAACCTGGTAGCAAAAAAATCTACCCTGTCTGGATTTGAACCCAAGATCTCTAGATTCACAGTCATAAGCACTAATCCCTCGGCTATTTCGACTACGGAAATTCTGTGCACATGATGGTGACTTATTTCCACGTTCCAATAATACTGCATTACGGAATTAAGTTTCATTTATATTTTGCTTGTTTCGATAATGTTCCTGCGTGAAATTGAGTTTAAAATGCCTTATAAATAGGCCCTCTTGTGAGTAAAGAGAATGCATTCAGTAATAGTTCATGAAGGCTTGCTCAATTCTCGTATAACCACAACGGTTATATTATATTGATGACTGCATTACCGTTATGTGTGTTAGTATTTGAATAGCCATTGTGCAGAAACATAATACCGGCAATGCCGACTACTTACAATGTTTGATATTAAGGCATTTTACCATTTAAATACTGATACGAAGACTTCGAACAAGGACCATGTCATTTGTTTCAATCACTTGACACCAGAGTTCGCATGAGCGTTTTCCGTTCATTATGTCATATACATTCCACATGGCCGAGAATACGTCATGGTATCAACTTTTGACACCGCGCGCTCATTGTTTCCCGTACCACTGCCAGCTAGTACACTTCCGTTCGATCGATCGAGCGGGCAGTGCATACTTCAGTTTTCTACCACTGCCAGCTAGTACACTTCCGTTCGATCGAGCGAGCGGGCAGTGCATACTTCCGTTCGATCCTCCACTGCCAGCTCGATCGTTCCGATCCACTTCCGTCCCCAATTTTCAAAATCACTTCCACAAAACTATCCAGCAACCGAGCGGAAAGATGTTACACATCAAAAATTGGACAGTAACCCTCGATTGTTGACCGATACGCTAATAAAATGGCTGCTTCAAATCATAAATGGGGGTATTACTGAACCCTACAGTGTGTTCAAAAGGTTATGACGGCTCAGTCTTCATCTCGAAGACGTCAGCTGTCTGACATAGCAAAATCTCAGCATTAACCTCGCTGATATGACACTGAAATACATAAAACTATACATGTGTACCTCGCCGGGTGACTCACAAAGATTGTTCCAGTTACCAGAATGAAAATATCTACAACTAACATAACCCTGCCTAGTGGTCAACTATCAAAGGTTTCGGCTAAGAAACTACAGCTAATTCGTCTGCCTGGACAAACCTTAACAAGAGGATTTACGGGAACTCACGGTTACTCAAGACTCTGGTATCAGAGGGGTAATTCGACCTCACTCCTGTAAAGGGATTATAAGGCTCCAAGAATGAGGTCTTAAACCTCGGCCTGTCCACTACACGCCTCCATTTCCATGGTCCGTCGATCTCGTTCTCCATTATGTGCTTTGTCCTGGACATTCCTGCTGGACGTTCTTCGTTCATGGTAGTTGCTTCATTGGCGTTACCCTCCCAGAGGGTTTCTTACTCCATCATCGACATCACGTGCTTAAGGTGAAATCGGACGTACACGTGGTCGGTCGCACTCGACATTATGTCGTAGAAATAAATGGTTACACAGATTTTAATTAATGATAAACTTTGCAAAAATAGGTATTCACTGCAGCTATACAGGCGCAGGATATATAAAAATGGCCTAATCACTTCCTGCCACATAATTTATAGATATGCTGGTGATATCTAACACAAAGATTCTATACCGGCAAATCACACTTTATCACTGAAAAATCACGTGCATCACTCGAAGAATATTTTCAATCATAGCACGGTTGGTGATTTCGGGAAATACTGCCATTATGTAGGCTGAACCTGGTCTATAAGTGGGCGATTGTAAATAAAATGAAAATAAACACAAGAAAATGTAGTCTCTTAAAAATAGGGAAAGTGCGAAGGCAGGATTTTCAATATAACATTGGCTCGGAAATACTTGTAGAAGAAGATTCTTGCAAATATTTGGGCGTTCACGTAAGGAATGATATGAAATGGAGTAGTCATGTAGGATGTGTAGTTTCAAAAGCTTACAAATCCCTGCACTTTGTAATGAGGGTATTAAAAGGAAGTAGTACCTCTGCTAAAGAATTAGGCTATTTGTCACTTGTAAGACCTATTCGGGAATATGCCTCGGCGGTTTGGGATCCATATCAAGTAGGGCTCATCAATGAGTTGGAAATGGTACAAAGAAAGGCCGCTAGATTTGTGCTCAGTGACTTTAATCCCAGGAGCAGTGTGAGCCGTATGTTAAAGAAACTTGGGTGGGAATCACTGGAGGCTAGGAGGATGAAATCTAGACTCTGCGCTATGTACAACACGTACAGTATACAAATCAACCAGCATGGGGTGAGCTTAGCAAACGATTGGGAAAGCCCACTTACATGGGTAGGAGCGATCATCCTTTCAAAGTTAAGGGCCGACCACAGCGAACAAATTATGGTAAATATTCTTTTGTAAACCGTGCCATTGATAACTGGAACTCTCTACCTGCCGCAGTCTTAGAGCCTTTTCCCAAACATATAGGTGTGTTTAAGAAAAGACTGACTATTTGTGTAAATACTCCAGTTTAATTGTTGTATAATTGTTATTGAATTGTTATGTATAATTATTTATTTGTTATGTATATACAATTTGCCACCGGGGGACACACCCCCCATTGCAAATAAATGAATGAATATGAATATGAATATAATAAATTAGTGTGGCGTTAATAGTTTAGCAGTTTACTGCCAGTTGGTGTGTCTCAATTCACACGGCGTGGTCTTTCACGAAGTACTATGCTACACGTGGTGAAATAACAAAAATAGTGATTTCACACGGGATTGACTATTCTTCAGAAAATAACGAAGCACAGGCCTCACTGGGCAGAAATATAATACTTCGTCGATAATTACGATTCACTTGGCTCGATGGCCGTCGATAATGTTCACACACGTTAATGTGCACTTGCACTGAAAAATGTGGTCTTCATCTAAAGACGGACTGCCTAACTCACACATCTAGGCTCGGCGGACTATCAAAACTGTGTGTCGCTCTCAGGAACTGCATCCTGGCTTCCCAAGGAAGTTGTAAATCGTTGAGCACCTACTTCCTTAACCTCCGCATACCTGCGGTGCTAATACCTTTTACCAAAATGTGGTTTGCCACTTACAAAGGTCGGGTAAGGTGGTAAATATTGTAGATTTACATTTTTGGCATTCCTGGAATATATGGTAACAAGATTATGATTAAACAGTATCCAGGAAGAAAAATAGACTATCCCAGCCAAAGTCAAACTGGCAATTTCATCATGAGGAAGTCTGGAGTGTGTTCAACTCTAGTATGCATCAAAGAGTAAACATGGTCTTGGAGAAATATCGAGGACATGAGCTCAGCGGGCTCAGTATACATAACTTAATTATACATTTTACGGATGTTCCGTTGACTAAGATGATGTCTGATATTTCATGTCATTTAATGCGTGAAGAGGGCCACACTGTAGACCTAAAATTGCTGGCCATGCTGAGGAATGTATTGTGACGTCTTTGGAAGACCTAATTATATTGCTTACTCGGGAGCATTATCTTTGCCACATTGGAAAGATTAGAAAAATGAAAATCCACAGCCTGCTTCCAGTCTCCGACCGGGTCAGGAATTGAATGAATGAAGCCCCCATCTAGCGGCGAGGATATGAACTGTGCCGGCTGCCGAGGCCTGACGCACTCCTCTGGGGCAATGATTAAATGAATGACAGATGAAATGAAATGATAGTGGAGAGTGTTGCTGGAATGAAATGTTGACAGGGAAAACCGGAGTACCCGGAGAAAAACCTGTCTGCCTCCGTTCTGTCCAGCACAGATCTCACATGGAGTGACCGGGATTTGAACCACGGACCCAGCGGTGAGAGGCCGGCGTGCTGCCGCCTAAGCCACGGAGGCTTGGAAAGATTAGAAATAAGACTAATTTATTTGTGCCTTCTATTTAATCGGCTCTATAAAATAGGTGAAATTAACTCTTCCTCTCTAGGTGGGCATGGTGGCGCAGAAGTCAAGCCGCCCGCCTTTCATCAATGTGGACCATGTTGGATTCCCGGTAAATTCATGTGCGATTTTCGAGATGAAACATCACGTATGTTGGCTCTGATTCCACGTTAAAACAAGTAGTTCCGTGAAGAACTAAACAGCCTATTTTCATATATCCTACTAATATCAATTGCCTCTATCAGCATACAAATTGTCAGATTGATTCCTGTAATAGATTCGTAGATATTGAGAACCATCTAAATATTTTGGATGGTCACCATGTTGGATTTTTATATGGGGAGAGTGTTGTACCTTGGAACGTTTGTACCTTGGAACAGTCACATTATCTTTGATCTTAGTAAACATTCTTTGGAATAGCTGGGTTGAGTTCATTACTTTGCCACCCTAGGCAGCACTGTTTGTCTAGTGGCATCCATTGTGGCTTCAGTTCCAAGTTATTTAAGTATAAAGCATTTTGGTACTTGAAAGTATTTTTAAAACGATTTCATATCGGCATATAAGTAGTTCTCACAGGTAAAAGAGATTCCTTCAATGTTTACACTAGGTTAGTATGTAAATGGGCTGACTTATGCACAGGTTACATTTTTGTTCTACCTAACCTATCAAAAGGAATGCATATTTTTCTCTGAAATGGCTGCATCATGTACCTTGGAACACACATACCTAATGTACCTTGGAACATGTTCCGATGTACAATAGGTGTTCCAAGGTACATTACAAGGTACACTATGTATCCCCAAATGCTATTTTGAAACATTATCTTGTTCTTATTCTGTATTGACCTGAATCCAACTGAGTATTAATAGATCTTGACCCAATAATCTGAAGTAGTCCACATAGAATGGGCTATTCATAAGGTAAAATACATGAATATGAAAAATGTTGTTCTGAGTATAAAATTCCGTTTTTAAAGAGACAGGGTGACACTAAAAACTTCATCTTTGACAAGAATACACTATATGTTTCCTAGGAAGACGTCATAATAAAATTTCCTCAGCCAAATGTCTCTGGTGTCACCCAGCGACAAAAGAAACAGATGCACTCTGAAATAGACTTCATAACTTCCAGAAACAACGTTCACTGAAACAAATCTGTGTTTGATTTCGCTGTTGCTATATTATGAAGGAAAACTGATAACAGAACTAGTTTAATCTGATTATTTTTATTGTCATGTTAATAGTGATTCGCATCAAATTGTTAAGTCATTTTTTAGAGACTAATGAGAGAATAATATTATGTGTCCAGGGACACAACATGTTGAATATTATGTATACATGTACAGATGAATAACCATGTCATTCCTTGCAAAGAATATAATATTTTTGTCATATTCAGCAATTCCGTCATAATTTTTAAACTTGTTCCAAGGTACATGACAGTGTTGTACCTTGGAACATGTTGCAGAGTTCAACAAAATGTTTCAAAAAAAACTTAAATCTGACACTGAACACAAATCAAACTGCATTAAAATAAGTGGAAAGACCTATATTAATGAGGAATAATATGTAGGATTCACAAAATTCAAACAAAAAAATAATAAAAAATATATGTAAAAACTGTTCCAAGGTACAACACTCTCCCCAGGCCTTAGATTTATGTACTACTAGCTGAAGAACCCGTGCTTCGCTACGCGTCATAAATAGAATAAAATGTGAAGGTGACAGTTAAAACAGGGGATAGGCGACTTGCTGCGCAGAGGGAGATTAAGGATGGAACATTTTGTCCAACTACACCACTCGGCGTTGACCGTGTTTTATAGCTCAAATTTAGGTTTTACTCGCTAACGGTTGGAGATACCTTTCGGATAGAAAATGTAATTTTAAACCTCGTATATGCCATCAAAAGTTTGCTATTTCTTAGCGTTCTCTTTTTATTTGAAATGGAAATATGAGTGTTTTAAACCAAAGGGTGTAGTGACGTCACTAAAATGGTCGCCATCATTAAATAGTGCAAAGTATTGAAAACAAAAGTAACCTATATGTTAACCAAGTAAATCAGCTACTTCCATGTAAAATTCATGTAAATCGGACCAGTGGTACTTGCGTGAATGAGTAATACACAGACACACACCATTTCATTTTTAACCTCGCTTCGCTCGCGTCATAGTCGTGTCATATTGTTATTCAAGGAAATGCAGGTTTAACCCCGTTAACACCCCTTTAGAACCTGAATATCCAAAAATCCCTCCTTAGTAGACGTTTTCGACAAAAATCCTTCCTTAGTGGACGTTTTTCTTCCAGAATTTCACCCCTCCCCATAGGCCCCTTAAATTGGATTTATGAAAAAACGGTCGAACACCTATTTATTTTATTTATTTATTTATTTATTTATTTATTTAGTTTTAAGCTGATTCATTTCCTCCGAGGTTCAAACTCCTCGCCTATGGCGTTTAAGAGATACACGCTCCGTTAAGAATCTTTCAACCCTCACTTTTCATCCCTTTAACCTCATAATATACACTACATCGAAAAACCATTAGACATGTGTCAGATTATTTTTAATGATTAGTATATATGCCAAGTATCACATCCCCAAATGAAACCACTCGTGAGATATTGTTATTCAATGAAATGCACGTTTACCCCCTTAACACTTATTTAGAACCTGAATATTCAAAACTCTTTCCTTAATGGACGTTTTCGACATACATCGAACATATACCCAAAATTTCATGTTTCTAACTTCAATAATTTTGGCTTAGCGATAATGAGTGGGTGAGTGAGTCAGGACATTTTCTTTCATTTATTGTTGATAATTTCACCCCTCCCCAAGAACCCCTTAAATTGGATTTATGAAAAAAAACCGTCGAACACCTATTTACTTATTTAAAGTTGTTTTCGCCCTGAGTTTGATGAGTGAGAAAGAGAGTCAATCAGTTAGGACACTTTCTTTCCTGTTTTTTTTTCTCCCAGAAATTCACCCCTCTCCAAGGGCCCCTTAAAATTGGATTTAGGAAAAAACGGTCGAACACCTATTTACTTGTATTTTAAGCTGTTTTTCCCGCCGAATTTCAAACTTCTCGCCTATGTCGTTTAAGAGATATACGTTCCGTTAAGAATCCCTCAACCCCCAATTTTCACCCCTTTCACCTCATAATATACACCACATCGATAAACTCTGATTATTTTTAATGATTAGTTTATATACCGAATATCACATCCCCAAAGAAACAACTCATGAAATATCGTTATTTAATGAAATTCACGTTTACCCCCTTAACATCTCTTTAAAAACCCGAATAAACAAAAACCATTCCTTAGTTGACGTTTTCGACATACAGCGAACATATTCCCAAAATTTCATTTTTCCAACTTTAATAGTTTTCGCTGGGCGTGATGAGAGAATGAGTCAGACAGGACATTTTCTTTCAATTATTTTTACCAGAATTTCACCCCTCCCCATGGGCCCCTTAAATTGGATTGATGAAAAAACTCTTGAACACCTATTAACTTATTTTTAAGCTGTCTTTTTCCCCCGAGTTTGATGAGTGAGTTAGTCAGTAAGTTAGGACACTTTATCTCCTTTTTACCCCAGAATTTCACCCCACCCCATTGGCCCCTTAAGTTAATTTATTTAAAAACGTTCGAACACCGATTTACTTATTTATTTAGCTGATTTTTTTCGCTGAGTTTCAAATTTCTCGCCTATGTCGCTTAAGAGATAGGCTTACACGCTCCGTTAGGAATCCTTCAACCCCCACTATTCACCCCTTTCACCTCATAATAATACACCACATCGAAAAACCCTTAGACACATGTCTGCTTATTTTTAATGATTAGTTTATATGCCGAGTATCACTTCCACAAATGAAACCACTCGTGAGATATTGTTATTCAATGAAATGCAGGTTTAACCCCCTTTATACCCCTTTAGAGCCTGAATATCCAAAAATCCTCCCTTAGTGTACGGTTTTGACATACAACGAACATATCCCCAAAATGCCATGTTTCCAACTTCAATATTTTTGGCAGGGCGATGATGAGTGAGTGAATGAGTCAGGACATTTTCTTTCATTTGTTTTTCTTCAGAATTTCACCCCTCCCGATGAACCCCTTCAATTTGATTGATCAAAAAAAAACTGTCGAATAGCTATTTACTTACTTTAAAGCAGTTTTTCCCCTGAGTTTGATGAGTGAGTGAGTCAGTCAATCAGTTACGACACTTTTTTCCTGTCCCCCCTCAGAATTTCTCCCCTCCCCATGGACCCCTTAAATTGGATTTATGAAAAAACGTTCAAACACATATTTACTTATTTTTATGCTGATTTTTTTCCGCTGAGTTTCAAATTTCTCGCCAATGTCGTTTGAGAGATACACGCTCCGTTAGGAATCTTTCAATCCCTACTTTTCACCCCTTTCACCTCATAATATACACCACATCGAAAAACCCTCAGAAACGTGTCTTCTTACTTTTTAATGATGAGTTTATATGCCGTGTATCACATCCCCCAATGAAACCAATCGGGAGATATTTTTCTTCAATGAAATGCAGGTTTAACCCCCTTAAGACCCCTTTAGAACTTGAATATCCGAAAATCATCTCTTAGTAGACGGTTTTGACATACAATGAACATATCCCCAAACTGTCTTGTTTCTAACTTTAATAATTTTGGCTGGGCGATGATGAGTGAGTGAGTGAGTGAGTGAGTGAGTGAGTTAGTCAGGACATTTTCTTTCAATTTTCTTTTTTCAGAATTTCACCCCTTCCCATGAACCCCTTAAATTTGATTTATGAAAAAAAACTGTCGAACAGCTATTTACTTACTTTAAAGCAGTTTTTCCCCCTGAGTTTGATGAGTGAGTCAGTCAGATAATCAGTTAGGACACTTTCTTTCCTGATAACCCCCCCCCCCCCCTAGAATGTCACCCCTCCCCATGGGCCCCTTAAATTGGATTTATGAATAAACGGTCAAACACATATTTACTTATTTTTATGCTGATTTTTTTCACGCTGAGTTTCAAAATCCTCGCCTATGTCGTTTAAGAGATACACGCTCCGTTAGGAATCTTTCAATCCCCACTTTTTACCCCTTTCACCTCATAATATTCGCCACATCGAAAAACCCTCGGACTCGTGTCTTCTTATTTTTAATGATGAGTTTATGTGCCGAGTATCACATCCCTCAATGAAACCATTCGGGAGATAATGCAACTCAATGAAATGCAGGTCTACCCCCTTAACACCCCTTTAGAACCTGAATATACAAAAATCCTCTCTTAGTGGGCATTTGCGGCCCTTGGGGAAGCAGCATCCCAAATTTCATTCCAATCCGTTTGGTGGTTTCTGAGATTTCGTGATGAATGAATGAGTGAGTGAGTGAGTGGTATTTGACAAATATATAGTAGAAGATAGAGTCAAGTCTTTGTTATGCTCAACTCGGTTGACAGTGCTGTGTGAGTAGGTGAGTAACTAACGGGATTTCAAGTAAAGATGCTCATTTTCTATACCGGTAGTGCAGAGCGCAACTGGCATCCAGACGGCCGTGTCTCGACTTGAGCTATGTTGCCATGGAAACTATCTGCCTTGCCATTCCTTCATGAGTATATTTTAAGATTTGATTATCCTGTGCTTGAGAGCAAAAGGGCTGACATCAGAAGAATGAGAAAGGCTATCGAAAATTCATGTAGCCAGCGGTTCCTTCTAGGTCCTAAACTATGTGTGTGCAAAATTTGGTTGAGATTGGTGGAACGGTGTAGATTTGTATACGGAACAGACCTACATACATACATACATACATACATACAGACTTTCACTTTTATATATAAGATTGCATGAAGATTACTGTGTAGGTGTTTTATTCAAACTTCAATCGCATGATTAGGACACAAGATATAAAAGCGGGATTTTAAAATTTCGCCAGCCGCCATCTTGTGGTTATGAAAATAATTTAAATGAATTAGATGCCAGTCGATTACAATTTGTATAAGTATGTACCGTATAAAGTTTCACTGCGCTCGGATGGTCCAAAAGCAAGAAACGTCCATTTGAATATTTAAATTTCGCATCGCCGCCATGATGGAATTGTGCTCGCCAGGTTATTGAACGTCCCATACGTGAACTTATGCTTATAGCCTCTATACACTTACAAAAGTTCTGTTTGATTGCTATAGTAGATTAATAGATATTGAGAACTATCTAAATATTTCGGATGGTCGCCTTATTGAATTTTAATATATGTAGGCCATAGAGTTATGTACTGGTAGATGATGATTATTGTGTACTTTCATTATGCAAACGTTGATTTTGATCGCATGAGTAGAACACAAGGAATAGAAACTTAATTTTCGAAATTCGCACATCCGCCAAATTGAGGTTATATAAACAATTGAACAAAATTAGATACCAGTGCATTACAACGTGTATAAACATTTGCTGTACGAAGTTTCATTGCGTTTGGAACATTAAATCGCGAGAAGAGTCTATTTAAAACTTTCAACTTCGCTCGGCCGCCATGTTCGTTTTGTAGTTAAGCTGTTTTTGAAAGTCTCATAGATGAACTTCCATAGTGCCCTTTATCTCCGTACAAAATTTCATGGTGATACCGGTAACAGTTTCAGAGATATAGAATGCCGGAGAAATATTTCGCACAGCCGCCAACTTGAGGTTATGTAAACAATTGAACAAAGTTAGATGTCGGTGCATTTCAATGTGTATAAACATATACTGTACCAAGTATCATTGCGTTTGGTTGGTAAAATAGCGAGAAACGTCTATTTAAAAGTCACAACTTTGCTTGGCCGCCATGTTGGTTTTGTAGTAACCAGGTTTTCAAAGATCACATTGGTGAACGTCTAGTAGTTCCTTTTATCGCCGTACAAAATTCCAGGGTGATATCCGTAATAGTTTCGGATATATTGAATGCTGGTGAAATATTTCGCACAGCCGCCATGTTGGATTGGTGAGACATAACAAAATTTGAAGGGCACGGTCGGGGTCGTCCAGAATAGTGCTATGAACTTCCCGAGTTTCATTGAAATCGCTCCAGCCGTTTAGAAGTTATTAAGGAGACACACACCATCACACACACGCACACATAGACAGACACACGGACAAAAGGTGATCTCATAAGCGTATTTTTTCATAAATGAAAATAGGCTAAAAAATCGCGTTCCTTTTAATCGCAAAATTAACGGTCACGTACAATTACCCCTATAAGCTTTATTTTTCATTGCTCCCGCCCTGAGACTCCCTGCCCCATTGAGGAGAACGGCTCAACATTTTGACTGAAGGGTCATTTATAAATCTACTGTGTGTCCTATCCTAGAGCAAAACCATCAGAGAAAGTTTCCTTCCCATGATACCTGATTTCATAGAACAGTAAATAAATTACAGAAAAAGTCACGGTCTACTGCGGAAAATATAACATAATGAATACGCAAATTCTGTTGCCATGACAACGCAATGTGAGGTGTTTTCCTATAACCGAAATCAAAATTATTTATTTGGCAAACATTGACGTATAAATCCCCTGTGTTATGGACATCCTAATATACTGTGGGATAAAGCCTAGCCAGTCCTGGCCACAAGGTACTGAAAATGTCATTAAGATCAGTGAGGCAATTTAGATATCAATTCCGGACAAACCAAACGACAGACAGGAACGTTATAGGCTACATGCTGAACAGTCACTCATGAATATACATAATTTTTTTTTAGTTCTTCACAGCACTTCTTATTTGAGTTGTAACGTTTTAAATTGCTAAAAAATAATTACCAAAGATCCGCCTCGTTGCGTAGTGGCTGTCACTCTTGGCTATCACTGCGGAAATCCGGGTTTGATTTCTGGTTCTGCCAAGAAATTTAATTCTGAACTGAGGGCTAGAACAAGGCACACTCAGCCACATGAGGAAAAACTGAGAAGAGGTGGGTTCGATTTCCCACCTCAGCCATCCTGGAAGTGGTTTTCTGTGGTTTCCCACTTCTACTCTAGGAGAACGCCGGGATGGTTCCTACATAAAGCCATGGCCACTTCCTTCTCAATCCTGATCTGAATTACTGCACACATTAATACAGCCATCACAATAGCACAGGTTATCACACAAGTTTTACACGCACCCAAATACACGGGACTAGACGATGTCGCAAAGCCACTAAATGCATCAACCGCAATAAAATTTCTAAAGAAATGGAAGGAATGGATTATTGAACATTTTCCAGTTTTCTTTCTCTCCAGCTATGCAGCGTGAGTCCTTTGAAAGGCCCTCGAGCGATATCTGTCATTTTATTTAAATCTCAGGCCTGATAACATCAAAAGCATTCCATTTGCTCTCCAGGTGTGTAAATTCCGGTTGTTGTTGTTGTTGTTGTTGTTGTTGTGTGAGTCTTCAGTCTTTTGACTGGTTTGATGCTGCTTTCCATGCCACCCTGTCCTGAGCTAATCGTTTCATCTCTACATAGCTACCACACCCTACATCCAAAACAATCTGTTTAATATATTCTAACCTTGGTCTACCCCTTCAGTTCTTGTCCTCGACTCTTCCTTCCATAACTAAGCTTGCTATTCCTGGGTGTCCTAGTATGTGTCCTACTAGCCTATCTCTTGTCTTCATTAGCAGTCGCCAGAAACATCTCTCCTCTCGCACAAGTCTTAATACATCTTCATTTCTAACCCTATCTACCCGTCTGATCTTCGTCATTCTCTTGTAACACCACATTTCAAACGCTTCTATTCTCTTCTTTTCTGCTGGCCCAATAGTCCAAGTTTCATTTCCATAGTGCGCCACGCTCCAGACAAAGGCCTTCGAAAATGACTTCCTAGTACCTAAATCTGCCGGCCTCGTGGTGTTGGGGTAGCGCGCCTGCCTCTCACCCGGAGGCCCCGGGTTCGATCCCCGGCTCCGTCAGGGATTTTAAAACTGACGTGAGGGTAGGAACGGGGTGCACTCAGCCTCGAGAGGACAATTGAGTAGCTGTCTGACCGTGAGACAGCGCCCCGATCACGAAAACCAAGATTAACGGCCGAGGGGACCCGACGTGCTGATCACGCGTCACCCCAATATCTGCAGGCCGAATGGCTGGGCAGCGGTCGCTTGGTCGGCCTTAGCCCATCATGGGCTGTATAGTGCCAGGGGTTGACTTTTGAGTACCTAAATCTATATTCGATGTTAACAGATTCCTTTTCTGTAGAAATGTTATCCTCGCCTGACCTAACCTACTTTTGAGATCCTCTTTGCTTCGTCCATCACTGGTTATTTTGCTTCCTAAGTAACAGAAGTCTCCTACTTCCTTTAGTTTTTCACCTGCCAATTTGAAGTCCATACAGGTTTCTGATTTATTTCAGCTGCATTAAAATATTTTTGTTTTACATTTATTAATTTTCATCATGAATTCTTTCCTCAAGACGGAGTCCATACCATTCAAAAACTCATTCAAATTTTCAGGCGTGTCGGCCAAGATGACTATGTCATCGGCAATGCTCAGATTAGAAATTATTTCTCCATATTTCACTCCCACTTTAAATTTTTCTCCAATTTCCTTCATTGCTTGTTCAATGTTCATTTGTTTAAGAGTTAATTCTCTATTCAAGTCATTTTTCTATGAAGGCTCGTAGGAGTTGGCATTGACCCTTGTATCTTTGAGCCCCACAATTGTGGACATGCAGAGGGTAGTGGGAAGAGGTGTGAAGACGTTATTCTTGTTTGGCGCATCTTTCATGAGAGCGTAATGCCGTGAAAAGTGATAGTCTTGGAGGAGGAGGCCATAGAGGGTATTTGGCGACATTTTAATTAAGGAAAGATAAGACGAGCTAACGGAAGCGACGGCTTGACAATGGCATGGCTGGTGTCATCCCTCCTATGCACTTAACAAATGAAACCACCTTCCTTCCGTCTATCTGCTACACGTATCCTCAAGGGACATTATATATCCACCCGGGTGCACATGACCCAAGAGAAAGCTCTATTGAAGTCTGTGGAGACATGACAGTGACGACGTGAATTAATATTAACAACACAAGTAGGATATTTCTCCAAGACGTTCCTCCACTAGGATTCCTCCAGAGAGCTATCCCATAGTGAATGCATGATATTTACATTAGAATGTCAAGAATTTTGAAGGTGATGGCTTACTGAACCTTACGTAACCTAACGTCAAACTTCATAATGTAAAATGCTTGCTTACATAATCAGTTGCACAGCGTGGTATAAACTTACTACTGTAAGATTAAAAAAAATCCTCTCGGCACGCCGGAAGGCGGAGGTAGATTTTACCGGGCAAACTAGGGGATTGGCTATAATAGGCAAAATATGCAGGTTTTCGTAGGAGGATCAGACCTCATTGATTGCAAGAAAGTATTTTACATTTGGAGGTTAAAAATCAACTTTTTTTCGTTTTTGTATGCATATTTTTATCATTTTATTGTCTATGGGGATGGTAACCTTCTTGTCATTCGGGGTTCATTTTTATACTTCTGATCACACTGTCCTTATGCAAGGTTTGGAACTCATGTGTAACTATCTGACAGTCTGTTACTTCTTCTCGCAAAATTTTATCTCCCGCAGAGATTTTTGTTGGTTCCTCAGTTTAGGGGCTGCGACAACGTGGTCATGTAACCCCGGGTGTGTAGAATCTGATAAACGGTGTTAATTTTGATGACTGTTTTAGTGTGTAATTCAGGTAAGGTCTGCAGACGGTCAATTTAAATAGTAGTTCCTAATTTTGTACCATATCCTAACGTGAACGACACCTAGCTGTGAACTTGGCTACTAGATGCCACCGCAACCAGCAACTTGCAACGAACGTTGGAACTTCTCCTCCAAAGGAAAGAATGCTGAGGGTTTTTTAGCGCTCTTAGAAAATCCGACGACTTTGGCCGGCTTTGAACCAGCGACCTTGGGAATATAAGTTCAGCATGCTACCAGTTAGCCACTTTCCACAGTCAGATGGAAAAATGAGTGTGATCTCGTGCAATGGCGTTGTCTGGGCAACCTCTGATAGCTCATCCCTCATCAATTTAGAAGCGTTGTCACGGTAACCTCCGATGGCACTTGGCATGTTCTTTAATTCCGAAATCATTTTTCTCATCCCTTGGCGTAATGGTAGGTCAGATCAAAAATTATTTCAGACAAAGTTTTAGGTAATTATTAGGGGAATATTTTCCATTATGTACGGGTTTGATATTGTGCCTATTAAGAGAGATATGATTAATGTTTCCCGAAAAAAACACTTTTTTCCACCCCTTTGGTCAATGGTTGGTGCTATCAAAAAACCTATTTGACATAAATTTTTGGCACTTATCCGACAAATATTATGAACTTTGAATTGATTCGATATTTCACGTATTAAGAGAGTTATAGCGACATTTCACTTTTTCGAGAAAAAAAAAAAAGCCCCCACCCATTTTCACCCCCTTTAACCGATTTTGCCCATTAACGAACTCGACCGATTTTTTAAGGGGTTACATATTATGTAAAACATTAAAGTGATTGGTGCAAAATTACGGCAGTTATCGTGTCCACAACAAACTGATATATATGCATATATATACACACACATATATATATATAAACTTTTGAACTGACGGTGGTTTGGGGGATGTGAAACACGAAGATATGTCGAAATTTTCCGGAAGTCGAAACATGGCACCCATTGCAATAGTTAGCTTTCTGATGAAATCTACCTAAAATAGGCTACATAATTTAAAATACTACCATCAACGACACCTAGCTGTGAACTTGGCTACTAGATGCCACCGGAACCATCAACTCGCAACGAACGTTGGAACTTCCCCTCCGAAGGAAAGCATACTCAGGGTATTTTGGCGCTCTTAGTAAATCCGACGACTTCAGCCGGGTTTGAACCCGCGACCTTGGGCATAGAAGTTCAGCATGCTACCAGTTCCGATACCGAAGTCGCTTCCCACAGACATATGAAAACAGAATGTGATCTCGTGCAGTGGCGTTGTCATAGCAACTGCTGATGGCTCAACCCGTATCAATTAAATGTAAATTTGTCATGGCAACCACTCTTGGCACTTGGAATTTTCTTATAATTTAAATCATTTTGCTCACTCCGTGGCGTAATGGTGGGACATATCGAAAATTCTTTCAGACAAAAGTTTTAGGTAATTATTGGAGGAATATTGTCCATTTTGTACGGTTTTGATATTGTGCCTATTAATAGAGATATGATTAATGTTTCCCGAAAAACCCACGTTTTTCCACCCCTTTGGTCAATGGTTGGTGCTATCAAAAAACTTATTTGACATAAATTTTTGGCACTTATACGACACATATTATGAACTTTGAATGGATTCGATATTTCACGTATTAAGAGAGTTATAGCGAAATTTCACTTTTTTGAAAAAAGCCCCCCATTTTCACCCCCTTCGACCGATTTTGCCCATTAACGAACTCGACCGAGATTTTATAGGGATACATGTTATGTAAAAAATTCAAAGTGATTGGTGCACAATTACGGCAGTTATCGTGTCCACAAGAAACTGATATATATATATATATATATATATATATATATATAGATAGATAGATAGATAGATACATATATACATAAATTATATATAAACTTTTGAACTGACGGTGGTTTTGGGGTCTGGGGGATGTGAAACGCGAAGATATGTCGAAATTTTCCGGAAGTCGAAACATGGTACCCATTGCAATAGTTAGCTTTCTAATGAAATCTACCTAATAGGCATATTCAATTTTAGAACACGTAAATAGAGGGATTAAAGATCAATATTAGAGTGGCATGCATTTCATTATCTGTCTTCCTGTACGTCATATTAAATTCTGAACGAGTCCTCTAATAACAACGATATTTTGTTTAGCGTTTATGCCTCCGGGCATTTCACATCTGTATTTCTAGCCCATTTTCATTTATGAAAAAAAAAATAGGCTTATGAGATCACCTTTTGTCCGTGTGTGCGCGTGTGCGTATGTGTGTCTGTGTGTGTCCCAAATAACATATAAACGTATGCACCGATTTCAATGAAACTCGGTAAGATCATAGCACCATTTTGGCCGATCCCGAACGTGCCCCACAAATTTTATTACGCTTCACCAATCCAACATGGTGGCTATGCGAAATGTTTCACCGGCATTCTATATCATCGAAACAATTACCGATAGCACGCTGAAAGTTTGTATGGTGATAAAGGGCACTACTTGATGTTCACCTATGAGACTTTCAAAAACCCGTTAACTACAAAACAAACATGGCGGCCAAGTGAATTTGAAACTTGTAAATAGACTTTCCTCGCAATTTGACCATCCAAACGCAATGAAACCTTGCAAATGTTTATACGCATTGAAATGCACTGGCATCTAATCTAGTTCAATTGTTTACATAACCTCAAGACGCCGGCTGTGCGAAATTTTATAATTACAATTTTATTCCTCGTGTCGTAATCCTGCGATCGAAGTGAAAGTTTGAATAATGAACTTACGCAACAATTTTATTTATTGGTACATAACTCTATGGCCTATACTTATAAAAATTCAACGTGGAAACCTTCCGAAGTATTTCGACGGTTTTCCATTGCACAGCTTCACGGCTCTTTAATACAGTACATTCCACCTTCACTCATTTACAAACTCTCTTAACACTACACAACTCAAGAAATACCTAATATCAAGTTCCTTGAAGGAATAAAAATCAAAAATAAAAATAGTTCATACAGAATTTTTTAAATATTCGTATATCCGTGCCATACAGCCTTTTATAATATTTTTAGTATCCAAGATACAACTTCCGTGGAATTGATAGTAGTTCGAGCAATCATTTCACTCATGTACTTGTTTAAATAATAGATCATTATTATGATTCACATAAAAATTGTAGCCCTTTTTTTAACGTACTATAATTTGTTTGTTTGTTTGTTTGTTTGTTTGTTTATTCTACAATAGATTTAACAATACTTAAGGCAGGTTACTTAGTATTTAATTATTATATTCTAATTTGTATTATTCATCCTGTATAAAATGCTTGCTAACTGGCTTGTTTAGTTATAAGTATATTTTATATTTATTTTATTAGTTGTTATGCTAGGTTTAGTTTCTCATTACAAAACTTCAAACCAGACCATTGTATATGCTACATAAAGGGGCTCTTTAGCCTCAGTGGCAGTTCTCTATGAATACATTCAATTTAATTCAATTCAATTCAATATCTGCGAATCTATTGCAGCAATAAAACTTTTTTTATATTCATAGAGGCTATGAACTTGAGTTCACCTATGTGACTTTCAATAACCTGGTGAGCACTAATCCAACATGGCCGTGACGTGAAATATAAATATTTAAATGGACGTTTCTCGCGATTTAACCATTTGAGTGCAGTGAAACTTGGTACGGTAAATTCTTATACTAGGTTTAATCCACTGGCATCTAATTTATTTCAATTGTTTTCATAACCACCAGATGATAGCTGTGCGAAATTTTAAAATCTCGTTTTTATTTCTTGCGTCCTAATCATGCGATTGAAGTTTGAATACTACACCTACACAATAATTTTCATATAATAGTACATAACTAACTCTAAGACCTACATTTATAAAAATGCTACATGGCGACCATCCGAAATATTTAGACGGTTCTCAATATCTACGAATCTATTACAGCAATCAAACTGAAGTTTTGTATGTTGATAGAGGCAATTAACATAAGTAGGATATATGAAAATAGGCTTTAGTTCTTCACGGAACTACTTGTTTTTGTTAAAATCACTGTTCGTCACTATTGAATAGATGTTACATCATTACAGATACCCTTGTAATGTTCACAAGGGGCTGACCTATTTTTGACTAAACATAGTAAAATAAATACAAACACTTCAAGCCCGCGACTTATGTAGTTGTCGCCGGCTTTATTATTACAAACAAAATGTCATGAAGGTTAACATCTTGAATAAGTCGAAATGAATTTGTAATGTTCACAAAGAGCTTGCCTATTTTTGACTAAACATAGACCTACTATAATAAAGATTTATTTAAATAAATACAGCATTGTCACAAATCCTTTTAGTCGATGGACATCAGATTGAGCGAGTCAAGAGTTTGGTTTATTTAGGACAGAATATTAATGAGAATTGGGATCCTTCGGTTGAAATAAGATGCCGTATAGAGAAGGCTAGATCCATCTTTATGACAATGAAACAACTACTATGCTGTCGAGATCTCAGTATGACGCTTAAGAAAAGAATTGTGAAGTGTTATGTTGTCTCCACCCTTCTTTATGGTGTTGAAGCTTGGACCTTGTCCGTAGCTACAGAAAAGAAGATTCGAGCTTTTGAAATGTGGATATACCGGCGGATTCTTAAAATTTCGTGGACAGAACATGTGAGTAATGCCGAGGTTCTTCAGCGTGTGAGCAGCCAACCTGAGCTGTTAAACACAATTAAGAAGAGGAAATTGGAATACTTGGGACACATGATGAGGAATCCAAAATACCGTCTGCTCCAAATTATACTTCAGGGTAAAATTGAAGGACGGCGTGGACCAGGAAGGAGACGAATAACTTGGATGGATAATTTAAAAACGTGGTTTGGGCTGTCTTCCACGGAACTCTTCAGGATTGCACAGGATAAGAAGGTGTTAGCCATGGTGGTAGCCAACGTCCGTATCGGATAAGGTAGAAGAAGAAGAAGAAATACAATAAATATAAACACCTCAAAGCCACGATTTATGCAGTAGTTGTTGGCTTTAGTAGTATAGTACTACGATCAGTACGCCATGGTAGTTATCATCTTTAAGATAGCCTTTGAATATTTCGAAAACAACTTATGCAATGTTTATGAAACTTTAAAGAATAAAAGTACATACTAGGAAAAAAATATGAATTTATGAAGCTCTAGGTGGTTGTAATTTCAACAACAGTATTTGTAGGAAGTGCAACTAACAGTTATCCTTCAATAATTCCTGAGGAACTCATTAAATATTTATCAGAGTTTTCAAATAACAAAGATAATACACGTAGCACATCAGTCATGGATTCCTCTGTGGTTCATGTAAACCAAACTTTTGTAATGCATGGTATCAACTAAAGTGTTAATTTACTTCCCATAACACCAAAGAGGATTTACTCTATATTTAGTAACCAAGGCCTACCGTATTCGTATTTATTTTTCGATTAATTGTATTTGTACGTGGGATAAGTTACCTTGTAGGTTCATAGCTCAATGTACCGCACATTATCTTAATGCTATAGACATAATTTACCCAAGTCATATTCTCATTGTTGTTATGTTCAATTTACGGATGGAATCAGAGCGCAGGACAACCCTTATACGAAGCGACATTGGTAATGCCGCACTTCTTCCCACCCTCTCTATTTCCCTTCCAATTCACTCACTGCCTCATTGCAAGGTAATGGAGCAAAGAAACAGTGTTTTGAAACAGCCACGTCCACACAGCTATCTGCCTTGATTAAATATATTGGATTCACGGTGAAAGACATCGACACCTACTACTAGACTAACATACTCTCAATTGTATCACCAATTGTTGCTGATGATAATTTGTAGTCTAGTTATTGCTGATAAAGATCAAAATTTGGTCAAAACAAGTTCTATACGCATCTACTAGTAATTTATTTTATTGGCTATTGGTGAGTTACTTTTAATGCCATTGGTATTTACTTGAATTAATTGTTAATGAGGACCCAAAAGTTAATTTCATGTGGATATCCAACAACAATAATAATAATAGTGTGGCGCTTTGTTTTAATACATACTATTGTCGAAGTGCGAAAACTTTCCTCAAGAGGAAATCTGTAACCTACCAATAAATGTTAACACTCCTAAATTCTATCTTACTGATCTTGATCGAATCCGCAGTCTTGAGTTTTGAGGGCAACACTTCACTAGCGGTTCCTCTCATCCTAATGCGAATTCAATCTACAAAAAGAGTCTTACAAGTACAAATTTTTGCACGGGCAAGCTGCTGGTACGAGAAATTATTTAACATACTTAGGGAAGCCTTGGATATTGACATTAGCGCTATGTAAGTTTCTTTCATTTAACCCAATTCAAACATCATTAAACTAAAATTAATCTCTTTATTGCAGCTAATTGCAAACTGCAGTTGTGTTCAATTCCCCTGAGGGTTCTATCAGTCTGTGTTCTCATTATGCTCTAACAGCCACCACTTGTAATTTGAGGTCACATGTAACTTAGCCTGGGGTACCGTAGAAATGAATGCCATACAAGGAAATACGCTCCACTCCCGCGACAGAATGTAAATACTAATACGAACGAGAAGGCACAATACCTCTGTCTGCTGGAATATAGAGGCAGAAGAAGTTCATATATATGAGAAATGGAGAGAAGGAAGGGATGGTTGATAATCAAGAACTGTCCTCCGGCTAGCGAGTCTGGTGCACGCCGCTCAAATATCGATGAAGAATATTTCTTTCCTGTGAGAAAGTTATTAAATTTTTGTACCATTCTTACTTTTATCAACAGCTCGTTATACAAGACGTGGTTGTAATATTTGAAGCGGAGCTGGAATGACCTGTGCTGTGCATGATAATTCTCAACTTTCTTTACTTATTTCTAAGAGACTATTAACCGGAACTATTGCATTTTTCAGGGATGTTCCTTGATACTTTTACCATACTTAAACACAGGCCTTTTGAAAATAAGACATTATTTTGATTTCGCGTGGATAAATTTCAGTTTCAGACTTCACAGGTTTCCAATGAGAAGGAGAAAAGAAATCTTCTAAAGAGATCTTCTCAGAGGAAAGAAGGAAGGATATGAGTCACCGAAACAAGCTGTATTGGCAGTTGATAGAAGTCAGTGGAGGAATAATATTATTCAATATACCGTAGTTGTTACTGCGTGGTCCTTAGTGGCCCAGATCAAACAGATGAACAAGTGTTTTTATGATAAATCACTGTTGTTTCAAGCTATCAGGAACTTATCTATGGTGATAATAATAATGTTATTTGTTTTACGTCCCTTTCGACTACTCTGGCTTTTAGAAACGTCTATCTATGGAGAGTAGAGAGAAAAAGCAACAGAGGAAGTACTAACTTATGACTTTATAACAAGATATTTTTGAAATAAAATAACTTGCTCTCATGAAGGAAAGTACTTGATACTGATTAAAATAAGCAGCTTTTATTCCTTGGAAAACTTTCAGGACACTCGTATTACTTAGAAATAATGTAATCATCAAATAAATTAATATATTTTACACGAAGTAAATTTTAACTCTGAAAAACTAACCATCATTTTTCATGGCTTGCCATATACATATAGCGTATAAAATGGATATAGTAAAGTTTATAACACATTGTGATCCTTCGTGGCCTTGTAATAAGGCAGACGGATACAATAAACACATCAGAAATTTCTACACCATCCTTGTTATTTGTAAAGCTTTAAAATAAACCATAATGGTTTATTTTGAGAAATTAGTTCCGTATTGACTCACAAATACAATTAAAACAATCTGTAGTTCTGCCCACCAGTCAATACAACTGTAATTATCCATTTTTAATTGTACATATTTCAAACAATGTTTTGTAGCCCATTTTCAGCAAAGCTTGTCATCATTAAAATATTAAAATTTAAATCTTCTAGGAATCACAGATGAAAACTGTTCAGACATAAAACAATTCATGGAAAGACTTTCTAACATAAAGGTCCTTATGGTAGAAAAGAGAGAGCACATGGAAAGAGGATGGACAGAAGTGAGAAAGGCGCAAGACACTGAAAGAATGAAGGAAATGTGGAGGAAGAGGGAGGAAGAAAAAACGATGAGAAGGAAATAAAGTGATATTTGCGTGGTCCTTAGTTTTGGCCGGTTCGAAAGAAAATAAATACAAAGTAGTTTTTTCATTTGGAGCCATTTGGTCTATCTACTCACTATTTTCATCGGTCCATTTTGTACTGACATCTGGCAGAGGGACGGGAACTCTAATGGACGAGTTGTGACTAATATAACTTCAGTTTGCCATAGTATCACCAAACGTGATACGAGCCGACATCGTAGGCCGGCCGTGGATATTTTCTAGCCTTCAGTAATACTATATGACTTCCTCGGTCCATGTTTGTTATTGAATATCATAATAGAACGTAATTAATTATTGACACAACTGACACCCGCAATATTTCCCTTATTTATATTTAAACGGAAGTATATTCCACACATCATCATACTGCGAGTGTCTAGTAGGAACATTCTTAGTCACATTGTTAGTTGCCACTGAAGATGATTGGGTTCCTCCAATCGACTTTCGCTCAGGGTTAGCTGAATATCTAGCTATATCATCATAACTGACATCAGAGAGGGCACAGGAATTCTTGAAGCCATCTCGAGCTTCGGTTCTAATTCCTGAACTCGAATGCTTTTTGGTATTTAATGTAAAATGTTCTTTTTTGTTTTCTTTCACACATTTCTTTCTCAAGAAAAATATGCTTGCAAAGATAACGGTTGTTACCAACAATACGGTAGGCAGTATGAAATGCACTGTATGCAGGCACATTTCATGCCCACAAGATGTAGTCTTGTCTACTAGATACTCCATTGCGAAACTAGATGGTAGTCTCATCAGCTCACTTGAGAGGTTTAGTGACTTCAAAATGAAATATGATTTATACTTTTCCCATTCGATCAAAAATTTCCTGTATTTTGGACTGTCGTAACTTGGGTTTCCATATAAATCTATAGAAAATGTAGCAGCAGATACAGAACACCAACGACATCTGCCAATTGAACTAAAATTTACATTTGTGTTTGAATCATCGGTCCATATTGAGATATGACTTTTAGAAATATCCACACTTACTAATCGAATGCTAGAATTATAAGATTTAGAAATATCCAATCGACGATTGTTAAGGGAAATGGATTGAAAGTCCACGTTATATAAAATTACCTCGGAGATCAACACATTATTGGATAAGTTAAGCTCTCTCAGATTCCTAAGCCAAAGAAACGTTGTCGGATGCAATTCAACTAACCTGTTTCCAGATAAATTGAGAGAATACAAGGCTTTACAATTGCTAAATACTTCTTTTGGAAGGTAATGTATGTTATTGAGTGAGATATCTAAGGTATGAAGCTGGTGCAGTTCAGAAAAACATACTGTGCTGACTTCTTTGATAGAGTTGTTGGATAAGTTAAGGTCTATTAGGTTTGTATGATACTGTAACACATCAAAGGGGCATGAATTAAGATGATTACTTCCCAAATGTAGCGTTTTCATATATTCAAAGGTCGATAATAACCTTGAGGGTAATTTTGTGAGAAAATTTCTAGATAATTTCAGACTTGAAATATTGCTTGCTGTATTTTGGACAATGTCATCAATTTCGAATATGTTGCATCCACTTAAATCCACGTATTCCACACCTGGAAGGATGAAAATGGCTGATACATTTACTTTTAAATTTGTGTCCTTCAAAATAATTCTATTTATTTTTTGGATAATCTGCCATTCGCCGTCCGTTGAAATTGTAAACGCTTGTACCTTCTGGCTGCTGAGGTCAAGAATGGAAAGATTGTGAACTTTCCGCAGTCCTATAGGCAATGATGATAATCTATTCCCCATCAAATGGCATTCTTCAAGTAGGGGAGTCTTTGCAAATGCATCTGAAACAAGAAATGTGCTGATAAATATAATACCATGAGGAGGCGAAGATTTTACCAGAAAGTCATTGTAGAAGTAGGCAATCTAAAACAAGAAACGTGCTAATAACTGCAATATCATAAAGAGACAAAGATTTTGACGAAAACCCCGTTGTGATTAACTATACACCTACACTCGAAGGACTTCTAGTTGCATGCACATGTAATGCCAGTTACAATGTGTACAGCCCAGGGGCAGTACCCCTAGGACCCACCCCTTCATCTTTCACCATTCACCACCCTCATAGGCATGCCATAAGCCTTACACACTTCTTTGACACGAGCAGGCCCAGCAGTATTGCTGACAGCCACGCTTACACAACACATACACAAACACGCTATCTGGAGCAGCAACAATGAGCAAACGCCGACTAAGCAGTGGGGGAAAGCCTTAAAAACTAGACCCAGAAGAGCCCAATTATCTATTCGTGGCCAGCGGCTCTGCTCCTGAAGGTCCGTTCCAGATCAGCCCATCGTCACCAGGTAAGAACTAACCGTGTGCTCAGATTCCTAATTATTGTATCACCTAACCCAGAACACTTTTGTATTTCACACACTTTGTACTTTGTTTTATACTCGTCCACCACCTAAAGGGACAGTACATCATCGCCACTGACCAATAAATACTTGGTCAGTAAACACATATATCTACTACTCATTTCACCCAGTTTTACATCCCTACACCCAACCTGACCTTAGTCCTAATTGCCCCTGACCGTGAAGGCCAGGAACTGCACCGTCAGGAATCTCATTGTATTCGAGTAAGCAGTCAGACTGCAGCGTGCCGAGTTGTCGACTCTGCACGTGAGCTCGCTGAACGCTCGCTCATACTTAATTGGCAGGCTAAGTTAATAGCTCACTCTTAGACATTCATCCCCTAACAGGTAGACGCACCCTGTAGGAACGCACCCCAACAGCTCATATCCTCACACCAACACATCACACTAGTAGTCTCCCCCAATTACTGGAAACTACCCCTTTTCGGAAACATCCCCTAAATTAATACATCTACACTACCCTGTTTATCCCACCCCCAACAGAGGGATAAAACAGATTTTTGGAGGCACCGCTACCACGCAAATTAAGGGTAAGGGACTCAAACAATGAGCCCTCGTGGTAGAGCGCAAGGTACACAAGCAGCCAAGCGAAACTTGTTTTTTTTGAAAGCATTATTTTTTTCCCTCTCTGGGAACACAAGGGAAATTTTAGCCAACCCACCGAACCCCCCTGGGAAGAACCAGCAGATTTAATACATTAGAAGCCACACACATTTTTTAAATACACACACGTAGTTCAGGATGGCCCCCTATACCGTTTAGCCGTGCTAAAGAACATTGGGGAATACCAGGAATTAATTGCCTGGCATAAGGTCTTTGAGACAAGGCAGGGCTACCTCAGGAGGTATCAGCAGCTCCTGCACGCTCAGTATATGAGAATTATAAGGGCACTTGTCCGGCCACTCCGCAGCGCCAGGAATCGAAAACTAGGGCGAAAATCCCCACCCTCCGCACACAACTCAACAAAGCACACTGGAAACTACACTGCCGACACGAGGTCATGTTCCAGCAATGGGAGGCACTCATCAAACGACATATACAAATAGGAACTAGTGGTACCAATGTTGCCGAACAGGCCATATGCCTTAATCGGCAGTACGCCCAAATTTGGGAAGGATATCGGGAACTCCAAGCCAACAATGCCATCTTTGAGTTCACGGCATGGCCACC
The DNA here is from genome assembly GCA_946902985.2 of Meconema thalassinum. Taxonomy (NCBI): domain Eukaryota; kingdom Metazoa; phylum Arthropoda; class Insecta; order Orthoptera; family Tettigoniidae; genus Meconema; species Meconema thalassinum. The sequence goes on from OX336391.1 coordinate 351,513,734, forward strand.
AACGAAACCAAGAGAGGACATAGTCGTAGATACGCTAACACAGCAATTCGCAAAGATGTCCATCTCAACACATACCGCCACACAAGGGAAAGAGTCTGCCGTGGCCATTGGCCAGAAAACGGTCAGGCTAGCATCCAATACACTACAGGGCCAAACTCACATAGACACACGTCCCGCAGCTCCGGTCCGGGAGGCAATTTTGCCAGACCGAGGGGCGAAACCTACGCCAACCCCATCAGAACGAGTAAACGAGAGGGAGTTGACGCTAGGGCTCTCAAACACACACGATAACACAGAGAGGAACCTGGAGGAAACTATATCATGGGCTGAGGATTTAGAGAACGTGCCACAGCACAACAAGCCCATACAGACCCACACACATAGACAGACACAAAGGAAGAAGTCTGCCGTGGCCATAGCCCAGAAAACGGCCAGACTACCATCCAATACATTATAGGGGCGCTCACAGACAACTACACGACCCCTACCGCCAGTTCAAAGAGCGATTTTACCAGAATGGAGGCGGACACGAATATGTGCACCCCCGATGCAAAGAAATACAGGGGGATTGCTTACTATTCACCAGGGTGTAACACACACGCCTGCACGCACTATCCTGCCTCCAAAACAAAGTACACGAGGTATAAGGGAAGTTTTACCGCCCACTCCACGAGGCCAGGCAGACAGGAGGGCACAAACCCCCACAGACACTGATAGGGTAGCGCGGAGCCAACGCAGCCCTTCAGGCGCCAGCACACCTACGCCTATTAACAGGCACTACGGTGAATGTAGGCTTAGGCTTACTTTACTTAAAACACCCCAGAAAAATGGTAAAGAAGCATCCCAATGGGAGCCAGAGGCCTATAACCTCATGACAGGGCGAAGGTATTCACCCCGTCGGGTAACAGCGCTCTGGCAACAGCGCTAGGGCGAGGATAAACACATTTACAGAGGAAAATCCACTCCCAACTAGACATAAACTGGCCAGAAATAAGGCAATTTGTAGGCACATTAAAATTAAAGCCAGGAATATGGACACGGGGACAGACAATCACACGGACGACATCGCAGAGACAGCATGAATACACAATCCCATAGAAAAACCATAGGATCCCATATAGACACTGTGTCCCATAGAGTTATAGCTAAGAATTAAGGTATGCATAAGAGGGTTTACATTATATGTACATGACTTGCATATTATCATTGTGTACACATCTTAAATATACACCAGGGATGGCATATGAATTAAACTAATGCCACTCACAGCACAGACATAAACACGGGGAGGTTCTTTTACAAGGTAGGTACACCGACACGGAAGTATACAGCAATAGCTTACTGTCCAAAGTTAGCCTCAAGAGGCGCGACATGGCATCTAAGGGCCAGGACACACAAGCACAAGAACGCTCGAGCCACACAAGCATGAACACGCTAAGGTTCTTTTACATACAGGGAATACATGTACAAACACAAAAATTACACAGGCAGAGACACTGACACGTAGCGGTGAGACATTACACCTGATGCCACACGGACAGACAGTGGGCACGGATGACATAAAGGCCACACTACACAAATCTGACACAGATAGCGTCATCACGATAGGAGGGCCAAAAGATAAAGCACGGTAATTATGAAGAAACGTAGGGCCTCGTAGAAAAAATATTTTAAAAACGCTCACACCATTTGTGGCAAGGTTACAACATAAACGCTGTGCACTTCAAATGTTAACAGCCGGACAGGAAACACGGTACCAGCAGCGGCGTTATCACATGAGGTAACCCAATACTTTGCACGCTCAGCGCGAATACATGACACAATCGGCGACCAAAGACATCCTACAGTTATACTAGCATTACGGTAGGCCGAGAATCATTCACTAGGGATTCAAAACCACACTACGCCCACAAATTAAGACCAGGGCTAACCAAAACTCACACAGACGACAAGCACGGGTCATACTTACAGGGGCGTAGACCCGTTCTATGGTACTCGCTATAGCAACCTACTTAGGGCATTAGCGACCCTATAACTACCAATAGGGGACGTACCGGGAACACCAGGCCTCTACGGAGACCACAAAATACTCTTTTGGACCATTGCGCCCGAAATCTGAATACGAGGGACGCCAAGAGTACACGGAACGCCCACACTAAGTAAACACAGACACAGTAGGCAACCTACAGACTCTGGTAGAGTATACGGGGCTAATACCAGTTACCCAATGACACTTAGTTTCGTATTACGATACCAGAGGCCATACAGGCACACACGATAACGATATACAATCTAGGGTCCGCATTTTATGTAAGGACGGGCGGGCCAACGAATAGTAAAGGAAGAGGGAGTTGACCGACTGGAGAACAACTCATTCAAGTGCACGGATCACAGAACAGTGATAGCACACACGCAGACAACCAATGACACGAAGGTAGACATACACAGCATACACTTTGGAAACGATGGGACGCTATAAACGAACCCAACAGACATCAATACACAAAGATGGGAAGACCACATTTCAACACTGGACGGTATAAAATTAATTAGTGCGGGACACTTGGAAATGCCCCAGAAATAGGCCAAGTTACGCTCCAAAAAGGGAGACAATAAGCACAGTGATAGTAAACAAATTAGGAAGGACAGGCAGAACAGCCCGTTCTAGGGCAAAATCGCGCTCTGACACACGAAAATACACCAGGGCAGACATATTCCATGAACACAGGGAATATCACGGGCACAGACAAACGCTTACACAAAATAAGTAACACCACATCTCTACGGCCAAGAATCGTGGCAATCCAATACAGGGGCATGTATGATTACCCCGGACATAAAATAATATACCAAGGCACAAAGTGAAGTAATCACGGAAACAAATTCCCAAACAAGCTTGAGAGCGAAAATATGACAAGTTAACACATTGGCCTTTCTAGAATGCAAACACATGTCGACACACGGACAGAGGCAGGAGTCACGTCTTGTTATCCTTCCTGCATACCGTTGAAGACATTCAGTACACAAGGACACTAAACAAATATACAGGAAGCACTGCGCTGCAATAAGTGAATTCCAACGTGTCGCCATACACTGTTTGTGGAAGAAATTTTTGTAGCAGCGGAACGTGACAATGACATACAGACATGATGACACTAACATAAAACAATAACAGTAAAGTCATACAGTGACAACACGGATGTTGATACAGGAAGTGAAAGGGGCATTGCATTAGGCTTCGACTAAACTATTACACAAATATTGCAGACCAGATTGATCTGGGAAGACAGACTATTTTGCGCCTACCAGCAACAGGACTGGAACATGTATACAAAGGTGATAACAGACATCACACAGCGCGTGCCAAGTAGCCACGCGGTACAAGATAAGCTCTCTCCGATAACAGAACACGCGCCGGCGAGGGAGCTAGCGGCAGGCGGCTCCGTACATACAAGCGCGCACCAATTAAAGCCACTCCCACACGCGCCCAAAACTTAGGGGCAGATAGGCAATTACACGCGAACATACAAACTAACTAAGGTCGGATACAGACAGATTCCATAGAGGAGCAAACCAACCCCCTAATAATTTCTTTTTTGGTTGTTTTTTCTCCTCAAACTACTACCGGCAATTATGCTATGCCGGGTTATATTCGCAAGCCACATGCTACCCCATCCCACATTATGAACAGGGGACCAGATAAGGCCGTGAACGACACAGCATCACCACACTTAGACATCATAGGGGCAGCCAGAGGGCGGTGCCCAGAGACATAGACATTTTACACGACGTAGGAATGACAGACCCACGGGCACTCCACAGATTAGTATTTTGGGAGACACTAGGTGCTATATGGCATCTCAACTCAGCGAGCGTAAATCCCAAGAGCGAGAGGAAAACACATAACGGCCAAGAGAGGCTGACACACTACAATAGGAGTAGAGATGGATAATGCCATCAGGATGGCCATAGTACAAGCTACGGGCTAACATCCCCATCCCCCCTCCTACATACCCCATTACCTAAAACACTATTCAGCACAGACATACAGACACATAAAACACCTGCACTACATTGCAAATTATACATAGGGGTTGATAGACTTCATGCTTTTCACAAATTAAGGTTTGCTACACCTTGGACCCGAACGCCTACACCTGAGTATTAGAGGTGATTCGTAAACAAATATTAAGCGGCGATGCACATCTATATATAGAGAGATGAGGCCATACTGATACTAACAAATATTTTATTAAATAATCCCGCATGCAAGGGACATAAACTTATTATATCCTAGCACATGCCTTATCCTCAAATGAGAGCAGACACGCCTCATATCCATCTCACTGCATGAGATATCCCACCCACACACCAAGGGTTGTATTACTATCACAGCCACATGATATTTTCAATTTTGGACACCTGGAAGAAACCCACCCCATCCACTCACAGTAAATACATCCTAATAGCATCATCGGCTCCCGGCCACCATAAACATGGAGTCCAACGACGCATAACCCTCTCCCACCACGCTTTAACCCCACTCAGCAAATAACACCCTCGGATCCTAATAATAAGGGACCAAACACCCCATAAACCTTCTAATATCTCCAGAAAAGTACCAAGGCAACAGCGCTGGAAATCCGATACGGCAATAACAGGCCTAAAGTAGTCACTGCATTTCGAAGATTCTACAGCTCCAAAACACTAGGAATTTTACCTAATTACACAGTACACGAAAATATATTTGAAAATCACACTAAACACTACAGTATAAAGTATCACACTTATTTTCAAAGGAATCTGAAGTCACACAAGATGGTGACGAAATGGTACACGGATGGGAGCGGGATCGCCGCAAGAGGACAGAGCTGGAGAAGGCGGCAATGGATCCTGACCCAGTTTAATGACAGATGGACGTAAGGTCGAAGCGCCGATGACTCAGTGCGGGCAAACTTCGGAATCCTGGGGGTACCTAGCCTGTCCCTGGGACGAAGAGACTTACACCCATTATGCACTGCAGTCGTCGAAGCCAGATCTGCAGGGGACACTCTTGACGTCTAGTAAGAGAATTAGCCAGCTCAGTATTAGACTCAGGAGACAAACCTAGAGCCGACCACATTTAGGACTAGACCCATAGCTAGATGTACGCTAGGTCCATCCTCGGAGGCGTAAAGGATAACCTTCCAATCGTGTGAAGTGAAGAAGTGCCTCAGGATTCAACGGGACCAATCCTGGAGCATGCCAAGTCCTCATTCCGGAAAGTGAAGTGAAGATGATTTATTAAATGATATATAATAACTAATGAATGATAAATAATGCGTATGGAATGAATGCGATCATTTGGCCCCGTGTCTACATAAATGGATGACACCGGGTCTCCAGAGCAGAAATGGTAACGCAACGGGCGGCCAGAGATATTAAATGTGTATGCAACGGGCTTCCCAAAGGGGTTTTGTGGGCAACACAATAATAAATATAAATGAATGATATAATGCGAATATAAGCATATATAAATACAAATGAAAAGGATATCCACGCGAAGCGTTTGCTCCCTAGCAACGCAGTCACACTGGCCTATACACTACACATTAGTTATTATGGGGGGAAGTCGACAATTAGCTTTAAGAACGCGGAATGCAAAAGGGCTTTTAGCCTGGCGATTTTGGAAGCAACCGGTGTTTCCAAAACACGCACGTGTGGTGCCCTGAGGGTGGCGACATGCCTCAGGCGATCGCGTCGATCAAAATTCTAGTATGTAAGACAGTTGCATTTGAAAGGCAACTTAGATTTAAGCAAATTTAACAAGCACTGTTGTAAAACAGTAACTACAACATATTTCGGCATTAGGTTAAGGACTATTTCGGCATGTATATACAAATATTTTTTATAGCATTAAATATTATAATCTAGGTTAAGCAAACCTCACACATCATAATAGTTCGGCACCGTATAGGGTAAGACCGACACCACGTAGATTTAAGTAATATTACTATGCGAACGCAACACAGGGCCTTCGGCACCGTATAGGGTAAGACCGACACCACCTAGATTTAAGTGATATTACTATGCGAACGCAACACAGGGCGTTCGGCACCGTCTAGGGTAAGTCCGATAACATGCCTACAATAAATGGTACAGCAACCGAGGCTGACCAACCGCAGTAATACACGAGACGTCCGAAGAGGTCTCAAGGGCGGTGGCATCATCCAAGTCGACCCTTAAAACAGCGCTGCGTACACAATATTGGCCAAATGTATTTAGCTAACAGCTTTGGATCCCAGCACTGCAGCACCGAGGAAGAGAATCAGGATAAAAAGGTAAAGGTAAAATGGACCACTAATGTCACAAAACACATACCCTACATACTTTTCTACACAATACATCCACACATACACAAAAACATAATAGATGTAAGCCTATAAATAGTATAAGTTCTAGCCGGCATAAGAAGGCATAGAATAAGATAAAGTAAGAAGGTGCCAGACAAAGAACAAGGCGGAGGTATGTCAATGACGACTGACGAGGGAATATATTGACAAACGATATTAATTATGATTTTCATTTCAGTACGCTGGCACAAGAGGCATTATGGAAGCTACACTAATGAATATAGGTTATTTTTCTCCAATTTACAGATGGCGACACCAAGCATATGGTACTGACAAAGATAATTTCACTGCCATACAGCAGTAACGTGTTTTTTTCTCCATTCCAGCACAATACACACCGTCACTCACTATTGTGTTAACACAATGTGGCACACTGATCACCTTATTACACAATAACACCTGAAGACAAGGTAAATCTGCACAGTAAGGGTTGATACATGTGGGGTATCAGGCCTACTGACAGATAGATACAGAACATAACGTCAAAGATATGACGTGACATACAACACTGAGAGCCGTAACCAAATTGTGGCGACGACGTTCACTGTTAAGTGTGGAATCACTCGCCCACAGTGAATGACCCACAAGGTAAAGGTACACTGGCAGACTAGCGCTAAACTACGGTAAGAGGAGCGGCCGATTAACATACAAGAGGTATGAATGGCCAGAGGAGAGCGCTATGGTTATGTCGGACAATGAGAAAAGGTACCAGGCTCATGAGCAGACAGGTTTAGTAATATTAGTAACATAATTAAGACTAGCATGTAAGCATTGTAATCAAAAAATTGTAAAAACATTGTAACACCGTCAAATCACGAGAAATATGAAATACTGTAATATTCTAACACAATTCACACCGTAATAGACTTTTGTCTCTTTCATTGTCTTTCTACTAACGTTAAATTTTGTTAAGGTGCCCTGTTTCATCCCGACAACAATAAATCATTCTGATATATTCCTTTAACTTACACCCCGGGGCACCTGTTTTTCTATTTTCTTCCATCTTTTATACAATACTTTACCTATACTTTATAGACACAAGGTACATGAAGGGAGAACATTTTTTTCCCACACAGCGGCGGACGACACAACCACCCGTCCAACCATGGTTTTTTTCCTGCCTGCATGGCAACAATATGCATATACCTATGTTTGTTTCTTTTCTTCGTTTTTCTCATTAACAAAAAAGGAAGCCTGTAGTTTAACGTGACCGTTAATCTTGAGATCATGAGCCACGGGACCTCCTTTTTATGTGGAATCTGAACCACAGGACATGGCATTTCACTTCGAAAATCTCACATGCAATGACCGGGAATCGAACCCGGACCACCTTGGCGAAAGGCATACAGCTAGACCGCTGAGCCACCACGCCCCTTTTTCTCATTAACAGCAACAACATCAAGATAATAATAATAAAAATCAACTATGTATATGTACACACCCGAAACCCACCCTCTCTGAGCACACGCTAAACTCACATCACCAGAAGGACAACAAGGCATCTACACATCCACATGACACCAAAGAAGAAGAAGAAGAAGAAGAAGAAGAAGAAGAACCACTACACCGGCACGCCTACTCTACTTTCCGTTCACGAGGCCGCGAACAAAAGCCGAGGAGGTCTTGTACAGCCCAGGGGCAGTACCCCTAGGACCCACCCCTTCATCTTTCACCATTCAACACCCTCATAGGCATGCCATAAGCCTTACACACTTCTTTGACACGAGCAGGCCCAGCAGTATTGCTGACAGCCACACTTACACAACACATACACAAACACGCTATCTGGAGCAGCAACAATGAGGAAACGTCGACTAAGCAGTGGGGGAAAGCCTTAAAAGCTAGACCCAGAAGAGCCCAATTATCTATTCGTGGCCAGCGTCTCTGCACCTGAAGGTCCGTTCCAGATCAGCCCATCGTCACCAGGTGAGAACTAACCGTGTGCTCAGGTTCCTAATTATTGTAACACCTAACCCAGAACACTTTTGTATTTCACACACTTTGTTTTATACTCGTCCACCACCTAAAGGGACAGTACATCATCGCCACTGACCAATAAATACTTGGTCAGTAAACACATACATCTACTACTCATTTCACCCAGTTTTACATCCCTACACCCAACCTGACCTCAGTCCTAATTGCCCCTGACCGTGAAGGCCAGGAACTGCACCGTCAGGAATCTCATTGTATTCGAGTAAGCAGCCAGACTGCAGCGTGCCGAGTTGTCGACTCTGCACGTGAGCACGCTAAACGCTCGCTCATTCTTAATTGGCAGGCTAAGTTAAGAGCTCACTCTTAGACATTCATCCCCTAACAGGTAGACGCACCCTGTAGGAACGCACCCCAACAGCTCACATCCTCACACCAACACATCACACTAGTAGTCTCCCCAATTACGGAAAACTACCCCTTTTCGGAAACATCCCCTAAATTAATACATCTATACTACCCTGTTTATCCCACCCCCAACAGAGGGATAAAACAAATGATTATCTGCTTCTTTGATAGTGCCTATCTAGTAATGAATTTAGAGAGATCGCCTCGTGATCTAGTGGCTACCATTCTAGGCCGTCATTCCTGAGGTCCGGGTTCAATTTCCGCCTCTGCCAAATAGTTAAATTATCGCCGGTAGGCTGGAAGGTAGTAGCCTAGGGGTACACTCAGACTCTTGAGATACAACTGAAAAGAGGTTGTTTCGACCCCCTTATAAGTGATTCTCCATGGTTTACCAGTCCTAATCAAGGTATATGCTGGAATTATTCCTAACTTAAGATCACTGTCACGTTCAACCCTAGACTCAATTTAAAATGCACTCTCTAATACAGCATTGTTGTCGTTGTTTGGGTCTGTAGTATTTTGACTGGTTTGATGTAGCTTGTCCTCGACCCAAACTTCAATAGCTGAGTTTGCTATTCCTGGATGTCTATGTATGTCTCTTATCAACCTATCTCTTCTCTTCATTAGCTGTCGCCAGCAACATATCTCCTCGCCCACTCGTCTTAATACAACTTCATTTACTACTCTATCTACCCATCTGATCTTCATCATTCTCCTGTAACACCAGACAAAGGCTTTCAGTAATGCATTTCTAATACCTAAATCTGTATTTGATGTCAACAGGTTCATTTTCTGCAGAAATGCTTTCCTTGCCTGAGCCAATCTACATTTTATATCCTCTGCTTCGTCCATCACTATAAACCTACAACGATCAACAGAATCTGCGCAAAGTTCACTTCCCCGCGCATTCACTCCGAGTGGATGTGCGACGTCATAGAAGAGCGGTGGAGGGGGTCACATGCTGTCTGGCCGCCGTACCGAGCACACTGCGGAGACGCGCTGACAAGAGCTTCGTTGCCAATCCATTTTCGCGCTCGTATTATTTTCTCAGGTTTATATACGTTTTCTTTATTGTAGTCCTATAATTCCTCGTTATGTGGATTGTACTTTATTGCTAATTGTGCTTATGTACAGTATGTAATGTTGTGTACCATGCTATTCTAGTAATAGTATCATTTGAGATTCGCTATGGCTTCTACTTCGAAGTCTGGTAGCAAATCTGGACGACCATTAAGGGGACAAGCTTGAGAATTAGTCTATAATGTAACTGATCACCTACGAGGGAAGACGTCTATGGCCAAGGGTCGTCTGCAGTTTTCTACACCTGATGCGTTATTTCGTGTTGTTGATATTATAGCCCCTGTGTGAGTTCGCTTATTAGAACAGTATATATCTTAAAAACCTAGCTTACAACTAGAGAATCGTAAATACTGTATTTTAATTTAACTCCGTGCTTAATACTTTCGGTCACTTTACATTTACATTCGTTCTTTTAATTGCATTGCGTTTGCAGCATTAATGAAAGAATAACCTCAATCGAACAGCTGGCTGCAGGTACTTACAGTACGGTATGTGACGGCAGCTCAGCCAGCCGCGCACTCCTTGATTCCGTATTGTCGGGGAAGATCGGGACGAGCCGAAGTGAGCTACGCGAACCGAAGTAGCCGAGGGTTCTTTTGTTTGTTGTACCATTATAGTTATTTTTATTCCTAAGTAGCAGAAGCCTCCTAGTTCCTCTAACCCTGCCAATTTGACGTCAATAGGGGTGTCTGATTTCCTTCGGCTGCATTCCGTTACTTTTGTTCTAAATTCATAGATTTTCATAGTGAATTATTTCAAGACGGAGTTCAAACAGCCTTAGCAATAGCATAAGTTACATAAAAAATCACGTAACCCCGAGAACACGGGGTTCCATGACCACGATGTCACAAAGCTACACAAAGTCACACAAAGGAACAAACACAACAACGAAATAAAGAGGATTTATGATCTGAAGTATCTGAATTGGTTGAAACTTACCTTCTGGGAGCTCTTGAATATTGTTGTTTGGAAGCTCAAGAATCTTCAATGATTCAAGTCGAGGAAGAGTAAATTTTATTCGACCCCAGTCGTTGCCTTCAATGTGCAGTTTCTCCAAGTTGGAGATACGTAATGATTCGACCATAGAACTTTTGAGTTCATTGGTATTACATATCACGGACAAGTTTCTTATTATCAATCTCTGATCATTGATACCGGACCAAAAGGAATGTGTGATGGGTGGTGGTATGTTTTTAATAAAATCTAAATCTGTGTAGAGCTTTGCATTACAGCGTCTGAAATGAACAAGAGAAAATTTGATATTTGATATACACTTCAGTGCTGAGTTATGATAGTAAAAGCACAGGTGCGTAAAATAATAGGTAAAATAATTTATTCTTTGTCCATAAATAATTCAAGGTAATTTTCATCTCATATTTACTTATCAGTGACTTACACTATATTTACAGTACACTGAAAGGAGTCACTGAAAAGAGCAAAGCCCCACTTCGCATTCTGGATGCGTCAGAGCCCCCAAATATTTTTTTTCTATTGTTATTTTTATTTTAAGTACATTCCCGGCATTGGCCTGGAGGTAGTGTAGAAAACCCGGATGTAAAACACACTCAGGATAACCACTGTCCACGCCGGGATTGGAACCTCCAATCAGTGCATTGCTTCAGGTCCCCGTCGTGGTCGTGATAAGCGATACTATCGCTCACAGCTATGCCGCAGGGTAATTTCAAACACATCCAGGCTAGTGTATCACAGAAAATTATGCCGACCCTCAGCGGAACCGTGGTCGGTAAATCGTACACCACGGCCGCGAGGACCACTGCAACAAGCCTAGGGTCACAGGTTTGAATTCAGCGCTGACAGTGGCTATCCTGAGTGTGCTTTCCCGGGAATGTTCACACTCCTTCCAGACAAATATCGGGGTAGTATCTTACTTGAAGACCCGGGACACCTATCCCTGCCCTGTCCCCAATACAAACTGGTATTTGTAACTCTTCAGTCGGTCAACTTAAATTTGCCCAATGACTGGGTGGGACAATGCATATCATCATCATGTATTGCACTTATGGGCCTTTGTGACCTACAGCAGAAGAACAAAAGAAAGAAAAATAAGAGAAAAGGTGATAACAAATAAATCAGACACGAAGGAGGAGGTATCTACTGCAGATAGCATTTCAACACTTCCGGTCTCTAGTTTCATATTCCACCGCATCCGGCTCCACTTGCTGCAGTATTGTCAATACTCGAGCCTTCCATCGCGTCCTGGGACGTCCCCTTGGGCGTCTTCCAGCTGGTTGTAAATGAAGGACTCGGTTTTAGATGGTTTCATTAACTCGAAAGATGAGGCTAAACCACTGTAACCTCTTCTGTCCTAGTATTCGACCACTTTGTGTTTTTCCAAACCGCTGATACAGGTCATCCTTCGTTCTTCGTTCCCATTTACCTTCCATGGCATTGAAAACCGGTCCATAAATCTTTCGAAGTACCTTCCTCTCGAAGGCAGATATGGCATCATCGGTTGTTGTTGACGTCACCCAGGTTTCACAATGCACATAGTATAAAATAATAAACAATTAAATAAACACCTATGAAAACAGTTAAATGTACACTTTAAATATAATCACTATTAATAGCCTATTGGGGTTACGCGTTTTTACCGTCAAGAGTAGGTAAGATAAGCCGAAGCTGGGACAGGGGCTAATGGGCAAGATGGCCACCGCGCGCAACTACTCTATGTTATTCTTATGGAGAGGTAAGTCAGAGCTGGGTCAGGGGCTAATGGGCAAAATGGCCGCCACGCCCTGAGACTGTGCACGACGTCACAGGAAGAGGTCGGCCGTGTAGTTGCTAAATGGAGTATTTATTATTATTATTATTATTATTATTATTATTAGGTAATCATGGATTGATTGTGTACAATCAAGACCAGTCTTATATTGTGCACTTTTGGTGTAGTGGCTAGCATTTTAGCTGTTACTGTGGAGGCCTGGGTTCGAGTCTTGGCTCTGTCAAGATTTTTAATTTTGGAATGAGGGTTGTAACGGGGTACACTCAGCCTTGTGAAGCAAAACTAAAAATAAGTGGGATTAATTCTTACCTCAACCATTTTGCCGAACCCCAAATACACAACCTTACCTAACCTAACCAAATCCCACCTTACCTAACCTAACCTAACATAACATCAAAGTCAGAATGTACAATACATTTATTGTTTTTTATACCCTCATAAATTAGATATAGAGAATGTCCTCCACGATTTAGATCCTCGAGCACACTTTCTGACATATATCATTAAAACGTGTAGAAAGGAATGTCTGAAAATTTTCACTAACACAATACAAGTTCACCATACATTGTGTCCACTTTTTTAATGTTAATGATACGGAAAAGAGTATGCATTGGTAATTCAGTGAGCTTTTTTCTCTCTAATCAACAGTTCTACCCCCATAGCATTGTGAATATTTATTGTAGTAGCCTATAAAGAAACAAAAAAAAATCATATCTATTACAGTTTAGCTATAAGTGACCAGAACCACTATAACATTTTATTCTAATAAGGAGATTTCCATAATGATAAGAAAAAAAGCTTACCATAATGATGGATTGTGTGTAAGTAAAGGTCTTTTGCTGCTTGATGCCACTACTAAACTGATGCTCATACAACAGACAAGTGAGTTCATGTTTCGCTGACGTAATCGTATGTTCCCACGCACTTCCTATGTGTTGCACATGCCGTAGTGGCTAAATTTGAAACTAGATGAGATGATTTGCTGATGTAATCGTATGTTCCCCCGCACGCACACGCAGGCCCCTGTGGACGGGTCCTTGCGGACGAGTCCCTGTGGACGGGTCCCTGTGAACGGGTCATTGTTGACGGGTCATTTTTGAAGGTAATTAGCTTTTTAACATCTCATGAACCAATAAGGCTATGGGACTTGTATTAGAGGTCGTTGGACTTGAGGTGACATTTTGTTTCTGAATGTATTACTTATTTTTTTTTTTTTTTGTTAAAAGGGCCTAACTACACTTTTGTTAATATCTCGCTAACTAATAATCAGAGAGGGTCAAGTGAGGTATCATGGGACTCAGGATGGTCAACCCTTTTCCATGACCAACGAATTTACCCAAAAGATTCAAATCAGCAAGGTCATTGACCTAAGATTTTATAAACTAATAATTGAATATTAACATGTGAGGTGTCATAGGACTTAGAATGGTCAACCCTTTCCCATGGCCAATGCATTTACCAAAAATACCCAATACATCAAGGTCATTGACCTGAGATTTTATAAACTAATAATCGGGTACGAACATGTGAGATGTTTACCATGTGTGATGAAACATAGCTAGGTAGAGAAAGAATTAGTGTAGGCTACATGTATGGTGACTGACAAGTCTTTTACCATTGAAACTTGTTTTCAGATCAAACTGCAGTATAGAGAGAGTATAGGTTGCAGGTATGGGTTAATAAATGAGAAACGGTGTACGCAAACTCTGATTTATCAAGAATTAAGAGTAGACTATCTTAATTTGATTGGTTAAAGAGGATAGGTAAAACACAAAAATGCTCAGTGGTTACCGAGACAAAATGATCGCTACACACAAAAAGCTTCAAATACTTGAGGCTAATAATCAATACACACACACACACACTCGCTTGTTCTAAACTAAACAGTGTTGCTGTCAGTGCTCAGACAGTAGGCTGATGACGAAATGCATTGCTATCAGAAATATAATCATTTCCGGTTGTCTAATGTTACCAGCTATCCATTTATTTATTTATTTTTGTGTTGCAGTGGTAAGCACTTTTAGCTCTTGTATTGGTAGTCTTAACTCGATTTCCAGGTCTGAGGCCTAGAACGAGTCGAACTAAGAAACAAGGGCATGGTGGTGCAGTGGTCAAGCTGTTAGCCATTCACCAGAGGGTTCGTTTTCAGGTTAATATGCATGTCATAAACATATTAAACAAAACAAAACAGAGATAACGTTTAAAACTGATTATATTTGTGACTTTTCAAATTATTACTTGGATTACAAATACTAAGGTGAACTGGGTTTGATATACAGGTAATGATGTCTATCACACACTCGACTGTAAGAAAGCCAAAAGAGCAAAAGGCTTAGGTAGAGCGGTGGTAAAATTGCTATATGTAGAGAACTACCTGGCAAAGCTATATCGCATAAACAGTGCAGGATACAATCCAGCAATCAAATTTGTATCTTGTGGAACAGAGAAATGCACTTACGTGAGAAAATGCAAGTTCATGTGTAATATGACCTAACACACAAGTGTTCACCTTTTCACGTGCACAATAAGAGCTAACAAGTCACATTATGTTTAGTTCGTACGTAACGTTAGGTTAGGGCTAATGCACAGACCCTAGTACACGAGTCACATGCCATTTGAGAGCAGGTCAAGGGATCTAATTTGGTGGATGGATGTGTTCTAACGAGTCATTTGTAGTTGAAAGAGAATAATACTTGTTATTAAGATGTTAAAACTGAGGAGATGGTATGTACAGTAAGACGTCTTGTTATTTCCTGTGTAATATTACAGACATGGCAGAGAGCACACAGTTCCGTTGCTATGACTACGCTGCAGTAATTTGAAACCTTACGTGTTCATTAAGACAATGGGTGATGATTATACAAAGATAGCAGTCATTGGATATTACACAGGTGTTCCTTCCGGTGTCATGTTGCTGACATGGCAGAGAGCGCACAGTTCTATTGCTACGACTAACGATGCAGTAATTTGAAACCCAAGGTGTTGATCAAGACAATGGGTGATGATTATGCAAAGTCAGCAGTAATTGGATACCACACATCAACATTGACTAAATCATAAACGTGTTGTCATAACCAGCAGAAACCTCATTTAAAGATTTTAGATTTTACATTTTAAATTTAAGATTTTTTTGATTTTTAGATTTTACTTTTTTACATTTTCCTAAAAGAGTAAACAACAAGGTCACATACCTAACCTAATTAAACCTAACTTTAACAAACCTAACTTAAGCTAATCTAAAGGCTAATGCACATACCCAAAGCATATAAGGTACATGCAACTATCCTTATGCTAGTCTTACAGGTTACTGTACAACATGATCACTACCCAAACGGATTTTTTTTCATTTTGTTGTTTACACATATGTCAATTTTCCAATTTCCCATTTTCAGTTTTTTTAATGCCAGTTTTTAGTTTTTTCAATTTGATAATATGGAAAACATGGATTTTTGCATTTTGTTGTTTACACATTTATTAATTTCACAATTTCCCATTTTCAGTTCTTAAAATGTCAGTTTAAAGTTTTTCAATTTCATGATATAGAAACATGGATTTTCCAATTTGTTGTTTTCACATTTGTCAATTTACCAAATTCAGATTTACAGTTTTTTAAATTTCAGTTTAGTGTTTTTTGTTCTATTTGTTAATATGGAAACATGGATTTTTTACAATTTGTGTTTTACATGTCATGCAACTATCCTTATGCTAGTCCTATAGGTTATTGAACAATATGATCACTACCCCCCCCCCCCCTCCACTGGATATTTTTTTTCATTTTTGTTGTTTACACATATGCCAATTTTCCAATTTACCATTTTCAGTTTTTTTTAATGTCTGTTTTTGGTTTTTTCAATTTGATAATATGGAAATCATGGATTTTGCATTTTGTTGTTTACACAATTATTAATTTCACAATTTCCCATTTTCAGTTCTTAAAATGTCAGTTTAAAGTTTTTCAATTTCATGATATTGAAACATGGATTTTCCAATTTGTTGTTTTCACATTTGTCAATTTACCAAATTCACATTTACAGTTTTTTTAAATTTCAGTTTAATGTTTTTTGTTCTATTTGTTAATATGGAAACATGGATTTTATTACAATTTGTGTTTTTTACATGTCATGCATCTATCCTTGTGCTAGTCTTATAGGTTACTGTACAACATGATCACTACCCCACTGGATTATTTTTTCATTTTGTTGTTTACACATATGCCAATTTTCCAATTCCCCTTTTTCAGTTTTTTTTAATATCAGTTTTAAATTTTTCAATTTCATAATATGGTAACATGGATTTTGCATTTTGTTGTTTACACATTTATCAATTTCACAATTTCCCATTTACAGTTCTTAAAATGTCAGTTTAAAGTTTTTCAATTTCATGATATAGAAACATGGATTTTCCAATTCGTTGTTTTCACATTTATCAATTTACCAAAATTCCCATTTACAGTTTTTAAAATTTCAGTTTAATGTTGATGTTTTTTTCTATTTGTTAATATGGATAAATGGATTTTTCCAATTTGTGTTTTACATGTTCATTTTGCATTAGGAGTGGAAAGAGGTGGGTAGTAATTAAAAATGTGCAAGCAGTGTCCATTGTTGACAGGTCATTGTTGACGAGTCCTTTTCATACAACAGAAAAGTGAGTTCATGTTTCGCATGCATTACCTAAAATGTAATACCATGCAAGTGTTTAACATTTTACAACTAACCTGTTAGTATGATTTGCACACTACAAAGGTTATATCTGTTCTGGTAATAGAATTATTTAGCGTTGGCTTTTATATTCAATATGTACAGTTTAAAGTGGTAGAAAAGTGGTAGAAATGAGGTAGCAAGTTGGTAGACAAGTGGTAGACAATTGGTAACAAAGTGGTTGAAAAGTGGTAGCAAAGTGGTAGCAAAGTGGTAGATAAGTGGTAGAAAAGTGGCAGAAAAGTGGTAGCAAAGTGGTAGAAAAGTGGTAGCAAACTAGAAAGGTGGTAACAAAGTGGTAGAAAAGTAGTAGCAAAGTGGTAGCAAAGTGGTAGAAAATATTACATGTATTGTTAAGAAATAGTTTAAGCGGTTACATGGATTCATTACACAATAATTTTAACATGACAAAGCTCATTTTCTATATCCAATAGTTCTTCCTCATATTCTGTATGACCAGTTTACACATTTATCAATTTCACAATTTCCCATTTACAGTTCTTAAAATGCCAGTTTAAAGGTTTTCAATTTCATGATATAGAAACATGGATTTTTCCAATTTGTGTTTTACATGTTCATTTTGCATTAGGAGTGGAGAGAGGTGGGTAGTAATTAAAAATGTGCAAGCAGTGTCCATTGTTGACAGGTCATTGTTGACGAGTCCTTTTCATACAACAGACAAGTGAGTTCATGTTTCACATGCATTACCTAAAATGTAATACCATGCAAGTGTTTAACATTTTACAAATTAGCTTATGTGTTAGTTTATGTGTAGGGTCCTATGTTGGGCATTTTGTGTTGGCTTATTTAACAAGTTATTTTGTCAATGCATTTAGTGGATTTTTTTCTCTTGGTCTTGGAATGTATATCATTCCATTTTATCACAACATAATGCTTACTGCCATGTTTGTAAGCAACAACAACACACTAAACTTTCAAAAAATCTAAAGTACCCTAAGGTACTCTCAACTCGTACTCTTACCTCTATCCCATGCCAGGTCAAGAAAATTTTTTTTCCAAAAAAAGGTGAATGGGGAATGTAGACTATATGTTTAAACTAAAAAAATCATATAAAGTCATATGTTAACTCTAACACCTACGTTTATCCCATTCTTAGTCGAAAAATATATTTTTTTAAATTTTTCTAAAAAATATTTGGAAAGTAGGCTATATTTTTGAAAACCAATCATTCTATAAAGTCATATATAGACTCAACCAATGGCTTTTATATCCTTAATCGTTAGAACAAAATATGGAATTATTGACATTTTTTCCAAAAATGTTCATTTTTTAAAATGGA
Source organism: Meconema thalassinum (assembly GCA_946902985.2). Taxonomy (NCBI): domain Eukaryota; kingdom Metazoa; phylum Arthropoda; class Insecta; order Orthoptera; family Tettigoniidae; genus Meconema; species Meconema thalassinum. The sequence goes on from OX336391.1 coordinate 351,532,286, forward strand.
CTATATTTTGGAGACTAGGAATTTTACAAAAAAGTGTGTTTGACATAAATGACAGGTATTTATCCCCTCTACCCACAAACCAAGTCCCAGATCTCTGGGACAAAATCCAAAAATGTTTAATTGTGAAAGTAGGCGATATTTTGAAAACGTATCATTCTAAAAAGTCATATATAGACTCAAACAAATGTTCTTTAAGTTATTTAACGTTAAAACAAAACTTAACATTTTTTCATTTTTCCGAAAAAAGTCCAATTTTCAAAATTGTCTATATTTTGGAAACTAAGAATTTTACAAAAATGTTTGTTTAACGTAAATGAAAGGTCTTAACCCCCTCTACCCCCCAAAAAAAATTGCCATCTTGGGACTTTTTGATCACACCTCGTAGGTTTAGGTTAGGTTAGGTTAGGCTAGGTTCAGTTAAGCTATGACCACTATTTTGAAAATTTTTTGATCCACCACGTAGGTTTAGGTTAAGTTAGGTTAGGTTAGGTTAGGTTATGTAAAGCTACGGCCGCCATTTTGAAACTTTTTGATCACACCTTGTAGGTTAAGTTAGGCTAGGCTAGGTTTGGTTAAGTCGCAGCCACATTTTTGGAACTTTTTGATCACACCTCGTAGGTCAGGTTTTGTTAGGTTAGGCTACGGCCGCCATCTTGTTAGGTTAGGCTAGGTTAAGTTAAGCTACGGCCGCCATCTTGTTAGGTTAGGCTAGGTTAAGTTAAGCTACGGCCGCCATCTTGGCGGTGGAGCGGTGGCGGTGGGTTTTGAACTCTCACAAACACACTACTGCACAGTTTTTGTCCTAGGGTCCTGAAATTATTTTGGGGGGTAGAGGGGGTAAAGACCTTTCATTTCCGTTAAACAAACATTTTTGTAAAATTCTTAGTTTCCAAAATATAGACAATTTTGAAAATTGGACTTTTTTCGGAAAAATGAAAAAATGTTAAGTTTTGTTTTAACGTTAAATAACTTAAAGAACATTTGTTTGAGTCTATATGTGACTTTTTAGAATGATACGTTTTCAAAATATCGCCTACTTTCACAATTAAACATTTGTGGATTTTGTCCCAGAGATCTGGGACTTGGTTTTTGGGTAGAGGGGGTAAATACCTGTCATTTATGTCAAACATACTTTTTTTGTAAAATTCCTAGTTTCCAAAATATAGTCCATTTTAAAAAATGAACATTTTTGGAAAAAATGTCAAAAATTCCATATTTTGTTCTAACGATTAAGGATATAAAAGCTATTGGTTGAGTCTATATATGACTTTATAGAATGATTAGTTTTCAAAAATATAGCCTACATTCCAAATATTTTTTAGAAAAATTTAAAAAAAATAATATTTTTCGACTAAGAATGGGATAAACGTAGGTGTTAGAATTAACATATGACTTTATATGATTTTTTTAGTTTAAACATATAGTCTACTTTCCCCATTCACCTTTGTTTGGACAAAAAAACAATGTTCTTGACTTGGCATGGGATAGAGGTAAGAGTACGAGTTGAGAGTACCTTAGAGTACTTTAGATTTTTTGAAAGTTTAGTTTGTTGTTGTTGCTTACAAACATGGCAGTAAGCATTATGTTGTGATAAAATGGACTGTTATACATTCCAAGACCAAGAGAAAAAATCCACTAAATGCATTGACAAAATAACTTGTTAAATAAGCCAACACAAAATGCCCAACATAAGACCCCACACATAAACTAACACATAAGCTATTTTGTAAAATGTTAAACACTTGCATGGTATTACATTTTAGGTAATGCATGTGAAACATGTACTCACTTGTCTGTTGTATGAAAAGGACTCGTCAACAATGACCTGTCAACAATGGACACTGCTTGCACATTTTTAATTACTACCCACCTCTCTCCACTCCTAATGCAAAAATAACATGTAAAACACAAATTGGAAAAATCCATGTTTCCATATAGACAAATAGAAAAAAAAACACATTAAACTGAAATTTTAAAAACTGTTAATGGGAATTTGGTAAATTGAAAAATGAAAAAAAAAAACAAATTTGAAAATCCATGTTTCTATATCATGAAATTGAAAACCTTTAAACTGACATTTTAAGAACTGTAAATGGGAAATTGTGAAATTGATAAATGTGTAAACTGGTCATACTGAATATGAGGAAGAACTATTGGATATAGAAAATGAGCTTTGTCATGTTAAAATTATTGTGTAATGAATCCATGTAACCGCTTAAACTATTTCTTAACAATACATGTAATATTTTCTACCACTTTGCTACCACTATGCTACCACTTTTCTAGTTTGATACCACTTTTCTGCCACTTTTCTACCACTTTTCTACCACTTTGCTACCACTTTGCTACTACTTTTCTACCACTTTTCTAGTTTGCTACCACTTTTCTACCACTTTGCTACCACTTTTCTGCCACTTTTCTACCACTTTGCTACCACTTTGCTACCACTTTTCTACCACTTTGCTACCACTTTGCTACCACTTTTCTACCACTTTGTTACCAATTGTCTACCACTTGTCTACCACTTTGCTACCACATTTCTACCACTTTTCTATCACTTTAAACTGTACATATTAAATATAAAAGCCAACGCTAAATAATTCTATTACCAGAACAGATATAACCTTTGTAGTGTGCAAATCATACTAACAGGTTAGTTGTAAAATGTTAAACACTTGCATGGTATTACATTTTAGGTAATGCATGCGAAACATGAACTCACTTTTCTGTTGTATGAAAAGGACTCGTCAACAATGACCTGTCAACAATGGACACTGCTTGCACATTTTTAATTACTACCCACCTCTTTCCACTCCTAATGCAAAATGAACATGTAAAACACAAATTGGAAAAATCCATTTATCCATATTAACAAATAGAAAAAACAACATTAAACTGAAATTTTAAAAACTGTAAATGGGAATTTGGTAAATTGCTAAATGTGAAGACAACAAATTGGAAAATCCATGTTTCAATATCATGAAATTGAAAAACTTTAAACTGATATTTTAAGAACTGTAAATGGGAAATTGTGAAATTGATAAATGTGTAAACAACAAAATGCAAAATCCATGTTACCATATTATGAAATTGAAAAACTTAAAACTGATATTAAAAAAAAACTGAAAATTGGGAATTGGTAAATTGGCATATGTGTAAACAACAAAATGAAAAAAATCCAGTGGGGTAGTGATCATGTTGTACAGTAACCTTTAAGACTAGCATAAGGATAGTTGCATGACATGTAAAAAACACAACTTGTAAAAAATCCATGTTTCCATATTAACAAATAGAACAAAAAACATTAAACTGAAATTTAAAAAAAACTGTAAATGTGAATTTGGTAAATTGACAAATGTGAAAACAACAAATTGGAAAATCCATGTTTCAATATCATGAAATTGAAAAACTTTAAACTGACATTTTAAGAACTGAAAATGGGAAATTGTGAAATTAATAAATGTGTAAACAACAAAATGCAAAATCCATGTTTTCCATATTATCAAATTGAAAAAACTAAAGGCAGACATTAAAAAAAACTGAAAATGGTAAATTGAAAAATTGGCATATGTGTAAACAACAAAAATGAAAAAAAAATCCAGTGGGGGGGATAGTGATCATATTGTACAGTAACCTATAGGACTAGCATAAGGTTAGTTGCATGACATGTAAAACACAAATTGTAAAAAATCCATGTTTCCATATTAACAAATAGAACAAAAAACACTAAACTGAAATTTAAAAAACTGTAAATCTGAATTTGGTAAATTGACAAATGTGAAAACAACAAATTGGAAAATCCATGTTTCTATATCATGAAATTGAAAAACTTTAAACTGACATTTTAAGAACTGAAAATGGGAAATTGTGAAATTAATAAATGTGTAAACAACAAAATGCAAAAATCCATGTTTTCCATATTATGAAATTGAAAAAACTAAAAACTGGCATTAAAAAAACTGAAAATGGGAAATTGGAAAATTGACATATGTGTAAACAACAAAATGAAAAAAATCCGTTTGGGTAGTGATCATGTTGTACAGTAACCTTTAAGACTAGCATAAAGATAGTTGCATGTACCTTATATGCTTTGGGTATGTGCATTAGCCTTTAGATTAGCTTAAGTTAGGTTTGTTAAAGTTAGGTTTAATTAGGTTAGGTATGTGACCTTGTTGTTTACTCTTTTAGGAAAATGTAAAAAAGTAAAATCTAAAAATCAAAAAAATCTTAAATTTAAAATGTAAAATCTAAAATCTTTAAATGAGGTTTCTGCTGGTTATGACAACACGTTTATGATTTAGTCAATGTTGATGTGTGGTATCCAATTACTGCTGACTTTGCATAATCATCACCCATTGTCTTGATCAACACCATGGGTTTCAAATTACTGCAGCGTTAGTCGTAGCAATAGAACTGTGCGCTCTCTGCCATGTCAGCAACATGACACCGGAAGGAACACCTGTGTAATATCCAATGACTGCTAACTTTGTATAATCATCACCCATTGTCTTAATGGACACGTAGGGTTTCAAATTACTGCAGCGTTAGTCATAGCAACAGAACTGTGTGCTCTCTGCCATGTCTGTAAAATTACACGGGAAATAACAAGACGTCTTACTGTACATACCATCTCCTCAGTTTTAACATCTTAATAACAAGTATTATTCTCTTTCAACTACAAATGACTCGTTAGAACACATCCATCCATCAAGTTAGATCCCTTGAACTGCTCTCAAATGGCATGTGCCTCGTGTACTAGGGTGTGTGCATTAGCCCTAACCTAACGTTACGTACGAACTAAACAGAATGTGACTTGTTAGCTCTTATTGTGCACATGCACAGGTGAACACTTGTGTGTTAGGTCATATTACTCATGAACTTGCATTTTCTCACGTAAGTGCTTTTCTCTGTTCCACAAGATACAAATTTGATTGCTGGATTGTATCCTGCACTGTTTATGCGATATAGCTTTGCCAGGTAGTTCTCTACATATAGCAATTTTACCACTGCTCTACCTAAGCCTTTTGCTCTTTTGGCTTTCTTACAGTCGAGTGTGTGATAGACAGCATTAACTGTATATCAAACCCACTTCACCTTTGTATTTGTAATCCAAGTAATAATTTAAAAAGTCACAAATGTAATCAGTTTAAAACGTTATCTCTGTTTTGTTTTGTTTAATATGTTTATGACATGCATATTAACCTGAAATCGAACCCTCTGGTGAAAGGCTAACAGCTTAACCACTACACCACCATGCCCTTGTTCCTTAGTTCGACTCGTTCTAGGCCTCAGACCTGGAAATCGAGTTAAGACTACCAATACAAGAGCTAAAAGTGCTTACCACTGCAACACAAAAATAAATAAATGGATAGCTGGTAACATTAGACAACCGGAAATGATTATATTTCTGTTAGCAATGCATTTCGTCATCAGCCTACTGTCTGAGCACTGACAGCAACACAGTTTAGTTTCGAACAAGCGATTGTGTTTGTATTGATTATTAGCCTCAAGTATTTAAAGCTTGTTGTGTGTAGCGATCATTTTGTCTCGGTAACCACTGAATATTTTTGTGTTTTACCTATCCTATTTAACCAATCAAATAAAGATAGTCTACTCTTAATTCTTGATAAATCAGAGTGTGCGTACACCGTTTCTCATTTATTAACCCATACCTGCAACCTACGAGTATAATCTCTCTATACTGCAGTTTGATCTGAAAACAAGTTTCAATGGTAAAAGACTTCAGTCACCATACATGTAGCCTACACTAATTCTTTCTCTACCTAGCTATGTTTCATCACACATGGTAAACATCTCACATGTTCGTACCCGATTATTAGTTTATAAAATCTCAGGTCAATGACCTTGATGTATTGGGTATTTTTGGTAAATGCATTGGCCATGGGAAAGGGTTGACCATTCTAAGTCCTATGACACCTTACATGTTAATATTCAATTATTAGTTTATAAAATCTTAGGTCAATGACCTTGCTGTTTTGAATCTTTTGGGTAAATTCGTTGGTCATGGAAAAGGGTTGACCATCCTCAGTCCCATGACACCTCACTTGACCCTCTCTGATTATTAGTTAGCGAGATATTAACAAAAGTGTAGTTAGGCCCTTTTAACAAAAAAATAAATAAGTATTACATTCAAAAACAAAATGTCACCTCAAGTCCAACGACCTCTAATACAAGTCCCATAGCCTTATTGGTTCATGAGATGTTAAAAAGCTAATTACCTATTAGTTTTGGATCTTTTGGTAATTTAAAAAAAATAACTCATCTATAAATCTGTATTCAAAAAGCCCGTCCTCTTACAAAAACCCCAAGTGCACATGCGTAAAAACAAAACAAAAACAAACATGTTAATTCATAGTAGCGATCGGCTCTTTGCTTGTGTATCATGTGGAACAACGTTTAATCTCATTATAGCATTAGGGGTCATGAGCCAGTCAAAAGGAACCGGTCTAAAGGGATTGGTCAAAAAAAGGACCCGTCAACAAGGACCCGTCCACAGGGGCTCGTCAACAAGGACCCGTCAACAAGGACCCGTCAACAATGACCCGTCAACAATGACCCGTTCACAGGGACCCGTCCACAGGGACTCGTCCACAAGGACCCGTCCACTGGGGCCTGCGTGTGCGTGCGGGGGAACATACGATTACATCAGCAAATCATCTCATCTAGTTTCAAATTTAGCCACTACGGCGCGTGCAACACATAGGAAGTGCGTGGGAACATACGATTACGTCAGCGAAACATGAACTCACTTGTCTGTTGTATGAGCATCAGTTTAGTAGTGGCATCAAGCAGCATAAGACTTTTACTTACACACAATCTATCATTATGGTAAGCTTTTTTTCTTATCATTATGGAAATCTCCTTATTAGAATAAAATGTTATAGTGGTTCTGGTCACTTATAGCTAAACTGTAATAGATATGATTTTTTTTGTTTCTTTATAGGCTACTACAATAAATATTCACAATGCTATGGGGGTAGAACTGTTGATTAGAGAGAAAAAAGCTCACTGAATTACCAATGCATACTCTTTTCCGTATCATTAACATTAAAAAAGTGGACACAATGTATGGTGAACTTGTATTATGTGTTAGTGAAAATTTTCAGACATTCCCTTCTACACGTTTTAATGATATATGTCAGAAAGTGTGCTCGAGGATCTAAATCGTGGTGGACATTCTCTATATCTAATTTACGAGGGTATAAAAACAATAAATGTATTGTACATTCTGACTTTGAAATTAGGTTAGGTTAGGTTACGTTAGGTTAGGTTAGGTAGGGTGGGATTTGGTTAGGTTAGGTAAGGTTGTGTATTTGCGGTTCGGCAAAATGGTTGAGGTACGAATAAAACCCACTTATTTTTAGTTTTGCTTCACAAGGCTGAGTGTACCCCGTTCCAACCCTCATTCCAAAATTAAAAATCTTGACAGAGCCAAGACTCGATCCCAGGCCTCCACAGTAACAGCTAAAATGCTAGCCACTACACCAAAAAGTGCACAATATAAGGCTGGTCTTGATTGTACACAATCAATCCATGATTACCTAATAATAATAATAATAATAATAATAAATACTCCATTTAGCAACTACACGGCCGACCTCTTCCTGTGACGTCATGCACAGTCTCAGGGCGTGGCGGCCATTTTGCCCATTAGCCCCTGACCCAGCTCTGACTAACCTCTCCATAAGAATAACATAGAATAGTTGCGCGCGGCGGCCATCTTGCCCATTAGCCCCTGTCCCAGCTTCGGCTTATCTTACCTACTGTCAAGCCGTCATCTCAGATACTGACCTTTGTGTTTGAGGCTTAAATGTGTATGAAAATAGTAAGCTGTGTGGTCTTCTAAAACAGATTTACTTTAGATAATGGAATTCAAACTGCGAATCATTATATTATCATCAATTAGACTCATTAAACTAAGCATAATAAGGCCACACACCTTAAAATTTGTGTATATATTTAAACCTCAACCGCAGTGATCAGGATCTGATGATATCACTTGACGGTCGAATCGCGCAGTCCTAAATTGTCCCATTAGTAATTATAAGATTTGTCTTTTAGTTATGAAGTACAGAAGAGGGGAATAAGAGGGATGATATTATGTTTCGCTCGTCGAGTGAGCATCGAGACTAAATAGCTCTGTGAGTAGGGTTGCCAGATTTCAAGAATGGAAAAACGGAACACACGCAGGATACCATTTTTTTAATGTTAAATGAAGGTTGTTAACTGTTGTAATAAATAATACACACAGGATTGTATTCAATAAACATAACATTATCAAAAACACAAAATTAAAATTTGATGTTGCTGACGCATCATATAGGACTGACACCAGCAACTTACGAATACTTTTCATTTGAACGATCCTTTGCAAGCATTTTTATACCTCGTCATAATTGTAATATGTGAACAATTCTTGTTTCATCAAACTAATGGAGATTCTGTTATCTTCATTTGATATTCATGACAGAAAAAACTATCTCCATAAAATCATTGGAGGGGAAAATGCTTATTTACTTCACAAGAACTAAGATATTCCTTAATTTCGTTGCCCCTAATAAAATCTATAACATGTACCCCTCTATCTGACACAGACATAGAAATAATTTTCCCTTTCAAACTTGCCCCTGTACTACCAGAACTCAAGCTAGATATTACAGTCAAATCTGAGGCGGGACATTTGAAAATTGGTGCGAAATTGAATATCAAATTAGGAACAAAAAAACGAATATTTGGCGTTCCGTTAAAGATTAAAACGGAACGCGGAACAAAACAAGAGAAAACGGAATTGTTCCGGGTAAAACGGAAGTCTGGCAACCTTATCTGTGAGACACAAACACACCTACAATGGCATCCACAAGCGGTCTCAGTCCTCCAAACACAAAAAGCACAGCGAAGAAATAGAAATTATGTCAACTAAAGCATTAAGCATCCCAAAATAGAACTAATCATTTTAATATCTACAATGACGATTCAATCAACAAACAGTTTTCCTGAACTAAGTAATATATTAAGGTATAGCCACTATTGCTGTGATACACTTAAACAGTAAGCTCTAAACTAGAAAAGTAAACTAATATGCAAAAATGTCTTACGAGGACTCTGCTGACATGATGGTAAAAGCTAGAACTGCAACATACAAAAATAGTGTTTGTCTAATAATAATGGCGGCTGTGCGTTATTTTAAAATTCAGTTTACATTTTTGTCAAACAAACATCAAGATCAATGGTGAAACCATTCAATAGTGCAGTCAGTTCTGCTACGTAGGAAGCATTGTCACTGAAGATAATAGGTGCACCACAGAAATCAAAAGGAGAATTGCCCTCGCTAAACAGGTCTTTAGCAATAAGAGACAACTTCTGACATGGAGGCACATTAGCATTAAAACTAGAAAATCGTTTATCAAAACATTTGTCTGGAGTGTTTTGATATACGGATGCCATACTTGGGTTCTAAGGAAAAATGACTTACAGCGCCTGGAAGCAGCGGAAATGTGGATGTGGTGAAGGATGCTGAAAATAAGCTGGACGGAGAAAAGGACTATCGAATGGGTCCTCAAGGAAGTAGACGAAACAAGAAACTTGATCACTTGCTGTTTGAGTCTTCAGCCTTTTGACTGGTTTGATGCAGCCTCCATGAATCCCTGTCCTGAGCTAATCGTTTCATCTCTACATAGCTACCACACCCTACATCCGAGGCAATCTGTTTAACATATTTTAACCTTGGTCTACCTCCTCAGTTCTGTCCTCAGCCCTTCCTTCCATAACTAAGCTTGCTATTCCTGGGTGTCTTATTATGTGTCCTACCAACCTATCTCTTCTCTTCATTAGCAGTTACCAGAAACATCTCTCCTCTCCCACTAGTCTTAATACCTCTTCGTTTGAAACCCTATCTACCCATCTGATCTTCATCATTCTCCTGTAACACCACATTTCAAACGCTTCAATTCTCCTCTTTTCTGCTGCACCAATAGTCCAAGTTTCACTTCCATAGAGTGCCACGCTCCAGACAAAGACTTTCAAAAATTACTTCCTAATACCTAAATCTATATTCGATGTCAACAGTTTCCTTTTCTGTAGAAATGCTTTCCTTGCCTGAGCTAATCTACTTTTTATATCCTCTTTGTTTCGTCCATCACTGGTTATTTTGCTTCCTAAGTAACAGACGTCTCCTACTTCCTTCAGCTTTTTACCTGCCAATTTGAAGTCCAAAGAGGTTTCTGATTTATTTCGGCTGCATTCCAGTATTTTTGTTTTATATTTATTAATTTTCGTCATGCATTCTTTCCGTAAGACGGAGTCCATACCATTCAAAAACTCATTCAAATCCTCAGGCGTGTCGGCCAAGATGACTATGTCAACGGCAAATCTCAGAGTTGGAATTATTTCACCTTGAATCTTCACTCCCACTTTAACTTTTTCTCCAATTTCCTTCATTGCGTGATCAATGTAAAGATTGAAAAGTATGGGTGATAAGTTGCAGCCTTGCCTTACACCTTTCTGAATACCATCTTCTCTCTCATGTCCTTCAGCTCGAATGACTGCTGTCTGGTTTCTGTATAGATTGTATATCACCCTCCTATCCCTGTACTTTATTCCAATCGTTTTCAAAATTTCAAACAATTTAGTCCAATCAACGTTATCAAAAGCCTTTTCTAAGTCTACAAATGCCATGAACGTTCTCTTATCTTTCCGTATTCTACCTTTCAAAATCAACCTAAGATTTAGTACAGCTTCCCTTGTTCCTACAGTTCTTCTGAAACCAAACTGGTCTTCACCCAAATCCGTTTCTATCTGGATTTCCATCCTCTTGTAAATTATTCTAGACCGGATCTTTGAAGCATGAGTAATCAAGCTGGTTGTACGGTAATCTTCACATCTGTCAGCTCCCACTTTCTTCGGTATAGGGATGATAACATTCTTCTTGAAATCAGAGGGTACCTCACCTGTCTCATAAATCCTACACACCAAGTGAAATAACCTGATCAGACCTTCATCTCCTATGCAGAGTAGCAACTCAATCGGTATATCATCTATGCCTGGTGCTTTGTTCCTGCTTAAGTGATCCATTGCTCTGTAAAATTCTGATCTCAATATTAAATCTCCTTTTGCATCCTCATCAATTTCCTCCTCCCTTTCCATTACATGATTCTCAATCTCCTTTCCCTTATACAAACACGCTATGTAAGCTTTCCTTCTCTCAACCTTTTCTTCCCTATCTGTTAGAGGCTTTCCATTTGTGTCCTTAATATTACAGCACTTAGTCTTCTTTTCCACAAACGTATTCTTAATCCTTCGATAAGCTTTATCTACCTTTCCTAATTTCTGAGAATTTTCTATACCTACACATTTCTGTTTCAACCATTCTTCTTTCGCTTCCCTGCACTTCTTGTTAACCTCATTTCTCAGACGACTGTATTCTGCTTTCCCCTTTTCATCTCTTACATTCTTGTATTTCCGCCTTTCATCCATCAATTCTAGTATATCCTGAGTGATCCACGGTTTTCTACCTATTTTTTCTTTCCTACCAATGTTTTCTTCTGCAGATTTTGTTATTTAATTCTTCAAAAGTGCCCATTCGTCTGCAATTGAAGTTTGTTTAGGGTTTTTCATTAGTCCTTCCTTTATACTCTTCTCGAATCTTTCGTTTACATCCTTCTCTTTCAGTCTGTCTATTGCCCACCTTTTTGGCTTTTGACTTTTCTTCAGTTTCCTCAACTTAAATCTGAATTTCTTAACAACAAGATTGTGGTCAGAGTTTATGTCAGCACCGGGATATGTCTTACAATGCAAAATCTGGTTTGAAACCTCTGCTTGACCATCATGAAGTCGATTTGGTAACGCCCTGTATCTCCTAGTCTCATCCATGTGTATATTATTCTATTGTGGTTACTGAATAAGGTGTTAGCTATGACCAACTCATGCTCGGTAGAATTCCATCAGCCTGTTTCCTCGATCACACCTTTCACCTAATCCGATATCTCCTACTATCTTCCCTTCTCATCCTTTTCCTACCACAGCATTCCAATCTCCCATTACTATAACATTTTCATCACCCTTAATATACCTCAGAATTTCATCCATTTCTTCGAATACCTCTTCAACATCTTCATCATCAGCTTGACTGGTAGGCATATAGACTTGTACCACTGTGGTGCACTTAGGTTTTGTATTGATTTTTGCTACAATAATCCGTTCACTATATTGCTCATAATATTCCACCCGCTGCCCAAGTTTCCTACTCAATATGAGACCAACCCCTGCTTGGCCATTGTTTTATTTAGTGCTAATGACCCTATAGTCTCCTGACCAAAATTCCTGTTCTTCCTGCCAGCGCATTTCACTAATCCCAACCAAATCCAACCTCAACCTCTCCATTTCCCTTCTTAAGCTTTCTAACTTTCCACTTCCCAGCAAACTTCTAACATTCCACGCTCCGATCTGTAGAATGTCAGATTTCCTCTTTGTCACTTCTGTGATGTTAACCTCCTCTCGAGTAGTCCCCACCCGGAGATCCGAACGGGGGACTAGTTTACCTCCGGAATGGAATTTTACAAGGGAGGAGGCCATCATCACATGTAATTATGCATAGAGAGGTGCATATCTTCGGGAAGAGCATTACGGCTGTAGTTTCCAGTTGAATTGATCACTACTAAAGAGGAAAGCAAAATTCGTTGGCCACACCTTATGTCATAATGAGTTCCTTACAACCATACTGGAAGGAAAAGTTCTGGAAAAGAAAGGAAGAGGAAGACCGTGGAAGGCTCATCTGCATTCTGTGATGCATGGACTTCAATATGATGATATTATTTGTGTCCTAATCATGTGATCGAAGTGAAAGTTTGAATAATGAACCTACGCAATAATCATCATCTATTAGTACATAACTCTATGGCCTATCTACAGAACACTCCGACATGGCGATCCTTTTCATTGGCAGGATAATTTTTAATAGAGAAGACCAATAGGATATATAATAATAATATCGTATGACCTCGGGTGCTGGGTGCAAGCTTTGTTATTTGACGCCCAGAGGGTAGCCTGCATGTCGAATTTCGTTGTTCCTTGAAGCACTATGAAAGTCAAGGAGGTTAGATATATTAGCTACTTGAACACTATAGCGGTTTCTAGTAGAGAAATGAGGAACTTTGTGTTGGCGGAAACTCCCGAGGTTAACTTTGCCATTATGAACACGGCCTGATGAATTCAAATGGGTTCTTTGACATGCCAACATCGTATGGCATGGTGTCGTAATTTTTGCCGCCTTTCAAAAATCACTTACCACGGCCAGGAGCTAACCTGGAAGCTTGGGGTTAGTAGACCGTCACTTTGACCACTCACCCTCCGTGGCAAGCATAGGATATAATAAAATAGACTATATAGTTCTTCATGGAACAACTTGTTTAAAAATGTAGAAGTCAATTTTTTAAACTTATCATAGTGGAGGGGTGATAGGCTTAAAAGGTCTATAGTTTTTTTGGACTTCATTGATCCAAATATACATTCAGTATCCTACGTTTATATACTGTACATTTTTATTTGAGGCGAATAAAAATTAAACGATTTGTGCGGGCATCATCTCAATACCATTTCTTCTTCTTAGCATTTATCCCGCTGAATTGCAGAGTCTGCAGTTCAGCACTTTCCTTTCCACTTGATGTGGTCTCGTGCATCTTCAGGAGATACTTTAGCCACATGCATATCCAGTGTGTCGAGCCAGCGCTCTTTGGTCGCCCTCGTGGTCTGCGGCTCTCAGGACTGATGTTTAAGACTCTTCTCGCAACGGAAGAACCACTTCTGCGTAGTACGTGGCCATACCATCGCAAGCGGTTCTCTCTCATCTTCTCAGGGATTGGGGTCACATCAAATGCCATTCGAACGTCTTCATTTCTGATGTGGTCCAGTCTTGTGTGTCCTATTGGCCAGCGAAATATCTTCATTCCATGATATGCAGCTGTTGTTCATGTCTCCGAGTGGCTGGCCAACATTCGGTTCCATACAGTGACAATGTATGGAAGGTTTTATAATAAAAAAAAAAAACGAGCAATACAGCAGTTGCATATGATCTGTAACATGTGACATGTTATCCTACCATGTGTCTACCGGGAGCGCAAATCCCTTGTTAACTGTGAACTCTGTTGTTCATTGAAATAACTACTTGTGACAATGATTTATTGTAGGAATATCTTTAATGGGGCCACCAAACATTGAAGTAAACCGTATGCGATATACACTCCACATATCACCGGGTGAGTTAGCCGTGGTCGTTACGGCATGACTGCTGGCAGTCGTTCATATTCGGGAGGCGAGGAGGTTCGAATCCACTCGGCGGCAACCTTGAATGTGTTATTCTGTGGTTTCCCATCTTCCTTCCAGCCAATTGCCGGGGTTGGTCCCTCACTATAGGCCACAGCCGCTACCTTCCAATTCCTCGTCCTTCCATTTCCAACTTTCCTCCCCAACGGTACTTGTAGCTCACCCATTGGGTGTCCGTCTCGAAGCAGCTACAAAACTGGCGAGCCGAACATGTCCTCGGACACTCCCGGCACTAGAAGCCATACGCTAAAAAAAATTCCACATATCCACATGGCCGACAGTATTTCGTGGTACCAATCTCCGCAACCGCGCGTGCTCATTGTTTCCGTCCCATTTCCGTCCCTTTTACAAAATCACTCCCCCAAAAAATATCCAGCTCTCAAGTGGAAAGATGTTACACAACAAAAATTCCAAGTGAAGGGTCCAAAATAAAATTATTTCATAAAGTCAGTAGGCATATAGTACTGTTGCTCCTTACTAGTACAAATATTGATATTCATTGATACGAAATCACAACGCAGCGTGAAGAATTTACTTGTTATTCATGTTTGCATCTCGTATGAACCTCAGCTGTAGAGGACATACTCTACAAAATGGTATGTTAGTTACTCGGTAAAGAAAAATTCCAAACTCAAGTAGTACTACATAATGCCTAATAGATGGCAGTGAAAGGGGAATATGAAAATAAAAAAGTTCTTAAGTAACGTTTATGGACGGGCGAAGCACTCAACGGGTTAAAGAATAGATATTTTAAAGGCAATTTTTAGGAAAGCTAAACTGTGCAGCGTTGAAACTCACCCTATCTCAAAATTAAATCTGTGGTTGTTTCTTCTTTCCTTACGAGTAGTGTATGGCATAAGGATATCTTAAATAAAAGTAATTATTTCTCAGAAAATCATCGACAGGATTTCCTGCCGCGTTAGCTCAATTAGCGGTCAAGATTGATCTGGTTAGGAAGCTTCAAAACACATTCTTTTCATCAGGGTATAGGAAATCTGTTGAAGATTCAGTGGACCAATTAACAACAAATAATTTGATTCTATTTAGCATTACCATAATAATTTACCCACCTGTGTAATTAGTAATTTATCCAACCCTGCTTTTGACTAAATTTGAAATTGCACTTACCGTTTTATTTTACCGTCACAGTCTCTTTTAAAAACAAGTACACCCACACTCTCTGTTCCATCTAATTCGATCTTCACTGTAGCAAGTGTACTGTTTGACGATCCTTCTTTCCGAGTTACGGAAAGCAGTTGTGTCACCCCAAAGCATATTAGCATGGAGCCGTTTTGTTTATCCTGAATGAGAGTTCTGATGTCAAATGTATGCTCTACTTCATGACTGTCCCATTTACTGAGGTAAATTAACTTTCTGGTTTCAAAATATCTTTCATAAACAACATTTATAGGCTTCACATTAAGCAATTCTCCACATCTGTCTTCAAGGTCAGCATTGGTGATGGAGATGGTTATAAAGGAGAATAAATATACGATTCCTATCCTTGGAATATGCATCTTGTTTTGGCTGTGTTCCTTCCCATGTGATTACCTACAAATAAAAAAAACAAGTAATTCCCTAGAAAAGCAAATAGCCAATTTTCTAATTTTCTACACGTCGTTTCTAATTTTTAAAATCTCTCTCGGCACTCAGGAAGGGAAAGAAAAATATTTCGAAATCACTTAATTTGCCAAATGTTGTATACCCATAAACAGTCAACAAGTTTGGCATAGGAGAAGCTCCGCCTTATTATAATTCCGACAACATTTTGATCTTGGCGTAAGGGTGGGTCATATCAAAAATTCTGCCAAAAGTTTTAGGTAATTCTTAAAGGTCTATTGACCATTTTAAACGGTTTTCATATTGTGCCTATTAAGGAAGGTGTGTTTTATTTTCTCTAGAAACTCAATTTTTCTCACCCCTTCGGCCAACAGATAGTGCTATCAAAAATCTTAACGATGATGGCCCTTATCCAAAGAATAGTATGAACTTTGATTAGATTCGCGTTTTCACATATTAAGAATGTTATAGCGATATGTAAGTTTATCGTAAACGGCCCTCCATTTTCATCGCCTTGGTGGTCGGATTTTGCTCATTAACAAACAAGACCAAGATTTTGAATGGCTATATTTTATGTATACATTTGAAAGTGATTGGTATATAATAATAATATCGTAAGGCCTCGGGTGCCGGGTGCAAGCTTTGTTATTTGACACCCAGAGAGCAGCTTGCATGTCGAATGTTTGTTGTTCCTTGAAACACTATGAAAGTCAAGGAGGTTAGATACCTAAGCTCCTCGTCACTATAGCGCTTTCTAGTAGAGAAACGAGGAACTTTGGGTCGGCGGAAAATCCAGATATTAATTTTGCCATTATGAACATGGCCTACTGAATTCAAATGGGTTCTTTAAAATGCCAACATCGTATGACATGCGTGTCGTTATTTTTGCGGCCTTTCAAAAATCACTTACCATAGCCAGGAGTGAACCTGCAAGCTTGGTGTTAGTAATCCAACACGATAACCCACTGTATCAAATAACGGTAGTTATCGTGTCCTCAAGAAAGTGATGTGTATACAAGGGTTCTTTTTTTTAGTTTTGGCTACCATGCTGCTGCACAATGTTGCTTTGTTACCATTGTTACCAAAGGTTGCTAACCTGCATCCCCTCTCTCAGAGCACATGACCTCACCCGACCCCTTTCCCGTTCGTTTGCAGTGGTCACCAGCAGATGAATAGTTGCGGGCAAGCGCTCGCGAAAGATGGTCGCAATGTTTTCCAAGCATTATTTTTACAAAAGAATTGAGTGGAAAAGACCCCTTCGACCCAATAGAATTTCATAAAATGTTATATAGCTCAATATAGAGAAAACCCACTCTCATAAATGATGAAAATGTAATTTATGTAAACACCAATTACTATCTTAATTAAGGTTACAAACTGTTAATGAACTGGGAAGATTATTTTAATTCAATAAATTGACCACGTCTGTATTATTGCCCGATATACACATAAAGTCACTTTCGTAATGTTATTAACAAAAAACTTGTAGTTTTACCTGACCGCTAATCTCGTGATCATGAGCCACGGGACCTCCTTTTTACGTGGAATCCGAATCACAGGACATGGCATTTCACTAAGAAAATCTCACAAACTTAGACCGGGAATCTAACCCAGTCCACCTTGTTGAGAGGCACGCAGCTTGTCTGCTGCTCCACCATACCCCTATTGTTATTAACTGATCACAGTGCCATATCCCCAAGGGATGTAGGCGACACGATTAGACTCCCGCGCTGTGTCAAGGGCTCCTGAACCGGATTTTACGTGCAGTAGGTTGACCGATTTCTTTTGCGCTCCTTCTTTCCTTCCCCCGCCAACAGCACGTAGTCCCTCAGAACCGGTCACCCATACAACTGATGACCATGCCCAATATTGCTTAACTGCGGCAAAGTTATGACTCATTGAAATGTTTGCTATTTCTTCATAAAATTATTTGGTTGGTTCTTAAGTTTAGGGGCTGCGACAACGAGGTCATGTAGCCCCGTGTACTTTGTGTGTGTGTAGAATCTGTCTGATAACCGGTGTTAATTGTGATGACTGTATTAGTGTGTTTTATCTGTTTTTTTAATTTAAGTACATACTGCAACTTAGAATTTTTCAAATAGTTCCTACTTTTGCCGCCAAGCGCCACTGTCAACGACTACTAGGCCAAGTTCAGAACTTAGCTACTAGACGACACCGCAGTCGGCTCTTGACAACGAACGTAGAAACCTAAGAGCGTTGTTTACATTCTTAACCTATCCAATTTAGCTTCACACAGATGCAGTGGAAGGTTTTTTAACATGCCATAAATCTATGACATGGGACCGCCGGCTTTACTTCCCCTCCGAAGGAAGGCATACTGAGGGATTTTTAATGGTCTTAAAAATTCCGACGGCTTCGGCCTGGTTTGAACCCGCTATCTTGGGCATAGAAGCTCAGCATGCTACCGACTACGCCACCGAAGCCGCTATAAAATTATTTCAAATAATGAATACACTGAATTGTAGTTTAAAATTAGTCAGTTCCCTTACATTTCTCCTCCTGCCACAGTATCCTGCAGGTTCCCATTTAGCATTAAGAGGTTGGTAGACCTATACCTGACAATACCAAGCGTTAATTTTTTATTTTTTAGAGCCAGGAATCAAACCCGAGATCTTTGGGGTGGCAACCAAGAATGATAACCACTACGCCACGAAGTGGCCACTGTTATTAACAACTACAAGTATAAACAATTGAAAATATGACTATACACATCATACCTTATTATATATATCAGATTATCCAAATGACACTACAACAAAACCAACTTGACACATCCCACAAGCAGATTTTCAAACAAGAAGTGTTCGCTGTTGGCGCATACTTCCTCAAAGGAACATCGCTTTACCGCGATTTCCTGTGATAGATGTAGATACGGGAATGACGTAAGGCTGACGTTCACTGCGTGTTAGTAGAGCATGTCATACCCACCAAATTGAGCGAGATATTTGCATGGAACTTTTTCGAAGTCGTCATAATTGGAGTTGTCATCGTCGGCAAGACGATTTACACCGAGCTAGTCCTACTTATCCTACTCTCCAGCCTGATATGTGGATTATAAGAAAATCGCGCTCAGGGAAAATAGTGCCCACTAAGAAATGTGTGTAAATCGCGCCCAGTCTAAGCTTTACGTGACCGTTAATCATGCGATCATGAGCAACGGGACCTCCTTTTTACGTGGAATCGAAACCACAGGGCATGGCATTTCACTCGAAAATCTCACATGCATTGACCGGGAATCGAACCCGGTCCACCTTGGTGAGAGGCCAACAGCTTGACCGCTGCGCCACCACGCCCCTCCCCTCCCCAGTCTAGAAATTCTCCTCGTGACAATACGGTTCCACATACAAAACAAACCTAACCTGCGTCCCAGACCCTCTGGCAAATGTAGTGCAATCAGTAAATTTCGTCCATACAGTCATCTACCCAAGTAGCGACCAATGATTTCGTCCAGACCAATGGTTTCATCCAGACAGTCGTCTAACGAAGTAACGACCAACGGTTTCGTCCAGACCAATGGTTTCGTCCGTATCAGCCAGAAATTCTCCAGGCAGAGGCCGTGCTGGGCGCGATTCCTATTGGACACCGATGCGTGACCCACACGGTGGATTAATTCAAGAGGTAATACTGTTCGTCAGGCGGGCATCGTGATGTTGACGTAACTTTACTGTCGGCCAACTTAACACAAAATGATAACATAAGTATCATATGACGCAGCCAAAAATGATAACTGCAAGTTATTTCATGTTACTTGTGAATATGATGTTGGAATAAATGTCAATTATAAGTTTATTCCTTTATTGAAATTATTGCAGTACTGGAATTTATTTATAAAAATGCAGAAACATTCGTATTTCTCATAAAATAATAAACAGAAAATGCTACGTCTTACCAAGCATAGAAGTTGTCTTGTTGCTCAGAGATCCCAGCATATAATGATAATGTATGACTAAATTCGAGGCGAATAAATACGTGGGAAACCGAATACGCATGCGCAAATCTGGCAACGGATGAACCTGGTAGTATATTGGACTTATACGATGTGCGGGATGACGAGGAGAGCCTTTCTTACCGTGGGGAAAAACTGTGATTCCCATTTACTAACACTCATCCCATTACGTGCTAGGTGACCTTTTACACCTGCTTGTAAACTAGCACTGGATGTGTTAATTGTGTCAAAGTAAGATTTCATTTCCTCTTTTTAATCAGACATCGTTCAATGCGGTGCCCATTTGTGTACTCAAGAACCCTTCAAATACATCGTACTACTACGTATTGATGACAAGGACTTTCAGGAAACCCGGAGATCTAAGGTTGACAGCGGTCATTCTTCCTTTTCTGTCAATACAACCTCCTTGAAATACCTCATTTCTTATGCCAACACACCTACCCCAACTTTTGACCTTATGCCGTGAATTCTATTGCAGCTTGGATGTAATGGAGTAAAATACAGTTAATTAGGCCACGTTAAGTATTCCAAGTTATGGCTCTGAAACATGGACTCGGCGACAAGCAGATGTATCAAAACTTAGGGCATTTGAGATGTGGTGCTGGCGACGACTACTAAAGATACCTTGGACTGATAAAATCACGAATGAAAATGTTATCAAAAGAGCAAAAGAGACACGTATCTTCGTTAAATCCTTAAACAGAAGAAGGAATAGTTTTGTTGGCCATTTGATTCGTCATTCTGATTGGTGCACCACACTCTTCGAAGGGAAGCTAGAAGGAAAGAGGAGTCGAGGAAGACCAAGGGCTCAATTTATAGACAGCATTAAAGGCAAGCACACTTATTGCCATCTGAAACTACAGGTCAGAGAAAGAAGACGTTTTGGAAGGCATCCATTTACTCACCAACCTAGCGGTTGAGCAAGAGAAGAAGGAGAAGTTAACCAGGACAGATAGTCATTCGGGGAAAATCATAATAATGGTAATAAATAAATATCACAAGGGTTTTTATCCAGAAGGCTGCTTATAACCTCTAAAAAGTCAGGCCTGAGTCAGATTTTACGTGCCGAAGGGTGGCCATTTCCTTTCGGCTCCTCCTTTTCATCCCCCGCCAAGAGCACGAGGTTCATCAGAACCGGTCACCCATCCAATTTTGTTTTCATTCATTTCATTTCATTTGCAAATGCAGGTAATTCTCCGGTGGAAAGTTGTCTTACAGAAAATTACCAACAATAATATCAACCACACTTAATGTACGCAAGCCGTGATTCGGGAACAATAGTAATTACATCGTAAAGGGAAAGCGGAAGTTGACAAGTCCATGATACGACCAGTGGCACTTGACGGCACAGAATGTTGGCCAGCTTCAACCCAGCATGAACAAGCCCTACATGGAATGGAGATGAAAATGTTACTTTGGTCCATGGGTGATACACGGCTTGATCAAGTCAGGAAACAGATGGGAGTTGCAGCCATTATCGATAAATGAGAGAAATACGGCATCGATGGTATGGGCATGTCACCAGAAGTGATGAGAACTCTGTGGCAAGAACAGCCCTCCATTACAATCCAGGAGGAAATTGACCCCGTTGACGTCCAAAGAAAAGATGGCTGGACAGAATCAAGGAAGACTTGGTGATGTGTGTACTTAAACCTGAAGATGCCCTTGACAGGAAGAAGTGGCGAACAGCAACCAAACAAGCGGACCCTGCACCATCGCGGGATACACGCTAGGAAAGAAGAAGAAAAAGTAATTACATCGTAGTATTTTCACAAATACTCTTAAACACATCAATATGTTTGGGGAAAGGCTCTAAGACTGTGGCAGGTTATGAGTTCCAATTATCAATACCACGATTAATGATAGAATATTTCCCATAATTTTTACGCTTCAGTCGTCCCTTAACTTTATATAGATGATCTGCCCTGCTCATGTAGGTGGGATTTCCCAGACGTTTGCTTAGTTCTCCCCATGCTGGCCGACTCGTGTAAGTGTTAAACACAGCGTGTAGTCTGGATTTCGTCCATCTTCCAGAGTTCCCACACTTATCCCCAATGTTGCTTAACTGCGGCAACGTTCTGACTCATTGAATTTCTTGTTATTTCTTCATTAAATAATTTACTGTTTTATTTTTGTCGTGTGGTCTCCGAGTGCAGGCCTTTCTAATTGACGCCCGTGTGCGACCTGCGCACTGGGATGAGGGATGAATTGGATGAAGATGAAAGAATCTGGGCAAGGATGTGGAAGGAAGCGGCCGTGGCCTTTCAAAAGGTACCGTCCCAGCATTTGCCTGGTGTTGAAAATGTGAAACCATGGAAACATTTCAGGGACGACTGACGGTGGGGCCTGAATCCATGCGTCTACCGAGTCAGTAAAGAGATGGGCCCCATCACCTAACGCTGCGCTTTAGCGAGTGTAGCAACCGCTGTCGGTATTATTTAGATGTAAATACTGAATTGTAGTCTAAAATTGGCAATTAAGCTCTAGCTAAGAGTTCCTGAAGTTAGGAGCAGATCGATGCCCTGCCTCTTAAAACAACAATCACTATCGTCACCAGACCCTGAAGTTAGTTTACTTCACGTCCGTATCTATACTTAACAAAAACTAAAGGAAGCTAATCACTTATGCTTTGTACTGAGGCCACCCTAAATACGGATACACTCAGAAGCAGTGGTAGATTTCAGATGCGACGCAATTAAAGGTCTGCCTCTATGAGCGTTCCCCCAGGGGATTACAGCTAATGAGACATGACTTGGCGACCACGGGACCCCAGATGGGTCTGACATTGCTTTCATCCTCTTTTGGCTAGGCAGAGCACTGGGTTGCTATCCAGATTGCACTCGAAGACTATAGACAACACGATGTTGACAGCACGGTGAACGGGGACTCAATGCGATTGTTCTTTCCCCACCACTAATAGTAGCCGGAAGTCTATCTGACTAGAATGGGCAGCTTGACTCAAGCGTTACCACTTGCTGGTTAAGCTATACCAATGGTAAAGCGTAGTAAGCAGTTTGCTGCTACACCGTCTGATGGAAGCAGGTATATCGTCGTTTGACCTGCTACAAGAGTGACGAATCAATGTAATCTGATGTTGTTCCCTAACATGACGTCGTAATGTTGGCAAAATGGTTATATTACTTATATGTACCCCAACGTGAGTGACAGAAGAAATTACAAATAGTTCCGTGAAGAACTAAACGACCTATTTTCATATATTCTATTTGTGTTAATTGCCTCTATCAACATAGAAAACTTCAGTTCAATTACTGTAATAGATTCGTAGATATTGAGAACCGTGATAATATTTTGGATGGTCGCCATATCGGATTCTTATATGTAGGCCATAAACGTATGTGATATCACATGAAGAATATTGGATAGGTGTATAATTCAAACTTCAATTGCATGATTAGGACACAAGAAAAAAAAAATCGAGATTTTTAAATTTCGCACGGCCGCCATCTTGTGGTTTTGAAAACAATTGAAATAAATAAGATATAAATTGATTATAATTTGTATAAGCATTTACCATTCCAAGTTTCACTGCGCTCGGATGGTTAAATCGCGAAAACAATTGAAATAAATTACATGTCAGCAGATTAAATTTTGTGTAAGCAATTACCTACCATATTTCAGTGCGCTCGGAGGGTTAAATCGCGTGAAATGATCATTTAAATATTTAAATTTCCCGTCACCGCCATGTTGAATTTGTGCTTACCAGGTTATTCAAGGTCCCATGGGTAAACCTTTGTTCATAGCCTCTATCAACATACAAAATTTCAGTTTGATTGCTGTAATGGATTAGTAGATATTGTGAACCGTCAAAATATATCGGAAGGTCGCCATGGTGAATGTTCGTTTTGTAGTTAACAGGTTTTTGAAAGTCACATGGGTGAACTTGTAGTTGTGACCTTTATCACCGTACAAAAAATCAGGGTGATATCAGTAACAGTTTCGGAGATATAGACTGCCAGTGATATATTTCTCACAGCAGCCATACGTGGTATTTTGAGGCGTAAAATTTGAAGGGCACGGTCGGGGTCGGACTAAAAGGTACTATGAGTTTGCTGAGTTCCATGGAAATCGCAACAGCCGTTTCGATTTTATTAGGGTGAGACAAACACTCACTAGGTATACGCCCACATACACACACACACATAAACTCACACACGGACAACAGGTGATCTCACAAGCCAAATATTTCAAGAACGAAAATATACTAAAATACTTAAATGCAATCATTGAAATAAATGCTAATATTTTATGAAACTATATTACCGATTATGTGCGTGTCCGATAATTTGAGGAATATGATGTAAACTTAATTGTTTGCCTTTCCATATGAAGATAGGTGTACAGAAATTAATGTTCTTGTGAACATTCCAGCCTGTTCACATCCTATCATTATGCAGTTTCACTACAACACATGACATAGGGACATGAGAATGAAACTAAAGAGATCATGGATGATACTTAAGTCGGAACCTAGACCAAGAGACCTCTTAAATTTATGATATAACTTGCAGAAGTATCCGTTCTTCGAAAGGGTCTTCGGTAAATAGCCAGAGGTTATCAATTGAGCTACTGTTGCAATGGTTGTAATTCCGTCATCAGTTTACCACAGCGAATTTAGTTTCCTGGGGATATCTCAGACACTATTCAATTTCGGGCCAAAAATGTGGTTTTCGGAGACCCCTTATAGACTCCTGAACTTTGTATCTCACACAGAAGGGGCCAAAATATGATTTGGTCATCCATCTAGGATAATTTGTATATATAGAATGACATAAAAATGACCATGATAGCCCGATACCTTATTGACGTGTTAATTATAAAATATTTACTTTCAACTTAAGTCTATATTTATTTCATAGACACCGTAGCGGTTTGGGTCACATTGTGTCCTTCTTCAGCTGGTATATCTAAAGTTCACATCTTCCAAAAAAAAAAAAAAAAAAAAAACCAGATCTGTTACAATGAAAATGAAAATCCACAGCCTGCTTCCAGTCTCCGACCGGGTCAGGAATGGAATGAATGAATCCCCCATCTAGCGGCGAGGATATGAACTGTGCCGGCTGCCGAGGCCTGACGCACTCCTCTGGGGCAATGATTAAATGAATGACAGATGAAATGAAATGATAGTGGAGAATGTTGCTGGAATGAAATTTTGACAGGGAAAACCGGAGTACCCGGAGAAAAACCTGCCTGCCTCCGTTTTGTCCAGCACAGATCTCACATGGAGTGACCGGGATTTGAACCACGGACCCAGCGGTGAGAGGCCGGCGTGCTGCCGCCTAAGCCACGGAGGCTTGTATCTGTTACAATAAATTTTGTAAATTAAGCATAAAAATTTTTGGTCTTAAAAAAAAAAAACAGCGCAGAAATGAGGAATGTGTATGTTGGCGTATTCTTGGAATACACGGTAAGATAGAATATAATTTTTAATGCTCTTTGCATGTTCATTCCTTCCTCTTTGTCAAACACCAACAGTGATCTTCTATTTTCTCTTTGATGGTCATGTCTCTTATGTCATTGTGAGTCTGTTCTAGATATATATCTTCCATGACCCACCTAGCGTCATCTAGCAGCGAATCTCTGAAGCTCCTCAATTCTTCCTGGTGCAAGAGGACTTCCTTTTCCATCTGGCCACCAGATCTCGTTACCATCGCCAGCTATTATCTCCATGAGCAAGAGAACTTCGTCTACTTTTTCACTCACCATGCTGTGCTAGTATCGCCTGCTATCAACTCTTTGAAGACCATTCATCAAGAAGAACATTTATTTTTGATAAGTTGTCTATTCTGATATGTATTCCTTTTGTCTCCTACCCCCACTCTTTTCCCTTCCTTGGACCCTCCGCGCTTCGCTGAGCAGGAGTCACTTGTAAGTCGGCAGTTGACTCGGTCAGTCAAGCCTCAACTAGAGCCAATCTCCTCAAACCAAGAGGCACTCTCTACTCTCTACGCCATGTTGCACATTAAGTATCTGTCAAAGGGAACTTCACCTTCGCCATGCAACAAAGATAAGTACCTACTTCAAATCGGTTTTAACTTCTACATGCTTTTAACGATATTTTATAGACAGCGTGAGATTACTCATTTGGGGCGGTAATCATTCTTCGCGGGATTTGCCATGTTGAGCTTTTGTCTGTCTAAGCCAACCTTAATAGAAAGTAGCTTTTCTTAAGCTATTTAAATGAGAAATCTTCTCACCACGTGGGATATTATCTAATACCCGCTGTCTATAAATCACCAAGCTAATTCCTCCGCTGGATTAACTTTGGCCCCATTCTTCTATTAAGATCGTTCTGGAACCTTCCAGATCCTGTACTTTATCTACAAGTCCTGCCGTCATGTATTTTTCACTCACTTGTGAGAATACTATTTAAAATTGAAGAATCTTACTTCTAAATTAAAGCTCAATAGCGAATTTTCTTCCACCGTTGGAATGTTCTATGGCGCATTTAATAGGGATGTAGCGGGAGAAAGTTCGCGCCAGATAGCGCTCGTGTAGTACTGGGTAAGCGCAAGGCCATCGTCTTATGTTTCTCCCAGTCAGCTGCGAAGAATGTATAAATTGTGACCGAGTTTTCCAAGCTAAAGTAAATTATATCTTCTTGAATTTTACTCCAAGACTATATTAATTAATTCTATAGGTATATCTCCTAATATATTATGGACGATTTTCAGCGTTTAAGCGTTAAACAGCTGAAAAATGAGCTACGGACTAGAGACACTAAAACTAGCGGGAGGAAGGAAGAATTAATGGCCTACAGCGGTAATAACAAAATTCTAACACGCTTTATTATTCAAATAATGAATATGATTCAGCATGCTTTCTCCTAAAGATTACAATTACTAGAGTATTGTAGGCCTATATTGATAAATATATCTCCATAAGACTTAAATCATAAACAGAGATTTAAATATTCACTTGCTCCTCCTGCTTGCAGACTTCGATTCATGTATTTTTTTAGGTTGATAGCTTACATGACACTGTCGTGTTTTAAGGTAAACATAATCAAAGAAAGTTGATACTGGTAATGTGTACCTCGAAAATGCATCGCAACGTTTGGTTCTTATGTAATTTTGTCAATTTCTCAATAAGAATCGTTCCCTTACTCCTGGAAAAGGACTTGGGGGTACAATTTTTTAAAAGTTTGAGAATCCCTGCTTTAGAGCCGCGAACTGTTTCCATTCATCTGACTAAGTCTCAAGAATGTACTGTAGAAGTCAGTCGCTACCACATTCTCCGTCGGGCAGATGGAAGTTGACGATGAATTCTGATTTCAAGAAACCAACCATAATACGTTTGTGACTGTTAATGTTGCGACATTTATTCTTGAAGTATTTGACCGAGTAGCCTATTGATGTCTTTGAAAATGGGAGTCAGAAATGTTGCTTTCATTTCTTCGTGTATATTGACGATTTCTTCCCGTACTTCAATGGAGATGATTTCTGCAGATTCCGATTTTGTAGGCTTATCGTGATAATCCGGCAATTTTCTTGTGTATGACCTCTTCCTAAATAATTCTTTTTGTTGTGTTCGTGGTCCGCGGAAAAAGCGGTGGAACAGTGCCCGGTTTTTATCTTGCTCTCTCACATTCAGATACAAACGCATAAATTCAGTGGTTGTTATCGAAATGTCTAATCAGTTTATAGATACAATACAGGAATTATTTCCCTTTGTAAGTCACACTAATCCAACACAGTTTTCGTGAAGTCATCGGGTTGTAAATGATGGAAACACACTTTAATATATTCGGTCAGATTTTTCTCACCGAAATTTTTCCTTCTGATAACATGTGACCATTTCTTCCTCATTTCTTTATTTTGTGGAAATTGGTGAAACGAAAACCGGCTTCCCTGATTTTTTGCAAAGAGGAACACTGCAATAGCTCGGCATAGTCACGAAAATAACAATTTAAACAACTTAAATTCCTACATATTAGCGGCATGAGAACACAGGAGACAAAAGAAGAGCGCCGTGCGCTTACCAAGTACAACAGCAGTGCGCTCTGTCGGTGCTAGTTCTATACATCCCTATTGTAATCCTCAACTTTCTCAAGCAATAGACTTTCTCCTATCTAGTGTAAACAGTCCTTTTTCATCATTGCAATAACTTTCTTTGCCATAAACTTTCGTGTTACTACAGTGAATTTTCCATCTATTCAAAAGACTATAGTGATAACTAGTGCTTGTTCAACTTTTCTACCGCGTCGCGATCGTCCGTTTACATTAAATAAGGCCATGAACATTGATCCTAAATCCCAATTGATCTTTCCTCAACCTTCTACCAACAAACCATATTAATAAAATTGTAACTCTAGATCATTTTCTATAAGGTGTCACTCTACGAAGTGCCCTTCCATTTTGCTTGTTTATCATTAATTAATTTCTGCATAACTACGTGTTTTATACACGGTTCAAGCTTACATTGTTTCTACCCTATAATCAGGGAAAACAATTCTCTCAACTCATGAGTGAGTTATTTCTAGGTCTCACGAAAGGGAAACTGCCACATTTGGCTCGTGATTCCTACTTAAACATAGGAGGTCGAGAACCTTCCTTTTGACTTTCTCATCAGGTTTCACCTCCCCTTATTTGTATAATAACCAACAGTAATTCTGTATAAATATAAGAAGTTATAGGAACTTCTACTTCATTCTACCTGCTTTCTTTTTTGTTATTTTCGAAGTTGTAACTTTTTCTAAAATGGTTACGTGGAAATTTCTTAAAGTACACTCCTTGTACTCAATTTGATGTTTAAACTTTAATCACTTCATTTGTCTTTTTTATATCTTACAAAGATTTTAGTACATATATAAGGTTTGAAACCTAAAGAATTGTTAATTGCCTGGAGCAAACGTCAAATGTTTTCTGAGGTCTGTGACCCCAAAATTGTTAACCAAATTG
Source organism: Meconema thalassinum (assembly GCA_946902985.2). Lineage (NCBI taxonomy): Eukaryota > Metazoa > Arthropoda > Insecta > Orthoptera > Tettigoniidae > Meconema > Meconema thalassinum. The sequence goes on from OX336391.1 coordinate 351,561,068, forward strand.
AAAATATATATTTGTTAAAGTTATCAACTTCTTTTGAATTGTTAAATAAATTAAGCGTTTCTTTTCGCTTTTTCATTTTTCTAGTACAACGGTTAGGCAATATCCTGTCTTCCTTTGCTCTCCCTACTCAATGCCATTAAATCTATTGATAGGGTTTTCACCACTTGTTGCATTTGAGCAAGAACTCTTAGTGGTAATCTCGTTAAAGTTTCTCTTAGCTTTAATAGCTAATTCTAACTGGCCAGTAAGGCAAGTAAAGCTCGCTACGCCAGCTACCTGCTTGTGGAGATCCTCTCCGGAAACTTATGGTTGGTTTTCCAAAAGATAAGTGTTTCTCTTTGTCTAAACTTTTAGCCGGCTCCTTGCTGAGTAAAAGCTTAGCCATTTCCAAATGCAACCATCGGTTCACTTACCAAAATTACTCCCCAAGGTATAATAATTTTTTATCGCTATCCTTCTTGAAAGCACTTGGTCGCTTTTTCAGGAACTCTATAACTTCGAAAACTGTAAATACCAAACCTGATTCAAATTATTGGCATTCTTCGAATTACTTTGCAAAAACGAATTTCTTTGAACAGACATACAATAAATCTGTTACTCTCAGTCTTGCCAGACCATCACCCTTCCCCAGAGTAGTCATATGCATGCTTGAGAGGGAATACGCTAAAACCTTTCTCTGGCAAACCGCCCAAGTCCTAGCTGCGGTTCCCGTCAGCTTCGACCAGGTCCTTACCCACTTTAGGTATCAGAAAGCGAATTTGCAGTGGCAACCGCCTCTAAGTGCATTTAGAATTAAATTCATAACTTTTGTGGGACTCTCCTCCCATTTATCTATCCTTTTTCTCCAGTCCGAAACCTACCTCCTTTTTTTAATCATCTTCCCTTGGTGGTTAGGTTATTCCTCAGCCAATAATCTACATAAAAGTTGGTGCCGAAACCCGGGAGAGGCCATTTGCCATTTTTTCTGTTTAAAAGATTATTTGACAATACCTTGCAAATTATTAATATCTGCTTTGAATCTTTGAGCTATAACTACATCGAGCAAAGCCTGTGAAAGGGAAAGAGGCCGCTCCTGTCTCCCGTGGTGTGTCCCTTTCTTTCAACTTATTTGCTGCTGCCAGCTTGACAGCATTTCCAAGGTTCCACAGTTTCGTGAGTTACATTTCAATTTATTTTCGTTGACATGGCTCCTACTGAAAAGGATAAGGATGAAAAACTTACTTCTAATTGAGCATCCTATAAAGGGCAAATTACCCGATTCAGAAAGTACATAAAAAAGTTAGATCCCTCAGAAGCTCAATTAGACTTGTTGAAACATCGTGTAAGGGATTTTGAACGTTCTTATGAAAATTATTGCAACATCCAAACTGAAATAGAAACTTGTATGCTCAATCAAACCGAAGATCGAGTCGAAGTAGAAAACAAATATTACGAAGGCATAGGTTCTACTTTCAAAATAATACGCCAAGTCGAAGAGGAGCAGAAAAAGGACGCTTCTGTTCTTGGTTCCCTTCATGAACCACAAACTTTTTTCCGTGATGGTACTTACAAGCCCAAACCAATTTTACCTAAAATTGATTTACCCCACTTCTCTGGAGATGAATCTACTTGGGATTCTTTCTATGAATTATTTTGCTCCCTTGTCCATGACAATGAAGACATTCAAGTCATATACAAGTTTCATTAATTGAGATCTATCCTCCGAGGTCAAGCTCTGCAGTTAGTTGAAGCACTTCCTTTAAGCTCCGAAAATTTCCCCATTGCCTTTAACTTATTAAAAGAAAGATATGGAAATTTACGGTTACGTATTCAACGCCATATGAAGGCTCTATTCAACCTACCTGCTTCACAGCACAATGACGTCACTAGTTTGCGTACTCTACTTGACACTACAAAACTTCACGTTAAGGCTCTGTCCCAATTAGATCAACCTACTGAACACTGGGATACTTTCCTAATACATTTAGAGGTTTCTAAAGTTGATGCTGCTACCCTCAAAGCTTGGGAAATTGAACTTTCTAAAGAAGACGACTACTCTTACGAGCATTTAGTCACTTTCATAAACGCTAGATGCCAAGTCTTAACCGCTCTAGCTAATCAAAGTGAACCTTCTTCCCCGAGTTCCAAATTTGAATTAATGTCTATCAAACCTAAAAGCGAACGCTTAGCGTCTAATACCCAAAAACCCGGGTCCAGCTCATCTAAATTTAAATCAAACACTACTGGTTACCCAACTAGGTCTAGTGAACGTCGTGTTGCTAGCTCTATTGTTTTAAACACTCAAAGCGAACCTCGCAAGAGTTTAAACGAACCTTTAAAGTGCATACTTTGTAAAGATCCCCATGCCCTATACCTCTGTAAATCCTTTAAAGAAATGTCAGTCGACGACAGAAGAAAATTAGTTTCCCAGAACAAACATTGCTTCAATTGCCTAGCGCCTACTCATTCCGCTTCTAATTGCAAGTCCACAAGACTTTGCTACCATTGTGAAAAGGCTCATCACACTTTTCTACATCGTCATGATCAGGCAAGGTCATCGACAGCATCTACTTCTCCTAAAAATGATAGTGCTAACAGTTCTAATGCTTCATCGTATATTCAAAATGCCAAGTCCATTCGCAGTGCTCAAGTATTGTTGTCTACTGTCCAAATCGAAGTTCAGGATAACTTTGGCAACTGGGTCCGTGCACGCGGTCTTCTAGATGCAGCGGCAACTCATGATTTTGTGTCTAATTCCTTGATTAGAAAACTAGGCCTACCTGTAAACCCCACTTCTATTAACGTGTCGGGCATCAACAGCTCAAAATCACAAGCTTTACAATTCTCAAAGCTAACCATAAGAGACACTTGTCATAGAAACAACTTTCCTACACTTAATTGTTTAATTCTCAATAGCATTGGAGAAGATACTCCAAGTCACTCTGTGGATATTTCAGGGTTAAACATTCTCTCGCATTTAAGGCTAGCCGATCCTTTGTTCAACATGCATTGACATACTTTTTAGTGCCAATGTTTTCTGGAATTGCCTTCGTAAACAGGTTCGCAAGTTATCCTCAAACGTGGTCGCTAGAGATACTAATTTTGGATGGATCGTCACAGGTCAACTTCCCCATTATTCTCCCCAACCCGCATCCCAATGTTACTTCTCCAATACTGACCTGGAACAGTTCTGGAGGCTTGAAAGCGTTGATCCTCCTAATGTAACCTCTTCAGAAAATGAATTCTGTGAGCAACTTTTTTTGAACACCACCACTCGTTCTTCTGATGGCCGGTTCGTTGTTCAAATGCCAAGATTACATAATCCTCCAAAACTTATTAACTCTCAGCCCAAAGCTCGAAAAGCTCTCTTTGCTATCGAGAGCAAATTCAAGAAAGAACCTCTTGTTAAACAGCAGTACACTGATTTCATGGATGAGTATGAAAGCTTTGATCATATGGAAGTTATTAACAAATCTGATGATGAATTGCACCCCCCAATTGAAACGGTTTATTTAAATCATCATCCCGTTTGGAAAAATCCTCTTGTAAAAGATAAAATCCGAGTTGTTTTCAATGGTTCATCACCCGACGTTAATGGCAACAGCCTTAACGACACCCTTTACTCTGGTCCTGCTATTCAATCAGATCTATCTGCTATACTCTTAAACTTTCGATTATTTCCCATAGCTGTCATAGCTGATATAAAACAGATGTACCGCCAAGTTTTAATTCAACCGGAACAACGAGATCTCCAAAGGATCTTGTGGCGGGATGAAATCAGTAAGCTCATTAAGGTATTTCGCTTGAAAACAGTTACTTATGGCTTAAAACCTTCTGCTTTCCTTGCTATCCGATCCCTACACTTGCTAGCCTCTCAAGATGGTCATTTATTTAATTCCAAAGCCTCTGAAGCACTAACTACGTCATTCTATGTTGACGATTATTTGCAGTCCTTCCCCACTTTGTAGGAAGCTTCTTTTGTGTCTTTAGAACTTCAGGCATTGCTAAGGAATGGAGGTTTCCCACTTCATAAGTGGAATTCCAACTCCCCTGAGTTTCTCGTCCAGTTTCCCATCGAAGACGTAGATCCTTCTTCTGTCGAAATTTGTGGAAACTCCGAATCTATAAAAACTCTAGGAGTTCATTGGTGCACTAGCACTGACACTCTCATCTATAAAGTTTCGCTCGAAGAAGAGCTTCCTAACACAAAAAGACAAATTCTCTCTGAAATTGCAAAAATTTTTGATCCACTTCAATTCCTTGCCCCAGTTATCGTTATAGCCAAACTCTTCATGCAAGAGCTGTGGTCGCTCAAATGTGAATGGGATGACACTGTTCCTTTTTCTTTTCTTAATCGTTGGCTCTCGTTTCGCAGCAATTTGCTGGATCTTTCCCTTATTGAAATTCCTAGGAATTTAATTAACGCTCATTCTAATGCATCCTTTTTCCTTCATGTGTTCGCGGACAATTCCGAAAAAGCTTACGGTTGCTGCGCATATTTAGTTTATCACGGTTCATTATATGGATCTTCAGGTTCCAACCTTGTTTGTGCCAAATCGAAGGTCGCTCCTCTTAAAACCATCACTTTGCCTAGGCTTGAATTGTGCGCTGCACTCATGGCTGCAGAACTTGTTAAGAAATTACGGGAAGTATTAAAAGTCAAATTCTCGCAAATCTATCTCTGGAGTGATTCCATGATTACCCTTCCTTGGATCGCCAAGAACCCCTCTCACTGGCAAACTTTTGTTGCAAACAGGGTTTCCAAAATTCAAACTCTTTCTTCTGGATGTCAATGGAGGCATGTGCCCAGTGCTGATAACCCAGCTGATATTATCTCTCGTGGTTGTTTACCTTCTCAATTGGCAGCTTCCCAGTTGTACTGGCATGGGCCCTCGTGGTTAATCAAAGACTCTTCTTCATGGCCTTCTAAACCTCCAGCTACAAACTCCAACTTGCCTGACGCCAAAGTACCTCTATCTATTGCTTCGTGTCTTGTTTCCAACGCTTCTCATCCCTTGTTGTCCCGCCATTCTTCTTTTCATAAATTAATACGAATTGTCGCCTATCTCCTTAGATGGAAATATTTTATGGTTGACCAACCTCTTCTCCCCAAACCACACCTTACCAATCATGAATTGAATCTCGCTACCATTAAGGTTTTACAACTGACACAGCAAGAAGCCTTTTCTTCTGAATTGTCTTTACTTTCTTCTAAAAGGGATCTTCCCAAATCCAGTCGTCTTCGTGCTTTAGCCCCGTTCCTTGATGACCATGGGTTACTCAGGGTAGGTGGTAGGCTCTCGCAATCTTTGCTCTCTGAGGACAAAAAGCATCCCGTTATTTTGCCTTCTAAACATCAAGTAACTTCTTTAATTATACGTGACTTTCATTATCGTAATCTGCATGTTGGCACACGCACTCTGCTTTGCCTCTTAAGGGAAAAGTACTGGATTATAAATGGAATTCATGAAGTTTCTTCTGTAATTCACAAGTGCATTCCTTGCTTCAAAGCGAAACCTAAAATCAATACTCAATTAATGAGCGATCTGCCCTCTTTTCGCTCTTCTCCTATACGCCCATTTGCTTTAGCTGGCGTGGACTATATGGGTCCGTTCCAATATCAACGAAATTCCCCAGAAGCTAAACGCAAATTGTTTGGTAAGCTTTACGTTTCTCTCTTTGTTTGCATGGTTACTGGCGCAATCCACTTGGAACTAGTAACGAATGCTTCTACTTCTTACTTTTTATCAGCTGTCTCTCGCTTCACTTCTAGGCGTGGTGTTCCTTCAGAGATGTTCTCTGATAACGCTTCCACTTTTCAGGGCGCAGCTTCCCTGTGGAAGAAAGCTCTCAATTCCTCTCCTGCCATGGAACAAATTTCTAATTTTTCCTACTCAAAGGGTTTCAAATGGCGCTTTATACCTCCCTACGCTCCTCATCACGGTGGTAGGTGGGAATCTTGCGTAAAGCTCACTAAACGTCATTTAAGAAAGGTCTTAGGTAATCGAATTCTGACTTATGAAGAATTCAATTCACTGTCCGTTCTGATTGAAGGTGTTGTTAATTCTCGCCCTTTAACTCCGCTTTCCAATGACCCCGATGACTGCTTCCACTCACACCTGGTCACTTCCTTATCGGCACTTCTCTTTCTGCCCCTCCTCCTCTTCCCAATTCTTACAGGGATTCTAATCTACCTATTGTTTGGCGTAAACTTGAAGCCCTCCGTAATTATTTTGGAAGAGGTGGAACTTGGAATTTTTAACTTCCCTGCAACGGAGACAGAAGTGGTTTCTTTCCAGTCCCGACATTAAAGTGGGGGACTTGGTCTTGGTTAGGGATGTCTCTCCCCCCCCCCCCCTAGTTTGGACTTCTGGTAGAGTGACCGAGTGTTATCCTGGAAGGGATGGGAGAGTCAGGGTGGCCAAAATCTTGACCACTAATGGTCCGATCACAAGACCACTGTCTTTGATCGCTCCATTACCTTTAAATGTTTAACTGCTGTTGTTCTCTGTTGGTGTCTTCCTCCCAGTATGGTGTATTCTTGGAATACACGGTAAGATAGAATATAATTTTTAATGCTCTTTGCATGTTCATTCCTTCCTCTTTGTCACACACCAACAGTGATCTTCTATTTTCTCTTTGATGGTCATGTCTCTTATGTCATTGTGAGTCTGTTCTAGATATATATCTTCCATGACCCACCTAGCGTCATCTAGCAGCGAATCTCTGAAGCTCCTCAATTCTTCCTGGTGCAAGAGGACTTCCTTTTCCATCTGGCCACCAGATCTCGTTACCATCGCCAGCTATTATCTCCATGAGCAAGAGAACTTCGTCTACTTTTTCACTCACCATGCTGTGCTAGTATCGCCTGCTATCAACTCTTTGAAGACCATTCATCAAGAAGAACATTTATTTTTGATAAGTTGTCTATTCTGATATGTATTCCTTTTGTCTCCTACCCCCACTCTTTTCCGTTCCTTGGACCCTCCGCGCTTCGCTGAGCAGGTCTCACTTGTAAGTCGGCAGTTGACTCGGCCAGTCAAGCCTCAACTAGAGCCAATCTCCTCAAACCAAGAGGCACTCTCTACTCTCTACGCCATGTTGGCACATTAAGTATCTGTCAAAGGGAACTTCACCTTCGCCATGCAACAAAGATAAGTACCTACTTCAAATCGGTTTTAACTTCTACATGCTTTTAAGGATATTTTATAGACAGCGTGAGATTACTCATTTGGGGCGGTAATCATTCTTCGCGGGATTTGCCATGTTGAGCTTTTGTCTGTTTAAGCCAACCTTAATAGAAAGTAGCTTTTCTTAAGCTATTTAAATGAGAAATCTTCTCACCACGTGGGATATTATCTAATACCCGCTGTCTATAAATCACCAAGCTAATTCCTCCGCTGGATTAACTTTGGCCCCATTCTTCTACTAAGATCGTTCTGGAACCTTCCAGATCCTGTACTTTATCTACAAGTCCTGCCGTCTTGTATTTTTCACTCACTTGTGAGAATACTATTTAAAATTGAAGAATCTTACTTCTAAATTAAAGCTCAATAGCGAATTTTCTTCCACCGTTGGAATGTTCTATGGCGCATTTAATTGTAATCCTCAACTTTCTCAAGCAATAGACTTTCTCCTATCTAGTGTAAACAGTCCTTTTTCATCATTGCAATAACTTTCTTTGCCATAAACTTTCGTGTTACTACAGTGAATTTTCCATCTATTCAAAAGACTATAGTGATAACTAGTGATTGTTCAACTTTTCTACCGCGTCTCGATCGTCCGTTTACATTAAATAAGGCCATGAACATTGATCCTAAATCCCAATTGATCTTTCCTCAACCTTCTACTAACAAATTATATTAATAAAATTGTAACTCTAGATCATTTTCTATAAGGTGTCACTCTACGAAGTGCACTTCCATTTTGCTTGTTTATCATTAATTATTTTCTGCATAACTACGTGTTTTATACACGGTTCAAGCTTACATTGTTTCTACCCTATAATCAGGGAAAACAATTCTCGCAACTCATGAGTGAGTTATTTCTAGGTCTCACGAAAGGGAAACTGCCACATTTGGCTCGTGATTCCTACTTAAACATAGGAGGTCGAGAACCTTCCTTTTGACTTTCTCATCAGGTTTCACCTCCCCTTATTTGTATAATAACCAACAGTAATTCTGTATAAATATAAGAAGTTATAGGAACTTCTACTTCATTCTACCTGCTTTCTTTTTTGTTATTTTCGAAGTTGTAACTTTTTTTAAAATGGTTACGTGGAAATTTCTTAAAGTACACTCCTTGTACTCAATTTGATGTTTAAACTTTAATCACTTCATTTGTCTTTTTTTAAATCTTACAAAGATTTTAGTACATATATAAGGTTTGAAACCTAAAGAATTGTTAATTGCCTGGAGCAAACGTCAAATGTTTTCTGAGGTCTGTGACCCCAAAATTGTTAACCAAATTGAAAATATATATTTGTAAAAATTATCAACTTCTTTTGAATTGTTAAATAAATTAAGCGTTTCTTTTCGCTTTTTCATTTTTCTAGTACAACGGTTAGGCAATATCCTGTCTTCCTTGGCTCTCCCTACTCAATGCCATTAAATCTATTGATAGGGTTTTCACCACTTGTTGCATTTGAGCAAGAACTCTTAGTGGTAATCTCGTTAAAGTTTCTCTTAGCTTTAATAGCTAATTCTAACTGGCCAGTAAGGCAAGTAAAGCTCGCTACGCCAGCTACCTGCTTGTGGAGATCCTCTCCGGAAACTTATGGTTGGTTTTCCAAAAGATAAGTGTTTCTCTTTGTCTAAACTTTTAGCCGGCTCCTTGCTGAGTAAAAGCTTAGCCATTTTCAAATGCAACCATTGGTTCACTTACCAAAATTACTCCCCAAGGTATAATAATTGTTTATCGCTATCCTTCTTGAAAGCACTTAGTCGCTTTTTCAGGAACTCTATAACTTCGAAAACTGTAAATACCAAACCTGATTCAAATTATTGGCATTCTTCGAATTACTTTGCAAAAACGAATTTCTTTGAACAGACATACAATAAATCTGTTTCTCTCAGTCTTGCCAGACCATCACCCTTCCCCAGAGTAGTCATATGCATGCTTGAGAGGGAATACGCTAAAACCTTTCTCTGGCAAACCGCCCAAGTCCTAGCTGCGGTTCCCGTCAGCTTCGACCAGGTCCTTACCCACGTTAGGTATCAGAAAGCGAATTTGCAGTGGCAACCGCCTCTAAGTGCATTTAGAGTTAAATTCATAACTTTTGTGGGACTCTCCTCCCATTTTTCTATCCTTTTTCTCCAGTCCGAAACCTACCTCCTTTTTTTAATCATCATCCCTTGGTGGTTAGGTTATTCCTCAGCCAATAATCTACCCATATGTGAAAATATGTAGCCTACTCTTTGTTGAAACAGTTGGGTTTAAAAATTCCTGATGAGTATTAGCTAGGTATAGTATAGAAAAACATTGGAATATGTGTCGTATTTAAAAAAACGGATACATTTTCAACAGAAATTCGCTTAATTTACTATGCTTAATTTACGAAATTTAATGTAACAATCTGTTTTTTTTTTTTTTTTTTTTTTGAAATTTTTACTATGTGAACTTTAGATATAGTACTACTCTTCATATACCAGCTGAAGAAGGTCACAATGTTTTCAATGAAATAAATATTGACTTTAGGTGAAAATAAATCTATATATATAACAAGAAGTTCCGTGAAGAACTATACAGCCTACTTTTCATGCCAATGATTATTCTACAGTATATGAACCTATCTAGAATAATGACAAAATTAAGTTGGTAATATCGAAATTTCAAATTAGTTCAAAATATACCTGGTATAATGTAGCCTGATAGAGCACTATAGTTGGCAGCCCTGGTGACTGAATATATTCTTACTTCCATCACTTAGAGTACAGAATACAAAATTAGGTTGAAGTCCAATGGACGTTACATGCAGTTAGACACTGGATCTATCAGCACGCGTAAAAGCATGTTGCCAACAATACCATGCGTGTGTTGGTCAGAAATACTCTGAAATATTATGATATCTTGTTGTGCCAATTTTGGATGAAATCCATTTGTTAGTATAGAAGTTACATGTATTTTAAAATTGGACATATCAGCAGGCATAGAATTATTAATTACTCCAAATTAATCTACAAAGTCCGGTGCAATACGTGTGCAAAGTATAGAGCTGTTGGCTTGCCTACTTTCTGATATATTGATATTAGGGTAAAAAATATAGACAGCGTTTATTAACAGTTGGCAGCCCTGATTGCTCTTAACAATACTTACAGTCATTCTGTTATGGTACACATATCACATACGAAATTTGGTTGTAATCCAACTGATAGTATAGAAGTTACATGTATTAAAAAATTGGTACTATCAGCAGGCTTATAATCATGTTGGTAGAACTGACGTATATAAGTTACCCAAAATTAATCAAAAATGTCAGAATATACGTGTGCATAGTTTAAAGCTGTTGGCTTGCATACTTTCTGATATATTGGTATTTGGATAAAAAATAGAGAGAACAATTATTAACAGTTGGCAGCCCTGGTGGCGCTTAAGAATACGCTCAATCATATCTGTTTATGTACAGATATTAGATACAGAATTTGGTTGAAATCCAATTGATAGTGTAGAAGTTATATGCATTTAAACATTGGACTTATCAGAAGGCTTAAAATTATTCTGGCAACACTGTCATTGTTGGCCTCCTGGAAATTAAACTGAAATAGTATTATCTGCATGTGTACCAATTTTGGAATAGCTCCCATGCATACCTTGCGAGATATCCAGCATGGAGCTCAAATTTCTAGTGCGTTTTTTCAGCAGTTGGTAGCACTGACATCATTTTCAAATATGGACGTGAGATATTCCGGTGCACATCTTTACTCATACTAAATTTGGTTTTGATTTCTGCAGCCGTTTAGGAGTTGATAGGGGGGACACACACACAGACAGACAGACAGACAGACAGACAGACAGAAGGACAGACAGACAGACAGACAGACAGACAGACACACATTTTCCCGGATCGATCTCATAAGACTATCGTTTTCCTCATTTTTGCAAAATGTGAAAAGTAGGCTAAAAATCAATGTAACGTGATTGTCTGTGGGTATGTCTGTGGGTATGTCTCGTATGCGTTCATATACCATTCGTCAGATTGCGATGAAACTTGGGTGAGATGTTGAGTACACTCCAAGGAAGGTTTCTGACTCAGTAAATCCATTTTACAATAAGTAGCACCCGCGTAGATTCAACAAATGAGCGACGATGCGCGAAGCATTTCAACAAAGTCCCGCATGTGTTCATATACCATTCGTCCGATAGCGATGAAACTCGGGTGAGATGTTGTGTACACTTACGTGAAGGTTTCAAAATTAGTGAATACATTTCACAGTAGATAGCGCACGATTAGATTCAACAAATGGGCGACGACACGCAAAGCGTTTCAACAAAGTCCCGTATGCATTCATATACCATTCGTCCGATAGCTATGAAACTTGCGTAAAATGTTGTGTACACTGCAGGGAAATTTTCTGGCTTAGTACATCCACTTTACAATAGGCAGCGCACGAGTAGATCCAACAAATGAGCTACGACGCGCGAAGCATTTCAACTAAGTCACGTTTGCGTTCATATACCATTCGTCCGATGGCGATGAAACTAGGCTGAGATTTTGTGTGCACTCCAGGGAAGGTTTCTAGCGTAGTAAATCCCTTTAAAAATAGGTAGAACACGAGTAGAATCAACAAATGAGCGACGACGCGCGAAGCGTTTCAACAAAGTCCCATATAATTTCATATACAATTCATGTTGTGTACACTCCAGGGAAGGTTTCTGGCTTAGTACATACATTTTACAATAGGTAGCGCACCGGTAGATTCAACAAATGAGCGATGACACGCGAAGCGTTTCAACAAAGTCCCGTATAAAGTCATATACCATTCGTCTGATAGTGAAAAATGTTTGGTGAATTGTTGTGTACACTCCAGGAAAGTTTCCTGGCTAAGTGAATCCATTTTACAATACGAAGCGCACGTTTATATTCAACAAATGAGTGACTATGCGCGAAGCGTTTCGACAACGTCCCGTATACGTTCACATACCATTCATTTGATTGCGATGAAACTAGGGTGAGATGTTGTGTTCACTCCAGGGAAGGTTTCTGGCTGAGTACATCCATATTACAATATGTAGCGCAAGAGTAGAATCAACAAATGAGCGACGACACGCGAAGCGTTTCAACCAAGTCCCGTATGCGTTCATAAACCATTCGTCCGTAGCTATGAAACTTGGGTGAGATGTTGTGTACACGTCGTGGAAAATTTCTGGCTTATTAAATCCACTATACAATTTGCAGCGCACAAGTTGATTCAACAAATGAGGGACGACGCCGAAGCGTTTGAACAAAGTCCCGTATAAGGTCATATACCATTCTGCCGTTAGCGGTGAAACTTGGGTGAAATATGGTGGACACTCCAAGGAAGGTTTTTGGCTTAGTAAATACATTTCACAGTAGGTAGCATACGAGTAGATTCGACAAATGAACGACGACACGCGGAGCGTTTCAATGCAGTCCCCTATGTCTTCATATCCCATTAGTCCGATAGCGATGAAACTTGGGTGAGATGTTGTGGACACTTACGTGACGGTTTCTAATTTAGTAAATACATTTTACAGTAGGAAGCGCACGATTAGATTCAACAAATGAGTGACGGAGCACGAATCGTTTAAACAAAATCAGGTATGCGTTCATATACTATTCATCCGATTGCGATGAAACATTGATCAGTTATTGTGTACCCGCCAGGGAAGGGGACTTAGTAAATCCATTTCACAATAAGTAGCGCAAGAGTAGATGCAACAAATGGGTGACGACGTGCGAAGCGTTTCAACAAAATCCCCTATTGCATTCATATAACAATCTTCGATTGCGAAGAAACCTTGATGAGTTATTGTGTACACGCCAGGGAAGGGCTTCGACTTTTTAATACATTTCTCAATAGTTAGCGCACGAGTAGATTCAACAAATGAGTGACAGCGCACGAATCGTTTAAACAAAACCCCGTATACGTGCATATACCATTCATCCGATTGCGATGAATCATTGATGAGTTATTGTGTACACGCCAGGGAAGGGTTTCGACTTAGTAAATCCATTTCACAATAGGTAGCGTACGAGTTGATTCAACAAATGAGTGACAGCGATGAAACTTTTGAAAGTTGTTGTGCACGCTCCCACGAATGGTTCTAAATTAGAAAATCCATTTTACGATAGCTTAGAGGCAGTTAGCATGTTGTGTATCCAAAAGCACTTCAAGAAACAGAATTTCAACGCCAACACTTTCTTTGATTGGCATTGCAAGGCATGCCGGGTACAGCCTGTGATTTATAAATAATTTTTATATTTCGACTATTTAAGCATGAATTTTGAAAAGTTTTCCCCTATAGCCTTACTTTTATGAGAAGTACGGTGAAGAGTTACATCAATGATTAGTGTCGTGCCTCTGATGGATGTCTGTACCAAATTATACGTCGATCCACCCAGACGTTCTCGAGTTCAAAGCGTACGAACTTGTACACAGACAGACAGAAGGTCATAAAACAGCCTGAAACGCGTTAATAACGCAAATCTCCGTGTAAATTCAGAAAAGAAACAGAGAAACTTTCATTTATATATACAGTATATATATATTGTACCCAACGGTGTTAGGCTGACTGGTGTCGAACGTGGATCTCTGAGGTAGATGAGCTCAGACTATAGATACCAGCAAGGAACGAACACAGGATCTTTTGAGGGAGTTTAAGCTATAAAAACCCCTAGAGAAAATACACATTAAATCACTGTTGTGATATGAAGAAATTATGACATTATTTGTTAATAATGTCGATTATTCAGGTCCGTATTGACGTAACTATAACTTTGAAAGAATAATAGATTTCCCGCCTTCAATACTGTTTATTTCTAACTACTTACAGGGACTAGTTTCGGGGACTAATACTCCCCCTTCCTCAGCCTGTCCGACAAAACTTCACAAAGGAAAATACTTTCCATGTATAAGCTCATACAAAACACATGAAGAATAATGAAATAATAAATATTTACAATCCCGCTCGACGCTCCAAGGAAGATACTCTTATTGGATCACTAAGGCCTAGACGCATCAGCACTCCTGAATTGGGCCGGTGCTGCGGTCCGCTGTGCCCACTACGTCATCGTGGGACCACTCTAATCCCCTTGTTGCTCTTGGCAAACGTCAAGGCGGAGAAAATTTGTGGCCACGTCACGCGCCGCCAAGAACTGCAGTGCGCAGGGCGTGAACAAAAACAAACCGGATGCGCCTTGCGAAGTCTCTTACAGCTGAGTGTTAGTGACGTGCGTTGGCGGTTGGGGTTGTGCGAGATGGGAGGCTAAGGAAATGAGAATGAGTGAGGTTTGTTGACGCGCCGTGTGTTGCTGTTATGGAGATTGATTAATACGTAGAATGAGAGGTGTCAATCTTTAGTATGTTATGAAAAATGATGTGTATGAATAGTGCAATATAGCGGGAACTTTATCTATTACTATATAATTCGTCTATTAATGTTCTGTATAAAATGCTGGTTTCAAATATTATTTCATTAAGATTGTGTGAAGGGTTGAATCTCTGTGCTTTATCAATTTCTATTTGTTCCAAAATATTCATGAGCATGCCTTTATTTTCTTGATGTAAAATTTCTAAGTCATTGTCTATGGTTGTGAATTTATGCCCAGTTTCTGCCATGTGGTTGCCCATCGCTGAAAATTTATTATGTTTGATGGCATTGACATGTTCCAAAAATCTGGTGTTGAACCCTCTCCCCGTTTGTCCCACGTAATCGGCATTACACTCGTTACATTTAATCCTGTAGACACCTGAATTGCTGTATTTGTTGGTATTGTTGATAATATGTGAGTTGAAAAATTTATTATGATTAGTGTTATTGGTTCTGAACGCTGTTTTTATTTTATATTTTTTAGCACACTAGTAACATTGTATGTGGATTGGTTCACAAAAGTGAACGTTGCGTACGTGGAAGGTTCTTTGTCTTCTTTTGCCAATCTGGAAACCGGTTTTTTCTTAATTTTGTTAATTATTTTGTTAACATATTTACTATTGAATCCATTAGCTTCGACAATTTGGTGAATTAATTAAACTTCTTTACGATAATCTACGTCAGATAGTTTAGAGGGTTGAACGTCCCACGTCCCATGATCATTTAAATATATGTAAAATTAATAGTGTAAGAAATGATATAACGTGTTGTGTGAATAAGGAAGCAACAGCTTCGACATGGAGAAGCAAAGTGTAGTGTGATTTGTAAGGCAAAAATTATGTAAAATGTGTGTGGAAAGTGTAAGAATGCCTTGCTAAATTGCAAATTATGGCGGGCATTACTGGAAGAAATGCGTGGTTGGAGCCACCAGATTAACCAATGTGAGTACCCAAACACCATGGGTTTGTAGTAATTATAGTCCACTGTATTTTGAGTGATTTCAAAATTTATAGAATATGCCAATAAGAGTCAATTTTAGGAGGTAGAACCTCGAGATATTAATGCTGTGTTGATTTTAGTCAAATTGAGATGTCTTTGCACATCATTGAGTGGATAAATCGTTACCACTAATGTAAAAATGGCAATTGAGTTATATAGAAAATTAACGTAACGAACACGGATGTTCGGTTATTGAATATGGTTACGTTGTGTCGGTTATGGTAATGTATGTCAGTAATAATAATAATAATAAGAAGAATAAATGAATACACAACAGGGAAAAATGTTTGTAAGAAAAATATATATGCTTATTGGAATATTTGTGTATTCAAGCGGTAGTATTATACGTGTTGGGTTAAGTAAAGGAATTTAATATCAGAGTATATTATGATAATGGAAATAAATATGCAAGAATCTAGGAACTGGAAGGGTTTAGTAGAAAATTGAATTCGCAGCTTGATGAATAAGCTTGTAAGAGTAATTGATAGATTTTATCTTACTAATTAAAGGACGGGATCATATCACCATGATCATGGGAGCCAGGTAGTCTAATCGACGTGTGAAATCTCGAATAGCCAAGGGCGTACAGAGATATTTATTATTTCCAGAGCGTATTTAGTGAGGAAGGAAACCCTAGCTCTGCGGATTGCTATGAAATGTTCCGGGATCGAATCCAGTGGTGGATGGGAGGATAACAATGGAAACCTCAGCATGACACCTGATATCGACCGAGAACTAGCTATTGAATAAATTCAGTCCTGGGAGTGAATTTTTGACGGCAGGATGTGCTTGACCGTGTCATTTAATAAGATGCCGGCTAGCCCAATTCGACAGGTGTTTGATGAATCTCGTTCCTTCATATAATGTAAATGGACCTGTTGAGGCCAGCTATTAATATCCTAAGGTTAGGAATAAATGCTTAAACAATTCCATACCCTATCTTGCACACAGTTAAGTAGATCATATGGGAGATGCAGGCCAGTGAGGCTGAACTATTGTATTTAAGGCCACATGTTACTGCTTGGAGATAAAGAAAGAGGGAGCTAGGGACGGAGCAAGTGTTTTGTTACCGCCCGAATCAGACCTATTGTATACAGGAAGAGCCGAGGGAGAGATTTTAAACGACCCTTGCAAGGTGACATTTAGAGTGGAAAGACTTTGAAACCCTGTTTGTAATAAAAGAAACATTGTTGTATTGTATAATGAATTTGTGTGGTTTGAAACACATTGATAATTAAGGATCATTCTGATAACTTAATACTTGGCAAACTTATGAGTTGTTGAAAGTTGCATTTTTATACTGGCATTGTCGCTTCGTTCTGAAACTGGACACTAGATGCCATAGGCTATGCGCACGCAAGGGTAGCATAATATCCCATCCGACACGGCGGTAACGGAATCTTTGAAATTGAACTCATGACGGCATACAGTGGAACTGCAGAAATGGAACTGCAGAAAGGGAACTGCAGAAAGGGGACTGCCGAAAGGGGTATAATTATAAGTAACAGTGGAGTTGCAAGTAAATATGGTGTGCAACCCATAAATTGGTTAATGCATGGTAGAGCATATTGGTGGGAAGAGAGATACAGAACACAATTGTACGCATAATGAAAATTAGGATGTGTTGAGAGTAAACAATTAAGAGTGTGAAACTAATGTGGTCACAATAGGTGACGTAAGATTATAAGTACAGTTTTATGTGGAGTTTGCCAGTGCATCAGCGCACTTGAGAATGAATTTTATGTTAATCTCATGGTAAATGAATGAATAATCATTTGGATTTACGAGGATAAAGTGCGAATATTAGTGGATTGAAGAAATAATTTTGCATTGTTTTGTGTTATATTGTTGGGATTGTGTTTTTGTTTATGTGAAGCCATGATTTAGAGCTCAATTAAAGTCTTTAGAATAGAGTTGTGCTTTATTATTGTAGAGTTGATACCTTTTAGTCTCAGATCAAAAATATGCAACTGCTCAGTGGGTGAACGGTACACGCCGGAGGACTGATGCTGGCTGGAGGCAGAAGCATGTTTTCCATGGAAATTACTCACATGGGTACAATATATATAGATATATATATATATAGGGATACGTCACTTAACTATCATGTTTTGGGTAGGTGCCAAAATACAGTATGTATAATGCGTAGAGTTAAAATTAGGACAATGTTTTATTATTCACAGAAATCTTGAGACCCAAGGCGGCAATGTACATTTCAATGAGAAAATGAAAGAAAATCTCGTTAGTTACTACAACTATTTAAATAAACGTCTAAAATAGGTTGTAAATGCACAAAGTATATAGATGTCCAAAAAAGAGAAAAAGTAACAATATTTAGCAGTTCATTTACAAATGCAAAACGAATGTTACTAAATGAATTTACACGCAATCAAGATATGTTATTAAATATGAGTAACAGTTTACAAGGCAACAAAGGGGAATCAAATGTAATAATTTATTACAGCTCCTTAGCTATTCAAATGAAGTTTTGTAAGATACTGTACTGATTATCTTACCTCTGGAGAGAAGAGGATGAGTAGGGCCTTGATTTTTTCATAAATTCTGCACATTACCATTCATAATTATGATAAACATTCTGCGTTAAAATATGAGAAATACAGTGCAAATAGTTAGTACTTACTGCCCTTCGGACAATCGTAAGGATCCTTATAATTTTAGCGGATATTTCTCAAGGTTGTGGGAACTGTTAGTTATAATCTCTGGAATATTATGTATAAATAGGCTTATTGGACAATATCAGGGCAGAAGAAAAATACAAGCACATATCTCTTTCAATCTGATTCCTTAAAATGATCTGTAACATCGTCGAGCTCAAAACTTGGATTGTTTATACACATGGTTGATGAAGATGGCTTTGATTTAGTAACTTTTACGTTCCTGTTCACAGTATCACCAAGGTAAACAGACTTCTTTCGTTTGTACAGAATGCATATGAAGATAGTTACTAAAAGCACCACTAGTATAGATAGTAGTATAGTTAGTATGAAGTATGGATTACTGTAATGAGCATGCGAGTTGAAAGAGGACAATAAATTCTCTCTCTCCGTACAGATTGTGCTCCCTTTTCCGAGTTTGTGTACAAAGAAGGCAGTTGTATTAGATGAATAGCATTGAAGAGGTTTTCTCTTTCCAAGATTGAATATCCGTACTGGTGTTTTCTCAATCCACTCCTTCAAAATAGAGACATTTTGATTGCAGCAATCAAATTTATTCCCGCCAATGTCAATGCTTTTAAGGTTATTTAAATGTCTTGTCATTTCATTGTTCATTGTAATGAGACCATTATATGAATAGTTCACGTGTTTGATATTATTTATAGACCAATATCTAACCATGTTATTAGAGACAACAAGATATTCAATCTCGGATTCCAATTCAGTTAAATGTGTAATATTCGTAAGGTAATTGTGAGATAAATCTAGGTGATACAAATGCAGTTCTTCAAAGTATATATCTGATGTCAATAAGTTGTAAGATAAATCCAAGTACTTTAACTTGTGCAAACCGTAGAATGTTGTAAAATGAAGAGTTTTCAGTTGGTTGTGAGACAAGTCAATGTTAACAATTAAAAGTGAATTTTGAAATGAATCGTAAGGTATCTGAGTGATCGTATTATAAGACAGATTTAAGTACTGGAGTTTATATAAATAATAAAAGCACAGTGAACTAACTTCTGACAGTATGTTGTGTGACATATCAAGGAGGGTGATATTGTTAAGCATACCGAACGAATAGAATGGGCACGTAAACAGTTCATTATGGTTTAGAAGGAGTTTCGTTAGATTTTGAAAGTTTGAAAAAATACTATGTTGAAAGTATGCAAGTTGATTGTTAGATAAATCAAGCACTTCCATGGGTAGCTGCATCCCAGGTGAGTCATTTTCAATGTTATCCCCATACTCATATTCTATTCCACAGCCACTAATGTTGAGTTCGATTAAGTTCGTAAGATTCAGCAGTGAAGGCAGATAAACTCTTAATCGAGTTTTGCTGAAGTCAATATATTTTACGTGTTGAATAGTAAACAATTCACTTGGTGATATGGACATCGTTGCATTCATAAAGGATTTCTTGATCGTCAGTTTCTGCAGATGCATTAATTTATCCAGACCCTTAGGTAAATGATAGAAGGTGTTCATTGAAAGGTTGATTTCTTGTAACTCAGGAATGTACACGAACATTTCTGAAACAGAGTCAAAAATAAAGAGATAGGTGAGCATTTTTATTGATTTCTAATGATTAGTCCATGAATTTCACTCTCATATACTCCCTTCATTTTAGGGCTGGCACACAGTCAAAGTGGATTGCACAATAATCAGAATTTACAAAGGACAACCAATATTACAATTATACGGTTACTATCCAAAAATAATATAAAAATCTCCCATTCAAACAGAATCCAAATGAACTGACGCAATTGGAATAAAAATACTACTAGCAGTAATAGTACTAGCAGTTTTTGGACATCTCCGTGAAGGCAATGAAACTTGAGCAGAATAAAGAGTTAATTACAGAGGAATATCGATAGGTCATGTTCCTTACAAGATTATTTCTAAAGTACTCCTTAACAGAATCGAAGCTCATCTTGATCAACAGATTGGCGAATACCAGGCTGGTTTCCGTAAGTGCCGATCGTGCCCAGAACAAATGTTCAATCTGAAGAACATCATCAGATACAAGAAAACTGGGAGGTTTGAATATATGGTCGTATTCGTGGATTTAAGAAATGCATACGATTCGATTGATCGAGAGTCATTGTTGAATGTTCTGGAAGAGTTTGGGGTGGATGATTCATCCAGAAAGTTCACTAAACAGACTCTCACCAACGCAATATCTACGGTAAAATTCAAGAATGAAATCTCGGAGCCCTTCGAGATAAAAACTGGAGTCAGACAAAGAGATGGACTTTCTCCACTTCTTTTCAATTGTATCTTAGGAAAGGCAATTCGAGAATGGAGAAAATCTTTCAACAAAGAAGAAGGAAATGAAGATCAGTTTCGATTAGGGCCCAAACACAAAGGAGAGTATGTTGACTGGCTGGCGTTGATGGACGACGTAGCCATATTTGCAAACAACGTCAGTTCAGCAATCAGGAAAATAAACCATCTTAAAGAAACGGCAGAGAAAGTAGGACTACAAATTTCGTTTGAGAAGGCGAAATACGTACATGACTAACATCAGTGAAGGTCCAGAATGGTTGTCCACAGACCAGAAGAGTGAAGTTCATCATTTCCAGATCAATTTTGAATAATTATAAAAGGTATTTATCGCTAATTACAGTAGTTAAGAACAGCGGCGGCTCGTGGGGTAAGAGTTCGGTGCAGCCCAACACACGCTCGTGTGCTGTAAACGCATACATTTTGAATAGGTGTGCTGGGTCATCTAGCTAGGAGGACATCTGGTATCGGGGTGATGCATTGGGAAGACAATGGCATACAAATCAACCGCTGTATTATTGTCATGCACTTACTTTAAATAGCACAACATAAGTATAAAATTAACTAAAAGAGCATTGTATTCATCAAGTCGTTGAGCAGTGACTTCTCTAGGGATATGGTTGCCAGCGCAGTCAGCCTCTCCTGGGATGTTGAATTCCTTAAGTATGTTTTAATCCGCTTAAGGCATGAAAAGCTTCTTTCTACTGAGGAACTGGTAGACGTATAGTAAGTATTAAACAAAATAATTTATACGCTTCTTTGAACACATCGTTAAATTCATTTTTATTGAGCGACAAAATTATTTTCTCCAAACTGGTATTTTTGTAGGTAGAATCAGAATAGATGTACTGAAGTTCGTTTTTAACCTGTGTGTGTCAAATATCGTGGGATAAGAGATTTTTAAGTTCTCTACAGCATCAAGAGGGAGGATTTTAGAATATTCTTCAAACTTAGAGCCATCTCCTAAACAAAGAAACTGGAGCTTCTGCATATCTTGAAATCTTGTATTAATTTCTACGGAGACTACATCCAATATCTCAAAATACATCACTCGATACTTAAGGAAAACCTCGTTTTCTGTTTTAAACCAGAATGTCTTTTAAGTTCAATTTTAGTTTTCTTCTCAGCCATTTGAAAATAGGTTTTAAACGTTTCTTCATTCCTTTTACCTAGTATCAGTTGCCGCGTAGTGTTTATTTTTGAGATGCAGAAGTAAATGTCCAGAGACTTCTTTTGGAGCACGTTAAATAATATACTGTATTAGCAAGCTCAAAAATGGCATTGAATACTATTGATAAAAATGTGAATTGGAAGCTATTAAAGTTATTAAACAACCCCTCTGATTGACGAATGGTCTTTTCGTCTGACTGAGGGTCATGCATAAGTCTTTCAAAAATATCATTCAATCTCTCCCACTCCTCGACAACCACGTTTAAAAGTTTTCCATGTGACGACCAACGTGTATCCACACCAGATGGTATTCGTTTCGAAATTACTGAATCAGCGACGAAAGTTCTTTTGGCTGATGAATGAAAAAATGAGGGTATACCACCCAGACTCGCAAAAAAATACGGCACTCTGATATGTTGCTAATACTTTGCTTTACCACTAGATTTAATCGGTGTGCCAAACAATGTACAAATAATGCTTGAGGGGCATCTTCCTTGACCTTAGTTTGAAGACCGTTTAGATGACCTGCCATGACACTAGCTCCGTCATAACACTGAGCAATCAATTTAGTTTTGTAAGAAAATTCACTCAAAACAGTCTGAAGCAAGTGGAACAAAGTAATCGCTGTACGGTCCGAACTAACATCATACAAGCCAAGAAACCGTTCAACTAATGCACCTTTGTAAGTAATATACCGAAGTATCACCGAACACTGCGATTTCTTTGTGATGTCAGTTGTATCGTCGACCTGAACTGAAAAGAAAGGGGTTTCTAAAATTTCTTCTTTCACAGCATCCCTAATGAAGGTCTAGATGCAGTCTATTAGCTCACACTGTATGGTTTTCGATTCTCCGCTAAAAACTTTCTTTATCGAAGCATAATGATGTTGCATTTCTAATGAGCTGCTACAGACTAGAAGTTTCAACAGTTCTTTGAAATTCCCTCTATTTAAGGAGGAGTCGCTCTCATCATGGCCTCTAAATGCCATTTCCTGTTAAGACAGAAATAAAACTGCATCGATTGGTAATTGCATGAAAAGTCTGTTAAGCCTCACATTCTCATTAAACTTTGTGATGTAAAGACGAGCATTTTCTCTTAAAGCGTCAGCAATTTGATTCTGATTCTTTTTAAGTTCTTTAAATCCCACGGCACTTTTATATGCTCCGAGGAACCTTCGTGCTTTTGGAAAGACCTAGTAGCACAGGACATATTTTCAAATCCTGTGTGATTCCAGACTCCCTGTTTCACTCCTACAATAAGACAAGGCCAACAAAAGAGTCTCTACAAATACTGACTACCGCATAACCACGGATAACTACTTTACCAAGATACCTGGAAATTTCGCGTGTGCACCTTTCCGGAGGCAGAACCAGTTTTTTTTGGTGATATGTCAAAAGTGGTTGGGGTTGATTGTTTGATAACATTTCTTTTTGATCCTCCTCCTTCCATTTAGAAAACAGAGTTTCTCTTAAAATACAAACTAAATCTACAGACGGTTCCATGTTAAAACACGCCTTGGAGGGAACACTATTATTTCACATTATAAGAAAATATTTAAATACGACCTCTCACTCTACATAGGTACTCGTACTTATATTTATAACATAACTGAATTTCAAACGCACTTCCTCTCCAAACATACACCAATAATTATGTTAAGCTTAGCACAGAACGGTAACTATAAAAACGCCACTGCTACTGTATGCTCTTCAAAAGCGCTCGTTCTATTTACACTTCACTCACAATTAATGCGCCACACGGCTACGAATCACAATTTAACAGCACAATTTTTACTGTAAAAGAATACTTCGTACACCACACGTTGCTTCTTGTTACAACTGTTCCCGAACAGTCTACCAGCGGGGAGCCCGAGTTATATTCGGGTGCGTTCGGATAACATCGTTACAACTCGTGTGAAGCAGCCCAATATCCCGCTTGCTCGAACGGCTGCACCAAGCCACACCAAGCGGAATAGTTCCACATACATAATGCAGGCGGTTTGGCACGTTGTCATGGCAACCGTTCAGTTATACTTCACAAGTCAGCCCATACTGCTGTGAGCATTAGTAGGGCTGCACTCATCCCGCAAGACGCAATCGTAAGGAAACCGACTGCGGGGCTTGCTTAATTTACTAGTAAGTAAGAGCGCTACGCCGGTTGTGTAATCACAACATATAAAGCGCACTCTTCGTTCTTATTAACGAATGCGGTAGGTTTTAAAGAGAAACTATAGGGATTCAGAAAATGATAAGACAATCGGTTTGAGAAATGTTGGTACAGCCGGGCTGTACCTGATGCACCCGAAAAGCCGCTACTGGTTAAGAATATTTTAGATAGTTTCCTGTCTCCTTCACAAGCCAATGGTATCATCTAAACAAGTAGCGAGCAATGTCTTTATGTCACAATGGCTTTAGGACAGTGCGGTGCAACTTTACATAGGTTCCTGTTTCCTTCACAAGAACAAGAACAAGAAGCGACCAATATCCGCATCCTGAAACTAGAGCGAGCATTCCAACTGACTAAAAACATCTACAATAAGAAGATGCTGAGTAAAGGAGCCAAACTAAGGCATTACAGCACTGTTGTCAGACCAGAAGGTTTATATGATTCGCAGTCCCTGTGTATGAATCGAACAGGACAAGTCAATCAGCTAAGTAAAAGAGAACGCAGACTACTACGGAAGATCTTGGGCAATAGATGGGTTGACGGACAGGTTCGACTTATATCAAATAAAGAAATATACAGCAAGATGGAACCGATAACAAAAACAATTAGAAAACGAAGATTGCTGTTTTATGGGCACATCTTCCGTATGAATAATGACCGGCTCACAAAGAAAATCTGGAATTTTCTTAAACCGAAGATCTCCAAGTTGAAATGGTTCCAAGAGTGTGAGAAAGATATGAGACAGGTGGGCATTACGGAGGATAAAATCAAAGACAGGAATAGTTTCAGAAGGATGGTGGAAAGCTATCAGGATTTTATGGTGGAGGCAGAACCCAGAAGACGGAGAGGACCTTTATCAGAGGAGTGGAAGAACAAGCTGATAGATGGGCACAAGAGATACTGGAAAGATATCAAAGCCGGCAAACGAACAAGACGCAGACACTGTAATGAGAGTGGTTGTTAACACGCAGTCCATAGAGGCTCAAGTCGACGGTTAAAAAAGGAGACAATATTTTTTGGGATTTTTTTAAATTAAAAATTAAGTTGAAATCAAATTACATTTGTATATAGACATTGTCTATTTGACAATACATTAAAACATGTACATAAGCGGTAACGTTATCGCCTGCTCATCCCAAGATAGCGGGATCGAATCCTGGCACAGTCGGCTGCCATTTGTGGGTGCGCTAATTTGAGCGAGCCGTGTCAACAGATTTACTGGCACGTTAAAGATCCCCTTCGGGGACAAGTACGGCACCCTGGCGTCCCTAAAATCCACAGTAATTAAAAGGGACGTATAACCAATAGCATTATTATTATTATTATTATTATTATTATTATTATTATTATTATTAAAACAGGTACATACATTACAGAAATTGTGTGAACACTGTGTTGGACGTAATAATAGAAACTGGGGTCAATTTTTGTGTGAGGTGTCTACCCTGGCGAAACACAATACAACGATTGCTACAATATAACGATTACTACATTGTAACGATTGCTAAAATATAATAAATACTACAATGTAACAATTACTCTAATGTAACCATTGCTACAATATAACGATTGCTACAATGTAAAATTTACTACAATCTAACAATTGCTACAATATAACGATTACAACCATGTAAAAATTACTCCAATGTGACGATTTCTACAATATTACGATTACTACAAGGTAACGATTGCTACAATATTACGATTACTACAAAATAACGAATGCTACAATGTAACGATTACTACAAAATAACGAATTCTACAATATAAAAATTACTAAAAAGTAATGATTACTACTATGTAACGATTGCAACATTGTAATTATTGCTTCAATGTAACGATTACTACAATGTGACTATTACTGCAAAGTAAAGATTACTACAATATTACGATTACTACAAAGTAAAGATTACTACAATGTAACGATTGCAACAATGTAATGATTGCTTGAATATAACGATATCTACAATGTAACGGTTGCCACAATGTAACAATTACTACAATATATAGATTTATGGCATGTTAAAAAAACCTCCACTAATTACACCTGTGTGAAGCTAAATTATATAGGTCAATGTAAACAACGCTCTTAGGTTCCTACGTCCGTTGCCATGATCCGACTGCGGTGTCTAGTAGCTAAGTTCGGAACTACTGTAGTAGTCGTTGACGGTGGCGTTTGGCAGCAAAAGTAAGAACTATTTCAAAAATTCAAAATCTGCATTCCTTATTTGAAATAAAAGCAGATAGCACACACTAATACAGTCATCACAATTAAGACCGGTTATCAGACAGATTCTACACACACCCTAATTACACGGGGCTACATGACCACGTTGTCGCAGCCCCTAAACCGAGGAACCAACCAACCAACGATTACTACAATGTAACGATTGCTACAATATAATGATTACTACAAAGTAACGATTGCCACAATGTAACGATTACAACAATATAACATTATAACGATTGCTACAAATAACGACTTCGACAATGAAACGATTGCTTACGATTACCACTATGTAACGATTGCCACAATGTAACAATTACTACAAAGTAACTATGGCTACACTATAACGATTACCGCAATGTAACGATTATTACAGTGTAACGATTGCTACAATTTAACGATTACTACATTACAACGATTACTACAAAGTAACGATTGCTAGAATATTACGATTGCTACAATGTAACGATTATTACAAAGTAACGATTGCTAGAATATAACGATTATTACAAAGTAACGATTGCTAGAATATTAAGATTACTACAATACAACGATTACTACAACGTAACGATTGCAAGAATTTAACGATTGCTACAATGCAACGATTATTACAATGTAACGATTGCTACAATGTAACGATTATTACAAAGTAACGATTGCTAGAATATAACGATTACTACAATACAACGATTACTACAAAGTAACGATTGCTAGAATATAACGATTGCTACAATGCAACGATTATTACAATGTAACGATTGCTACAATATAACGATTATTACAAAGTAACGATTGCTAGAATATAACGATTGCTACAATGCAACGATTATTACAATGTAACGATTGCTAAAATATGCGATTACTAAAATGTAACAATTCCTAAAATGTAACGATTGCTAAAATATAACTTCAATGCAACGATTGCATCAACATGACGATTATTACAATGTGAAAATGAAAATTCACAGCCTGCTTCCAGTCTCCGACCGGGTCAGGAATGGAATGAATGAAGCCCTTATCTAGCGGCGAGGATATGAACTGTGCCGGCTGCCGAGGCCTGACGCACTCCTCAGGGGCAATGATTAAATGAATGACAGATGAAATGAAATGATAGAGTAGAGTGTTGCTGGAATGAAATGGTGACAGTGGAAAACCGGAGTACCCGAAGAAAAACCTGTCTGCCTCCGTTTTGTCCAGCACAAATCTCACATGGAGTGACCGGGATTTGAACCACGGACCCAGCGGTGAGAGGCCGGCGTGCTGTCCCCTAAGCCATGGAGGCTTATTACTGCAATGTAACGATTACAATTGTATGGCCCTGTGGAAGTGGGTGTCGCTCCATATTTTGGATATTCGTCACAGCGATCTTTTCCTTTCTTTTTCGTAGATTTTGAATTGAGGGCGCGGGATGAATGTAAGGAATGTTTTTCCTTTGCTACAATTAAAGAGTTCATTCCAAGAACCAGACTAGTCCAAAAATTAAATTGTTGTTAACTAAAGAAAAACAGTTTAGCTTCAATGTGGAAATATGAAGCCATTCCTTTTTCATTGTTGCCTATACAAATTGTCATTTGCTGCTTTTCAGTCGGTCAGCACGATTGTGCCCGATGAATTGGGCGGGGTACAAGTTATAAATATGTTAACACACTCCTGGAAAAAATTACATGTATTCGTTAGCTATCACAATTGCCCATTGCCCATTTAATTGACCATTTAAGTGTGATAACTAATACATGTAATTATTTTCAGGAGTGTGTTTACATATTTATAACTCGTACCCCACCCAATTCATTGGGCACAAACGTGTTGACCGACTGAAAAGCATCAAAGCTGAGTCGTCTCGGTTATTTGACAAGATGGCAGCCGATCTCTCATTCTGACCTATATTTTACTAATTTCAGTATGTGGCATGCAATATAGCCTAGTGATAAATATTATATGAACTTTATATGAAATGAACTCGGTTTGAAATATACTCCAGTGAAGAAATCGTTTATTTTAAGCCATTATTTGCTAAAACGTTGTATCTAAATTGGTTCCTGACCCTCAATTAGTGTGTGCACGATTGGCTGAGTGGCTAGGGCTTTGGTCTTTCATCAGGCTGGCTGTGGTTCAAATCCTATCAGAGTTGAATTGTTTTGCTTGAAAATTTTTATATTTATTGTTTCATGAGTACTGAGACGTTATAAAATAAAGCATTATATGGTGCATTTTGCAAAGGAATATATATATTTAATTAAAACAACATTCTCCACCGGAGTGATATCTAATGGTAATTAGTTGAACTATGTAAGGAGCTAACCACTGACTTCTAGATGCGAGCTGCGCTCTATACCGGCCAGTTAGTGAACCCAAGTCTACAGTATAATCAGGACCTTCTATACTACCGGACCTGACACTGCAATCCAAGATGGCCGCCTTAATTTGTGGTCGGTCATAAAACGCATGTCGTGTGTCAGAATACAACACAGCACAAAATAACATCATGACGCGATTTTGTCTGCTGTTAATTCATTTTATGGGCTTGGGTCATCTTGGTCATCAGCCCCGTGCTGTTGGGTGTGGGTTGAATTCGTCCGATTACGTGATGACTGTATTAGTGTGTGTAGCTGTGTAAGGGACAGGCATGGGGAGGTGCCCCGGTAGTTAAAATAAGGGGTACTACCGGAGTTCCATCAGGAAAGGAATATAAAAAAAGGATATTCAATTACCTTTGGGAGAAAAGGGCAACAACTAGGTGGATTCAAGAAGTAAAGAAAGATTTAGAAAGAAATAATATAAGTGAAGAAGAAACGATGAACAGAGAGATCTTTAGAAAAAGGGTATTAAGTATGAAAGGATTCCAAGGAAGATTGCCAAAGAAACCTGGTGCTAAGTGGTCCGAGGACAGAAAGAAGCAGCATAGTGAACGGATGAAGGAGTACTGGAGGGAACGGAAGAAAAAAACAACAAAGTGCGAAGAATTGAAATTGGCACGTGGTCCCTAGCAGGCCTCATCGGAAAGAAGAAGAAAATAATGTTGAAGCCCACAGAATAGATCTGCAGAATATCTTGGCTGAGTGAACAGGGAAATTTGTAAATGTTCCTGTAGGAATTTCAATCTCTTCTTAGTAAGTTACATATTATACGGGGCCTGTTTTCCATCTCTTGATGAATGCAGTACATTTGCATTTTTCTGTTGGCACAGGCTAGAGTAAAATCAGGCTTTTCACCGATGTCTCAGTCTCACTCATGGCTGTGACTATATGGAAGCTACTGAGGTATAGGTGGTGCTTAGTAATGACATTCAGGGCACAGTCAGGGGTGTCTATTGGCACAGGCTAGAGTATCGCCGATAACTCAGTCTCATTCATGGCTGTGATTATATGGAAGCTACTGAGGTATGGGTGGTGCTGAGTAATGATATTCAGGACACTGTCAGTGCCTGCTGGCACAGGCTAGAGTATCACCGAAGTCTCAGCCTCACTCATGCGTGTGATTATATGGAAGCTACTGAGGTATGGGTGGTGATTAGTAATGACATTCAGGGCACAGTCAGTGCCTGTTGGCACAGACTAGAGTATCACCGATGTCTCAGTCTCACTGATGGTTGTGACTATATGGAAGCTACTGAGGTATGGGTGGTGCTGAGTAATGACATTCAGGGCACAGGCAGTGCCTGTTGGCACAGGATAGAGTATCACCGATGTATCAGTCTCACTCATGGCTGTGATTATATGGAAGCTACTGAGGTATGGGTGGTGCTTAGTAATGACATTCAGGTTACAGTCAGTGCCTGTTGGCACAGGCTAGAGTATCACCGATGTCACAGTCTCACTCATGGCTGTGATTATATGGAAGCTACTGAGGTATGGGTGGTGCTTAGTAATGACATTCAGGGCACAGACAGTGCCTGTTGGCACAAGCTAGAGTATCACCGATGTCTCAGTCTCACTTATGGCTGTGATTATATGGAAGCTACTGAGGTATGGGTGGTGCTTAGTAATGACATTCAGGGCACAGTCAGTGCCTGTTGGCATAGGCTAGAGTATCACCGATGTCTCAGTCTCAATCATGGCTATGATTATATGGAAGCTACTGAGGTGTGGGTGGTGCTTAGTAATGACATTCAGGGCACAGTCAGTGCCTGTTGGCACAGGCTAGAGTATCACCGATGTCTCAGTCTCAATCATGGCTATGATTATATGGAAGCTACTGAGGTGTGGGTGGTGCTTAGTAATGACATTCAGGGCACAGTCAGTGCCTGTTTGCACAGGCTAGAGTATCACCGATGTCTCAGTCTCACTCATGGCTGTGATTATATGGAAGCTACTGAGGTATGGGTGGTGCTTAGTGATGACATTCAGGGCACAGTCAGTGCCTGTTGGCACAGGCTAGAGAATCAACGATGTCTCAGTCTCACTCATGGCTGTGATTATATGGAAGCTACTGAGGTATGGGTGGTGCTGAGTAATGACATTCAGGGCACAGTCAGTGCCTGTTGGCACAGGCTAGAGTATCACCGATGTCTCAGTCTCACTCATGGCTGTGATTATATGGAAGCTACTGAGATATGGGAGGTGCGTAGTAATGACATTCAGGGCACAGTCAGTGTATGTTGGCACAGGCTAGAGTATCACCGATGTCTCAGTCTCACTCATGGCTGTGATTATATGGAAGCTACTGAGGTATGGTTGGTGTTGAGTAATGGCATTCAGGGCACAGTCAATGCCTGTGGATGCTGTGAAAGGTTCTACTCATAGGATTAGTACTGCCTAGTACGCCTCAATATAGCGCTGCCATGGGTTTTTGTGGGTATCTACCCACATAACCTAACGGCAGTGGCTTTTGAGGATCCAACCAGCCTTCGGGCTGACTACCTAACAGACAGACACATTATTCTTAAAAATAAATGTGACCAACCAGGTGGTGTAGTTCTTGGTTGTCACTTCTGGGGTCCAAGTTTGATTCCTGACTGTCAATAAATCTTAATTCTAGTCTGAAGGTAAGAACGGGGTACACACAGCCTAGTGAGGTAAACACGGAAATGTTGGGTTCGATTCTCCGCTTAGCCACCCAGCGAGTGGTTTACCATGGGTTTCCACACATACTGAAGATAAATGCCTAGGTAATTCCTATCTAAGGTCACGACTGCCTCCTGTAAATCCGTCAACAAGTAGGCTAGTCGTATTCATTCATTCCTATTCATGAGATTAAATGGCACTCTGTCAAACGCAAGACGTGTTTCAGAATCCAACCCAACACAAAGTATCATGACGCGATTTTGTCTGCTGTTGGTTCATTTTATTCATTCTTGATCATCAGCCCCGTGAAGTTGGGTGTGGGTTGAATTCCCCTGATAGGAAGTTAGAAAATAGGCACCAATGGCTTATCTTTAAAATAATTGGATTTGCATCCAGCACACAACAGTTTCAAGGCATATCACCACAATTTTAGCATAGCCTATGCATGCGTAAGCTTACTGGTAGTTTATTAAATCCACACCAAGTACGTAATACGATTGATATCCTTGAACTAGCAGGCGTATAATTGGATGAGAGAACACTGCAGACAATTTAAAAGTAGGTTATGTTCCTACGTACGGTAATCAATTTTCAGATCTTCTTAGACCTTAAATTGGAATACGTTAATTATTACTATGCTTGCTCATAATGAATTACCATATTTATAAACCCTAAACAGGATAATAAATAGACCAAACTTACCCACTGATTGGCAATAGTATTGAGGTATCACAAGCGTAGCAGAAGTCACCGGTAGGCCTATCTCGTATTTATGAAGCACTAATGCAGACATTTACTTACACGAACGTGTAATATCATTAAGCAATAATCAATAAGCACAGATAATCAAGGGAGACGATTGTTAACCGAAATTCACACCACTATCACATCGTAAACAAAACGACTCAACTTATAAACAAAGCTTGTAACCACCAACAGCAACAGCCATCTTTCCTCTGTCCCACCCCCAGTGAAAGATCCGGTATTATAGAAGGTCCAGGTATAATTGAAAAGTTTCTTATTTTTGCCGACAGAGAGCACACATCCCCAAGATAAGGCGCGATTATCACGGCCAAAGAGAATGACTGGCCCTGGTGCGTTTTCGTGACGTCAGCAATGTGGTTCTGTTGCACCACTCCCTGTAGTCGACTCTATGTACAACCAGTAGGCCATTTATCTTTAATCGTTGTAGTTGTTCACAAGATAACACTTTTCAGGAGAATATACAAAATACACATAACGAATGTTATCTTTCCCTGGCGGCTGCTTGTTAATTATGTCGAATTACTTGACGGTTACAAAGTGTTCCGGAAGGTTATGAAAAGCTATGAATGATGCCGGACAATGTATTGCGCCCGAAGAAACCCATCAGTACTTATATCCACAGCTCGAAAAAGGATTGCAGACATGTAAGTTACCCAGCTCACAAACTTACCATGCCTACTAAGTAAAATTGGGAATTTCAGGAACATACAGGATAAATATTATTCGTAAAGAAAATAGTACTACCAGACAAGGTACAAATTTCTACTACCATTTACATTTAGAGGAAAATGAGAAACTCCAAACTCGAGGGGTGATAAGGTTTAATCTATAGTGAGCGCCTGTATCTATACCTCGGAGTACTATTTTCGACGATGACGACAATGAAAACGTTATCAGTTTAGATCAAAGTTGACTAAGTCGCTAAAAAGCGCCAGCCGTTTATTAAGCTAATAAAACAAGTATAAAAAACTAGCTTCCTTCCTGAAATTGTGTCTCCCTGACACTTAAACAAAAATAACAAAAAAAAAAAAAATTGCACGTGGCAAATTTATAGTTAGAAAATGTGAAACGGCGTGTTACTAAGTATTGCCCTTTTTTATACAAGTCCGCTTCAACTATGAACCGTAGTTCCATATCTAATTAAAAATTATTCATGAACTATGTGCATATATACATTCTTTAAGAATCTCTCAAATTTTACTCTTTATAATGTCGAAGATTAAATTTTCTTCCTCCAATAAGTCTTTCATCTACTCAATATTGTTAAACATCAAATCCAAACATACACCGCAACTATCGTGTTGAAAGTAATAAATACTCGTCATAATCAATTGAACATAAGTGACAAACATTTAAGCTAAGCACTGTTCTTTTTTTTTACCTTTATCTATATATCATGAAACTGAAATAAGTTCTGAAATTCTTTACTGAGTTAACAATCTTCTGACAAACGTGAATACTGGACGTGCCCGGCATTAACCTTCGTTTCCACACTCCTCTTTCATAATTATACAACAATTACTTTCTCTCTTAAACACCCTGTATAGAATCTTCCTTTGATACACTCACATAACTTCACAATTATTGCAATCAATACTAGAAAAACTTAGAGACTCCTCGGCCTCCCTTCGTAGAATTACGTAACTCCTTTTACGTTTATAACTTCTTAATTTGCACGGTAATTCAACTATAAACTTCCACTTCAATACATATACTTCCTTTACTTTAACATTTCTCCTTTATACTGATATAACATCGCCTCGTGCTCATAATTCCTTTTCTGCAATAAATCGTTGTACTTTCACTTTCTGATCACCCTGTGATTTAAATTTGTTAACTTTCTTTTTCACGTGTTTAAATTCAACTTTACATTTTATTACAACTTTTCAAGAAATATCAGTTAATATTCATATTCTTAACAAAAGATATAAGTTTGACTTCTTTCCGTTAATATATTTGTTTAACAAATTCATTTTTGATTTTTAACGCTCTAAATTTCATTAGACATATGTATATAAGCTTTTCGTAATACTTCCGTTCATAATAAATTTCTGACACTCGAATCAACATCATGAGTTGTCGAAATATTCTTTACGCTTCGTGACGTTACTTCTTAAATATACTGTACTTAAATTTGCTCCAATAAAATTCATTTTACTTCAATTACAATCTTACTCCTTCTTTACTTCGTTCAACGTTCTATTCCTTTTAAATAGTTCACTCTACATTCTTTTTAAATGATTAGCTTCACATTCCTTTAAACATTTTATTTATATTCCTTTTTAACGCTCTAAATTCCTTTAATACAATTTCTTTCAATAATTTGCTTTCCTCTAAACAATTCATTTATATTCCTTTTTAACGCTCTAAATTCCTTTAATACAATTCCTTTCAATAATTTGTTTTAAGTACCTCTGAACAATTCATTTATATTCCTTTCAATAATTTGCTTTCCTCTAAACAATTCATTTATATTCCATCGCTGCGATAAAACTGATTTAATTAAATTAAATCAAACGCAAATATGAAAAATATTACACGATTTTACTTTAATATAACTCTGCTGTTAATAGCATCAACATGCCAAAATTTCGTCCAAGTGACTGAAATTTTCAAGAACAAGGCAAATAACTCCGTAGAAAAATACGAAAAATCACTATAACAAGATCTACACAAATTTAATTACTTTGACAAAATTATAAGTTTTAAATAATGCAGTTAAAAAATTACTGTTGAAAAATACTGTTAAAAATATGCGGTTGAAAAATATGCGGTTGGTCAATTGGATAATCACAGAACATAACTACAATTCTACAAGATAAAATACAATTTCTTCGCTACCTTGTTGCTGGCTTCTGGACTGTTGAAAATACCTGCATCTCTCCTCCTTCATATTTATCGTGTTCCATAGCATCGCCCACAGCTATGAAGACCGGTTTGTGACAAAACCCAGCTGGACTCGTGGTGAATGACCTCCCCGTGAATAGCCTTGCCAGCGCTCCGTCCTCCCGTTCACTGCAAGTATGCCGGCTTCGAATCTCCATCTCTTCAGAATAGACATCTGGGTTTCTTCAGAATAGACATCGGTTTCTTTAGAATAGACATCGGTTTTCTTCAGAATAGACATCACGGTGGAATATTGTCGTTTATGCAAGCGTTTTCGTATCTCAAGATGTGTTGAAACTCTCGTAGAAATGTATGAGTTTTGCTCAGTGATATTGCGCTTTGCGTAGATATTTGTAGCGCCTTCATGTTAGTGAATCTGGAATTCAACTGACATTCTTGTAATCTTTACTTCCCTATGCTTTTTGCTTAGCACATGGTAATATTCATATTTCTGATAACGTAATTAAGACCTCCCCGTCGCTGACTTTCAACTAGCATTTTCAATACAATGTTCAAATAAGCTTTTACACGTAGAAATATTGATTATCTTCTTGTCGAAATGTGGAACAACTTTGCATAAGCACTGCAATATATGGTTGTACTGTTCCGTTATGCTTTATAGGAATAACTTGCTCCTAAGTTACTGTAAGTTCTGGAATTGCACTCTTCCTTGCTTCCAACTATTATGAACTGTAGCACTATTATAACAAAACTCGTTTCTGCTCGAGGTCTTGTCTCGTTCAAATCTCAAATTGGAAAGAACTCTCCCGTCCTGTTCTCCGCAGTCCTTAAGTTTCCGTCTCTCAGCCCCCTCTCGGGGGGTGACGTAACTGATTACCATCTCTCCTCACTTCAGTCCGCCGTTCGACCTTCGTAACTTCCCCTCTCTCATGACGTAACTCTCGCTTCAAGTGGCGTGATATTTCTCGTAATATGGACCTCCCACATTCATATAATGGAATACAAGTTCATCTTTAAATCATTCCTACTTCCTTGCCTTTTATAAATGCATAAGATCTATAGTATTTCACTCATTTCCATACAGTTTTTTTCATATTTCTCAAATTTTTAATAAATACAAATTTTATCCATTCATTTAATTTCTGGGGTCTTGATTCATCTCCAGATCAGTTCTTGAGTAATGACCTTCAATAAATTCTGGCGCATTTCCCCGTTGCTAATTTAAAGTAAAGTATAGCCTGTACTTTCTTTAATACCAGTAATTTTCTCTGTTGCTTGAGACTGAATTTATTGATTTTACTGTATTTGTGGGTAAAATCTTTTCAATTTGGAATGGTTGAATTTTCCAATGGATCTATTATCTTCCACTCTTACAATTTTATAGCAATTATTACCGTAGACTGTATCTACTTTGAACGGTCCCTTGAACAGGTTACTGAATTTGATATACACTTTCTTCAGTACGTCAGCTTTCACAGGAATCCTGACTAATACAAGGTCACCTTCTCGTATCGGTCCACTGAATCTCTTCCCTTCTAAACGTTTTAATCTCTACTCAGCCGCTTTGTTCAATTGGATCCTCGCTTCTTCGATTCTCTGGTCCATCGGTGGTTCGTTATCTTCCGGAATATTGAAGATTCCGTTCCATGGTCTTACGGGTTTCTCTTCAAAATGCAACGTGACTGGAATATCGTTGGTGCTCTCATGTCTCGTATTATTGATGCAAAATTCCACTAGTGGTACAATCTTTACCCAATTCGCATGATTATCTGCACTATACAAGCGAATGTACTTTGAAAATTCCAGCATTGTTCTTTCAATAGGATTCGTCTCTGGGCTTCTAACTGATGAAAATAGGTGAACCATATCCAACCTATCCATCGCTCCCTGAAATTCTGCAGAAGTGAATTGCGTTCCATGGTCTGTTAATAATCTCTCTGGTTTTCCTAACTTTGGAATAATGTTCCTCTCCAGGTGATATAAAACATTCCTCGTTGTTGCTTTCTGCATGGGATTGAGCATTACAATTTTGGAAAATACATCCATTGTAACTAACACATACTGGTTTCCTCCGTCTCCTTTAGGTGCAGGTCCAAAAATATCCTGACTAAACAATTCCAATGGTTTCGTCGGAATAATCGCTTTAGGTCTCTCCTTCAATAGTTCAGAATTATATTTATTCTTCTGGCACAATTCACAAGATCTGATCACTATGGTTATGGATTCTCTCATATTTATCCAGTAGAATTTTTCTAACATGGTATAGTATGTTTTGTCAACTCCTCCGTGGCCTATACTTTTGTGTACTAACCAAATTAGTGGCACAATAAGTTCTGGTGGAATAGCAACTCGTACTTTCGTATGTTTGGCATCAATGTATTTACATACAATTTCTTCCACGAGAATATAGTGTCTAGCTTTCCTTCTCGTTTCTAAGTATGAGGCGTGCCTCCTTGTCATTCTCCCTGACAAAAATCTATAAATGTTCCTGAATGGTGCATGCTTCTTTTGAAAAAGAGGAATTCTTCTCAGCTTATCCAGCGATTCTTGATCTTCTGCATCTGTCTGGATAACATTAACTCTCACATCTTTCTCAGGAATCGGATGTCTGGAAAGAATATCTGCTAGAAGGTTGTCTTTTCCAGGTACATGAACTATCGTGGCATCAAATTGTTGCCAAAACATGGTCCATCTGGTCATCCTATCGCTTGACAAGTCTGACTTCAACATGAATTCTAGTGCTTTATGATCCGTTCTGATTATGATCTTGTGTCCCAGCAACAATTTCTTCCAATTCTGTAGAGCATTTATGACGGCTAAAGCTTCAAGCTCCGTCGTGAAGTAATTCAGCTCGTGCGTGCGTAACTTTCTACTGCTGAATGAAATATAGTGAGGATTTCCATCTTGATCCTTCTGATATAAGACTGCACTAATACCAACTCGTGAAGCGTCCGTTTCTATGATGAATGTTCTTTCAAAATCTGGGTACTCCAACTTGATGTTATCTCGGAGCATTTCCTTTGCTTGAATGAAGGCATTCTCAGCAGCTGTATCCCATTTCCATCTATTGTTCTTCTTTAGAAGCTCATGTAGAGGTGCCATGATTTCTGAATAACGTGGACAGTGACTACTGAAAAATTGACAAAGACGCGCAAAAGCTCTGATGTCTTTGATTTTCTTGGGTGTTGGAAATTTAAAAATTGCTTCAATCTTGTCTTCGTTCGGATGGTAACCAAATCTGTCTATAGTATGCCCAAGAAAGTTGATCTTTTCTTGAAAGAAATGACATTTATCCAATTTCACCTTGATGTTTGCACTTCTGAGGTTATCAAATAGTTTCGTCAAATGCATGAAATGTTGCTCTGGTGTCTCTGAAGATATGATGATATCATCCACGTAGCAAATAGCAAATTGTTTCACTTCTTCACTCAACTTGTCATCCAAGGCTCTGATAAGTGCTGGACTTGAATTTACCAATCCATATGGTACTCTTTGGTATACATAACAGGTTTGATTGAACATGAACCCTGTATAATATTTGCTGTCTTCTGTAAGCTCTATTTGATGAAATGCCGCAGTTAAATCAATCACTGAGAAACAGGTTTTATTCTTGAATCTCCTCAGTAGTTCTCTAATTTTCGGTGGCCTGTCGAATTCTTTCAGCAGAAGAGTATTTATGCCCCTGGCATCTAAACATAGTCTAAGACTACCATCTGCTTTCTTCACAACAGTGAGTGGATTTAAATAAGGAGTGGCTTGCTTTCTTATAATTCCTTCTTTTCCATGCCTTTTATGAGCTCTGTCACTTCAGCTTGATACTTCTCTGGAATTGGATACAATTTCTTCTGAAAAGGTGTGTCATCAGCGAGCTTAATCTGATATTTATATCCTCTTATAATGCCTGGCTTGTTATCAAAAATGTCTGCATAAGTCGTGACCAATTCTTCCAATTTCTCCCTCTGATCTTCAAAATTCTCAATCTTCCTGCCATAGTGAGGTATTCCTTCTGCTTCAACTTCCATTACAATCTTCACAAGATTTTCTTCTGTAGTTTCGTCAATCAAACTACACTCATTCTCATCCTTCGTCGTATCCTCTGATTGATGTAGGCCTTCATTAAATCTTATGACTCCATTTCTCAAATCGATCACAGCTCCAGCCTTAGTTATGAAATCAATGCCTAAAATAGCATCAAAATTTATCTGGCTCGAGACTATGAATACCTTCTCATATCTGTATTCATTTATAGAGAATTCCATTAGTGCTTGGACTTTACATTTCATGGTCTTGTCGTTAAATACGCCCCTGACTTTAATGGTTGAAACAGGCATTGCTATAAGTGATTTTCCATCTATTCAATCTGTGAAAACAGTTCTCTGATAAAATTGATGCTGTTGCTCCCGTATCTAGTAGTGTTCTCAGGCATTCTCCTTCTGATATGATTTCTATAATCGGTAACCTTGCTACTCTGTCTGTTTTCGTCTCTTCTCTCTCATACAGGAGATCTTCATTCGTGGCTTCATACAACTCATTAATCTGGATTTCATGTCTGGTTACGGTGCTGTTTTCTTCTCCTTTTACTTTTTGGAATTTGGCGTTTTTTTGTGCCCCTCCTGGGTCTTGATTCCTTCTATCTCTGCTTGTTCCAGGTTGAGGTTCTTGATTCAGGTTATGTTGTCCCAGATTTTGGTCTCTCGCGTTCCTTTCTCTGAGATTCCTTAATATTCCTGACTTTCTCTTTCCCTGTCATCATAATACCTTCTTACATTGTTATTATTCCTCCAACCTTGATTTTGTTAACTTTGCTGTTGTTGCTTTGAATAATTATTTGTGTTTCTCCAGTTCTGATATCTCCGATATCCATAATTATTCGTAGGGTTATTTCGACTATTATATCCCTCTCTACGATAATCATTGTTCCTGGTGTAATAGTTATTCCTCCATCTTTGGTTTTCATATGGCCTTCCTTCTCTAGGTCTTTGATACTCTGGTCGAAATCGATTCTGTCCATATATCCTGGATCTCGTTGGACCTACTCCATTTTTGTTCTCCTCTGTTTGCTGCATTTGATCAATGTGTATGGTGTGAATTTCTCTCGGTTCCTGGTTTCTACCTCTCTGGTTTTGATTTCCAGTTGAGTTGGTGGACACATTAGACGTGTGATCCAGTCTCCTCAAAATTTCCGCCATACTTTCTAGAGTTTTCACGTTTGCCGAAATGAGGTGCCTCCTAACTTCTGTTGGTAGCTGGCATGAAATCGCGTGGACCAAGTCTTCTTCCGCCAAAGGGGGTTGCAAATACTGCAAGCGTGCTAATTGTTTCGTGAAGAAACTTGCGTATTTTGTTGGACTGGAATATGCATACTTCTTAGAATAAATTTCTGCTCGTATATCTTGTAGAAGTTCCTTACTCCAAAATCTTTTCTGCAGAGCTACAGCGAATTCTTCAAATGTTTGATACGTGTATCTGAAAGCTCTGTGCCATACTAAAGCTTCTGAATCTAAGTATTCTTCCACGACCCTCATATGTCTTTCACGAGGTATCCTATTATCTTCTAAATACGACCCCATGTCTCTCAGAAATTCTACTGCAGTAATGTTGCCTACTCCACTGAATTTGTTCGGTTTCTCATCATTATTCTTGATTACGATGACATTGGCATTTGATCTACTTTGATAAGGTTCAAAATCTCCTCCAAATTCCCCTATTTCAGTTTGAAATGGCTCTCGACTGAAGTTAAAATTGGACTTCGGAATTTGCTGTTGACTAATCTCGCTTTCCTTATCCTCTTCTATCCTGTCTGTCCTGGCCTCTAATCTTCTTATTTCTTCTTTCAATTTTTCATCTCTTGCTTGGAAAAATCTCGTCAAGTCCTTTCTGATGTCCTCCCTGACTTCAGTTCTCAACGTAGATGAAAATGTAGCATCTCCTATCGTAAGTGACCTCAATTGCTGTTCTATTTCGCTGGTATCCTTGTCCTGCTTTGATCGAATTTTCGCTAGTTCTATGCTTATCTCATCGACCGTACATTTAATTTTGTCAAATTCGTTAGAGTTAGTTAAATCTGTTTTATTAACAATCTCTGTCAGCGTGGCTACGTTATTAACTTGTAATATATCTATCCGCTTGGATAGATCTTCCCGTACCTTACTTACATTGATATTGGAACATAACTCTATAGCTTTAATGTCCTTTGCTAATTTGTGGTGTATCTCTGATATGATTTGAGTTGTGACTGTTACGACCTCCTCCTTCATGTCCGTAACTGCCTTTACAATGGAAGCATTTATATCTACATTTATACCCTCTTCAATCAGTTTACTTTGACCTTCCAACTTGACCTGTAATTCACCAACAGTGCCATTTAGATTGTCAAGTAGCTCCTTGAGTTTGTTCTGGGCCCGTGAAATGTGTACATGATGAGTGTTATTTTCTTCCTTAATTGAGCTCATGCTAGCCTGTAGTTTCTGTTCTAATTCTATCATGTGACTACTGTTAGCTAATTGGATTTCTATCACTTTTCCTGCCATGTCCTGTTTGACTTGATCAAATGAGGCTTTTAATTCTTCTTGTGCATTACCTGCCCTTTCTAAAATTCTCTGAGCTTTTTCCTGATTTTTCCGAACCTCCTCATGTATTTTCCTGGCTTCCTCCTGAGTTTTTCCTGATTTTTCCTATCCTCTAATCTAGCCTTCTCCTGACTTAACCTGTCCTCCTCGCGAGCTTTTTCCTGAGCTAATCGTATCTCTGCTCTTATCCTATTTTCCTCTTCCAAAGCTAACTTGGCTTCTTCTTTTTCCTTCTCTCTAGCTAGTCTATCTTCCTTTCTGGCCTTCTCTAAAGCTAACTTAACTTCTTCCTGTGCTTTTTCCTGATTTTTCCTAGCTTCTTCCTGTGCTAATGTTATACTAGCCATAGTAAGTGTTTGAGCAACTGCTAACTCTGCTTTGACTTCTGATTTTACAGTAGCTGCTGTTTTCTGAATCTCAGTTTTTAACTGTTTAATGTTGTTATGTGTTAATTGGTGGAGGGCTTCAAGGTCTTTGGTCAACGTACTTTGACCTTCGTTCATGGTTTCAAGCATCGTTCGAATGAACGTCATATCATTCGTTGACATAATTCTTCTTTTCTTGAGAATTAGGGAAGTATCGACTACAAAAATTACCAGTGAATATCCAGATTGACCAACGCATGCATTTTATACCAGTGATGGAATATATAGAACATCTTAATCCTACTTACATCTATTTTAATCCCGAGCTATCTCGTATACTTGTTGTCCCATTTTACTGAACTGGCATCGCTTCATTCTATCATCTCACTTAACCTATGTTTAACATCATGAATTTACTTTTAAATTTACTATTACATGACAAATGTCGTTAGCTGGTTTAAAAATTATGCCTCACAACTATAGTGTACTCCACTAATCTGCTGATGTTGTGTTCATCTCAACAATTATTAAATTTGGGATCGGCATTTTTCTTTTCAAAACTAATATGGTCTCACTCTCGAGTACTTCCAAACTTCTTCTCTCGAGTGCTCTTTCGAATGCTTTCGAACGCTTTTCGAACGCCCCACGGATGGGCACGCCATTTAAATAACTTACATCTATATGCGCCCGAAGAAACCCATCAGTACTTATATCCACAGCTCGAAAAAGGATTGCAGACATGTAAGTTACCCAGCTCACAAACTTACCATGCCTACTAAGTAAAATTGGGAATTTCAGGAACATACAGGATAAATATTATTCGTAAAGAAAATAGTACTACCAGACAAGGTACAAATTTCTACTATCATTTACATTTAGAGCAAAATGAGAAACTCCAATCTCGAGGGGTGATAAGGTTTAATCTATAGTGAGCGCCTGTATCTATACCTCGTAGTACTATTTTCGACGATGACGACAATGAAAACGTTATCAGTTTAGATAAAAGTTGACTAAGTCGCTAAAAAGCGCCAGCCGTTTATTAAGCTAATAAAACAAGTATAAAAAACTAGCTTCCTTCCTGAAATTGTGTCTCCCTGACACTTCAACAAAAATAAAAATAAAAAATAAATTTGCACGTGGCAATTTTATAGTTAGAAAATGTGAAACGTCGTGTTACTAAGTATTGCCCTTTTTTATACAAGTCCGCTTCAACTATGAACCGTAGTTCCATATCTAATCAAAAATTATTCATGAACTATGTGCATATATACATTCTTTAAGGATCTCTCAAATTTTACACTTTATAATGTCGAATTTTAATTTTCTTCCTCCAATAAGTCTTTCATCTACTCAATATTGTTAAACATCAAATCCAAACATACACCGCAACTATCGTGTTGAAAGTAATAAATACTCGTCATAATCAATTGAACATAAGTGACAAACATTTAAGCTAAGCACTGTTCTTTTTTTTTACCTTTATCTATATATCATGAAACTGAAATAAGTTCTGAAATTCTTTACTGAGTTAACAATCTTCTGTTAAACGTGAATACTGGACGTGCACGGCATTAACCTTCGTTTCCACACTCCTCTTTCATAATTATACAACAATTACTTTCTCTCTTAAACACCCTGTATAGAATCTTCCTTTAATACACTCACATAACTTCACAATTATTGCAATCAATACTAGAAAAACTTAGAGACTCCTCGGCCTCCCTTCGTAGAATTACGTAACTCCTTTTACGTTTATAACTTCTTAATTTGCACGGTAATTCAACTATAAACTTCCACTTCAATACATATACTTCCTTTACTTTAACTTTTCTCCTTTATACTGATATAACATCGCCTCGTGCTCATAATTCCATTTCTGCAATAAATCGTTGTACTTTCACTTTCTGATCACCCTGTGATTTAAATTTGTTAACTTTCTTTTTCACGTGTTTAAATTCAGCTTTACATTTCTTTACAACTTTTCAAGAAATATCAGTAAATATTCATATTCTTAACAAAAGATATAAGTTTGACTTCTTTCCGTTAATATATTTGTTTAAGAAATTCATTTTTGCTTTTTAACGCTCTAAATCTCATTAGACATATGTGTATAAGCTTTTCTTAAAACTTCCATTCATAATAAATTTCTGACACTCGAATCAACATCATGAGTTGTCGAAATATTATTTACACTTCGTGACGTTACTTCTTAAATATACTGTACTTAAATTTGCTCCAATAAACTTCATTTTACTTCAGTTACAATCTTACTCCTTCTTTACTTCGTTCAACGTTCTATTCCTTTTAAATAGTTCACTCTACATTCTTTTTAAATGATTAGCTTCACATTCCTTTAAACAATTTATTTATATTCGTTTTTAACGCTCTAAATTCCTTTAATACAATTCCTTTCAATAATTTGTTTTAAGTACCTCTGAACAATTCATTTATATTCCTTTCAATAATTTGCTTTCCTCTAAACAATTCATTTATATTCCATCGCTGCGATAAAACTGATTTAATTAAATTAAATCT
The DNA here is from genome assembly GCA_946902985.2 of Meconema thalassinum. Lineage (NCBI taxonomy): Eukaryota > Metazoa > Arthropoda > Insecta > Orthoptera > Tettigoniidae > Meconema > Meconema thalassinum. Next base: position 351,605,201 of record OX336391.1, read on the forward strand.
AACGCAAATATGAAAAATATTACACGATTTTACTTTAATATAACTCTGCTGTTAATAGCATCAACATGCCAAAATTTCGTCCAAGTGACTGAAATTTTCAAGAACAAGGCAAATAACTCCGCAGAAAAATACGAAAAATCACTATAACAAGATCTACACAAATTTAATTACTTTGACAAAATTATAAGTTTTAAATAATGCAGTTAAAAATTACAGTTGAAAAATACTGTTAAAAATATGCGGTTGAAAAATATGCGGTTGGTCAATTGGATAATCACAGAACATAACTACAATTCTACATGATAAAATACAATTTCTTCGCTACCTTGTTGCTGGCTTCTGGACTGTTGAAAATACCTGCATCTCTCCTCCTTCATAATTATCGTGTTCCATATCATCGCCCACAGCTATGAAGACCGGTTTGTGACAGAACCCAGCTGGACTCGTGGTGAATGACCTTCCCGTGAATAGCCTTGCCAGCGCTCCGTCCTCCTGTTCACTGCAAGTATGCCGGCTTCGAATCTCCATCTCTTCAGAATAGACATCTGGGTTTCTTCAGAATAGACATCGGTTTTCTTCAGAATAGACATCACGGTGGAATATTGTCGTTTATGCAAGCGTTTTCGTATCTCAAGGTGTGTTGAAACTCTCGTAGAAATGTATAAGTTTTGCTCGGTGATATTGCGCTTTGCGTAGATATTTGTAGCGCCTTCATGTTAGTGAATCTGGAATTCAACTGACATCCTTGTAATCTTTACTTCCCTATGCTTTTTTCTTAGCACATGGTAATATTCATATTTCTGATAATGTAATTAAGACCTCCCCGTCGCTGACTTTCAACTAGCATTTTCAATACAATGTTCAAATAAGCTTTTACACGTAGAAATATTGATTAGCTTCTTGTCGAAATGTGGAACAACTTTGCATAAGCACTGCAATATATGGTTGTACTGTTCCGTTATGCTTTATAGGAATAACTTGCTCCTAAGTTACTGTAAGTTCTGGAATTGCACTCTTCCTTGCTTCCAACTATTATGAACTGTAGCACTATTATAACAAAACTCGTTTCTGCTCGAGGTCTTGTCTCGTTCAAATCTCAAATTGGAAAGAACTCTCCCGTCCTGTTCTCCGCAGTCCTTAAGTTTCCGTCTCTCAGCCCCCTCTCGGGGGGTGACGTAACTGCTTACCATCTCTCCTCACTTCAGTCCGCCGTTCGACCTTCGTAACTTCCCCTCTCTCATGACGTAACTCTCGCTTCAAGTGGCGTGATATTTCTCGTAATATGGACCTCCCACATTCATATAATGGAATACAAGTTCATCTTTAAATCATTACTACTTCCTTGCCTTTTATAAATGCATAAGATCTATAGTATTTCACTCATTTCCATACAGTTTTTTTCATATTTCTCAAATTTTTAATAAATAAATTTTTTATCCATTCATTTATTTTCTGGGGTCTTGATTCATCTCCAGATCAGTTCTTGAGTAATGACCTTCAATAAATTCTGGTGCAGTATGCATGTATAAATCTTATACTTGAACGATATACCGTACATAAATGTATCAAACGTTTTTATAATTGAAATATATTCACGAACATAATATTCTATGGTCTTCGTTTTACTGCCGGTGTGGTACCTAGTCATTGTCTACATCATTGAACCTGTATAAACTTTGGTATTTATTTATCATTTTGTCTACATCATTGAACCTGTATAAACGTTGTTATTCATTTATCACTTGTCTTCATGGAAGGTATTGACACAAGTTGTTAGTCGGTGGCGAGTGTGTTCCGCAGATCTCTTCTATAAACGTAGGTATTCATTTATCACTTGTCTTCATGGAAGGTATTAGCGGCTTCGGTGGCGTAGTCGGTAGCATGCTGAACTGCTGTGCCCAAGATAGCGGGTTCAAACCCGGCCGAAGTCGTCGGATTTTTTAAGAGCGTTAAAATCCTTCAGTATGCCTTCCTTCGGAGGGGAAGTAAAGCCGGCGGTCCCATGTCATAGATTTATGGCATGTAAAAGATCCTTTCACAGACTTAACTTGTGTAAAGCAAAATTTGTTAGGTTAGATTTCGTCAGAACGCTCTATCAAAGTTCCAACGTTCACCACAAGGTATCATTGATATCTGGTGGCGAAAGTTGGCACTAATTGAAATTGAACGGAACTTGTAGCTCGCCCTTTAGGGTATCCGCTGGAAGCAGCTACAGACTCAGGCGAGCCGAACATGTCCTCGGACACTCCCGGCACTAAAAGCCATACGATAAATAAATAAATACATAAATAAATGGAAGGTATTGATACGAGTCGTTAGTCGGTGGCGAGTGTGTTCCGCAGATCTCTTCTATAAACGTATTAATTTATGTTCCATCCCTTGAAACAACAATAAGTTAATGATATCTATACTGTGCTGCAAGATTCTTTGATCTAATTATACTCATGCGCACATAATTTAACTCACAACGAAGGTCACTGACTCTACAACTCAACTTACTGTAGCCTACTCGTTGCAGCCATTAAAGACACAACGAACCCTTGAATCCTAGTTCGCGTGAATTTTTGTATCGAGTAACTTCAACAGGCGTAGTTTTGCAAACCTATACAGTATAATTTATCGTGTTTGAAAACACACGGAACATCTAAACTGCGTCCATTTTATGAAGATTGATATAAAATATTGCATTTCTGCTGCTAATGAATTGCTCTCGACTTAAACGGACAAGCACAATCAAGCAGTACATTGCCTACGTCACAGAAGGGTTTGGTTTACGCGCCATGGCCTGCCTTTCTCGTTAGCCGTGCGCGATTACAAATTAGCTGTGTAATAGGTATATTAAATATGTTTCTCCCAGTGATACGTTTAGAGCAACGAAGTTTCAATTATTGTAAGTAGTCGGTGTTAATATACTGAATAACTACGTTGTTTGGAGTGTTTGCTGATGAAATTGCGAAATGCTGGGGTAAATTATCAACTATGTTTTGAACGCCACTCCTCAAATCCAGTGTGCCAATTTGCACTTAGAATTGGAAGAAATTAGGAGGTGATAAAGACAAAGAGTTAAAACTATACCTATACATCTAGGAGAAGGTAGTCTATATGTTCTTTCCTGAACATCTTGTTTGGAATAAACACTTCAGATATATTGGCCCTTCTGATGGACTATCGATATATCGAGTTGAATTGGTTCCTCGGTCAATGCTGAAGCTCTTCCATGTGCTGTGTGTAGGCCTAAGCAATGAGGTGTGATGTTCATCGTGTTTAGTTCCTGTTTTAGGTCTGATTTTCTCCTTTTATATTATTTGTTACATGCTTAATTTACAAATTGTGTGTCATAAATAATCTGTAAAGAGTAACAAGAACAGGACGCTACGTTTTAGCGTGATAGGCATACGAGGTTGTGTCAATATAGCTGTTATATTGCCGATAGCTGTAATGTTGGTGTAAGCAAAGAAGTCTAGTAAAGAGTTAGATAATGAAAATGCACTGCACAGTAGATAAAGCTTCCAACATATTTGCAAAATTTCAGTGAGATCGAGAGGTTTACGTTGGCAATGGTTTCTGATAAAAGTTAATAGGAGATCATGGAGGTAACGCGTCCTTAACAGAGGCCAGTTTGCTTAGATGTATAACACCATGTATTTAAAATACGTGAAATAATTAGGTACATCACAACGAAACTTACTTTCTGGTATTGTCTCAATGCCATTTTTGGATAGGTTGAGGTATCTCAAAGACGTAAGACTTCCGATAGGTGACTGGACATCTCCCCAGTCATTTCCAGTTATTTCCAGCTTCGTCAGATAACTTATGTTTAATTTCGACAGCCATGAGCTAGGGAACGTCTGTCCAAAGGTGTTAATTTCCATTTCGTTTACCCAGTGAGAAGATAGGAGATATTTATCACTGTGGCGATTCCAGAATTCCTCATTATTTACGGAGTAGGTCAACATTGGCGTCGGAATAAGACCATACTCTCTTACATAATACTTGGCTCGACAAATAATGGCAATTTGGCTGAAAAACATAACAAAAGATCAGCATTGAAAAGTAAACTTTGAATAGGCTGTACAACGTGTAAAATAAATGCTAAACACATAATAATCTGTATATTAAGCAAAATGGGGTCCCTTTTATTCAGTTTGGATGAGGGCAAGATTAGGGCAACTGCGCTCTCTTTTCCAGCTAACCATATTTTGGTGTGAATACTCAGTAAATAATACTGGAAGTATAATCTTGATCGAACCAGAGGATTTGAACGAGTTTTTAAATGGTTAGTCCTCTGTATTGAGGAAAAGATTCATAATGAAAATTTGAAATGTAAAACAAAAATATTGGAATGCAGCCGAAATAAATTTGAAGTCCCTATGCACGTCAAATTGGCAGGTGAAAAGCTAAAGGAAGTAGGAATCGTCTGCTTCTTAGGAAGCATAATAGCAAGAGAGAACGAAGCAAAGAGGATAAAGTAGGCTGGTTCAGGCAAGGAAAGAATTTCTACAGGAAGGGAATCTCTTGGCATAGAATAGAGATTTAGGGCACCTCAATATGACCACTTGGCCGACTAATACTTTTATAATGTGCTAGACCAATCGCTGAGGAGGGGCGATGGATAGGCACGAAGGTGAGGTACGTGAATTGCATCAAAAGGATGGAAATCGGAAGGACGAGGGAGTTCTTGTCGAACTACGGACTACTGCCAAGAACATGTGAGTTACAACCATTAGCGATCACCTTTTAATATGCTTGTACATTTGGACATAGAAATTAGTTGTAGGTAGCCTCAATATTTTCAATGTCATTGTAGGCTGGGTTATGTTTAGTTAATTACATTTTATTTCAACTTTACTTTGAAGGTAGAATATCGTATCATTTCGCAAAGCATGGTAGCAGGTTTAATATCGTTAAGAATTAAGCTCTAGAAAGTGAACTAGCAAACGGCAATATAGGATTATGTACGCAGAGAGACTGTGGAGGTGTGACAATCGACAATTGTATTATAACTTAATGCAGAAGGCAGTGAATTCAGCGCCTGGTATTTGAAGTTGATGATTAAGTTAATGAGGAATATTATTATTGCCACGTTTGAGGTGAAGTGAAGATTAATAATCAACGCTTATAAACATAATTCATAAAAGGGCTAGTACTGAAAATCAAAATAAGTCTTTAATAATCATGAAAACTGACAAATTATCCAAAAATGCGCAATAAAAATATCTTGACGCCTCCCAACTAAAAAAATTGAACTCTAATATGTGTGATATAATACTGTGGGCAGTGAACAATGAATTATTTCTCATTCATTCATTTATTTGCAATTGGGGGTGTGTCCCCCGGTGGCAAATTGGGTATACATAACAAATACATAATTATACATAACATTTCAATAACAATTAACAATTAAACTGGAGTATTTACACAAATAGTCCGTCTTTTCGTAAATACACCAATATGTTTGGGAAAAGGCTCTAAGACTGCGGCAGGTAGAGAGTTCCAGTTCCTCGCGCTATTGAGATTCTTTTGACATGAAAAATTCCTGATTTGACAAACACATGTCGTAAGATTATGAAGGAACAATACGGACATGATGCATGATGCATTTGTAGCATGAGCCACCCATTCAGATGATGGTTTGTCACAAACAGTGAATAGCTCCAAGTGAGCGATTATATGAGTGTATTTCTTGTGTATTGTAGTTGGTGTAATGTTTGTAATTTTTTGTTAGGTAATGTCATTGAGAGAAAATAAAATAGTTTTGGTTTTTGTTATTCACTTTTGAATTAGTTTTTTCTATTTTAAATCTATTTATTATTTTAACGTCAAACGAGGGAAGCTCGCAAATTAACCTAGAGATGATGTAGGCGTGACACCTTCATAACTTTTGTGCGAGTGTGGAGACAACCTCGTGAACGTATGCACAACCAATACGTCCGAGACCGATACCAAGAGGGAGGGGGGGGGGGGAGCAATGTTTTGGGGTGGCAACATGTATGGTCGCTGAACCCCTCTTGTGTACAACCCAGGGCGTATGACAGGCATACGTTACAGGGGTACTATCCTGGCACCTGTGGTTAAAGCCTATGCTCACAATTTTGGCTTAAATTTCACTTTCGTGGACGATAACACCCGCCCGCTTTCTTCAGAAGAATGGCATTCACAGAATGGAATGGCCTGCCTATTCTCCCGATCTCAATTGTGTAGACCAAGCGTGGACACTGCTTATTAAATAAGTCTGTCCTCACTTTCATCCCCACTGTGCTCCATGGCAATATGCAAACATTTTTGATGTGCTTATTAGCTAGGGTAATAACGGAATAGCTGTGAGATCCCTTATAGTGTAGGCTAGGAATCTGAATTTTAAAATAAATGTAAAGGATATTTTAAATAGGACTGGATTATTTTTGTAGCTTTGTTTTCCTCGAGGGTCTGGATTCTGAGCTGGTTTCGTAACAATACCTCTCCGCTATACCTGTAGAATACCCGAGATTATTTTTTTGTGCAGAGCTATTAATTACAGAACTCATTTCTAATTAATGAATAGCGTTATCTCACATCGGCTGTTAATATACATTTATCGACATTTTTCTATTTTGAGGGACAGCTGATAGCGTGATATTTCTTTAATAGCATACTTTCTCTATTCTCTGGAGATTTGCTTTACTTTTCTGAGTTTGTTATTTCATGATTAGGTTTTGTGTTGTTGTTTGAGTCTTCAGTCTTTTGACTGGTTTGTTGCAGCTGTCCATTTCTCGCTGTCCTGAGCTAATCGTTTCATCTCTACATAGTAACCACACCCTACATCCGAGGCAATCTGTTTAACATATTCTAACCTTGGTCTACCCCAACAGTTCTTGTCCTCGACCCTTTCTTCCATAACTAAGCTTGCTATTCCAGGGTGTCTTGGTATGTGTCCTACACAAACTATCTCTTCTCTTCATTAGCAGTCGCCAGAAACATCTCTCCTCTTCCACTCGTCTTAATACCTCTTCGTTTGTCACCCTATCTACCCATCTGATCTTCATCATTCTCCTGTAACACCACACTTCAAACGCCTCAATTGTCTTCTTTTCTGCTGCAACAATAGTCCAAGTTTCACTTCCATAGAGCGCTACGCTCCAGACAAAGCCCTTCAAAAATGACTTCCTAATACCTAAATCTATATTCGATGTCAACAGATTCCTTTTCTGTAGAAATGCTTTCCTTGCCTGAGCCAACCTACTTTTTATATCCTCCTTGCTTCGTGCATCACTGGTTATTTTGCTTCGTAAGTAACAGAAGTCTCCTACTTCCTTCAGCTTTTCACCTGCCAATTTGATGTCCATAGAGGTTCCTGGTTTCTTTCGTTTGCATTCCAATATTTTGTTTTATATTTATTCATTTTCATCATGAATTCTTTCCTCAAGACGGAGTCCATACCATTCAAATACGGTACTCTTTCAAATCCTCAGGCGTGTCAGTCAAGATGATGATGTCATCGGCAAATCTCAGAGTTTTATTCATTGGTTTTCTTTCTTCTTGTGTATGTTTGGGATGGTGTATTTATTGCCACAGATAGCTTGGTTGTATTAGGATGTGTTTTTACAGAAAGTATTTTTTGTCTAGGAGGAAATGTGTGTGCTTATTTACAGGTAGCCTAGTAAATCCTTTATTTCCATCTAGGCCTTAAGTAGATGTTATGCATAGAACCGAGCACGATCCCAATGACAGAGTCTCACAGCCCAGAAAATAACTGTCAAGGACACATTACCATGACATGTATTAAACAAGGATTGAACTGGATTTGTTTACATTTTTACCTCTCTTGAAGATGCCATATTTATGGAATTTTACTGAACGTATAGCATAATTTTAACCCATAAACGGAATACTACTACTACTACTACTACTACTACTACTACTACTACTACTACTACTACTACTATTAATAATATTAATAATAATTTGAATTAGAATTTTTATTTCATCCACATTTAGTGACAGATTATAGGATAGAAAAGTGTGCTCATTCGAAAGAATAGTGATTATCAATCGACACGTATCAAAGTGCAGTGTACAATGTCTTTGTGCCCAAGTCGTGTATGCATGGACGTTATTTATGCTATGGAATGGTTAGCCTGGGGTTTTATTTTATGACTTCGTGCCAAAGTCAAGTATGCTTGGACGTTAATTATGCCAGGAAGTGGATACCCTGAGGTTTGAAATATAGTTATATGCACACTTTATGTAAATTGTCGACACACTCAACATGGTACAGCGAAGAGATTGGTCCAAGATTTAAGATTGGTTCGAAGTCACGTGCTTTTCAGATCCTACATCTGTTTGTTGATTACAGCTACTGTTCACAGTTTGGCAGTTGTTTTGATTGATTATTAGGCTACGAGATTATGGTGTTTCGTTGCCAGGAAACATTACCTAATAATAATGACAATGATAATAATAAGAAGAAGAACATATACATAAGTAAAGCTGAGAAGAGGTGGGTTCGATTCCTACCTAAGCAATCCTGGAAGTGGTTCCCCGTGATCTCCCACTTTTACTCAAGGCAAATGCAGAGATGATTTCAACGTAAGGCAACAGTCGCTTACTACCCCAGCCTACCTCATATACAAATACAAACACATGTACAGGCTTCACAGTGACACAGGTTATTATCCGCAAATTTTGTACACACCCAAGTAAACGGGGTTACATGACCACGATGTCATTAAGCCCCTAAAAATCAACAACAAATTATTGAACTTTTGTGTGAGGCATATTTTGGATTGTAAATTTATAAAATAACTACATTTGAAACTTGTAAGGCTTTTATGTAAGGAGCGACAATTAGGCCTTATAATTAGTTATGGAATGGTTTGTTTTACATCAATCATTTAGACATAAGTTAGGAAATCAAAAAAGAAAATATATTAGCCTACGTATTAAATATTATAATTGGTTTGTTCCATAGATTTAAGACTTGGAGAGAACTTACCTCAAGTTTTTGTAACATTGTTGCGGTACTGAAATAAATCCAGCTAACTCTTGTGCACTAGTAGAAATTTTAACGAGTGGTGGAGTGACATTCCTTGCTTCACTGTTCAAAGAATAAGTTGATATTTTTTCAATGCCAATATGGTGAAACTCGTGATGATGACATGTAACAGTTTTTAAAATTTTTAGATCGAGAATATTCTTCAATTCGTAATTTCCATCTTGCTTGGAGAATTCGGCTTCAATAAGTTTAGAGTTCAAGGTTTCATATCTAATAAGAGTATGTATTGGTTCAATCTCAGCAATGCGAATATAATTGCATATGTCATCGATTGCTGGTTCGCCTATACATTGCAATATATCCCAAATACATATTATTGAACAAATAACTTGCCAACTCTCCTTATGCATACTTTTAAACCAAGATAGTGACGCTCAAAATATGAATACTTAGTTGAAGTCAGTGACGTGCAACCTGAAATAAATACATAAAAAGAGTCAACAAGATGTTAGCTTTCGTTTCACAATTATCAAAATATAATGCTTTTCAGTAGGTATATTCGATTGCACCCAATTGTAATGGTTGTTTTACTAATGCTGAAAAAAACTTACATGAGATGAGTAAATTTACTTGGACGACAAGTTTCGATCGTCAAGCGATCATCATCAGACCATTTCTTCTTAGACTATTAAATCTAGGTGTATAATTATGTGGGTGATGGTAGTTACAATGCATACATTTACTAGCAACCCGATCCGGCTTCTTGAACGGTTTACCCAGCGTAAGCTTAAAAGGCGCACGGACGGCAGGTCCCAGAAGCAATTCAGAAAATCCACGGCCGGGAAAAGCCAAGGTTAACGGCGTAACTCCAAACACATATACTGGCCGAAGCTGGGGTAATAGAATCGCTCGCTAGCTCGTAAACTCGCACTGAATCTAGTAATTTAGATTTTCATTGAATGGAGATTGTTGTAAGAAATGAAAACGTAATACCAAAGTGGGCGATGTATTAAAGATAGAGATATGCTGTCGCGGACTTTCTTGTAGAACCTTTCAAGATGAGCAATTATTACACTCATAGGCTATACAGATATTTTTAATGTTATACTCAGCGTAAGCTTATAAGACGCTTGGACGGCAGGTATCTCTTTGACTTGATTCACTGAAATCGTTACTGATTGGCTTCCTTTGGTCATAAATAAATGTTTTTCTACAGAAACATTCCTAGAGAAATCCTTTACAGAATGGTGAAAACCGCATCAAATCCACCCAGTGGTTTTGGAGACTACCCGTTACATCCAAGAATCGGGGACTTTGTTTTGTACTAAGTGAAGATGTAGTGGCAGTAGTTAGGCTATTATCAACTAGCTCAACACGACAAGTTTCTTTTTAGTTACGTGTGATTTTCTATATTATTGTTAGTGATTATTGACCTTCACGTCTTCTTGTTTAGTGCGATATTTGTGATAGTTTATCGTCAGATTGGATTATTTATTTATCGTATTAGTTCTGGGAATGACCGAGGACATGTTCGGCTCGCCTGAGTCTGTAGCTGCTTCCAGCAAACACCCATAGGGTGAGCTACAAGTTCCGTTCTAATTCAAGTAGTTCCAACTTTCGCTACCAGATATCAATGATACCTAGTAGCGAACGTTGGAACATTGATAGATCGTTCCGACGAAATCTAACCTAACAATTTAGCTTCACGCAAGTTTAGTCTGTAAAAGGATAATTTACATGCCACAAATCTATGACATGGGACCACCAGATTCACTTCCCCTCCGAAGGAAGGCATACTGAAGGATTTTTGTTAACGCTCTTAAAAAATCCGACGACTTCGGCCGGGTATGATCCCGTGATCTTGGGAACAGCAGTTCAGCATGCTACCAAGTACGCCACCGAAGGTTGATGTTGGGAATGAATTGAGAACTTCGTTGGTTGTTTGAGCGATGTGCGGTCCATTCTCGTGCCACCGCTACCAACCACAATTCACCTGACCATTATTAATAACAATCACAGATATCACACTAAGGAAGCAAATTTGAAGCTCAATCACCAATAACAATATCTTAACAGCGACAAAAAGTCACATGTAACTAACAAATCTTGACAAGTTGAGAATAACCAGCTGCAACTAAATATGTGTAGCCTATATGTTGTAAATACCATACCCACATACTTGTAGACATGCATAATAGCCTATCGTTTGATGATCGAAACTGGCCATCCAACTGAATTTGTTAATAGCATATACATTTTTTGAGGATAAGGGAAACAGTCATTAAACTTGGGTAAATTAGTGTTGACCGACTGAAAAGTATTACAATTCGATTGCTAAATCAACACTGAAAAATGGCTTCCAATTCGACAATTTCTACATTTACTTATTCTTACCGTCTAAAAATATCACAATAATAAATGGAATGTTGCAGGGGCGTCTGGTATTGATGATCTCGTGGATACACCGGTGATCTAACACAACTGAAATTCACAGAATATAATGTAACAAGATGCTCAGCAAAGAACATGTAGCCATTTTTTCCCCTTAATTTATGGTTATAGTTATAACTCTTTGACCTTATCAAGGGGTATAATTGAATGTTCTTTGTAGTTGGTTGTTGAAATACAACGTGGTGTATTGTACGTTATACTATGCTAACGATTTTCCTTATTTCCACCCATTACGGTAATTACTGGACCTATTATCAACTGCGAAACTCAATGTATGGTCAAGTGGTCGTCGAGCTGCATGGCTAATTGGTTAGCATGCTAGGCTTTGGCATTGGAGCCTGTACCACACCACACTCGCTTACATGGAAGCTTCTGCCAGTACGGATGTACACACGTGTTTTACCATGTGATTTGTACTTTCTAGGCTAGTTTCTACCTTTCATGATAGGCCTAGCTTTCATACAACTCAAATTGACAGGTGCCATTTTTCCTGTCAATTTGCATGGAAGATTGAGTACAACACCAATCAGATTGCTTATCTCGTTCAAGTCGAAATGCTAGTGGCAATATAAACAAATATATATTTTGTTATGAGAGTAGACCACGAAATAAATACATCAGAATGTAACTATATTATTCAGCGTCAGTGCGAAATGCCTTTGCTATGTACAGTCAATAGAGAAAGGGTGATATTATTATTATTATTATTATTATTATTATTATTATTATTATCCACGATTGGTCTGCAAAAAATCAAAAAAGTCCGAAAATTTAAATACCTAGAGGAATGGATTACCCCTAATAATTCAAAAATGCTGCCATTGAGAGCAGATGTAACAAATTGGAAGGTGACTTTCAAACCTGCAAAAACATTTACAAAAGTAAAAGCTTGTCCAGAAATGTCAAACTTTGTCATTATAACACAGTAATTAGGCCGTCAGCACTGTATGCCGCAGAATGATTGCAGATGACAAACAAAGGTCCATTGAGAAAATTAGAACTTAAGGATCGGAAAGTTCTAAGGAAAATATTAGGACCTGTTAAATATAATGGTACTTACTGAAGAAGACATGACAATGAATTATTTGAACATATAGAAGATTTGGTGAGTGTGATGAGAAAAAGGAGAATGTCTTTCTTTGGACATTTGGAGCGGATGGAGTATCATCGACTTTCATATCGAATACACTCATCAATATCTAAAAAAAAAAACCTATTGTAAATGGTCGATGCAAGTTAAAAAGGACCCAACAGAAGCTCGAATCAATCAAGCTCTGGTTTGGGATAGGAACCTGTTCAGAAAGGCGGTTAAATCAACTAGTAATCTACACCCTTTAACATCTGTGATGCCTTTCCCTCACGGCAAGTGGACGGAAGAAAGGAGAGCAGAACATTCGTCAAGAATGAAGATCTACTGGCAGACAAGAAAACAAGCATTACAGTGATCATATGAGTGAAGAACATCGAGGCCGAAACGTCTCTACGAACCAATCAGTGCTGGGGGACTCCCAGGCTTGAAGCCTTGGTAGTATATAGAAGCCAGAAAACACCTTGAGGCAACCTCTAGAGCTAACAACCTTAGTTGCAACATGGATGCGTATGCGTCCAAAACAAACTCAAGTCAAGTGAGCATGATGGCAAAACATTTCAACATTTCTTTTACCCCAGGGGGTAAGTCTTCGGATAAATCCCTCGTCGTGAAACCTGGGACGCACGAGTCTCATTTGGATTCTGGGGGAGACTCGACATCATGCGAGAGACGAGTCGGAGCGTCTCGGTGTATCCCAACCAGTCAGAAACTCAGAGCCAAATCAAAAACCTTTCTAGCAACGTTCAACATTAACACCTGTCGAATACATAGAATACGATGTGGTGGACTGTATAAAGAAATATATTTTACACTGTATGTACATGATTAAACACTGAACAAGTACAGTAGATATTACATGCGTGCTATGACACCATGTCCGGTAGCCACTGCTACCTGCTTGCAAGTGAGTCCTGCTTGACGCAGGTAAGAAAACGACCCTTCCTCTTAATGGGTCAACAACCCTCCAGCAGGGGGACCAACTGTCATTAGAGTATGTACAGTGCCAGAGTTGCCAACATACTCCCCCCCCCCCCTTGAAATAGCAAATATTTCAAACAACAATTAAATACTGTCACTTTGTTCTATTAACTGGAATAAGAGTTGAAATAAACACTATGTACACAAACATTTAAATAATTCACTTCTCTTCACTCAACAATGGGCAAAGTCTTGACACTGCTCTTTTCAAAAGAGCTCCGCTGGGTGTTTTGATGGTAACAACCCTCGTAACTCGGTCGGTTCCTGGATGCACTGCTGCGACACGGCCCAGTTTCCAATGAAGTGGAGGCACGCCCTCTTCCTTCAGAACAACCAGAGTGTCGATTTGTGGGGATTGTCCGGGCGACCGCCATTTAGAACGCTGTTGGAGTTGTCCGAGATATTCCTTGGACCATCGACGCCAAAATTGCTGGAACATAGCCTGAAGCAGTTGCCAGCGCTTCAGTCTATTCAAGGGAGTCTGAGACACATCTTCTTCCACAGGAAGATGAAATGAGCCACCGATCAGGAAGTGGGATGGGGTTAATACTTCCGGATCATTGGGATCAGAGGATAGTGGGCAGAGGGGGCGCGAATTCAAAACTGCCTCTATCTGTACAAGCACTGTAGTCATTTCTTCAAACGACAATGCAGCATTTCCTACTATTCTCTTAAGGTGATACTTAGCTGATTTAACTGCAGCCTCCCACAACCCTCCGAAGTGAGGTGAACCAGGAGGACTAAAATGCCACTGAATCCCCTTCTCAGTAGCAAAGCTTATGAGTGACTGCTTGGTATTCATATCATTAAAGAATTTCTTTAGCTCACGTGATGCACCTACGAAATTAGTTGCGTTGTCAGTGAATATGTGGGTGCAAGTTCCTCGTCTAGCCATGAATCTTTTCAGTGATGCTAAAAAAGCAGCTGTAGACAGATCGCTTACAATTTCAATATGTACAGCCTTTGTGGCAAAACAAACAAACATAGCTATATATGCCTTAATCCGAGCGCCCTTCCTGGAGGAAGGCCGTAAATATACTGGGCCACAGAAATCTATTCCTGAAGATGCAAATGGTCGACTGGGAACTACTCTCCTTTCAGGTAGCGATCCCATTATCGGTTGATACGGCCGAGACGAGAATTGAAAACACGTCTTACATCGATACACTGCCTTTCGAGCACCGTTCCTCCCACATAGAGGCCAGTATTGCTGTCGCATCATTGTCAATAAAGTCTGAGCTCCAGCATGAAGAAAAACAAAATGAAAATGATCAAATAACATTATTGTAATGCGATGATTGCCAGGTAATAAAATAGGATGTCTTCTGTTGACCGATAGTTTAGTATTTTGCAGACGGCCTCCTACCCGTAACAGACCCTGCTCATCCAAATACGGTGCTAATCCATGTAATTTGCTTCCCTTGGGTAGTGGCAAATTTTGTTTGAGAGCCTTTATGTCTTGTGAAAATTCAGAACCTTGCGCAATTTTACACCATAAATACTTAGCCTGCTCTAGTTCTACCGGATTAAGAGCACCTGTTTGTCTGTCTGTTTTAGTTTTAAGATTTTTGATAAATCTGAGCACGAGAGCTGTTATTCTAATCAGCTTGCTCCAGGAAGAGTATCTGTTAATCAGATTCGATCCAAGGGATTCTGTAGATGACACTAGAACGATTTTAGTTTTCCTAACTTCAGGTAATTCTTGAGAGCTATGCCTCTGCTGTGAAGGCCATTCTTCTTTATTATCTGAAAGCCAAGATGGTCCCGATAACCAAAATGATGAATTTAACAGCTTCTCCGCGTTAACTCCTCTCGAGATCATATCTGCTGGGTTATGATGAGTAGAGACGTGCTGCCAACAATCAATATTTGTCAACTGTTGAATCTGCGACACTCGATTAGCGACGTATGTTTTCCACTGGTGTGGATGGCCCGAAATCCATGCTAATGCTATTGTGGAGTCAGTCCAACAAAAACACTTGTCTTTAGTTACGTTTATGGATCTCATGACTCTTTCGACCAACTGAGCAAGTAATACAGCACTGCATAGTTCTAATCTTGGTAAAGTTACTGAGCCTAATGACGCAACGCGAGACTTGGAACACAATAAGTGAACTGTTATTTTACCATCTCCTGTCTGAGATCTTACATAAACACAAGCGCCGTAAGCAATCTGAGACGCGTCACAAAATCCATGAATTTCATACTCCACAAATTCTACTGCCCTAACATGACGAGGCACTTTGAACTCCTTCAATTTAGCAATATCCTGCATATAACGAATCCATTTAATTTGCAGTTCTATTGTGAGAACGTCGTCCCAATTTAAGTTCATTTGCCACAGTTGCTGGACAAAAATCTTACCCTTAATCAATACTGGGGCCAAAAGCCCTAAGGGGTCAAATATTTTAGCCAGGTCTGATAGAATTATTCTTTTGTTTATCTGTGTCGAACTGAAATCACTTCTCAACTCAAACTGAAAAGTGTCTGTGATGGGTTTCCAAGATAGCCCCAACAACTTCAAGTCTTCACCCTCATCTACCTTAATAATGTACTTGGGATCTGTTTCGTGGTTAGAAATGCTCGATAGTACATTGGGCTCATTCGAACACCATATTCTTAAGGTAAAACCCGCACTGGATAAAATATCTGAAACACACTTGTGAGTGGTTCTTAAGCCGTCAGTTGATTCACAACCTGTCATTAAATCGTCAACATAAAAATCCCGCCGTATTACATTCGAAGCTTCAGGAAATTCCTCCTTAGTGTCATTCGCCAATTGAGAGAGGCATCTTGTGGCCAGGAAGGGTGCACATGACGTGCCATATGTGACTGTTTTGAGACGATAATGTTTAAGCTCGTCCTTAGGGGACTCCCTCCACACGATACGCTGAAAGTCAGTATGTGCAGGTTCTATGAGGACCTGTCGATACATTTTTTCTATGTCAGCGGTCAATACATAGCGATGCATGCGAAATCTAGCCAATATTGAAAATAAATCATCTTGAACGATCGGTCCTACTAATAACAAATCATTGAGGGATAATACAGAATCGCCCTTCGAGCTGCCATCAAATACCACGCGAGTGCGCGTTGTCAATGAATTACCCTTAAATACACAATGATGCGGAAGGTAGTACTGTAATTGTTTGTTTATCTCATTACTGGGAATTTCCTCCATATGATCCAGGTCAGTGTACTCTCTCATAAACTGTACGTACTCCGACTTGACTTGGGGCTGCCTTTCAAAACGCTTCTCTAGGCTGTGAAACCGTCTAATTGCCTCATTAACATTGCTACCTAGCTGACTCGGGTCCTCTTTAAGGAGTAGTGGGACTATGAACCTACCCTGTGGATTCCTTCTGTGACCGTCAGTAAATAGCCTCTCACTAATCTCTTGCTCAGAATGTCCTTGGCCAAGCAGTGCTTTCCCCGGCTCATTGAATATCTTACCTGACACAAAGAGGCAGGAAGAACTGTTATCTGCGTGCTTTTCAGACAAACCAACACTACCTGCTGCTACCCAGCCAAGAGCCGTGTTGCGAAACAACGGTAGTTTGTTTGAGAAACTGTCGAGCTGAAATTGTTCTGCGCCGATAAGATCGTAAAAGAATTCTGCTCCAATGAGAATGTCTATGGATGATGACACATTAAATTGAGGATCCGCAAGGTTTTCTAATATAAACTCTGGAATACTCCAATCTGTGATGTTGATGTTTTTAGTGGGTAAGCACTGACCAGTAATTGAAGGTATTACGTGAAATGTCATGATTCGTTCAAAGGAACCGAACCGCGAAGAAATCTTTGTTCTTACCACCGACCCCACCTTGATGGTAGTGTTATGCAACCCATGTATCGGAATATTAGTCATTGTCTTTAACAATCGTAATTGATGAGCTAATTCCCTGGTTATGAAGTTGAGTTGCGAGCCGCTGTCTAACACAACCCGAGCATGACGGTTTTTTCCCTCTGAATTGTTGACATTCACTACAGCTGTCGACAACAATACATGAGAGGAAACATCATTGTTGTGATTGTGCAATGAAACAGCATTACTACTATGTTGCTCATTAAGGGGAGACAATGAAGTATTATTGGACACAATACTCTTGTTTGAAGTTTGACTATTATTGTGGTTCGGTGACCCTTGGTCCCTGTGAAGCAAGGTGTTGTGTTTATCCTTGCACAGCTTACAACATGAACGAGTGCACTCGTTAGCTAAGTGATTTCCAGACAGGCAATTAACACAGAGCTTATGCTTCTTGATCTCCCGCCATCTGTCATAAACACCCATAGAAGTGAAGGTTCTGCATCTAAATATGGGATGTTCCTCCGTGCAAAGCGGGCATTTCTGATTTTTCTGTGAAAGGAAACAATTTTTTCCTGGGTTCGTGAATGGCCTCGGTTTGAAACCAGATGCATTCGGTTTAGATGAAACGCCTACCTGCTTCAGCTGTTTTGTGCGATCACAATTCTTAGTTTCGATCGATTCCAATGCATTACATGTTTCGAGTAGAAATTTGTCCAGTGTCTGATACGATGGAAGATCAAAGCTTGGTAACGAGGTCTCCCATTTTTTTAATGTTTCAGCGTCAAATCTGTTTGTTATTAAATGTATCAAAATGGCATCTAATTGTTCTTCACAAGACAGACCAAGCGCTGATAGCGACTGTATGTGCCTTCTGAAGCCGTCATACAAGTCTCTTAATGCCTTGGAAGATTCTACTTCTATTTTGTTAATCTGAAGGACCGAATTAATGTGGGAGGAAACAATTGCTCGCCGGTTATTGAACCTTTCATTTAACAGGTTCCACGCTATGTCGTAATTCGCTGCAGATATTTCTAGAGACTGTAACACGTCTGCCGCCCTGCCTGATACCACTGATTTTAGGTAATGAAATTTCTGTATTTTTGACAAATTTGCATCTTCATGAATGAGATTCTTAAAAGTATCGGCAAAATTGGGCCATTCTAAATAATCACCTGCGAATGTAGGTAAACTTATTTGAGGCAGTTTAACTGAACGTGTTTGCGAACTGGAAGTTGATTCACCAATAGAATCACTTAGCGAAGTTGCTGACTTGGAAATTGCACTGTTTATGGATCTTATAAGACCAGATGTTTTGAAGTATTGCTCCTCAAAGTCGGAGCGATAAGATTCTTGTTCTGCTTGAAATGATTCATCCTCTTTCAAATCCTCTATTTGTGATTGAACTGTTTCATATTCTTCCCAGATTTTTGATAAGTGAGCCCGTCGATCTTCCAACTGATCTACGTCCTTAGATTGAGAATCTAATTTCTCTACGAAGCCTTGTATGCGAGATAAGCTAGCCTTTAACCTACCCCTTTTGCTACACAGTGATTTTATCTTTTGTTCCATTTTTCACTAGCAATTCCCAATAAACTGCTGAATGATATAAAATCACAATAGACCAAATGCATATACGTAAAAGAATGACAAAACGAAAAGACAAATACCTAACATATTTACATAATACAAAGATGAACTCCTGGTTTTGTTTCAAAGAGTTGCGGGAAAACTGCGTACAAATAACATACAGTTTTACGGGCGAAATCATGTGTGATCACTAGCAATACCAATACATTGCAAGTACAAACGAACAGTTTTGAATGAAGAAAGAAAGGAATGCATATTAGTCACAAGGAATAATTAAGGATGATCGGTGACTTACCAGGATGAAGAATTCTGTTGTCCAGTAGTCGCCATGCTGGTAACCACCCACGCCATTTGTGAGAAACCATGCTGTCTTTGGATCACACGAGTTCAATTTTCACTGTTTTTCTTGCCATATAATCATGCCCGTAGGACCAAAACTTATGTCGAATACATAGAATACGATGTGGTGGACTGTATAAAGAAATATATTTTACACTGTATGTACATGATTAAACACTGAACAAGTACAGTAGATATTACATGCGTGCTATGACACCATGTCCGGTAGCCACTGCTACCTGCTTGCAAGTGAGTCCTGCTTGACGCAGGTAAGAAAACGACCCTTCCTCTTAATGGGTCAACAACCCTCCAGCAGGGGGACCAACTGTCATTAGAGTATGTACAGTGCCAGAGTTGCCAACAACACCCTTACACAAATTGGCAAAATGAAAACTCTCACCGACGCACTACATGAAAATCAGATATGTATCATTGCCCTACAAGAAACACGTTACCCAGACGAAGAGACTTTCGAATCTGAAGGTTACCGCTTTTTCAATTGCAGAGCTCAAAAGAGGGTCCTCAATGGATCTGTGATGCTTGGAACAGCGTTTACTGTGAGAACCAGAATCCTTAAGTCGGTCGCAAATTTTGAGCCAGTTAATGACCGATTATCCATATTAACAATCAAATGCGGCAACAACACCTACAGCCTAGTTAACGCACATGCCCCCACAAATGACAAGAACAGATCTTACTCGGACGAAGTGGATAACTTTTGGGACCTGCTGGATGAAAAGCTCGCCAAAATTCCTAAACACCATGTTAAACTTCTTATGGGGGACTTCAATGCTCAACTTGGTCGAGAACACAAGCATAGGAAAATCATTGGAAACTATCCTGCCCACAAAAGAACCAATCAAAATGGTGAGAGATTGGTCTTTATTTGCGAAAACCATAACTTGCAGATCATGTGGACACACTTTCGCCGTCTTCCCAGAAAGCAGACAACATGGCGATCTCCTGTCGACGCCATCGGAGAGTTTCAAATAGATCACGTCGCGATCTCTCGGAAAAACAGTCCTGAGATTATGAATGTTAAGGTTAAAAAAGGCATAAACGTGGCTTCAAACCACTATATGTCCATAATTAAATTCAAACCGGTCCCTGCAAACACCAACAAGACGCCCAAACAAATTATTCGCTTCGACACTGATAAACTCAAACAGAATGTAACCGAGTTCCAGGAAAAGGCTCGACCAATCGACTGTGACTTTAACAACACAAAAAACCGCCTGATTGAGGCTGCCAAGGAAATTGCTGAAATTAAAAGAAGCAAGATACATGCCTGGTGGAATGATACATGTGTTTCAGTTCTCAAGAAAAGGCTCGATGCATGGAAACAATATTACTCAACAAAATCGCAAACTGATTGGGAAACCTACAAAGCTCAACGAGCCCAGACAGCTAAAGTGATCCGAGCTGAGAAACGTAAATATGAAAAGTCACTTATTGAGAAGATCGATCAAGACTTTAAAAGTAACAACACCAGAGAGTACTACGGAACGTTCAAAAGGAAACTTATGGGTTATAAACCTCCGTCGTTATGCTTTCAGCGGAAGGAAATCAAGCGGAGAAATCAAGCGTCACATTGCTCGACTAAAAAACAACAAAGCGCCCGGGGAAGACTCTGTAGTTGCAGAACTTTGGAAATATGCTCCCGAAGAAGCAGTTGAAATCTTGCAGAAGCAAATAGAACAAATGTGGAAAAATGAAATTCTACCAGAAGATTGGAAAACGGCCTTGATCCATCCGTTACACAAGAAAGGCAGCATGAAAAACGTCAACAACTACAGAGGAATATCCCTCCTACCGGTAACATACAAAATTCTCTCACTTGCTATCCTGGAGCGATTAGAAGCCGAAGTCGAGCATCAAATAGGAGAATACCAAGGGGGATTCAGAAAGGGTCGTTCAACTGCCGGACAGATCCAAAACCTCAAAACGATCATTAGATATTGCAATATCAGGTCCAAATCGTACGTATCAGTCTTTGTGGACTTTAAGAAGGCTTACGATTCCATAGACCGCGAAGTTCTGTTGAACATCCTCAACGAATTCGGGGTTGACCTGAAACTGCTGGCATTAATTAGAGCCACCCTAACTGAAACAAACTCCAAAGTAAAGTTCCTGGGATGCCTGTCGGATTCCTTTGAGGTCAAAACGGGAGTCAGACAAGGTGACGGGCTCTCTCCAATGCTTTTCAACTGCGTTCTCGAAAAAGTCATTCGGACCTGGCGAACAAAATTATTAGAAACTGAGTATAGCCCTCTAAGAATGGGAGCAAAATCCAAGGGGATCATAGTCGACTGTCTAGCATCCGCTGATGACATCGCCATTCTGTCGAACGACGTATAAACTGCTAGGATGCAAATCGGCCTTTTAAAAGAAATCGCTGAACAAACTGGCTTGCAGATATCATTAGAAAAAACAGAAGTAATGACTAACATCAAAGACGCTCCAGAAAAACTGCAGACAAAATACGGAAAGATCAACAGAGTGGAAAAATTTAAGTACTTGGGAGAGATCATCATGAAAAGTGGACTGGACAAAGAAGCCCTCAAGGAACGAGTACGCAAACTCGAAATAGCCTATCAAACATCGCGCTCAATATACAACAAAAAATGCCTGTCCAAAAATACTAAACTACGTCATTATGAAACTGTTCTGAAACCAGTAGTTATGTATGCAGCCGAAACACTATCCCTAAATGCTAATAAAGGACTCCTTGAAGGACTGGAGAAAAAAGAGCGCAAAATCGTCAGAGGTATAATTGGATCAAATTACAAGAATGGTATCCACTATAAAGATCCAACAAAGAAGTCTACAGTGAAATAGAGAAAATTTCAGAATCGATCCGTAAAAGGCGGGCACGGTATTACGGTCATCTCTAACGAATGGACGGAAACAGGCCGACTAAACAGATTTTTAATTTCTTTGACTCCAAACCCAAAACCACAATGCCCTGGTTTATGAATACCAAAGTCGACCTCAAAATACTGCATCTAAAACCCGACGACGCCTTCAATAGAGATGTCTTCGGCAAAAAGATACTGACTAACGGGCTAACCCGAGACGAGACATCGAACCCGAAAAGAAGACACGGTACACCTGGGCAGAGAGAATGAGGGAATTCTGGGCTCAGAGGAAGGCGAAACAAATTGCCAAGTGTAGTAAGATTTAACGTGGTCTTAGATGGCCTGAACGAATTATATATATATATATATATATTATTATTATTATTATTATTATTATTATTATTATTATTATTATTATTATTATTATTCTGGGGTAAGTACTGTCCTATTAAAATTCTAATAATTATCACTAGGGCTCGGATGTTTAGAAAAAAAAATCATATTTTTCCTTTGTCTCTATTTTTATGCCCGATTGGTTTCTGATGCAAATCAAGTGATTATCGTCACAATACAATGGTTTTATTTGTCATATAAATGCATATTTCTAACATTTTTTTACCATTAGGTCATAATTTTGCATATTTTGGTAAGAACGTCGTATTTCGGTAGTTTGACGGAAGGTGTAGGTGTGCAATCATCCTCAACTTACTGAACGGGAACTAGTGTTTACAGAAATAGACTGTGAATACCACCTAAACATGTATATTCAAAAAATTCATTTGAAAATAGGAATAAAGAATTTAGTTAACGATTTTATCTCGAAGGGATTTTTGCTTGGATTTATAATTAAGAATAACGGCCATATTTCAATCAGTCACTTTCCGGTCATATTTTGTAATTTGTGGGTCATATTTCGTCATTTTTAAGGTCATGATTGCTTGAATATTCGGACTATATTTAGGTCTTAAACATCCGAGCCCTAATTATCACGAATAGTGTCCATCCATGCGAAGTTTATAATTGAATTTTTATTCATAAATCATGTGAGTAAAGCTACGCTGAAGACATTCTGTACGAAGTACGGAGGATATTAAAATAATTTAAAAGAAGTTAAAATTCTCACCAATTGATAGCCTTGACCCCAGGACCTTCAAAATAGTAGACATGCGCGATGCCACTCGTACACCATTTCAATAGGCTTGAAGGCTCATTACTCAAGTGCAAATATTACTCTCAAACGACAACTCTCCTGCATATTTGATTTCCTACAACTTTGGGAATAATATGCTAGCGTGTATTTTAATAAACTTTAGTCGTAAGAGTACGTGTACTGAAGAGGGTGGACAGATTCATACAGGATTTTGTACAACCTATCACTACAACTTCCTTGCCAGCGAGTGTCGTGTGATACGGGCATTTCATTAAATATAATTATATTTCCCATTGCAAAATGGCACACCATAGCACTTAAATGTATAACGTCTCATTGTTATAAAACAATAAATATAAAACATCAAGTAAAACAAAAAGAAATTAACCCATTTGGATTTGAACCAGGGGCCTCAGGACGACAGTCTTACAGGCTAACCGCTTTTCCTTACTTGTTTCTGTTAATTTTATTTGTTTCCAGTGTTTTGTTTCTTTTTACACGAAGACGTAACAAACACTCTGCTCCCGAACCAGAAGAATTAATCACAGGAGATTAAATTCCCCATGGTCCGGCCGAGAATCAAACCCGGGACCCTCCAGGCCAAAGCTTAGCACGCTAACCTATTAGCCACGTAGCCGGACTTCGCTCGGTTAATAGGTAGCGTTTTCACAAACATGGTATCAATAGCTTTACTATAACTGCATGCCATATAATATTTTGGAGTAGACAATTTCAGAAGTGTATTAGGACCTATGCCATTTATTATACTAAATTTATAATTTTTCGTTCAGTGCATTCCATAAAATAATTTCTAGCTACTTGGGTTAATATAGACCAATCAGCAAAGAATGGCCGCCAATTGCCGTGTGAGCTTTAAGTGCTCAATGCACCAACGGCACGGCCTGAACGCTCTTAAGTCACTGTTACAGTATAATATGGTAATATAAAATTATAATATACAAGCTGTACCCGGCAATGCAATCAAAGAAAGTGTTGGCGTTGAAATTCTGTTTCTTGAAGTGCTTTTGGATACACAACATGTTAACTGCCTCTAAGCTATCGTAAAATGGATTTTCTAATTTAGAACCATTCATGGAAGCGTGCACAATTTTCAAAAGTTTCATCGCTGTCACTCATTTGTTGAATCTACTCGTACGCTACCTATTGTGAAATGGATTTACTAAGTCGAAACCCTTCCCTGGAGTGTACACAATAACTCATCAATGATTCATCGCAATCGGATGAATGGTATATGCACGTATACGGGGTTTTGTTTAAACGATTCGTGCGCTGTCACTCATTTGTTGAATCTACTCGTGCGCTAACTATTGAGAAATGTATTACTAAGTCGAAGCCCTTCCCTGGCGTGTACACAATAACTCATCAAGGTTTCATCGCAATCGAAGAATGTTATATGAACGCAATAGGGGATTTTGTTGAAACGCTTCGCGCGTCGTCACCCATTTGTTGCATCTACTCTTGCGCTACTTATTGTGAAATGGATTTACTAAGTCCCCTTCCCTGGCGGGTACACAATAACTAATCAATGTTTCATCGCAATCGGATGAATAGTATATGAACGCATACCTGATTTTGTTTAAACGATTCGCGCTCCGCCACTCATTTGTTGAATCTACTCGTGCGCTACCTACTGTAAAATGTATTTACTAAGTTAGAAACCGTCACGTAAGTGTCCACAACATCTCACCCAAGTTTCATCGCTATCGGACTAATGGGATATGAAGACATAGGGGACTGTATTGAAACGCTCCGCCTGTCGTCGTTCATTTGTCGAATCTACTCGTGTGCCACCTACTGTGAAATGTATTTACTAAGCCAGAAACCTTCCTTGGAGTGTCCACCATATTTCACCCAAGTTTCACCGCTAACGGCAGAATGGTATATGACCTTATACGGGACTTTGTTGAAACGCTTCGCGCGTCGTCCCTCATTTGTTGAATCCACTTGTGCGCTGCATATTGTATAGGGGATTTACTAAGCCAGAAATTTTCCATGACGTGTACACAACATGTCACCCAAGTTTCATAGCTACGGACGAATGGTACATGTATGCATACGGGACTTGGTTGAAACGCTTCGCGTGTCGTCGCTCATTTGTTGATTCTACTCTTGCGCTACATATTGTAATATGGAAGTACTCAGCCAGAAACCTTCCCTGGAGTGTACACAACATCTCACCCAAGTTTCATCGCAATCGGATGAATGGTATGTGAACGTATACGGGACGTTGTCGAAACGCTTCGCGCGTAGTCACTCATTTGTTGAACATAAACGTGCGCTTCGTATTGTAAAATGGATTTACTTAGCCAGAAACCTTTCCTGGAGTGTACACAACAATTCACCAAACATTTATCACTATCAGACGAATGGTATATGACTTTATACGGGACTTTGTTGAAACGCTTCGCGTGTCATCGCTCATTTGTTGAATCTACTGGTGCGATACCTATTGTAAAATGTATGTACTAAGCCAGAAACCTTCCCTGGAGTGTACACAACATCTCACCCAAGTTTCATCGCTATCGGATGAATGGTATGTGAAATTATATGGGACTTTGTTGAAACGCTTCGCGCGTCGTCGCTCATTTGTTGATTCTACTCGTGCTCTACCTATTTTTAAAGGGACTTACTAAGCTGGAAACCTTCCCAGGAGGGCACACAAAATCTCAGCCTAGTTTCATCGCTATCGGACGAATGGTATATGAACGCAAACGTGACTTTGTTGAAATGCTTCGCGCGTCGTAGCTCATTTGTTGAATCTACTCGTGCGCTGCCTATTGTAAAGTGGATGTACTAAGCCAGAAAATTTCCCTGCAGTGTACACAACATTTTACGCAAGTTTCATAGCTATCGGACGAATGGTATATGAATGCATACGGGACTTTGTTGAAACGCTTTGCGTGTCGTCGCTCATTTGTTGAATCTACTCGTGCGCTATCTACTGTGAAATGTATTCACTCATTTTGAAACCTTCACGTAAGTGTACACAACATCTCACCCAAGTTTCATCGCTATCGGACGAATGGTATATGAACACATACGGGACTTTGTTGAAATGCTTCGCGCATCGTCGCTCATTTGTTGAATCTACGCGTGCGTTACCTATTGTAAAATGGATTTACTAAGTCAGAAACCTTCCTTGGAGTGTACTCAACATCTCACCCAAGTTTCATCGCAATCGGACGATTGGTATATGAACGCATAGGAGACATACATACCCACAGACAAACTATCACGTTACATTGATTTTTATATATATAGATAGACAACGGGTCACGTCCTTGAGGGGAGTTTAAACCACTCTATATTCGGTAAGCGGAACTGGTGAAACTGGGCCTTGTTGGAACATAATTTACGGATCAGCCAATATGCGTGTATGATTCACACCGCTGCCATATTAAAACTATTTGACTGATTATTATTTATTTATCGTATGAAGAATGCATGTAGATGGATTTTACATATATATATATACAAAATGAATGGACAAATGTGCAGTCACAAGCTCGTACAATTTTATAATTCTAGGTCTAGTTGTTTGACCCATTCTACTGCTCCCTTCGATGTATGGTGGACGTCTATTATCGTTCCTTCGAAAGCTCGAAGAGGACAGTCAGCAACAAAGTGAAGGATTGTCTGTAAGGAGGCACCACAGTCACAATTTGCAGAGCTAGCCCATCCCCATTTGTGCAGTAGATAACCACATCTGCCTTGTCCAGTTCGAATCCGGTTGATGATCCTCCACTGTCGCCTGGGGAGGTCGAATCCTTGTATCCGCTTAGAAGGTTTCTCAACTAGATGTTTGTTGATTACTGAAGACTGCTCCCACTGTATTTTCCATGACCTTGTAGTTTGAACAACATACGCTTCCGATATGAAGGTATATGTTTCCGAAGTTTGGTAGATATCGAATTGTTGGATTAGTCGTCATTTTACTTTAGTCAAGGTGGTGGCGATATAGAACATGACACTGAGGTGTCTTTGCTAGTGCTACCCTTTTTCCAAATTTGATTTAATTCAATTTCGTCAAGTGTGAATTGACAGGTGGCCCGTGAAGATCTCATAAGTCTATTTTCATTCATTGCAAAAATCGAAACTAGGCTAATAATATCAAGAATTCCGTAAGTTGGAAATGTATTAAATGTAACGAATATTTTTGAGACCCCCATGACAGTTTGATTTAGGCTATTAATTGATCTTATTAATTTATTCGTATTAATTTCCTATCAATATTGTATCGTGTTGGCAAAGTGTCCAATTGCATTGGTCCATCTACAGTAGACGCAATATCACTATTTTATCAAATGAGCAAAATCCTGTGTCCAGTCAAAGAACACAGCGAGTTCCGAAGACGCCACGACGAAGAGTTGTACACACAGGTAGAGAAAGTAGCTGACGAAATGAGGAAAAGATGGATTTCTTTCTATGGACAAATAATAACCCCTGCCACTACAGCCCATGAAGGGCCTAGGCCTACCAAGCGACCGCTGCCCAGCCATTTGGCTTGCAGATATTGGGGTGACACGTGGTCAGCGCTTCAGAACCCCTCGGCCGTTAATCTTGGTTTTCGTGACCGGGGCGCTGCCTCACTGTCAGACAGATACTCAATTGTCTTCACGAGGCTGAGTGCACCCCGTTCCAGCCCTCACGTCAGTTTTTAAAATCCCTGACGGAGTCGGGAATTGAAACCGGTTCCTTCCGGGTGAGATACAGGTGCGCTACCCCAACACCACGGGGCCAGCATCTATGGACATACGAGTATAATCTGAATATAATCAACACTGCTATCCAACCGAATTTTTGCTTTTCTCCTTGAGAAAAACACAAAGGGGGCCTGGTTCAATGAAGTAGAGAAAGATCTGTCGGAGATTGGGATAACATGTGAAGATATCCAGGAGTTTTCAACCTAAGCCGAAACTAAAAACCGGTGAGGTGTGTACGACGGAGAGAAAGATGCAACAACGATTGCGAATGAAAGAGTACTGGGACAACATTAAAATGCAGAAGAAACAGTTGACATGACGTGGTCCTTAATTGGCCGTAACGAAGCAAGGGGAAGAAAAATAAAAAATTACGAGCCTTACAGTAGTCGCATATGATGTGTAACATCTGACATAGAAGAAACCTCTCGTGAAATTGTTGATACACCGGTAATTTATACTATTATTGGCACAAATATTAATCTATTGTAAAAGGGAGTGTTTTACAGATATTGTAGTTTATAATACGGAACTCATTTTATTAGATGATTTGTAGCTTCCACCAGCACTAGCCTAAATAAAGAATACGATATGGATCAACTATTAATAGACGCGACACCGCTCATAACCTTAAATTCCTTATAAACAGGTCCTCTTCATTCACAGACCAAAACGTAATTTCATATGGATTCTGTTAAAATGAGTCATATTGATATGATAAATATCGTTTAAAATGATAATCTGGTAGCAAAAAATCTAGCCCGTCCGGGATTCGAACCCAAGATCTCAAGATTCACAGTAATAAGCACTAACCCCACGGCTATTTCGACTACGCAAATTTTGTGCACAAGATGGTGACTTATTTCCACGTTCCAATAATACTGCATTACGGAATTACGTTTCATTTATATTTTGCTTGCTTTGATGATGTTCCAGCGTGAAATTGAGTTTAAAATGCCTCATGAATAGGCCCTCTTGTGAGTAAAGAGAATGTATTCAGTAATAGTTCATGAAGGCTTGCGCCATTCTCGTATAACCACAACGATTATATTATATTGATGACTGCATTACCGTTATGAGGGTTAATATTTGAATAGCCATTGTGCAGAAACATAATACCGGCAATGCTGACTACTTACAATGTTTGATATTAAGGCATTTTACCATTTAAATACTGATACGAAGACTTCGAACATGTACCATGTCATTTGTTTCAATCACTTGACACCAGAGTTCGCATGAGCGTATTCCGTTCAGTGTGTCATATACTTACCACTGCTCGCTGGATCGATCGATCGGGCAGTGCATACTTCCGTTTTCCACCACTGCCAACTAGTACACTTCCGTTCGATCGATCGAGCGGGCAGTGCATACTTCCGTTTTCCACCACTGCCAGCTAGTACACTTCCGTTCGATTGATCGAGCGGGCAGTGCATACTTCCGTTTTCTACCACTGCCAGCTAGTACACTTCCGTTCGATCGATCGAGCAGGCAGTGCATACTTCCGTTCGATCCGCCACTGCCAGCTCGATCGTTCCGATCCACTTCCGTCCCCATTTTTCAAAATCACTCCCACAAAAGTATCCAGCAACCGAGCGGAATGATGTTACACATCAATAATGATAATATTAATTCCAAAGTTTGAATTTGTTCGGCCGCAATGATTCGAAATGAAGGCTTTAAGCTAATAGGTCGTGTATTGCACAAATAACAGAGCCAACAATGTAGATGGAATCCTCTGGACCAACGGCGTACGAAGCTAGAGTTTACGAGTTCGAGTCCCATCTACATGGCCTGCACTATTTGGGAATTACACCACCTAAAAGGTTAAACCCTTTATTTCGCAAGATTAATAATAATATTTATTTATTTATTTATTTATTTATTTATTTATTTATTTATCGTATGGCTTTTAGTGTCGGGAGTGTATGAGGACATGTTCGGCTCGCCTGAGTCTGTAGCTGCTTCCAGCGGACACCCTTAGGGTGAGCTACAAGTTCCGTTCAATTTCAGGTAGTTCCAAATTTCACCACCAGATAACAATGATACCTAGTGGTGAACGTTGGAACTTTGATAGAGCGTACCGACGAAATCTAACCTAACAATTTAGCATCACACATGTTTAGTCTGTGGAAGGATCTTTTACATGCCATAAATCTGTGACATGGGACCGCCGGCTTTACTTCCCCTCCGGCGGAGGGCATACTGAAGGATTTTTAACGCTCCTTAAAAATCCGACGACTTTGGCTGGGTTTGAACCCATCTTGGGCACAGCAGTTCAGCATGCTACCAATTATAATAACAACATGCACATCAGTGCGCAGTAATTTTTGAGACATGCTCCGTAGTTCGTTCGTTCCTCAACCTATATATGAACTCCACTCCATCATGCAATAACTGCCGATGAAATAGTGTACTATACCCAGTGACATATGCCTGATAACATTAATAATAATAATAATAATAATAATAATAATAATAATAATAATAATAATAATAACAACAATGATAATAAACTTACCGCTGATGAAGGCAAACACTTGTGGTATAATGGTAGTCTCAGTAGAAATGAAGACATTAGGTACTCCAAACATCCCAATTGCACAAAGCGTCAGATGCTTCTAGTTTTGTACTGCCTGAGGAAATGCCATTTCCTTCCTACTTGAAGAAAGCCGCAGACCACACGCCTTTGGATTGGCTGCGTTGCGCAACGGTTATTTTAATGCCTGCTGTTCCTAAAGTTGCAGGATCGAATCCTGGTGGAATCAGTAGGCATTTGAGGGTGCTTAAATGAGAGGAAGCCGTGTCAGTAGATTTAGGGATATGTAAAAAATACACCTTCGGGGGAAACGTCCGGCACACCATCGTCTCTACAAGCTACAGTAGTTAAAAGGGACGTTATTACAATTATATTATTATTATTATGTTCGACGGTGTCAAAATGTAAACATTATGTGTCAGAAAACTGTATCATAATGAAGGTCATTATAACACCGTTTTTCATTTCGATACAGTTTCTCCAGCCAATCAGAGCTCATTCATTGACCTATTTAAAAACAAGAAAAAAATAGGAACACATGCGACACCTTTAAATATAATAATGAAGAATTGGACAGGGGTGATTCCATTGTTGAAGGTTTTGCGATATATTTCAAATCAGTTTATGACTCTCAGTCAGCCCAATACAAAGTCCCAGCTTGCAATTCGAATACTCCCAATACCCATCACATAAAACTTGTCTCAAAGGAAGAGGTTGGAAATGCATTAAAAAATTGAAACCTAAGTCGTTGGCTGGTCCTGATAATATTCCACCGTATGTAGTGAAATGATGTGCTGAAAGTCTCAGGGACCCGTTGCACTTTATATTTAACTTAGCCATACAAACTTCTACGTTCCCTGACGCCTGGAAAATTACTCGCGTCTGCCCTATACTAAAATCGGGAGATCCATCACTAATTAATAACTACCGTCCTATATCTATTTTATCTGCAGTAGCCAAAGTATTTGAATTCATATTGCACGGAAGAATATCAGTATTTCTCAGACCGCTCGTAACAGATAACCAACATGGTTTCCTATCCAGGAAATCTCCGGTGTCGAATGCAACTAATTTTACTCAAATTATATCTAAAGAGTTAGATAAAGGAGGACAAATAGATGTCATATTTACAGATTTTGAGAAAGCGTTCGACACAATAAATCATGATATCCTTCTTAACAAATTGTGTATTTTGGGATTCTCCCACCCATTACTCAAATTATTCAGCTCCTACCTCAGAGACAGGAAACAATTTGTTTTGTTCCAGAAAATTGTCTCAAAGGAACACATAGTTCATTCCGGAATACCCCAAGGCTCGAACCTTCGACCTCTGATTTTTCTAGCAATGATAAACGATTTGCCACGTTGTATAGTAGGCCTACACTCAAATAGTCTTTTATATGCAGATGACTTAAAAAATTTTAAATCAATTTCTTTCGCTAATGACTGCACTCTACTACAAAATGACCTAAATAATATACGCAAATGGAGTATAGAAAACAAATTATACTTAAATGTACCGAAGTGTGTTGTTATGACCTTTACACGTAAGAAGAACCCAGTCACATTTGTTTATGGAATTGGACCTCAGTCATTGCAAACAGTAAGCGAGAAGAAAGATCTAGGAATCTTGTTTGACCGAGAGCTTGCTTTCACTTGTCATGTGCAAAAGACAGTCGGGGATGCTTACCGCATGTTAGGGTTTATAATAAGAAACACTAAGCCATTAATTAGGACCAGTACCTGCATAAAGCTTTATATTGCCATGGTGAGATCCAAGCTCGAGTACGCCAGCCAAGTATGGAGTCCCTGGCAGAAAACATGCACTAAATCCATTGAGCAAGTTCAAAAGAAATTCCTTAGATATTTACACCTCAAAATAACGGGCAATTACCCACACATGGTACCCTACGGTGAACTTATGTTGAATTTTGGCATGACTAGTTTGGAGTCTTGAAGGCAAGTGAATGATATGAAATTCCTTTATAAAGTTATTAACGGTCAAATTGATAACTCATTTTTCCTATCGCTCCTAAATTTCAACATCCCTCGCTTTACTACGAGATCAACTATAACATTCAAAAATGATATAACCAATACTACTTCACATAATACGAGTAATTCACCTGTATGGAGGCTTTGCAGTATTTACAACGATGCGGTTCGTGTAAACTGGAAACTAGATTTCTAACTCTCAATTAGACCTTTCTTGGAAATTATAACCCAGTCACTCTAATTCATACTTGAAATAAAATTATCACACAAAACAGAATCAACAATGTATATATGTGTATAGGCCTGTACCCTAGTTATCAATGTTACCTTTTAGTTTACGATGTAATAATTTCAAAACCTGCTTTTTATATATTTGACATTAGGTAAAATTTAGATTTATTTTTATATTACCTTAGATTAAGCATTTTTACTACTATGCATTTCAATCTGTGTTAACATCCTAGTTTTAATAATTACATTTAGATATTAATACTTAATGTAGAAATATCAGAAAGTGTATTTTACTGTGTAGGTGCACTCTTATTGGGGCGCACGCTGAGCCCTGTTGTGTACCGTCAAGAAATAAATAAATAAATAAATAAATTTGGTAAGGATACCTTCGCACATGCGCTCAAAATCCAATATGTCGAACATAAACACATCTCTCTATATATAAAAATGAAAGTTTGTCTGTTTCTTCTGAATTTCCACGGAAATTTGCGATATTTGCGCGTTTCAGACTGTTTTATGATGGATGCGCACAAAAATATTTTTTGTCTGTCTGTCTGTCTGTTTGTTTGTTTGTTTGTCTGTCTGTGGACAATTTTTTGTGTTCTTATAACTCGAGAACGGCTGAGTGGATCAAAGTAAAATTTGATACAGATATCCTTCAGAGGCACGACACCAATCATTGATGTAACTCTTCTCCGTACCTCTCATAAAAGGGGCCCTACCCCATTAAAATACATGCTGAAATAGGCGTAGAAGGGTGAAACAAAGCTCATTTTCAGCCCCTCAATGTGAGAAACGAAACTCGGAACCACATTTTAAGGCCCTAAAACCAACAGTTTTTGAGATATTCCCAGAAATCTAATTTCACTTAATAAATTAATGAAAGAATGCATGCCGGTAACCATGGCAACTGAATCTCAGAGGTCCATCTATTTCTGTAAGACGCAATGCAATTCCATTTATTAAATTACTATGAAGGTTAGCAAACGGCTATAAGGTTATAACGGATCCAAATTAAGCTGAAATATTCATCAATACATACAATGCGCTTAAGGGATCAAGGGGTACTCTAGAATTTTTTCACGCGATTTACACGTGCGGGTGTGGTACGGAAGGTCTAATATATCCCTTCTCTATTATATAAAAATGAATGTTTGTCTGTTTTTTCTGCATTTCCACGGAAATGTGACATATTTGCCCGTTTCAGACTGTTTTGTGACGGATGCACGCAAAATTATTATTTTTTACCTGTCTGTCTGTCTGTGGACAATATTTAGTGTTCTTATAACTCGAGAACGGCTGGGTGGATTAACGTAAAATTTGATACAGATATCCATCAGAGACACGACACTAATCATTGATGTAACTCTTTACCCTACCTCTCGTAACAGGGGGCCTACCCCCTTAAAATTCATGCTGAAATAAGCGTAGAATCTCTATCTTTATATACAAATGAAAGTTTGTCTGTTTTTTCTGAATATCCACGGAAATTTGCGATATTTGCGCGTTTCAGACTGTTTTATGATGGATGCGCGCAAAAATAATTTTTTTATGTCTGTTTGTTTGTCTGTCTGTCTGTCTGTGGACAACTTTTTGTGTCCTTATAACTCGAGAATGGCTGAGTGGATCAACGTAAAATTTGATACAGATATCCTTCAGAGGCACGCCACTAATCATTGATGTAAGTCTTCTCCTTACCTCTCATAAAAGGGGCCCTACCCCCTTAAAATACATGCTGAAATAGGCGTAGAAGGGTGAAACAAAGCTCATTTTCAGCCCCTCATTGTGAGAAACGAAACTCGGGGGCCCTAAAGGGACCCCGAAAACCACATTTTAAGGCCCTAAAACCGACAGTTTTTGAGATATTACAAGAAAACTAATTTCACTTAATAAATTAATGAAAGAATGCATGCTGGTAACCATGGCAACTGAATCTCAGAGGTCCATCTATTTCTGTAGGACGCAATGCAATTCCATTTATTAAATTACTGTGAAGGTTTGCAAACGGCTATAAGGTTATACCGGATCCAAATTAAGTTGAAATATTCATCAATACATACAATGCGCTTAAGGGGGCAAGGGGTACTCTAGAATTTTTTCACGCGATTTACACGTGGGTGTGTTGTACGGAAGGTCTATTATATCCCTTCTCTATTATATAAAAATGAATGTTTGTCTGTTTTTTCTGCATTTCCACGGAAAATTGACTTATTTGCCCGTTTCAGACTGTTTTGTGACGGATGCACGTCAAAAAAATTTTTGGCTGTCTGTCTGTTTGTCTGTGGACAATTTTTTTGTGTCCTTATAACTCGAGAACGGCTGGGTGGATTAACGTAAAATTTGATAGAGATATCCATCAGATGTAACTCTTCACCCTACCTCTCATAACAGGGGGCCTACCCCCATAAAACACCTGCTGAAATAAGCGTAGAAGGGTGAGACAATTCTCATTTTCAGCCCCTCATTGTGAGAAACGAAACTCGGGGGCCCTAAAAGGACCCTGAAATCCACATGTTAAGGCCCTAAAACCAACAGTTTTTGAGATATTCCCAAAAAACTAATTTCACTTAATAAATTAATGAAGGAATGCATGCCGGTAACAATGGCAACAGAATCTCAGAGGTCCATCTATTTCTGTAAGACGCAATGCAATTCCATTTATTACATTATTGTGAAGGTTTGCAAACGGCAATAAGGTTATAACGGATCCAAATTAAGCTGAAATATTCTTCAATACATATAATGCGCTTAAGGGGTCAAGGGGTACTATAGATTTCTTTAACGCGATTTACACGTGTGTGTATGATACGGAAGGTCTATTATATCCCTATCCCTATATTGTTATATTATTATTATTGTTATTCTTTTAATTATTATCATTATTATGGCGTACAGCGACGAGACAAAGCTCATTTTCAAACCCTTGGTGTCAGAAACAAAACTCGGGGCCCCTCTAGAGCCGTAAAGGGTCCCCGAAAACTATATTTTAAGGCTCTAAACCCAACAGTTTCTTAGTTATTCCCAGAAAACTAATTTCATTTAATAATCTAAAGAAGGAATGCAAGCCACTAACCATGACAACCGTATCTCAAGAGGTGGCATCCAACTTTCCATCTATTTCTGGAATAAGGAATGCCACTCCATTTATTACATTTCTCTGAGAGGTTGCAAATGGCTATAAGGTTATCACGGAACCAACTAAAACTGTAAAATTCATCAATGCGCTTAAGGGGTTCAAGGAGTACCCTAGATTTTTTCACACGACTTACACGTGCGATATGTCGTACAGAAGGTCTATTATATCTCCAAACAGCAACATTATTTTCAAAAATTCCTGATTTGAAATAGTAGACTGCTTTTTGCTGATTTGAGGAATTTGGGCCATTGGAGGCTAAAAAAACTGAATTTTCATGCACCACAAGCCTTTATAATTTATAAAAGGGGTCTTCCTGTAGTTGGGCACTTGACACAACGGTTAGGGTCAGTTCGTATGTGACGTGTATTGCGATTCGTCTACGAGGTTTTCAATGTTATTTTCACGCCAGGAAGAACACGTTAGGTAAATTTAGTTTGAGAGCACATTTTAACTAATCGTTTTTCTTTACCAACAAACAGGTTCCAAGCCCCTAAACATTGCAGCAGTAGCTCAATTGATAACATCTGGTTATTAATACCGAAGACCGTTCGAAGAATGGGTACTTCTGCTAGTCTTTCTATATAAATTACCGACATGGATTACGCACCGTCCATATGTTCGCATAGATATACTTTCAAATAAGAGACAAGAAATAGCACTGTAGCCTACCTTAATATCCCCAACTCCAACTTCTACACTGCGCATTGCTTTCAAACGACTCCGGTGACAATATTAGTGAATGTCAGAGAGCTAGACGGCAGGCTGTAAACATATGGCATTGAAAGCACACAGAGCGCATGCGTCGGTCGGCCAAAGAACTTGAAAAACAGAGATATTATACCCAGCGCTTGCACTCCGATCACAAAATTCAAGTGGCTGACTATCAACAGATATTTATGAATATTTATGTCAGAGAGCTAGACGGCAGGCTGTAAACATATGGCTTTGAAAGCACACAGAGCGCATGCGTCAGTCGGCCAAAGAACTTGAAAAACAGAGATATTATACCCAGCGCTTGCACTCCGATCACAAAATTCAAGTGGCTGACTATCAACAGATATTTATGAATATTTATTTTAAAACATATAATAAAGTTATAATTATCGTCGAACATAAACAGTCGTATGCAACTCGCCTATAATGGTAATTAAGACACTCGTATGGAAATTATAAAACTCGCTAACGCTCGTTTTATAAACATACTCGAGTCTTAATTATTACCATTATAGGCTCGTTGCATAATGTACTATTATTGTTATTATTATCTTTGTTATTATACACACACCCTTGAGGCTGAAATATTACATGTGATCCAAACATAATCATACTAATATATAAAAATGAGATGGTGTGTGTCAGTCTTTCTGTCTGTCTGTCTGTTACCTAATAACGCCAGAACCACTGGTCCAATTTAAATGAAATTTTGCATGGATGTAGCTGAAATACCAGGTTTACATATAGGATACTTTTAATTTCGATATTTTGCATTATTAAGAAATGGCGACCATTTTAGTGACGTCACTACACCCTTTGCTTTCAAAATTTCATATTTCCATATTAAATAAAAAGAGAACGGTAGGAAATAGCAAACTTTTGACGGCACATACGAGCTTTGAAATTTAATTTCCTATCCGAAAGGTCCTCCAACGGTTAGCGAGTAAAACCTACTTTTGTGACGTCACTACACCCTTTGGTTTCAAAATTTCATATTTCCATTTCAAATAAAAAGAGAACGCTAAGAAATAGCAAACTTTTGATGGTATACACGAGCTTTAGCATTTAATTTTCTATCCAAAAGGTTCTTATCACTTTTCGTGTATCTCCGACGGTTAGCGAGTATAACCTAAATTTGTGCAATAAAACACGGTCAACACCGAGCGATGCAGTATATCTCTATATATATAAATAGAAAATTTGTCTGTTTTTTTCTGAATTTCTACGAAAATTTGAGTTATTTACACGTTTCAGACTGTTTTATGATAGATGCGCGCGAAAATAATGTTTTGGTCTGTCTGTTTGTTTGATTGTCTGTGG
This sequence comes from Meconema thalassinum, assembly GCA_946902985.2. Taxonomy (NCBI): domain Eukaryota; kingdom Metazoa; phylum Arthropoda; class Insecta; order Orthoptera; family Tettigoniidae; genus Meconema; species Meconema thalassinum. The sequence continues at coordinate 351,643,092 of OX336391.1, forward strand.
ACAAATTTGTTCCCTTATAACTCGAGAACGGCTGCGTGTATCAACGAAAAATTTGGTACAGATATCCATCAGAGGCACGACACTAATCATTGATGTAACCCTTCTCCGTACCTCTCATAAAAGGGTCCTACCCCCTTAAAATGCATGCTGAAATAGGAGTAGAAGGATGATACAAAAATAATTTTCAGCCCCTCGATGTGAGAGACAAAACTCGGGGGCCCTGAAGGGTCCCCGAAATCCACATTTTAAGGCTCTAAAACCAACCGTTTTTGAGATATTCCCAGAAAACTAATTTCATTTAATAAACTAATGAACGAATACAAGCCGGTAACCATGGCAACAGATTCTCAGAGGTCCATCTATTGCTGTAAGACGCAATGCAATTCCATTAATTACATTGGTGTGAATGTTTGCAAACGGCTAGAAGGTTATCACGGAACCAAATTAAGCTGTAGAATTCATCAATACGTATAATGCGCTTAAGGGGGTCAAGGGGTACAGTAGAATTTTTTCACGCGATTTACACCTCCGGGTGTGGTACGGCAGGTCTATTATATTCCTATCCCTATATTATATTATTATTATTATTATATTATGGCGTACAACGAGGAGACAAAGCCCCCTCGGTGCCAGAAACAAAACTTGGGGGCCCTAAAGGGTCCTCGAAAACTACATTATAAGGCCCTAAAACCAAAAGTATCTGAAATATTCCCAGAAAACTAATTTAATTTAACAAACTAATGAAGGAGTGGAAATCGCTAACCATGACAACATTATCTCAAAGGGTGGCATCCAACTTTCCATCTATTTCTGTAAGAAGTAATGTCACTCTATTTATTACATTTCTGTGAAAGTTTGCAAATGGCTATACGGTTATCACGGAACCAACGTAGACTGTATAATTCATCAATGCAATTAAGGGGGTCAAGGGGTAACCTAGATTTTTTTCATGCAATTTTCACGTGCGACATATAGTACAGAAGGACTATTATATCTCCAAACATTTGCAAAGTGAAATGCCATGCCCTGTGGTTCAGATTCCACGTAAAATGGAGGTCCCGTGGCTTATGATCTCGCGATTAATGGTCACGTAAAACTACAATCATCCTTTATATCTCCAAACAGCAACATTATTTTCAAAAATTCCTGAATTGAATCAGCATATTTTGCGGCTTTTAGGAATTTGGGCCATTTGAGACTAAGGAACCTGAATTTTCATGCACCACAAGCCTTTATAATTTATGAAAGAGGTCTTCCTGTGTATGTGGACCTAACACAACGTAAAGGGTCATTTTTTATGTGAGGTGTATTGCGTTTCGTCTACAAGTCTTTCAATTCTATTTCACGTCGAGAAGTACAAGTTAGGTGAATTTAGTTTGAGAGCAAATTTTAACTAATCTTTCTTTTGTCGACATACGGGTTCATCGTAAGGATGATTTTGTTTGATACTGTATGGCAGATATACCCATATTTGGATATCTTGGTGATATGTTGTAGACAATAGAATTGTATGTCTCTCTTTCTGTGTATCTTTATGTACGCCTATAAATCGTGTTCGTAGGCGTGGTGCATCGTAAAATTAGGTATGGTAAACATGAGTCAATACACCAATCATTTATAAAACTCCTCACCGTACTTTTCAAACAGTAGAAGGGTGGATATAGGGAAAAACTTCTCAAAATACATGCTAAAATGGCGAAATATAAAAAAAGTATCCTAGAAGGACGATCAAAGCATATGTTGCGCTTCTCAATGTGAGACACAAAATTCGCGAGTCTATAAGGGGCCTCCGAAAACCACATTTTAAGGCCCTTAAATTAACTAACTTCATTCTGATAAACTTATGAAGGAATGAAAAACCGCTAACCATTGCAACAGTAGCTCAATTGATAATGTCTGGTGTTAATATATAACACCGTTCGAAGGGCGGGTACTTCTGCTATACTAATATATAACAAGTAGTTCCGTGAAGAACTATACAGCCTATTTTCATAAATCCTACTTATGTTAATTGCCACTATCAACATACACAATTTCAGTTTGATTGCTGTAATAGATTCGTAGATATTGAAAACCGACTAAATATTTCGGATGGTCGCCATGTTGGATTTTATATATGTAGGTCCTAGAGTTTACTGTTACATGCAGATTATTGTGAACGTGTAGTATTCAAACTTCAATCGCATACTTAAGACACAAGAAAAAACAAGGAGATTTAAAAAGAAATCACAGCTACCATCTTGAGGATATGGAAACAATTGAAATAAATTAGATGCCAGTGGATTAACATTCGGATAAAGATTTACTGTACCAAGTTTCACTGCACGCGGATGGTTAAATTGCGAGAAACGTCCATGTGAATATTTATAATTCGCGTCACCGCCATGTTGGATTTGTGATCACCAGGTTATTTAAAGTCCTATAGGTGAACTTAAGTTCATAGCCCCTATGAACATTAAAAAATGCAGTTTGATTGCTAAAATAGATTCGTAGATATTCAGTATCGTCTAAATATTTCGGATGATTGCCATGTTGGATTGTTAAATGTATAGGCCATAGAGTCATGTACCATTAAAGGAAAATTATTGCGTAGGTTCATTATTCAAACTTTCACTTCGATCGCATGACTACATCACAAGAAATAAAAACTTAATTTTAAAATTCGCACTGCCGCCATCTTGAGGTTATGTAAACAATTGAACTAAATTAGATACCTTCTTCTTCTACCTTATCCGATACGGACGTTGGCTACCACCATGGCTAACACCTTCTTATCCTGTGCAATCCTGAAGAGTTCCGTGGAAGACAGCCCAAACCACGTTTTTAAATTATCCATCCAAGTTATTCGTCTCCTTCCTGGTCCACGCCGTCCTTCAATTTTACCCTGAAGTATAACTTGGAGCAGACGGTATTTTGGATTCCTCATCATGTGTCCCAAGTATTCCAATTTCCTCTTCTTAATTGTGTTTAACAGCTCAGGTTGGCTGCTCACACGCTGAAGAACCTCGGCATTACTCACATGTTCTGTCCACGAAATTTTAAGAATCCGCCGGTATATCCACATTTCAAAAGCTCGAATCTTCTTTTCTGTAGCTACGGACAAGGTCCAAGCTTCAACACCATAAAGAAGGGTGGAGACAACATAACACTTCACAATTCTTTTCTTAAGCGTCATACTGAGATCTCGACAGCATAGTAGTTGTTTCATTGTCATAAAGATGGATCTAGCCTTCTCTATACGGCATCTTATTTCAACCGAAGGATCCCAATTCTCATTAATATTCTGTCCTAAATAAACCAAACTCTTGACTCGCTCAATCTGATGTCCATCGACTAAAAGGACTTGTGACAATGCTGGTTTTCGCGATATTATCATATATTTTGTTTTCTTAATGTTGAGGTCAAGGCCATATTGTTTACTCTTTTGATACACCATAGTAACAATCTCTTTAAGTCCTTCGAAACTATTTGCAATCAATACAGTATCATCTGCGTACCGTATATTATTAATATAATTACCATTGACCTTAATACCTTGTTGAATGCCATCAAGTGCCTCGGAGAAAATCTGTTCTGCATAGATATTATAAAGAAGTGGTGAAAGAATGCATCCTTGTCTCACACCACGCATTATTTCCACTGATCTCGATATATGTCCATCAATTCTGATACTAGCCTTTTGACCCCAGTATAAATTAATGATGATCCGAATGTCTTTCTCATCTATTCCTGAGTTCTTGAGTGCATTATACAACTTATCATGCTGACAACGGTCAAAGGCTTTTGCATAGTCCAGAAAACATGCATATACATCCTGATTCACCTCACGGCATCTCTGGAAAAGAACTTGAAGCGCAAATAATGCCTCACGAGTTCCTAGACCGTTGCGGAACCCAAACTGCGTGTCACTGATATTCATCTCGCATTTCCTGCATATGCGATTATGGATAACTTTGAGAAATATCTTGAGCACATGACTCATAAGACTGATTGTCCTGAAGTCACTACATGACTTAGCCATCGGTTTCTTCGGAAGAGCAATAAATGTAGACAAGAGCCAGTCTTCTGGTAATATGCCCGTGTCGTATATCTTGTTATATAAATTAGTGAGCGTCACAATGCTATCATCATCCAAGATCTTCAATAATTCCACTGGAATGTCATCTTGACCAGGAGCCTTACCATTTTTCGCTATCCTAATCGCATATTTCACTTCATCCATGGTGATCATGGGTCCAACAACTGAAGGAATTTCGGGTCGGGAAGGACGATGATCATCATTAAAAAGCTCTTGTATATATTTCTCCCAAACCTGTAATTTTTCTTCAACTTCAAATACCGTGTTACCTTGACTATCAACCAAGTTGACTGTGTTTCTTTTCCTGTGTCTACCTGAAACTTCTTTGATTTTCTTATGGACCTGGAAAGTATCATATTTACTATTAAGTTCTTCAATTTCTTTGCACCTATCTGACATCCAAACTTCCTTGGCTTGTCTGATCTTATTCTTTATCAATCTATGAATAAACCAATATTCTTCATTATCTCTTCCTTTGACTTCTCTTCGTTTATCCATTAGATTCAATATTTCGTCCGTCATCCATGCCTTCCCTTTTTATGTTGTCTCTTGTTCTTAAGAAAATGATCTCCAACCCTCTTCAATGAGGTTTTAAAAGTGTCCCAAAGTTCCAAGGGCTGCATGTCATTTGAATTGAACGTCTTAAGATCAGTGGCAAGAGCAGCAGCCACCTGTGACCTTGTATTTATTTCCCGAAGGGCATCAGTATCATATTTATTTTGTGTTGTTTTTATCGGAATCTTGTTAAGCCGGACACAAATTTTGCTAATGAGAGGATTGTGGTCAGAAGGAACATCTGCTCCTGGATAGGTTTTTGCAAAAATCACGCTGTTTCTAAATCTGTTTTTAATTAGAATGAAATCAATTTGATTTCTTATTATGTTGTCTGGACTATCAGCAGGTGCTTTCCACGTATAAAGTCTCCTGGCAGGAAGCTTAAACCAAGTATTAGCAATGACAAAGTTCTCCTCTCTACAAAACTGCACTAAACGATCCCCTCTGTTGTTTCTTTGTCCGAGACCCCACTGGCCCACAATGTGTTCTTCAGGACCTTTCCCAACCTTTGCATTAAAATCTCCCATAACTAGGGTTACATCATGTTCTTTGGTGTCTTTGAGGACGGTCTGAATTTGGGCATAGAATTCCTCAACATCTTCATCGCTTTTGTCACTAGTAGGGGCATACACTTGAATGAGATTAATGTGGAAAGGTTTACCACGTAACATTAACATCATTATTCTACTGGAGAATGGTATACAACTGATAACAGCAGACTGCAAACTTTTGTCCACTATAAAACCCACTCCATGCAAATGCCTGGCATCATTATTACCACTGTAGTATATCATGCAATCCTCCACATTACAATCTCCTGTCCCCGGCCATCTCATCTCACTTATACCCATTATGGACACATTCATCCTCTTCATCTCATGAATTGTATTGTGAATCTTTCCTGCTTCAAACATACTCCGTACATTCCACGTTCCTATCTTCAGGGCTGACCGGGAGATTCTTCGCACCCTCTGACCACTTAAGGTCTGCCCGGGACTAAGGGCCAATGTAATTGGGTTTTCAGCCATGAAGATTATCCTGGGGAAAAATAATTGAGGTGGTTTCCCGTTGCCTTCCTCAATGCGCAGTAACCACATCACATTCCAACATCCAAGGATGCCATGATATGATGCAGCTGTTTGCTGATGCAAGGTCGACAGATCGATCTTGTATCAACAATAATGATATAGCTGCTGCCACTATATCATGTCCTCAGTTGATCCGCGGGTGCAAGCACCACTCTCAACAAGAGCCCCTATCAGCCATTGGGACGCGCCGTGTCGGGGTTGAGGACTTCCCCGCCCAGATCCGTCTTCCACAGAGTACAGAAAAGCCCTTACTCAGTTCAGAGCTCCTCCCCCATGGAAGCTGCACCTGGCAGTGGATTACAATGTGTATAAATATTTCCTGTACCAGGTTTCAGTGCGCTTGGAACATTAAATCGCGAGAAAGGTCTATTTAAAATGTTCAAATTCGCTTGGCCGCCATGTTCGTTTTGTAGTTAACCGGTTTTTAAACATTTTATAGATGGAATTCCAGTAGTGCCCTTTATCTCCGTACAAAATTTTAGGGATATACCACTAATAGTTTCAGAGATATAGAATGCCGGTGAAATATTTCGCACATCCGCCATCTTGTAATTATGTAAACAATTGAACGAAGTTAGATGTCGGTGCATTACAATGCATATAAACATATACTGTACCAAGTTTCATTGCGTTTGGTTGCTCAAATCGCGAGAAACGTCTATTTAAAAGTCGCAAATTCGCTTGGCCGCCATGTTGGTTTTGTAGTTACCAGGTTTTCAAAAGTCACATAAGTGAACTTATAGTAGTTCCCTCTATCACCATAGAAAATGTCAGGGTAATATCGGTAATAGTTTCGGAGATATTGAATGCTGGTGAAATATTTCGCACAGCCGCCATGTTGGATTGGTGAGTCGTAACAAAATTTGAAGGGCACGGTCGAGGTCGCCGGGAATAGTGCTATGAACTTTCCGAGTTTCATTGAAATTGCTCCAGCCGTTAGATTTTATTAGGGGGGGGGACACACACACGAATCACACACACACACACACACACACGCACACACACACGGACAAAAGGTGATCTCATAAGCCTATTTTTTCAAAATTGAAAATAGGCTAAAAATGAGATGGAGTGTGTCTGTCTTTCTGTCTGTCTGTGTGCTACTCAATAACGCAAGAACCACTGGTCCGATTTAAATGAAATTTTGCATGGATGTAGCTGATTTACCAGGTTTACATATATGATACATTTTATTTCGATAATTTGCACAATTAAAAATGGCGACCATTTTAGTGACGTCACTACACACTTTAATAAAACTTCATATTTCGTTATCAAATAAAAAGAGATCGCTAATAAATAGCAAACTTTTGACGGTACATACGAGCTTCACTTTTCGTTTATCTCCAACGGTTAGCGAGTAAAACCCACATTTATGACGTCACTACACCCTTTGGTTTCAAAATTTGATATTTCCATTTCAAATAAAAAGAGAACGCTAAGAAATAGCAACCTTTTGATGGCATACATGAGCTTTAACATTCAATTTTCTATCCAAAAGGTCCTTAACACTTTTCGTGTATCTCCAACGGTTAGCGAGTAAATCCTAAATTTGTGCAATAAAACACGGTCAACACCGAGCCGTGCAGTATATCTCTACATATATAAATAGAAAATTTGTCGGTTTTTTTCTAAATTTCTACGGAAATTTGAGTTATTTACACGTTTCAGACTTTTTTATGATAGATGCGCGCGAAAATAATGTTTTGGTCTGTCTGTCTGTTTGTTTGATTGTGGGCAATTTTGTTCCCTTATAAATCGAGAACGGCTGGGTGTATCAACGCAAAATTTGGTACAGATATCCATCAGAGGCACGACACTAATCATTGATGTATTTCTTCTCTGTACCTATCATAAAAGGGGGCATACCCCCTTAACATACATGCTGAAATAGGAGTAGAAGGACGAGACAAAGCCCATTTTCAGCCACTCAATGTGAGAGATAACATTCGGGGGCCCTAAAAACACATTTTAAGGTCCTACGTCCAACCGTTTTTGAGATATTCCCAGAAAACTAATTTAATTTAATAAACTACTGAACGAATGCAAGCCGATAACCATGGCAACAGATTCTCAGAGGTCCATCTATTGCTGTAAGACACAATGCAATTCCATTAATTACATTAGTGTGAAAGTTTGCAAACGGCTAGATGGTTATTATGCAACCAAATTAAGCTGTAAATTTCATCAATATGTAAAATGCGCTTAAGGGGGTCAAGGGGTAGTCTAGAATTTTTTCACGCGATTTACACCTAAGGGTGTGGTACGGCAGGTCTATTATATTCCTATCCCTATATTATATTATTATTAGTAGTATTATATTATGGCGTACAACGACGAGACAAAGCCCCTCGGTGCCAGAAATAAAACTCTAGGGTCCTCGAAAACTACATTATAAGGCTCTTAAACCAACAGTTTCTGAAACATTCCCAGAAAACTAATTAAATTAAATTTAACAAACTAATGAAGGAATGCAAATCCGTAACCATGACAACATTATCTCAAGGGGTGGCATCCAACTTTCCATCTATTTCAGAAAGAAGCAATTTATTACATTTATTACATTTCTGTGAAAGTTTGCAAATATAAGGTTATCACGGAACCAACGTAGACTGTATAATTCACCAATGCAATTAAGGGGGTCAAGGGGTAATCTAGGATTTTTTCATGCAATTTTCACGTGCGACATATAGTACAGAAGGTCTATTATATCTCCAAACAACAACATTATTTTCAAAAATTCCTGAATTGAATCAGCAATTTTTGCGGCTTTTAGGAATTTGGGCCATTTGAGACTAAAGAACCTGAATTTTCATGCACCACAAGCTTTTATAATTTATGATAGAGGTCTTCCTGTGTATGGGGACCCAACACAACGTAGAGGGTCAGTTTTTATGTGACGTGTATTGCGTTTCATCTACAAGACTTTCAATTCTATTTCTTGTCAGGAAGTACACGTTAGGTGAATTTAGTTTGAGAGCACATTTCAACTAATCTTTTTTTTTCCTTTTTTTTTCGACATACGGGTTCATCGTAAGGATGATTTTCTTTGATACTGTGTGGTAGATATACCCATATTTGGATTTCTGGGTGATATGTTGTAGACAATAGAATTGTCTGTCTGTCTTTCTGTGTATCCTTATGTACGCCTATAACTCATGTTCGGATGCTTGGTGCATCGTAAAATTAGGTATGGTAAACATGAGTCAATACACCAATCATTTATAAAACTCTTCACCGTACTTTTCATACAGTAGAAGGGTGGATATAGGGAAAAACTTCTCAAAATACATGCTAAAATAGGCGAAATATAAAAATTATCCTAGAAGGACGACCAAAGCATATGTTGCACTTCTCAATGTGAGACAAAAAAATTCGCGAGTCTATAAAGGATCTCCGAAAACCACATTATAAGGCCCTTAAATTAACAGAGTGTGTGATATTCCCAGAAAATTAACTTCGTTCTGATAAACTTATGAAGGAATTACAAGCCGCTAACCATTGCAACAGTAGCTCAATTGATAATGTCTGGTGCGTCTCTAAAAGCAACAGTACTTAAAAGGGATGTAACACCAATAACATTGTTATTATTATTATTATTATAATGTCTGGTGTTAACACCGAACACCGTTCGAAGAACGGGTACTTCTGCTAGTGAATTCCATAAAAATTGAATCACATTAATAACCGCGATATTCATTTGTCCACTCACGCACGTGGGTTCAAACACGGCTCGCTGCAGCGACAGCCAGAGGATATTTATCTTGGGCATTTTAATTTAATTAAAATTCAGTTTCATTTAAATTTCTCGAAGAGGAGGGAAGGGCGAGGATGTGATCGAATAACAATAATAACAATAATAATGGCAATAATATTATTCGTTTTACGTCTTTCTTACTACTGAGGATTTAAGAAAAGCTGGAGTGCCTTATTTTTCACATGAAGGGGATACTTAATATGACAGTTAATCTACTGACACGGATCCCTTGTACTGGGTCATCAATTCAGGTCTCCACTCCGATATCAATCAAGGCGCGGCAAACTCTCGCACTGACACCCACTCGCTGGCAGTAAAAATGCACGACTTCTCCCCGCTACTTCGCGTCAACATATATAGTCGTTTATTAGCAATTTATGGTGAAAATAATGATCTACTAACTTACCTGGTTTTACAGGAAATGTTCAAAGTGTTGTCCGTCTGCTCGCTCGTAAACAAGTTTCCAGGCACACGACCAATTTCTCCCTGGGTACGTTGGAGCGGAACGTTTTTACAATATCACGTATCGTGTGCCTATATGGAGGGCGGGCACCAAAAAATATCCGAATGAATCGAAAACGGCACTCTCTAACAGAAGCATACTTCGCATAACAATGCACAATGAATACACGTTGTTGTATAGAAAACATCACTTTAAAGCAATATATAAACTGTAAAATTGCCCCAAGACTGCACTGTAGCCTATGTTAGGTCAATTCAACTAGCACTTCACAAACTTAAGACACCGGAGATACTGACAGCTTATTGCAACATTGCAATAAGCACGAGTTCATTGAGGAGATAAAGCCGCACCTGCCAAGGTCAGCTTGACCGACCTAGCGGCGCGTACAGGGTGGATTTTAAATGATGACCCTGTATTGGCGCATCCTCAAATACCAACAGATTGGGATTCGATTTCACAACCTTGGGCACAGCACACAGGCACCTTACCGCTGCGCCACGCAGCCAGTCAATAAATGCAGCTAAACGACTTGACAAAAGAGCTATCTTAGCTCCAAGAAATTTGATTTTTCACGAAATAATTTATCACATACGGTGACCTCCAGCTATTAGGTTGTGAGTTGTGCATTTAGCATAATACATTTATACGGATGATAGAAAAAAAATCACACACATGCACTTGTCAATGTGAATTGAAATGTCTCCAAATTACAATCTGATCAGGGGGTAGACGCAACCAGAGTTCTCTACTGAGAAGGAGGGAGTTCTACACCCGTCTTAGCTATCCTAGAAGTGTTTTGCGCGGTTTGCCACCCAATCCCAGCCCAAATTATACAGGGAGCCAGAGAATGTTCTCCGCAGCGACTACGTGCTGCTGCCAGGGGTAGCATCAGCAGTTTAGTTGACGGCACAGTGAAGGTCACACGTGTGGGTTGTGGGGTGTTGAAACTGTCAGTGTGTATTGGAGTAAGCGAGCGTTCAGATAGATTATTGGAAGAGTGCATCAGTATACAGGCGGTAATATTTACTACTGAAGAGAGAGCTTTTTTGGTGGAATACGCTTTTCGCGAAGGCCATCGGTTTACAGAAAATGTATAACTAAAATTTCAGGTGCGGTTTCCTAATTCAAAGTGTACAAACCTGGATACCGTTTAGTATTTGATAAATAAATTTCGTGTGACCGGCTCAGTTCACGATATGCCGGAAACAGGCCGGCCTACGCTTTTAACAGACGAACATCTTGATGGAATCTCCGATATAATGCTACGTAGTCCAAGAAAATCAACACGCAAATTAGCTTAAGAAATTCTTCGACAATATGTGTAGAAGTGTTGAAGCCTGTCTTCGAACACCTCCAGCATTTTGTATGAATGGCTGTGGTGAGTACACCGTTTAATGTTTGTTTGTTTGTTTTGATACAAGTGGCAGCCACGCTGCCAACGTAACTACAGCAGCAAGTAAGCACTGCGGAGAACATTCCCTAGTGCCCTGTATAAACACACACTTCTACAAATACCATAAATAAAAGCAAAGGTTATCAGACAAATTCTACACACATACAACTAGGCTTAGCTGATGACAACATCAATGATGACGAATAGTTTGGGGGTATAACTATGCCTTCAAAGAGATGTTTACGAACCGTTTACTAGACATCCCGTAATTACTGTATGTGTGTATAGCTTCAGGAACTATAAGATTTTGTGCCTACAGTTGTTGTTGTTGCGTATTTAATGGGCTGCAAAATGATGGGCATATAGCCCCGTGTATTTGGGTCAGTGTAAGTTGTGTGATAAACAGTGTTATTGTGATGGCTGTACTAGTGTGTGTATTTGTAAATTGGGAATAGGATTGGGAAGGAGGCAGCCGTGGCCTTAAGTTAGGACCATTCCAGCATTTGTCTGGAGTAAAAATGGGAAACCACGGAAATCACTTCCATATTGGCTAAGAGGGGAATCAATCTCTCCTCTTTTCAGTTTTTCTCACGAGGTTGAGTATACCCCGTTCCAGCCCTCACACCAGCATAAAAATTACTTGGCAGAGCTGCGAATCGAACCCGGACCAAAATGCTAGCCACTATACCACGAGGTGGTCTCGTGCAGACACTTGTTGCAACTCATCTAAGGAGATAACTTCTACTATTTAACATTGGATAAACTGGTAAGAGTGTGAGACTACGGAAATATGTTGTTGTTTTTATTTCATTTTGAGGCTTGGATATCGTGGTCATTTCAAACCCGTGTACTTGGGTGTGGGGAGAAATTAGACTTATAACGTATGTTTTTGGTAATTTATGCGGAGATTGGAATGAAGGCGGCTGAGACCTTAAATTAGGACTCATCCTGGCATTTGCGTAGAGTAGACATGGGAAACTACGGAAAACCACTTCTAGAATGACCGTGCTGGGAATTGAAGCAACCTCCACTCGGTCCCCATTCCAGCCCTGAAACCAAAATTTAATAATTTGGCAGAGACTTGAATTGAACACGGATCTCAAGGATGACAGCTAAGAATGGCAGCCACTGTGCTAGGAGGCGAACAGTCATTACATGAATGCAATCCTTATGTAGCATATCATGTGGTAAATGTATGAGATGGCTATGAGCCCTACCTTCTCGTCTAACGCATTCGAGTTTCTGTTTCCAATTGGGCCGTGGTACCGTAGTGGTCAAGCTGTTTGCCTGTCACCCAGGTAGACCTGATTCAATTCCCGGTCAATATAAGTTAGATTTTCCAAGTGAAATGCCATGTCCTGTGGTTAGGATTCCACATAAAAAACGAGGGTCCCATGGCTCATGCTCGCGAGATTAACGGTCGCTTAAAACTACGACTTCCTTCTTCCCTTTCTCCCCTCGTTCTGTTTCCAATCCTCTCATCGAATTAGTTCACTACCATGCACCTCCACACGTACATTACCAATTTAAACGTTAAAAATATATATATATATATACTAGCAACCCACCCCGGCTTCGCCCGGGAACAGTTATGAATGCAAGGTAATAGACTACTTTAAACCGAGGTCTTATAAGATTTCCTTGTATACGACATTAGTTGTTTTCCCTCCAGCAGTGAACACGAAAAGATTTCGGTTTGATGTAACATGCGATAGAGCCACGTAAAGCTGTCCATGAGAAAAATATTCTCCACTGAGATCAATTCCAGTCACGCTAAGTGTCTGAACCTGTGCTTTGTTTATAGTCATGCCAAAGCACACTCTTACTGGGAATTGTACTCGTTTGAAATGATAAGGCAAATCTGAAGGAATCATAGGGATTCTGCGTATTAAGACCGTTTCTCCTGTACGACAGGTAGTTAAGATAGTTGCTTCAATGAAGCAGTTTTTCAAAGTTTTCACTACCAATCGCGTCCCATTCCATAACTTTGGTGGGTGTAAATTACGTAGCAATATAATAGGCACTCCCACTTTTAAAATAAGATTGCGTGGTGGTGGTGTATTCTTTGGAATACACGTTTAGTTAAGAGTTAGCAATATTAGCAATATGGTGTTCTTTGCTTTCTTTCTTTCATTGATTCTTTCTTTCTTTCTTTCTTTCTTTCTTTCTTTCTTTCTTCCTTTTCTCGCAAACACCAACAGTGTTCCCTTTGCATTTCCTTTTTCCTTCGATCAGGCATTTATTGTGTTCTTGAGTAAAAAAAAATTAATTAATGCAGTCAATGGCCATGTACTTTTCTTTTCTGGATGGGTCAGGGAAGGGATATTGGAAGGAAATCGGCCGTGGACCTATTGAAAGGAACCGTCCCGGCATTTGCCTGGGGGTTCAAATGGGAAACCACGAAAACCATTTTCAGGACAGCCGAGGTGGGAATCAAACCCACGCTCTACCGATGCCAGCGAGGAACGAGGTAGCGCGTTAGCGCTCTCGACCACCGCGGCCGGTTTTCTTGAGTTTTTCAGTTGCTTATTCCGTGAAATCTTCACTGGCTCAACACGCGGCAACCAGCCTAAGTTCTTCGGATTCATCGAAGTCAAGAGGAATCACACGCCATTCCAGCAGACGTCGTCTTCGTCGCCAGCTATCATCTCCTTGAAGACCCTACTCCATGAAGAAAATTACATTCTGTAAAGGGTTTATTTTGCATACATGTTTCCTACCCTGGTTTTCCGGTTATTTTTTTCTCCCCACCTCTCCTTCGTCTTTCGGGCCCTCTCGTGTGCTTCTCTGCTCGCCCCACTTGTTGTTCGGACTTCGAGTGAACAGTTTGTCCTCTCCCAGAGGCCTACCTCCTCTAAAACTGAGGTAAAATTTCAAATCGGCGCCATGTTTGATTTTTAAAAGCAACGGCTGCAGGGATCTTCCAGCTTTAATTCATCATGCAAGTTATGTAACTCATACATTGATTTTAATCATATTTTAAAGATGGTTTTAAACAAAATTTAAAATGCCTTGAGTGAAAGTTACAAGCCGTGTTGGGAGTTTCGCAAACTTGTGAAATAACTGCCCTCGAGGGAATTGTCATGCCTAAGCTAACTAAGCTTATTTCTAAACTTGCCATTTGGTGATTTTTGTAATAAATAGGGGATACCTTTCTCTACAACGAGGGATTTTTGCCAATTAATAACTTTCGGAAACTTAACTTGCTCTAGCAGAGGGATTACTACCGCTCCATTTAACTGTCACCACAGTTCTGGAACTTTCCATTCAAATTAAACTATCAACTGTGTGAACTACACTCAATACTGTCAAAATCACCACAACTTTTAGTGAAACCGAACTATTAACTGCAATCCAAAAACTTTCTAATGCAATAAACCTACTCAAAGCAAAGCTCAAATAAGTGCATTATCATAAACTGCAATAACTTTTCTCTTGTTCAACAAACTTTTAGTGTTTCCAAAGTGATAGTATGTCTTCTTCCACGTCGCGATTCGTTCGTATAATTCAAATTGGCCAGAACTCAAATCCTATGTTTCCTACACTCCTAACCCCTTTACTAACAACCATAATAAAATTTAACTAGTTACTTTTCTACGAGGCCTTGCCAAACCACAGGCGCCCTTTCAAACTTGATCCATTTACCATTTAGTCACTTTGTATAACTCACCGTGGTTATAATCCACGTTTTAATATTTATTATTCCCTGCTTCGTCTAAGAAGTAAGCGTTTTCTAATGGTTAAACATTTATCTAATTCTATAATCCAGGCTTCACAAAAGGTGACCTGCCCCATTATGATAGGTAATCTCTTAAATTCTGCGTAAATAAGTGGTTATAGAAACCACTTATTATCCTTCTTATTCCTTATCCTGCTAGCCCAGGAATGCATAATTTTTTCCTCACTACTAAGGTATTTTAAAAGCCTTGTTTTGGAAAATTTAACGCTCTACCTAATTAATTTAGTTAAACATTAAACAAAATTATAATTACTTTACTATTGTCATTATAGGCTTTAAACTTCTTAATTTTATGCACATTTCAAAACCCTTGTAAGGTTTTAGTGCTTGTAAAAAGTTCAAAATGTTGAAATTGTTTAACACTATTGTTTATTGAATTGTCCTTTTTATTATAGGTCTGCGACATGTAAAGTTTTCTAAACCAAATAATTTGATCTTAAACTCAAAATCGATCTAAGATCTAATTGTTTAAATTATAACTTCTCCAATTTGTTAAATAAAATCTTTGTTATTTGTTTCTTACCTCTATTGCTAGAAAAACCGTTAGGCAGGACCTTCTCCTCCCTAATCTTTCTCCTGAAATTATTCTATGTTCAAAGAAAAAGGCAAAGCCTTAAATGATAAGTTAATCAAAAACCCTATCACTTGTTGCGTTTAAAACAAAACTTCCAATAACAACATTTTCAAAGTTTCTCTTATCTATTACAGCTAATTCTAGTAAATCATTAAGGCAAGTATAGCTCGATCCACCAGCTTCCTACTTGTAGAGATTTTCTCTCTGACTTGTGTTTTACTGTTCAAAATGTAGGTTTTGTTTAAGTTAGGTCAGAGGTTTTCTTACGTTCTAAACTTTTAGTCGTCACCCTGCTGGGTAAAGGTTTAGCCTGCTTTAAGTGCAGCAATTGGTAGTCTTTAAATATTCTCACTATTAATATTAAAAATATTGCTTCATCTCTGCCCACCCTGGAAGCATTCGGCCTTTCTGTCGGGGATCCATCAGCGAATAATAATAAAAATATTATAGCCAATTTAAATCTTTCTGGCATTCCAGAATGCTCTCTAAACGTTCACCCCTTTGAAGGGAAAATTCACAATTCAGTACTATTTGGCACCACCTGGTCCGCCAGCACACTACGTCCCTACAATATACCCGTAATCGGGCTCGGGAGGGAAAGAGCACTTAGTGATAGCATGCCGGTGACCTCAGCTCACGCCGCACTCTCCGCTAGCCTTGCACAAGTCCCCGCACATTTTAGGTACTTCACGGGCCTTGTGCAGTAGAAACTCCTTTTACGTCTTTATTTTCTTTCGGCTTTGTGTTGGATTCTCTTCCCCTCTGCCAAAATTTGTTCCCACTCCTAAACCTACTTCATTTTTTTCTCATCATCCTCCCTCAGGTAGTGTTGGCACTCAGTATTAACCTAACAGGTGGGAAGCCATAATAAAGTAAAGAATTTAGGAATTCTGCATGGTAATGAACTCTACTGAGTAATATACTTGAGCCTGATCAGTGAATTTGGAGAACACCAAGTCATTCATTTTCACAACTTTTTCGTTTGTTGGCGATAATATTGCTCTTTCCTTAAACCATGAATCAGACTTGTTAGATAGGTCATGGATTTGAGGATAAACGCTATCAATAAATTCTTGATTTTTGCTTACTAAAACACAGAAATCGTGACTGAGGGTAATTTTCCCGTCAATGACCGGTAAATCTTCATTTCCGAATCTAAGTAACAAATTAGCGAACAGACTATTATCTTCTGAAGATAAGAGTACTCTCATGTTAGTTTAGAGTGCCAATTTTGTTATATCCGGCCAGTTGTAAGATCATTTTAATGAAGCGTTCAATTCGTCGGCCCTAGATATGATGGTGTCATAAGCTTGATTCTGATCGTGGTTCCGACGGTGTTCTTCTTGAGCAACGGTTTGAAGGAGCCGAGGACGAAGTCTTTATTTCTCTTGTGACAATCGAGAAATTATTTGTTGCTCTGTTTCATTGTTACGTGATAAGCGCTTTTCTTCGATGTCAATGAACTATGACCTATATCCGTTTTACACCTCGGCATGATGGCTTAAAATCACCGACTGGACTATTAATTATAACAAAATCTTATCAGACGTAATTTAAGAATGGCGAGGTGCATGAAACACAAATCCCCCTTCCGTCCAATCTAAACTTAACTGTGTATTTTGAAGATCGGAAAGCTCACAGGCGAAAAGAAGAGTTGCACTTCCAGGGAATGGCGACGTTCATGAAACACAAATCTCCCTTCAGTCCAATCTTAACTTCTATGTGTATTTTGCGGAACGGAAAGTTCACAGGCGAAATTAAGAAAACCCGAGTTATACTTCCAGGGAATGGCGAGGTGCATGAAACACTAATCCCCCTTCCGTCCAATCTTAACTTGACTGTGTATTTTGCGGAACGGAAAGTTCACAGGCGAAATGAAGAAAAGCCGAGTTGGCTCTTCCAGGGAAACTCCAAACACAACCACTCTTCTCTAAAGTTTTTAACTCAACACGACTCGACAGTTTGCTGCTTGCTGTATCTGGGGCAATACGCTCGTCCGCTAGCTAAGCTGTAACTGGGGTGATAGACTCGCCCCTAGCTAGCTCGTAAACTGTCCCCTCAATAACTGAATGGAGATTGTTGGAAGAAGTGAAAACGTAAAATCACATATAGTGGGCGAGAGAGATATGCTCTCGCGGACTTTTTTGTAGTACATTTCATGCTGAACAATTCTTACACTCATAGTATTTGGATATTTTTAACAGTTTGCCCAGCGTATGCTTACAAAGTGCTCGGACGTCAGTATTTTTTTCGACTTTCTCTCTTAAATCGTTACTGCTCGGCTTCCTTTGATCATAAATAAATTATTTTCTACAGAAATCATCCTCGAGATATCCTTTACAGAAAGGTGAAAACCGCAACAAAATCCATCCCGAGGTTCTCGAGTTTACTCGTGACATCCATTAATCGGGGACTTTGTTTTATACTAAGTAGAGATATATATATATTTCTCTTAACCCGTGCAGTTTCACTGTTATAATGCACACCAACTCAGTTACCAACATTTGAATTGAATCAAGTTAATGTCTTGACGGTATTCATATTTGTTTTGAAAACGTTCCATAATTTTAAACGAAACTTGTTGAAACATTTTAGTAGTTAACTTGAATGTAAATAAAGTCTGGTATGCCATCAGAATGAATCATTTTCAATTTAATGGGTGAAGTGCATAGACATTAACCATTATGATGATGGTATGCCATTCAGGGCGCCAGGAAATGTTCTCCGCAGTGGCTACATGTATCTGTGAGAGGTAGCGTCATCAGTTTAGTTGGCAGCACAGTGTCCTTGATAGGGTGAAGGCCACATGTGTGGGCTGTCGAAGGTCAGTGTGTATAGTTAAATTATTGGAAGAGTGCAACAGAATGTTATGAATGGCAGTGGTGAGTACAAAGTTTACTGTTTGTTTGTTTGTTTGTTTTTTTTGATACATGCGACAGCCGTGCTTCCAACGTAACTGGTGGCGCTATCTCTTGTAGCTGCAAGTAGGCACTGCGGAGAACATTCCCTGGCGCCCTGAATTATCCGTGTTGACAGATATTAATCTCAAATTATAAAAGCTGCCTTGTCATACACTAGAAAGTAGTTTAATCATTAAAGTAACACGTACATGTTTCGTTTTATCAATGATAACTTCGTCAGGGTGAAAAAATCTTAGAATCTATCTTAACAAAAAATGAATATCCTTACAAAAAGTCACTAATTTAAATAAATGAAGGGTCACAAAAAATAATTAATAAATAATTATAGGAATTGTGAAATACTTGAAGATAACCTACAAACAGAATCGAGGTCTATGTCCTGAGGCAAACTTTCCCATGTGCAAAATTTATTGAAGTGACTGATATCTCAGGTGGATGTGATTCAATATTATCGTTTCATTAACTGTTGGTATATCAATGTGGGATGAATAATGCTTTCGGCTGGAAACACAAAAAGTAGCAAGCATTCCAGCGAAAAACGTTATTTCAAACATATATGAATACCTTAAAGGCTTCTATTGTGAATGGTGCTAGAAGATAATCGGCCCCCAATTCCATTCTGAGTAAGCAGAGCTGGACCAAATGATAATAAAATTAACATAGCTACATGTCGAATCATTTAACTGAAATGGAGAAGATTCTTCTTAAGGCAATTTGTGACTCGGCCATCCAGTTAGAAAAATTGCACAGAACGACATAAAGTTTTATTTACTCTTTGACAGGGTTAACGGCAATATCAGAATACACATATTTATAACCTAAAAGATATTACTGTATTTATACCATTGCGTACGAAAATACATAATTACATGATGTTATTACATAAAATACTGAAAACTGAACTGATTGGGGAAACCATAATTGAAAATACAGTAACTATAGTTATTATTAATTTTCTTCTTCAGTTCTTCAAAATCTTCTTGACATAATTACAACAGCATGATAAACACATGTTCAGTGATATTGCAGGATCTATATTGTTTCTTGTGATGGTGAGCTGAATCTGGATAGGGTTCTCCAACTGGTTGGAAGATAGCTCACATCATCACGGGTAACTTATATGCAGGGATATATTTATTCTTCAGCGCTCGCTGAACCGGGTTCCTCTTTCATACCAGTCAGTCCTGAAACAGATATTATTCATTCATGAACTAAAGACTAATACATGAAATCATTTATTGTTTACACATTTTGATGTAGTTACTGTATTTCGTTTCAGGGGCTTGGGAGATCTTGGTCATCAGTCCGGTGTAATAGGGTATGTGTTCAATTTATATGATACCTATGTTTATGTGGTTACTGTAGTAGTGTGTGTAACTGTAATTAAGAATCGGGGATGGGGTAGGTGTCCCAGGACATGAAATAAGTTACTTTACCAGCATTTGTTTGGATAGAGCGTGGAAAACACGTAGAAAATCACAGTAGGCCCTATGTATATGAACACTGTTAAATCATCCAAATTTGAAACCTTTTTCTCATGAACTATGAGAACGAACTTTGTGAAATTTGCACTGCTGATTGAGAGATCTTTGTGTGTCAATTCCACCGAACTTCAACGGATTTGGTATCTACTTTCTGTAAAAACATGCTTTGTTATTAGATAGAATCTACAACAGAATTCATCATGATTCAGGTTCCCTAGTTGCAATACAACTAGATTTATAACCTATTGAAATTTCTTGCTAGTATATTTTACAGTTTACGAAAAAAACGAGAAAAAAGAGGGCATTTACTTGAACATTTTCAGTTTTGAGAAAACGAGACTTAAAGTTTAAGAACATACCTCTCAGTTTTCTTTCTGTTGTGGGATTCCCAACCTACACCATAATCAAGGACCTCTTCCTCTATGGGGATATCCTAAACTAGTATTTTTTTGATTATCACCCGTTTTGACATTTGACTTGGTGGTACGAATGCTATCAATGTCGGTTAGAATGGTAATTCTATTCAGTCCAGGTAACATAGGCCTACCTAACTGTTTTAGGATTTTTAATCTGCCAATATTTCCATTGTTCCATATTATCACAGCATCAGAATCTATTAGGTTTAATGTTTTGAAACCAACAAACACATTTTTGGGTACTACAACCCTGAAACCACAGTTTTGCACATTGATATACTTTGTTTACAAATTCAAAACCTTGAAGAAAGTAATCAATGACAGTTTAGGCCAATATACACAGTGGTCCACCAGCCCCTTATTATTTTGGAGGAAGGCAACCCAACTAACGAGTGTATCATAGTCATCCTAAAAACATTAGTACCTGCTTCTTTACGGCCTTAGTCCAACTTTACCGTTGAGTTCAAGCTGGGAATATAGTTGAAATCATTAGCGGCAGTGTTATTTCAATGACCTCAAATATAATGCATGATTAAAACGATCACAGCTTCGAATAAATACACCTTACGATTGGACAGGAAGTGTCAACGAATAGATTCAATACGTGCCAGCCATACATCATGCCTCGCAGTAGCTAAGGTGGCAAAATCAAGCATTTCTGAAGTCACGTCAGCTCTTAGGTAGCATGTTCGAATCCCGAGCTAGTACATTTCTTTTTTCTTAATGTCGATTATAGAGGATGCATACTCTTATCAACCTGTTCCAACGAGTGATTTTTATTTGGTTCTGAAAAGGACCGTTTTTATTCGATGGTACGTAATGATCTGTAAAACAAAAGCATAATACTCTGTATATTCAGGATAGCAAGTGTTCGAAATGTTGACCACTTTGGTTTAAAGGAAAACTCAGACTCACTCAGGTCGCCGCACGTGTCGCGTCAAGGCCCTCTGTAACACCAGGTTTAACCATTCCTTATTCTTACGCTGTGCCAAATCAAAGCACTCTGTAACGCATGATGCTCAGGTGGCCTGAGCGTGCGATAGAGCGGGCAGTGTCAAGTATCCAATGCAAAAAGTGTACACATTCTATCTCCATATAATGTGTAAGCATACGTGGGTGAAATGGTAACTCATTGGACTGCGGCTTGAAAGATTTGGGTTTCGATACTTGTTAGGGTAAGAGTTTTATAATTTGTTTTCGTTACGTTTTATCGTCTGTGTCGACCGCTTTACCAATGTCTTATGCCTTACGACATGAATGATAGAAGAGGTAACAGTTACCGTAATTAGTGAGGATGGGGCACTAGTAATATAGCGAGCAAATGCATTTTCAGGTCTGATTCCATGAACGTTACCGAGTGATCGAATGCTATATTACACGAAACATCTCAATATGTACACCTAAAATGGTGTTGTCTTCTTTTTGTTAGAATTTAATAACAAAATAAACTTCTTCTTCTTCTTAGTCGTTTACCCTCCAGGTTGGTGGAACCCACGGACTCAGCGAGGGAACTCACCACTACCGCCTCTACAGGCAGTGTCCTAGGGCTGGGAACATCTAATCGGAGTGGATACAACTGGTGAGGTGTGATTGGCACCTCGCCCAGGCGGCCTCACTGCAAAGCGAACAGGGGCCTCATGAGGGAAGGTAATGGATGGGCAGGATGGATAGGCAAGGTAGAAGGAAGGAGGCGTCCGTGGCCTTGAAGAAGGTACTGCCCCTGTAATTTGAATTATATTGAGACCACGGTGGCTGTATTGGAAAATATGAGTAAAGTTATGAATGTCATAGTTATGACGTGGATATTCATGACGTAGGCACGGATGACGCAGATTTCATACAAGTAGGCTGATTGAGCTGAGATTCTTGGTGACGTCATGATTTTGTTCGAGAAAGATCTTAGATTTACGACGCAGTCGCAGGAAACAAGGTATTGTGCTAAGGAAGAAGCTACGCTATTGGAGGAGAGACTCGAACCAATGAACGATAGTTTGGAAGGAAGACGGAGATTGCTGAAACTACGATATTTGATTACTTTTGGCATGCAGATTTGTGGAAATCTATTTTCAGTTGATTTGGAATTTTGAAGAAATTAATTTTGAGTTTTTGAAATTTGAAAATCCGTCAAGTATAGCCAAAGTTAAAACTTCCAGCAATGACGCAGCAACAGGCTATGGAAGGGATGGATACGCCCCTTAAGAAGTTGATAAAAGGTCGTGCACAGGAGAGAGGAGCTCTCAGATCTCATATGTCAGATCGCATATATATTTCTGGTGATATATAGTTATTTTCAAGTGATTCAGTGAAGTAAGTTGTCTTTAGCGTTGTTAAAGCCCGGCGCATCGAACGAACTCGGAGCAGTTCCATTTTACGCTGCTCAAAACTAGGTGAAGTTGAAACGCTCACATTAACGTTTCCACCAGTCAAGATATCAAGCGCTAACTTCAGCCTTTATTATAATTCTATTAGGCAGTATAACATTGAGATGTATAGAAGATTTGAACAATTTCACAGTTATACTTCGAAAGATATTGGAACTTTAAGGCTGCCAACAAAAGTGATTTTCTCGCCACATGAGAAACACGTTTAAAATTCCACATTATACACTACGGCTGACACGTGGAGTGCAACAGTGATATTGGAGAATACGTTTGCTATTACAACGATACATTCGACTATGGAACATTATAATCTTGCAGTGCTTTCAATGATTATAACAGTAGTTGAGATGGAAGGCTAAGGCTTTAATGCAATTGGGACATATATCATTGGAGTAAAGTAACAGCATGGAACTTCGTTAATCGTCTTTCTACAAAAGCGAGCATGTAGTGAACATCCAACTACACTCATGCATCGTGAATCCATCGCTGAATTATACCAGACGACAGTGGAAATATTTTCATACTTCACAACTATGAATATTTCTGCGGAAATAACTACAATAAACTTCATGGCGAATTCCTGCAAGAACTTCAGGGAACTTTCAAGAGAGGCCAGGGTTGTCCCGGCGCACAAAGAAGAGTTTTGCCAGAAGGATGTTTTTCGTATCCACGGAGCAGTGCAATTTCGGAGGAGGAAGCAGTTCGATTCTCCGAGGACGCTGATTCCAGGTTTGAGGACGGAGCACATCTTCACGCTGGTGAAATGGAACCAACAGCAGTTTTCTTTGAAAACTTTCCTCTAGATCTTCAATCAACAGATAAGGTAGTCGTGAACGTTTCTTGTATTATTCGAGTCTTGTAGCGATATCTGAGCAACCATTCTTCCCATATTTTCTGTCCTATCTTTTGCCCCATTTTCTTGATTGATATTTCTGTACTCAGTACACTTCGGTGATTTATGCCTTTTTCTTCGATTTTTGAGACATTGCTATGTCATTGGCATACTTAATAATTTTGGATCAGTTGAGACTGATGATTTAGATTCTTTCAGTAATTTGCATATTTTTGTAGTCACGATTTGACTGTAAAGTTAACGATTTGCTATGGCAGATTTGAATTCAGACAGCGTGTCATTTTATTAAAGTAATTCTATTCAGTAAATTACTTTGACCAATTTTCTGTCATCCTCAAGAAAGAAGAATGATTAAATGATTTTAGAGCGTTAAAATCTATTACGATATCGACGATCTTTGAAATACTAGTCGTCTTATGAACACGATTGCAACATAGACATTTATCATTGCATTATAGACAATTTTATGAAATATGAAATTTGATTACAATTTATTGAATACACTATAGTAATGAACATTTGATAGGAGTTTTTCTCAATTATAGATTGGAACAATAATGTTTGCATTCCACAATCTAATTGTATTCTATTCGACTATTTTGCAGTTTAGATGAACTTTGTTTGAAGATAGTATTTTTATACTGCGTTACTTTGAAGATATTAATCTCAATTTTGATAGACCAGGCAGGAGTGTCTAATCGTATTCGCTATTAAATTTATTTGTGATTGGCAAATTTTTACTTCATATCGATTCATGAATGAAACCCACGAAGGTTAAATAATAACAGTCATTATTACAATTGATGAATATAAGAATTTTTAAAGAGGAACAATGGATGTATAATCGTTAGTTCAGTGGACGTGTAAAAGTCGCTGTTGAATAATGCCCTTGAATAATGAAGGAGGTTCCCACAATAATTAATGAAGTTGATGAATTAATAAGTGGAGGTTTTTGTGTGTAGTTTGGAAGATTTTTATGCCATATATATGAAGATATATGATGAATTTTGGGCCAATTGTTGTGTAATTTTGTGCGTCTTGAGCGAAGTATTTTCCCGCTGATTGTATTGTTCTTGTTCTTTGAAAGATTATTCATATGAAGATACTGTTAAAATTAACAAGAGTGTTAAATAATTTGAGATAAAGATTTTGAATGGAGGTTACAGTCACAAATATTAATAATTATTATTAAACCTTATTAAACCTGAATTTGACAGTTAAAAATAACTAACCTTCATTGGTCGATTATATCAACACGATTTGAGTAATTATCAACCGGATAAACGTGTGGTTTAATGTATTTCTTGTATAAATAATATAAACAATTAATATTGTAAAATAATTTTGTAAATATCTTTGTTAAATAATTTGAAATGATAGTGATTAATAGAGGCGTGTATAAAATTTTCAATTGTCATTTGACATTGTTATAAACAATTTATTATTGTTATAAATAATTAATTAACATTTAGAGTTTTGTTTTTATACTCTAAACAACGCTAATTAAGCAAGTGGTTTGAACAATTAAACATGATTTGGGATTGTTGGAGTAATCCACTGGTGTTTGAATGAAGCATGTAAGACATTTGCGTGATAATATTTCAGTTGAGATGTGAACATTTACGTGTTTGAAAAGGAGAGCCAAGCTCTGAGGTAACACGCTTATGCTAGGGTTGATCGAACGGGAGTCCGCTTTGACGATACAGGTGCATTGCAGCTGGCCCGGACAACTGTGTTACAGAGGCCAAGGACGTTCCATAATAGCCTTGTGGCTATAAATAAAATGTGAAGTATATAAACACGCAAAACAATTGATATATGTGTCTCATCCCAAATTCCATCCCCAGTGCATTATTATTTTACGTTGCTATGAGCTTGAGAAAGCTGAAACATTATATGTAGAGAATACAGGTCCTACAGGAGGACATGGTTATGTGGTCGATGGCTTCTGATTGCCACGTGGATTTTGTTGTTTATTTTTTTTTGTTAAATCATTCTTTATGTGAAATAAATTATTGTGCAGTTTAAAGTTTCTCGTCTTCGTTCTGGTTCATTTTAAATATCATGGTGGAGGTTATTGTGTGGGCATACTTTAAGTGATCCAGTTGACAACCCAGTCCCCGAGATAAATTTAAGAGGTAAGTAAAGGTAAGTATGAACCCGCGTATATTTTGGTGTGTTCCACAATAATTTTCTTGTTAACTATTGTGCTCTAATCTCGATAGTATCTGTCAGTGCCATTTTCATTGATGTAGCTGTGCCGGTGCGTTTGATAATTGGCAATCCGATTGAGGGGGCGGATATCTGACAGCCTACTATCCGGATATCGGGTACAGTAGGATTGGCGACCCTAAAACGTGGGGATTGTTCTACAAAACTGGATTACCAAGTAGGATTGGCGCCGCAATTCGGTGGGGCACGATCAGCAAAACATTGGATTACCAAGTTATTGCAGTAGAATTGACACCGCAATTTTTGTGGAGTGTTCGAATAACATTGGATTACCAAGTTATCGATGTCAAAGGGATTGTGAAGACTCAAATAAAGAGGTTGATTCTTTGTTAGATGTCTTGGCCAATTGTAGAATTTGAGAGTGTGATTATATAGGAATTAAATGTTGTGTTGTATTAGGAAAATTACACTCAGAAAAGATCAGATCTTATACGACTTGAAAGAGGTTAAATAGGCTGGAAACTTAGAAAAATCGCCTATGATCTGGAATCTTATTTTATTTGACCGGCTTATGACATGTATAGTCATATTAAAGATAAAATTAAACTATTTGGATTATAAATGTAAATTATTTGTGTTAGGATACTTTAAAATGAACCAAAGAAACTTGAACATGTGCTTGAGTTTATTTCAACATGAAGTGTCTACGAAGGATAATTATAAGGTAATTATAAGTTAGATTTAAGACAGAAAATTGCTCAAATTTATATATGGTGAAAAATGTTGCTCAGATGTTGTTATTTTGCTCTGTTTGATGTATGTCCCTAAAGCAGTTTATTATTGAAATATTATTGAAATGGCAGATGAAAGTATTAAGAAAATGTTGGAGGAGATGTCCAACAATATGAGGGAGATGGAAGCTAGGAATACTAGCAATATGAAGCAGATGATGGAGGAGAATTCTAGTAATATGTCTATTAGGCTGGATGAAAGTGTAAAGGAGATGGAAGCTAGGAATACTAGCCGAATGGAGGAGATGGAAGCTAGGAATGCTAGTAATTTGTCTATTAAGCTTGGTGAGAGTTTGAAAGTTATTCAGACCAGTTCTGCAAACCTAGAAAATAATGTGTCGCGTTTACAGATCAGTACCCAGGGAATCGAGAATGCTGTAACTGACATGCGCACAGACGTGTCCAATGTGCATAAAGATGTGTCTGTTGTTAAAATTGATGTGTCTAAGGTACAAAAAGATCTTACTATGTTGAATCTTGATGTTGCTAATGTCCGGGGTGATATTTCATGTGCTAGAGCTGAAGTAATTGTTGTAAGGAATGATGTTGCTACTGTACAAGACAAAGTAGAAGAAGTTCAAAGAGAGGTTAGTAATGTTCGAACTGATGTATCAAATGTTCAAGTTGACATCAATAATATTCATTCAGATGTTAACGATATGCAAAGCGATATCAATAAAATACAAGTAGAAGTCAATACTGTTTTTGTAGACATTGCTAAAGTTCAGACTGATGTTAACAAAGTTAGGGAGGAAATTGAAACTTCAAAAACACTTTGTACTCGTAACATTAGTGCATTAACAACTCGGTTAGTTGACGAGTCTGTTAGGACAACGGCTTCTTTAGCTGGTTTAAAATACGATGTAGAGGTCATGAGAACGCAAGTATTAGATCACAATCGTTTACTTAAGGAGGACATCGAAGTAGATATTGCAGAAATGTTAACTGCAAATGCAACAGTGTGGAAAGATGAATGGAACAGGTCAAGTGGGGAACATGTAGATCAGATTCAGGAACGAATTGAAAGAAAACTTGCCAGTACACAAGTAGACATTAATAACGAAGTAGTTCAGATTAGGAAAGACTTGAATGTAAGGATGGATTCGCTATCCGAAAAGCAGGTAGAGGATAGGACTCAGATAGGTCAGGACGTGCAAGCATTAAAAACTGCGTTAGAGGAACAGATTCATAAGGTTGTCTCTGATGTTAATGAAACTACGAGCAAACTGCAGAATTTGAAACTAGGAGAAGCTAGCATGATGGAAACCTATAAGGAAGAGTTGATTAGGAAAGTCATCACGGAAATCACAGACAAGGATACCGAAGGATTGACTGGTGAAGAGGAGAGAAATTACGTGAGAAGAGGTCACCTTACTACAGAAGAGAGAGATATTAGTCCGGAGGAACGTATATCCAGATTCAGGGAAGAAGAAGAGGATCGGAATATTGAACCCGAATGGAAGTATCGTGATAGTGGGAGGAATTATATGGATTCATATCCGAGAAACGTGACAGTCATCCGGAATTTTGAAGACAAACCTCAAAAATTTAGCAACACTGATAGTCTCACACCGATCGAATATATCAGGAATCTTAAAGACTATTTCATAGAAGCCCACATTCCTAGAGAGAGAGAGATGAGAATCGTAGAAAGATTTCTAGCTGGAGGACCCCTCGAATGGTTTAGAGCATTTCGGTACACTTTCAGCAATTTTGACGAATTTGCAGAGGCACTGATAAAACGATTCTGGTCAATAGAAGCTCAGAATTCATTAAGAGCTGAGGTATACTCGTGGAAGTATTCAGGTACTCTTCCAACACGGTACGCTGATTTCTTCACGAGTCAACTATCACGCTTGAGATTTTTGCAACCCCCATTGTCAACAGAGCAGTTGATAGATGCGATTTCACGTATGCTGCCTGTGGAGGTTAGAAGACTGATCATATCGTCAAACATTAGAGATTTGACAAGCATGGACGAATTGTTGAGAAGGCTTGACTACACGAGTCCAATGCCAAATTTGGTACAAAAAGGTCAGAGGCACGAATTCAAAGACGTTAATACGGTCTATATGGATCAAGTGCAACAAACTGATAAGCCTCAGGAAGGAAAAACTGAAAATGTAGGTCCTCACAGGAATAATTATTTCCGCAACCACAGATCCCAAGGTTACCGTCCATATCAGCAAAGACGAGGCTGGAATAATAATAGAGGGAATTACAACAACGGAAGAGGTAGATACTACAACAACGGTTATAATAGAAATTATAACAGAAATAACCAGTACCAGAATCAGAATCAGAATTCTCAAGGTCAGGTTATGACACCCGACAAGTATCAAGAAAGAGAGAAGGAAAGTCAGCAGTATCTGAAGGAATTACGAGAAAAGGAAGCTGAAAACCAAAAGAAAAGACAGGATGTAGTGATCGATCCTGGTCCTTCTACAAGTCAGCAGAACTTGGAAAACAGAAATTCAGGACAGAAGAGACAGTAGAAAGGAGAGAATGCATTAGCCACACACAAACCAGAGAAGAAGAGACTTATGATTAAGGAACATAGAAGAAATATCATACAAGAGTAAGCCAATAATAATTCAATTTCGTGTTCAAGTGAATTGAGATATTTATAACACAGAGTTTAAAAACAATTTGCAACTGTTTTTAAAACGTGGTGAAGGGAGAATGCCCCCGTAATTTGAATTATATTGAGACCACGGTGGCTGTATTGGAAAATATGAGTAAAGTTATGAATGTCATAGTTATGACGTGGATATTCATGACGTAGGCACGGATGACGCAGATTTCATACAAGTAGGCTGATTGAGCTGAGATTCTTGGTGACGTCATGATTTTGTTCGAGAAAGATCTTAGATTTACGACGCAGTCGCAGGAAACAAGGTATTGTGCTAAGGAAGAAGCTACGCTATTGGAGGAGAGACTCGAACCAATGAACGATAGTTTGGAAGGAAGACGGAGATTGCTGAAACTACGATATTTGATTACTTTTGGCATGCAGATTTGTGGAAATCTATTTTCAGTTGATTTGGAATTTTGAAGAAATTAATTTTGAGTTTTTGAAATTTGAAAATCCGTCAAGTATAGCCAAAGTTAAAACTTCCAGCAATGACGCAGCAACAGGCTATGGAAGGGATGGATACGCCCCTTAAGAAGTTGATAAAAGGTCGTGCACAGGAGAGAGGAGCTCTCAGATCTCATATGTCAGATCGCATATATATTTCTGGTGATATATAGTTATTTTCAAGTGATTCAGTGAAGTAAGTTGTCTTTAGCGTGGTTAAAGCCCGGCGCATCGAACGAACTCGGAGCAGTTCCATTTTACGCTGCTCAAAACTAGGTGAAGTTGAAACGCTCACATTAACGTCAAGATATCAAGATATCAAGCGCTAACTTCAGCCTTTATTATAATTCTATTAGGCAGTATAACATTGAGGTGTATAGAAGATTTGAACAATTTCACAGTTATACTTCGAAAGATATTGGAACTTTAAGGCTGCCAACAAAAGTGATTTTCTCGCCACATGAGAAACACGTTTAAAATTCCACATTATACACTACGGCTGACACGTGGAGTGCAACAGTGATATTGGAGAATACGTTTGCTATTACAACGATACATTCGACTATGGAACATTATAATCTTGCAGTGCTTTCAATGATTATAACAGTAGTTGAGATGGAAGGCTAAGGCTTTAATGCAATTGGGACATATATCATTGGAGTAAAGTAACAGCATGGAACTTCGTTAATCGTGTTTCTACAAAAGCGAGCATGTAGTGAACATCCAACTACACTCATGCATCGTGAATCCATCGCTGAATTATACCAGACGACAGTGGAAATATTTTCATACTTCACAACTATGAATATTTCTGCGGAAATAACTACAATAAACTTCATGGCGAATTCCTGCAAGAACTTCAGGGAACTTTCAAGAGAGGCCAGGGTTGTCCCGGCGCACAAAGAAGAGTTTTGCCAGAAGGATGTTTTTCGTATCCACGGAGCAGTGCAATTTCGGAGGAGGAAGCAGTTCGATTCTCCGAGGACGCTGATTCCAGGTTTGAGGACGGAGCACATCTTCACGCTGGTGAAATGGAACCAACAGCAGTTTTCTTTGAAAACTTTCCTCTAGATCTTCAATCAACAGATAAGGTAGTCGTGAACGTTTCTTGTATTATTTGAGTCTTGTAGCGATATCTGAGCAACCATTCTTCCCATATTTTCTGTCCTATCTTTTGCCCCATTTTCTTGATTGATATTTCTGTACTCAGTACACTTCGGTGATTTATGCCTTTTTCTTCGATTTTTGAGACATTGCTATGTCATTGGCATACTTAATAATTTTGGATCAGTTGAGACTGATGATTTAGATTCTTTCAGTAATTTGCATATTTTTGTAGTCACGATTTGACTGTAAAGTTAACGATTTGCTATGGCAGATTTGAATTCAGACAGCGTGTCATTTTATTAAAGTAATTCTATTCAGTAAATTACTTTGACCAATTTTCTGTCATCCTCAAGAAAGAAGAATGATTAAATGATTTTAGAGCGTTAAAATCTATTACGATATCGACGATCTTTGAAATACTAGTCGTCTTATGAACACGATTGCAACATAGACATTTATCATTGCATTATAGACAATTTTATGAAATATGAAATTTGATTACAATTTATTGAATACACTATAGTAATGAACATTTGATAGGAGTTTTTCTCAATTATAGATTGGAACAATAATGTTTGCATTCCACAATCTAATTGTATTCTATTCGACTATTTTGCAGTTTAGATGAACTTTGTTTGAAGATAGTATTTTTATACTGCGTTACTTTGAAGATATTAATCTCAATTTTGATAGACCAGGCAGGAGTGTCTAATCGTATTCGCTATTAAATTTATTTGTGATTGGCAAATTTTTACTTCATATCGATTCATGAATGAAACCCACGAAGGTTAAATAATAACAGTCATTATTACAATTGATGAATATAAGAATTTTTAAAGAGGAACAATGGATGTATAATCGTTAGTTCAGTGGACGTGTAAAAGTCGCTGTTGAATAATGCCCTTGAATAATGAAGGAGGTTCCCACAATAATTAATGAAGTTGATGAATTAATAAGTGGAGGTTTTTGTGTGTAGTTTGGAAGATTTTTATGCCATATATATGAAGATATATGATGAATTTTGGGCCAATTGTTGTGTAATTTTGTGCGTCTTGAGCGAAGTATTTTCCCGCTGATTGTATTGTTCTTGTTCTTTGAAAGATTATTCATATGAAGATACTGTTAAAATTAAAAAGAGTGTTAAATAATTTGAGATAAAGATTTTGAATGGAGGTTACAGTCACAAATATTAATAATTATTATTAAACCTTATTAAACCTGAATTTGACAGTTAAAAATAACTAACCTTCATTGGTCGATTATATCAACACGATTTGAGTAATTATCAACCGGATAAACGTGTGGTTTAATGTATTTCTTGTATAAATAATATAAACAATTAATATTGTAAAATAATTTTGTAAATATCTTTGTTAAATAATTTGAAATGATAGTGATTAATAGAGGCGTGTATAAAATTTTCAATTGTCATTTGACATTGTTATAAACAATTTATTATTGTTATAAATAATTAATTAACATTTAGAGTTTTGTTTTTATACTCTAAACAACGCTAATTAAGCAAGTGGTTTGAACAATTAAACATGATTTGGGATTGTCGGAGTAATCCACTGGTGTTTGAATGAAGCATGTAAGACATTTGCGTGATAATATTTCAGTTGAGATGTGAACATTTACGTGTTTGAAAAGGAGAGCCAAGCTCTGAGGTAACACGCTTATGCTAGGGTTGATCGAACGGGAGTCCGCTTTGACGATACAGGTGCATTGCAGCTGGCCCGGACAACTGTGTTACAGAGGCCAAGGACGTTCCATAATAGCCTTGTGGCTATAAATAAAATGTGAAGTATATAAACACGCAAAACAATTGATATATTGTAACGTGTTTTTCGAGGGGTTTTATGCAACTGGCATAAGTCAGTAGGAAGCCATTCTATATTTATTTACGCGGCAAATTGTTCAGCCAAGAGAATTTTTCATGGTAATTTATTATTATTATTAATTTATTATAATTATTATTAAGGTATTTTCGGAGCATTTTATAAAAATTATTAACATTCAGATAGGTTTTCTATGTCTTAGAAAACGCTATCAAGCAAATTATTACGAACGACAATATTATAGAAAATTATGTGATTACGGAATTTTACGGAGTTTTGTCAGTTAGGGTATTTGAGAGACATGACTCACTGGGAATTCGAATACAAGCTGATTCCTGTCGAGAAGTATTACGCTAGGCTGGGTCGCAAGGTCTAGAAAAGGCGAATTGTTGGGACGGAAATCGACTTCTCCCTCTCGCGCGCCGAGTGTAATGAGGCAGAGGAGGGGAACTGGCGGCGTGCTCAGCCAATCAGTGAGGACGACGTAAGCTAGATGTCGGTACCATGGTGGGGGAGCCAACAGGTGCATATATCGTTCGACGCGCCGTGAAACGAGGACTATCTGTGAAATACTTGCGGAGTATGGTTATACGCGGGGGACGCTCCGATGTTCCGTGGAACGGACTATCTGTGTAGAACTTGCAGAGTACGGTCGCAAGTGCGTGTCGCTCCGATGTTCAGTGGAGTTAGCGACGAACTTTTGTAAAACTTGGTTGTACGAGTGTTTGGGTCCGAGGTACGGACCATAGAATTATCTAATCTACCAGCATATCATCAAATTCCGACGGAGATGACGACGTCCAGGAGACTGTGGGAAGCACACAGCATCAGCAAGTACGAGGGAAATGCCTTGGCAATTTCCAATGGTAAGCGCAAATGACGCAGAAATACGCAATCTCTCATTTTTCTTTGTTTTATATTTCATAATTCAGTAACTTCATAGCTTGGAAATAAGAGTAAAATCAATTTATCAGACTCCGTTTTCACGTAATTTTCTATCGGTAATATTCAAATCACAACGCTCCAATTTAAATTTTGTACTTATTATTATTATTAATTTTGCTATACTTGTTTTATATAATAAATTCATTTCTTTTACAATGCAATCTTTGCTTTCAGTAGGTAGCATTAGATATAGACCAATTCCTTCTCCTGATACAATTGTTTGTTGGGTTAATGATCAAATCATACCACGATCTGAGTGAATAGAGTCTTGAAGGTGTTCTGCCAGAGCTAGACGTTGTTAAATACAAATTTAGATTTCAACATTGCATTGAGGTCTTGGCGCCCATTAAAACAACATAGCTTAGGCAAAGGTAAACAGTTACATTTATCACCCAACAGTGTGGGCTAGCAAAACTGTTACATTTGTACGCTCAACGTGGAGCAAAGTAAATACCGTTTCACTTGTCATCCCAGCCTAAGCGAAGAACATTACATTTGTCGCCGACAACTTGGGGCTGAAAACCTAATAACATTTGTGGAAGGAGAAGGGTATATATTTCTGTGCCTGTATTTTGGGGGTTATTTGTCTTTATCAGTGTATATCATTATGGGGGATGAGAAAGAAAGACAGATGAGGTTACGTAGTGGTCATCAACGGGAGAGAGATGATAGGAGCAGTATGTCGAGTGATGGTAGTACCGGGGTAGCGGAGGTAAATCCCGATACTGAAACAGGGAGTGTAGGCGGCCAACCAGAATTAAAAACTTTACTTCTCGAGTTTATGTATCAGAACAAAGTTAGTAGTGATGCCTTAAATGCTAAATTAGAACAAAACAATGCAAAACTGGAACAAAACAATGCTAAATTAGAACAAAACAGTAGGGAAAATAAAGAAAGTACAGATGCCTTAAATGCTAAATTAGAACAAAACAGTAGGGGATATAGAGAGAGTAATGAAACTTTAAACGCCAGATTAGAACAAAACAGTAAGGAAAATAGAGAGAGTACTGAAACTTTAAATGCTAAATTAGAACAAAACAGTAGGGAAATGAGTGACAAATTCGAACTGATTAGAGGCGAGATCAGGGGGGTGATGGAAGAAAAGGCTAAAGAGATTAATGCAGATGTAGACAGAAAATTAGGAAAAGTACAGGAGGAGTTGGAAATTAGAATCAGTACACAGGCTGAAAATTTAAAAGAACTAGTGCAACTGGAAACACAGCAGGTCAAAAAGCAATTGGGGGGAGAAATTGACAAAATTCAGGTAGCTACTAAAGAGGTTAAGGAACAGCTGGGGGGTAGAATTGAGAAAGTCCACTCACAAATAGTTGCAGAAGTAAATGATTTAAGAGAGAGTAATAGAGAGAGCATTAGCAAGATTGAGGAGAAACAAGCAAAGCTATATGATAAAGTAGAAGAATCAGAAGGAAACATTAAATTAACAGTAAACAGTATTGAGAGGAAGGCTGAGGAGAAAATCGCAGAATTAGAATTAAAATTAAAAGCTAGGATCAGGCAAGAAAATAGTCAGAATAGGCCAGTTTTGGTGAATAGCACACACAGGGAGGTAGAACTGGGTAAGTTCAGCAATCGACAGGGGTGCCCAATGGAGTTCATGAACACTATAGAAAATAAATTCGGGGAGAGGTTGGAAAATGGTAGTATTGAGTGGTGCCAGGTAGTTGAAATTTTAGAACAAGTCTTTGTGGGGGAAACGAGGAATTGGTTTGCTGTCTACAGAGACAAGTTTACTGATATCAATGATTTTAAAATGAAATTCTGTGAAAAGTTCTGGAATGAGGTTATTCAGTCGCAGCATCGTGAGGGAGTAGTGTGTGGTAAATATAA
The DNA here is from genome assembly GCA_946902985.2 of Meconema thalassinum. Lineage (NCBI taxonomy): Eukaryota > Metazoa > Arthropoda > Insecta > Orthoptera > Tettigoniidae > Meconema > Meconema thalassinum. The sequence goes on from OX336391.1 coordinate 351,678,574, forward strand.
CCCTAAAGGAAGCTCCACCATGACCGAATACTTTTTAGGGCAGGTATTAGTGTGTAAATATCTGGATGGCTTGAAGGAGGAAAGTGATGTGGTAAGGTTGCTACTTTGGCACTTTCCCTATAGGATCAAGGAGGCTGCTTGTATCCAAAATGTAAAGACAATATCACAAGTAGAAAATTTGTTAAGCACATTTGATGCACTAGGGAGAGGGGGTTATGAGGACAATTTCAATCGGAACCAGGGTAATAATAATAATAGACCTAATGAAGCCAGGCATCAAGAAGTTCAAGGGAACGGTGGCGAAGGGGCCAACGCTCAAAATAGAAATAATAATAATCAGCTATATCAGAACAGAGGAAATGGCTATGGTAATCAGTATCAAGGGAGGAACAATGATTTCAGGGGAAATCAAGGGAGGAACAATGATTACAGGGGAAATCAAGGGAGAAATTATAATGACAATAATTACAACCAGAATAGAGGTCAAGGAAGAGGACAGCCTAGTGGTAGTAATATACAGCCAAACAATGACAACACAGCCCAGAACAACCAGACCAGTTTAGTAGTTAGTAGTACTACGGCCAGCTGTAGCGGTTCTTTAAACGCGAACCAGGCTGCGAAGTAAGGTCAGAATCTCAGTCTGTAGCATGCCCTGTCCATACAATTATACAGGAACCCTATGACCTAAATGTAAGAAATGAATTATTACATGAACTAAATGATGAAGGTATTATTCAGGAAGTGGTTAGTAAGAGCCCCATAGTTAAATTTAACGTGTCCGAGGCGTACACAGATGTTTTAATTGATAGTGGTTGTATGAAGAGTTGCATAAGTAGTGCATTTTATGATAAAATGAAAGGAACTGGAGTAAATTTTGAGGAGATGCCAATTAAAAGCACTTTTGTTATCACAGCTGTTGGGAAGAGGTCTAAAGTAATTTCTAAGCAAGTTTTAGTAGACATTAAAATTAATAATCATGTAGAGAAGCAGATTTGCCTTGTAATTCCAAATTTAGTATTCAGTGTTATCTTGGGTTCAGAGTGGCTAAGTAGAGTGTCTGGTAACTTATGTTATGATGTAGGGAGTTTGAAATTTAAATGGGGAGATTCTGAAGTAGAAGTAGCGTTCAATGACCAAATTCAGAGAAGTAGTGTTGTAGGTGTGATTTGTACTTTAAATGAGATATCGCCAGCCGTAGAGCGGGGTTCTCCATGTTTTGTGGGCAGTGTGATTACGAACGGAAGTCTAGAGGACTCGTTACGTGAGGCTGCATTTCAGGGAAATATAGAGGATGAACAGTGTGTTCGGCTCTATGATGTGTTATGGTGTAATAGGAGAGTGTTTGAGGATCGCATTGGTATGGCCAATTGCTATACACATTCATTGAACGTTATTGATAGGTCAGTATTCACAGGACATAGATATCCTGTACCTTTCGCTTATCAGAGTGCAGTTGAGGCACAAATTAATCAGATGCTTGAAGATGGGATTATTGAGCACTCTAACAGTCCGTATGTTAATTCTTTGATAACGGTACCCAAGACCGACGGCACTGTTCGTATTTGTTTAGACGCTCGTTTGGTTAACAGTAGAATTAGTTCAGATCAGCTGAAATCTATGTCAATAGAAGAATTAATGCAAACATTTGAGGGGAAGAAGTATTTCACTTGTGTAGATTTGAGTTCCAGTTTTTGGCAAGTGCCACTTATGTACGAAGATAGACCATTTACAGCTTTTAGTCATAAATATAACCTTTATCAATTTTGTAGAACACCTTATGGGTTAAAGAGTAGTTCAGCAGCTTTAATTAGGGCTTTAAACATCGCATTAGGGGATGACACAGGAGAGTTTGTAACCATTTACATAGATGATATGGTAATTAGTTCACGCAGTTTTGAGGAGCATCTACGTCATTTAAATATAGTTTTTCAGAAGTTAGATCAGGCAGGGTTCACTTTGAAGCTGTCTAAGTCGTCATTCTGTCAGTCAGAAGTGACATTTTTAGGTCATAGAGTGTCGAGTAGAGGTGTAACACCATAGGAAGGTAGGGTTAGCATGTGTGGACAGTAGCAACAGGGCATCGTTACAGATACTGAGAAATATGCTAGGTAGAGCAACGTGATGACGTTCATTTAAAGGGAGCCACTTGCAAGGTTGGAAGCAGGTGACGCAGAAACATTTATAGTTTCCAAACGTATTGGAAAAACAGCATATGTGCTGGAGGATAGTAAGGGAAACAGATTATACGGGACGTATAATATTCATAGTCTACGAAAATATTTGTCATAAAGTGAGTGTGTTTAGCTGGCGAGCCAGCCTATCAAATGAGTAAGTGTGGTGTCTGGTGCGTGGAAGATCTGGTCTTAAGGCAGGCGTATCAGAAGTCACACAGGGGGGTAGTATGTAAGTAAATGAGAGTTTTTAAGGTACAGGGAAATATGACGGGATTGTCGGATGCTGTTGAGCACTAAATTGTCTCGATGCACCAAGGCCATTTTGGCAGCGCTGATGGGTTCCCATTTATCTCCAAGAGATGGGGGAGCGCTTGTATAGGGCTTGTTAGCTTAAGGCGTCCACGAGATAAAAGATGGGCCATCAGAATGCGAGACAGTCCTTCATGAAACTCATACATATCAGCACACGTGATTTCTGTTTACGGCCTCGCCATGTAAGATTTGTAAGTGTGTAATTTAAGATAATTTGTACAATGGTATTATTTGTGTGAGGAGAAATGGTCTGTGTTGAGAACTAGTATTAAGTAGAATATGGTTAACGGGAACTTAACAAGACAGGGCGATTACGGCACAGAAATATTTGGTGTTATATGTAATGCGCATTTACTGTTTTTTTTTTTCATAAGTCAATATTAATTTAATCTACTTTAAAGAGAGATTAAGTATTATGGTCACGAGGCGCTGCCACAGTAGTGTGATCGTGTGCTCAGTGATATGTGGAATTAAATGTCACCATAAGGAGGGGACCTCCAGTGAAATTAGGAAGTTCTATGGTGATATAAATATATCAGAACACCTTCAATGCGTGTGATATGACATCATAAATACATAGTGCTAACACATTAATTATGTCTATTTCTCCAACATAGAGGAATTTGAGAGGCGGAAATATCCGTGGAACACTATTCCATATGTAAAACATTGGACTGGTTGCAAAGTGCAATCCATAGTGACAACAAACTTTGACGCAAAGTGCGTGAAGAAAAAATATGAGTGTATATATCTGTAATTTAGGGTGATTTCATTTATGTAATATGTATTTTGGATGGGGTTTATTAACGTGTCTGGGATAATCGGATAATGGACCGTCGTCACGGTAAATCATCCGATGATCCGAGGCGAATATGTAACGTGCTTTTCGAGGGGTTTTATGCAACTGGCATAAGTCAGTAGGAAGCCATTCTATATTTATTTACGCGGCAAATTGTTCAGCCAAGAGAATTTTTCATGGTAATTTATTATTATTATTAATTTATTATAATTATTATTAAGGTATTTTCGGAGCATTTTATAAAAATTATTAACATTCAGATAGGTTTTCTATGTCTTAGAAAACGCTATCAAGCAAATTATTACGAACGACAATATTATAGAAAATTATGTGATTACGGAATTTTACGGAGTTTTGTCAGTTAGGGTATTTGAGAGACATGACTCACTGGGAATTCGAATACAAGCTGATTCCTGTCGAGAAGTATTACGCTAGGCTGGGTCGCAAGGTCTAGAAAAGGCGAATTGTTGGGACGGAAATCGACTTCTCCCTCTCGCGCGCCGAGTGTAATGAGGCAGAGGAGGGGAACTGGCGGCGTGCTCAGCCAATCAGTGAGGACGACGTAAGCTAGATGTCGGTACCATGGTGGGGGAGCCAACAGGTGCATATATCGTTCGACGCGCCGTGAAACGAGGACTATCTGTGAAATACTTGCGGAGTATGGTTATATGCGGGGGACGCTCCGATGTTCCGTGGAACGGACTATCTGTGTAGAACTTGCAGAGTACGGTCGCAAGTGCGTGTCGCTCCGATGTTCAGTGGAGTTAGCGACGAACTTTTGTAAAACTTGGTTGTACGAGTGTTTGGGTCCGAGGTACGGACCATAGAATTATCTAATCTACCAGCATATCATCAAATTCCGACGGAGATGACGACGTCCAGGAGACTGTGGGAAGCACACAGCATCAGCAAGTACGAGGGAAATGCCTTGGCAATTTCCAATGGTAAGCGCAAATGACGCAGAAATACGCAATCTCTCATTTTTCTTTGTTTTATATTTCATAATTCAGTAACTTCATAGCTTGGAAATAAGAGTAAAATCAATTTATCAGACTCCGTTTTCACGTAATTTTCTATCGGTAATATTCAAATCACAACGCTCCAATTTAAATTTTGTACTTATTATTATTATTAATTTTGCTATACTTGTTTTATATAATAAATTCATTTCTTTTACAATGCAATCTTTGCTTTCAGTAGGTAGCATTAGATATAGACCAATTCCTTCTCCTGATACAATTGTTTGTTGGGTTAATGATCAAATCATACCACGATCTGAGTGAATAGAGTCTTGAAGGTGTTCTGCCAGAGCTAGACGTTGTTAAATACAAATTTAGATTTCAACATTGCATTGAGGTCTTGGCGCCCATTAAAACAACATAGCTTAGGCAAAGGTAAACAGTTACATTTATCACCCAACAGTGTGGGCTAGCAAAACTGTTACATTTGTACGCTCAACGTGGAGCAAAGTAAATACCGTTTCACTTGTCATCCCAGCCTAAGCGAAGAACATTACAATATGTGTCTCATCCCAAATCCCGTTTCCATCCCCAGTGCATTATTATTTTACGTTGCTATGAGCTTGAGAAAGCTGAAACATTATATGTAGAGAATACAGGTCCTACAGGAGGACATGGTTATGTGGTCGATGGCTTCTGATTGCCACGTGGATTTTGTTGTTTATTTTTTTTTGTTAAATCATTCTTTATGTGAAATAAATTATTGTGCAATTTAAAGTTTCTCGTCTTCGTTCTGGTTCATTTTAAATATCATGGTGGAGGTTATTGTGTGGGCATACTTTAAGTGATCCAGTTGACAACCCAGTCCCCGAGATAAATTTAAGAGGTAAGTAAAGGTAAGTATGAACCCCCGTATATTTTGGTGTGTTCCACAATAATTTTCTTGTTAACTATTGTGCTCTAATCTCGATAGTATCTGTCAGTGCCATTTTCATTGATGTAGCTGTGCCGGTGCGTTTGATAATTGGCAATCCGATTGAGGAGGCGGATATCTGACAGCCTACTATCCGGATATCGGGTACAGTACCATCCCGGCATTTTCCCGAAGACAAAGTGGGAAACCACGGAAAACCACTTCGAGGATGGCTGAGGTGGGAATCGAAACCCCTCTACTCATTTGGACCACCCGAGGCTGAGCAGACCCCGTTCCTGTCCTCATACCACTTTTCAAATTTCGTGGCAGAGCCGGGAATCGAACCCAGGACCTCCGGGGCGGCAGCTAACCATGCAGACCGCTACGCTACGGAGGCGACATAACAAAATAATACCAAGAGAATTTCTCAGGAATATGTATACTTCGAAGCTATCATTGGCTATCAGAATCTCCTTCGATATGTAGTTGTTGTTTCATTTGAGGGGCTAGAACGTCACAGTCATATAGACCCGTGTACCTGGGTGTGTGTGTGTGTGTAGAAGTTCTCTGATAACCCGTGCTATAGCGGTGTCTGTATTAGTGTGTGCATAAGCAATTAAGGTGAGGATTGGGAAGGAGGTGGCCGTGGCCTTAAGTTAGAACCCGTCCCGGCATTAGCCCGGAGTAGAAGTGGGAAACTATAGAAAACAACTTCCAAGAAGGCTAAGGTGGGAATCGAACCCACCTCTTCTCAGTTTTTACCCACGAGGCTTAGTGTACCCCATTCTAGCCCCAGAGTAGCATCAAATTTATTGGCAGAGCCGGGAATCGAACCCGGACCTCCGGAGTGACACTTCGATATGTTATGTTGATATCCATCTCAGATTTTTAGCCTACTTTCGAATTTTGCAAAAAAATGAAAGTAGACTTATGAGATAAACACAGGGCGAAAAAAAGTGTGTCTGTGTGTGTGTGTGCATGTGTGTGTGTGAGTCTGTGTGTGTGTTTGTGTGTGTGTGTGTGTGTGTGAGTGTGTGTACTGTGAATGTCTGTCCCCCCCTATCAATTCAAACACGGTTAAACCGCATTAAACGAAATTTGGTACAAAGGTAGCACTAGAAAAGGACACCTCAGTGTCATGTTTTATATCGCCGCCATCTTGACGGAAACGTAATGGCAGCCACACAAATGTTCAAAGCTTAAAACAAATTACGACTAACCTAATCATCCGATCTCTACCAAATTTTGCAACAACATACCCTTATGGGGGAGCATCCTTTGACCAAACTAGTAGGTCATTAGCCTAATAGTTTGCGGATGGCGGCTATCTTTGTGTGAAAATCGACTCCCCCTATTAATTCGAACACGGTGAAACCGAATGGAACGAAATTTGGTACAGAGGTAGTACTACCAAAGGGCACCTCAGTGTCATATTTTATATCACCGCCATCTTGACGGAAACGCAATGGCGGCCACACAAATGTTCAAAGCTTAAATCAAATTACGACTAACCTAATCATCCGATTTCTACCAAATTTTGTAAAACATACCTTTATGGAGGAAGAATCCTTTGACCAAATTAATAGGTCATTAGCCTAATAGTATGCGGAAGGCGGCCATCTTTGTGTCAAAATCGAATCCCCCTATTAATTCAAACACGGTGAAACCGAATGGAACAAAATTTGGTACAGAGGTATCACTAGCAAAGGGCACCTCAGTGTCATGTTTTATATCGCCGCCATCTTGATAGAAACGTAATGGCGGCCACACAAATGTTCAAAGCTTAAATCAAATTACGACTAACATAATCATCCGATCTCTACCAAATTTTGCAACAACATACCTTTATGGAGGGAGCATCCTTTGACCAATCTAATAGGTCATTAGCCTAATAGTTTGCGTATGGCGGCCATCTTTGTGGCAAAATCGATTCCCCCTATTAATTCGAACACGGTGAAACCGAATGGAACGAAATTTGGTACAGAGGTAGCACTAGCAAAGGGCACCTCAGTGTCATGTTTTACATCACCGCCATATTGACGGACACGTAATGGCGGCCGCACAAATGTTCAAAGCTTAAATCAAATTACGATTAACCTAATCATCCGATCTCTACCAAATTTTGCATCAACATACCTTTGTGGAGGGAGCATCCTTTGACCAAACTAATAGGTCATTAGCCTAATATTTTGCAGATGGCGGCCATCTTTGTGTGAAACTCGATTCCCCCTATTAATTCGAACACGGTGAAACCGAAAGGAGCGAAATTTGGTACAAAGGTAGCATTAGCAAAGGGCACCTCAGTGTGATGTTTTATATCACCGCCATCTTGACGGAAACTAATCGCGGCCACCCAAATGTTAAAAGCTAAAATGTAATTACGACCAACCTAATAATCTAGTCTCTACCAAATTTCACAACAACATATCTTTATGTGGGAAGCATATTCTGACCAAACTGCAAGATCATCAGCCCAATAGTTTGCAGATGGTGGCCAAGTATGTGTGCATATCGATTCCCCCTATCAATTCAAACACGGTGAAACCGAATGGAACAAAATTTGTTACAGAGGTAGCACTAGCAACGGGCACCTCAGTGTCATGTTTTATATCGCCGCCATCTTGACGGAAACGGATAGACGGCCACCCAAATGTTAAGGGTTGAATCAAATTACGACCATCCTCATAATTTGATCTCTACCAGATTATGCAAAAACATGCCCTTTTGTGGAAAGAATCTTATGAATGACTACAAGGTCATCAGCCCAATAGTTTGCAAATAGCGGCCATGTATGTGTGCAAATCCATTTCCCATATCAATTCAAACACTGTGAAACCGAATTGAATGAATTTTTTTTACAGAGGTAGCACTAGCAAAGGGCACCTCATATTTATTTTTAATATCCCTATAGCTCGTTGTATTTCAACAAGCTACTACAACCAACATTCAATTATACTCCTTGAAAAGGACAAAGAGTTATAACAATACCCATGCATTTAGGAGAAATTAGGCTATATGTTCTTTACTGAACATCTTGTTATTGATTAATTTATATGCCGAATATCACATCCATAAATGAAACAACTCGTGGGATTTTGTTAATCAATGAATTGCAAGTTTAACCCACTTAACACCCCTTCAGAATATGAATATCCAAAAATCCATCCTTAGTGGACGTTTTCGATATACAACGAGCATATTCCCAAAATTTCAAGTTTCTAACTGCAATAGGTTTGGCTGGGGGATGATGAGTGAATATCCAAAATTCCTTCCTTAGTGTACTTTTTCCCCAGAATTTTACCCCTCGCCAAGGGCCCCTTAAATAGTATTTATAGAAACACGGTCGTCCACCTATTAACTTATTTTTCAAGCTGATTTTCCCCCCTGAGTTTCATACTTTATGCCTCTGTCTTTTAAGAGATACTTGCTCCGCAGTAAGCCTTCAACCCCCACTTTTCACACATACACCTCAAAATATACACTACATCGAAAAACCCTCAGACATGTGTCCTCTTATTCTCAATGGTGAGTTTATACGCCGAGTATCGCATCCCCTAAGGAAACCAATCGGGAGATATTGTTATTCAATTAAATGCAGGTCTACCCCCTTAACACCCCTTTAGAACCTGAATGTGCAAAAATCCTTCCTTAGTGGACGTTTTCGACATACAACGAACATAACTCCGAAATTTCATGTTTCTAACTTCAATAATTTTGGCTGGGCGATGATGAGTGTGTGAGTAAGTCAGGACATTTTCTATCATTTATTTTTCAGAATTTCACCCCTCTCATGAGCCCCTTAAATAGGATTTATATAAAAAAAAGGTCGAACACCTATTTACTCATTTTTAAGCTGTCCTTCCCCACTGTGTTTGATGAGGGAATGAGTAAATCATTAAGGAAACGTTCTTAACTTTTTTTTTCTTCAGAAATTCACCCCTCTCGAAGGGCCCCTTATATTGGATTGAAGAAAAAACGGCCGAACACCTATTTACTGATTTTCTCCGCTGAATTTCAAACTTCCGGCCTATGTCGTTTAAGAGATACACGCTCCGTTAAGTATCCTTCAACCCCCAATTTTCACCCCTTTCAACTCATAATATACACCACAACGATAAACCCTTAGACATATGTCTGCTTATTTTTAATGATTAGTTTATGTGCCGAATATCACATCCCCAAAGAAGCAACTCATGAGATATCGTTACTCAACGAAATGCACGTTTACCCCCCTTAACACCTCTTCAGTACCCGAATAAAAAAAGTCCTTCCTTAGTTTACGTTTTCAACATACAGCGAACACATTCCCAAAATTTAATATATCCAACTTCACTAGTTTTTTCTAGGCGATGATGAGTGAGTGAGTAAGTTAGTCAGTCAGTTAGGACACTTTCTCTCCTTTTTTTTATCCAGAATTTCACCCCACCTTATTGGCCCCTTAAATTGAATTTATGAAATAACGATCGAACACCGATTTACTTATTTTTAGCTTACTTTCGATTTTTGCAAACAATGAAAGGAAACTTATGAGATCAATACAGGGCGAAAAAAAAGTGTGTCTGTCTGTGTGTGTGTATGTGTGGGTGTGTGTGAGTCTGTGTGTGTGTGAGTGTGTGTACTCTGAATATCCCCCCCCCTATCAATTCCAACACGGTGAACGCGAATTGAACGAAATTTGGTACAAAGGTAGCACTAGAAAAGGACACCTCTGTGTCATGTTTTATATCGCCGCCATCTTGACGGAAACGTAATGGTGGCCACACAAATGTTCAAAGCTTAAATCAAATTACGACTAACATAATCATCCGATCTCTACCAAATTTTGCAACAACATACCTTTATAGGGGGAGCATCCTTTGACCAAACTAATAGGTCATCAACCTAATAGTTTGCGGATGGCGGCCATCTTTGTGTGAAAATCGATTCCCCCTATTAATTCGAACACGGTAAAACTGAATGGAACGAAATTTGGTACAGAGGTACTACTAGCAAAGGGCACCTCAGTGTCATGTATTATATCGCCGCCATCTTGACGGAACCGTAATAGTGGCCACACAAATGTTCAAAGCTTAAATCAAATGACGACTTATCTAATCATTCGATCTCTACCAAATTTTGCAACAACATACCTTTATGGAGGAAGCATCCACTGACCAAATTAATAGGTCATTAGCCTAATAGTATGCGGAAAACGGCCATCTTTGTGTCAAAATCGAATCCCCCTATTAATTCAAACACGGTGAAACTGAATGGAACAAAATTTGGTACAGAGGTATCACTAGCAAAGGGCACCTCAGTGTCATGTTTTATATCGCCGCCATCTTGATAGAAACGTAATGGCGGCCACACAAATGTTCAAAGCTTAAATCAAATTACGACTAACATAATCATCCGATCTCTACCAAATTTTGCAACAACATACCTTTATGGAGGGAGCATCCTTTGACCAATCTAATAGGTCATTAGCCTAATAGTTTGCGTATGGCGGCCATCTTTGGGTCAAAATCGATTCCCCCTATTAATTCGAACACGGTGAAACCGAATGGAACGAAATTTGGTACAGAGGTAGCACTAGCAAAGGGCACCTCAGTGTCATGTTTTACATCACCGCCATATTGACGGACACGTAATGGCGGCCACACAAATGTTCAAAGCTTAAATCAAATTACGATTAACCTAATCATCCGATCTCTACCAAATTTTGCATCAACATACCTTTGTGGAGGGAGCATCCTTTGACCAAACTAATAGGTCATTAGCCTAATATTTTGCGGATGGTGGCCATCTTTGTGTGAAACTCGATTCCCCCTATTAATTCGAACACGGTGAAACCGAATGGAGCGAAATTTGGTACAAAGGTAGCATTAGCGAAGGGCACCTCAGTGTGATGTTTTATATCACCGCCATCTTGACGGAAACGAAATCGCGGCCACCCAAATGTTAAAAGCTAAAATGTAATTACGACCAACCTAATAATCTAGTCTCTACCAAATTTCACAACAACATATCTTTATGTGGGAAGCATATTCTGACCAAACTGCAAGATCATCAGCCCAATAGTTTGCAGATGGTGGCCAAGTATGTGTGCATATCGATTCCCCCTATCAATTCAAACACGGTGAAACCGAATGGAACAAAATTTGTTACAGAGGTAGCACTAGCAACGGGCACCTCAGTGTCATGTTTTATATCGCCGCCATCTTGACGGAAACGGATAGACGGCCACCCAAATGCTAAGGGTTGAATCAAATTACGACCATCTTCATAATTTGATCTCTACCAGATTATGCAACAACATGCCTTTTTGGGGAAAGAATCTTATGACTGACTACAAGGTCATCAGCCCAATAGTTTGCAAATAGCGGCTATGTATGTGTGCAAATCCATTCCCCATATCAATTCAAACACTGTGAAACCGAATTGAATGAATTTTTTTTACAGAGGTAGCACTAGCAAAGGGCACCTCATATTTATTTTTAATATCCCTATAGCACGTTGTATTTCAACAAGCTACTACAACCAACATTCAATTATACTCCTTGAAAAGGACAAAGAGTTATAACAATACCCATGCATTTAGGAGAAATTAGGCTATATGTTCTTTACTGAACATCTTGTTATTAATTAATTTATATGCCGAATATCACATCCATAAATGAAACAACTCGTGAGATTTTGTTAATCAATGAATTGCATGTTTAACCCCCTTAACACCCCTTCAGAATATGAATATCCAAAAATCCATCCTTAGTGGACGTTTTCGACATACAACGAGCACATTCCCAAAATTTCAAGTTTCTAACTGCAATAGGTTTGGCTGGGGGATGATGAGTGAATATCCAAAATTCCTTCCTTAGTGTACTTTTCCCCCAGAATTTCACCCCTCGCCAAGGGCCCCTTAAATATTATTTATAGAAACACGGTCGTCCACCTATTAACTTATTTTTCAAGCTGATTTTCCCCCCTGAGTTTCATACTTTATGCCTCTGTCTTTTAAGAGATACTTGCTCCGCAGAAAGCCTTCAACCCCCACTTTTCACACATACACCTCAAAATATACACTACATCGAAAAACCCTCAGACATGTGTCTTCTTATTCTCAATGGTGAGTTTATACGCCGAGTATCGCATCCCCTAAGGAAACCAATCGGGAGATATTGTTATTCAATTAAATGCAGGTCTACCCCCTTAACACCCCTTTAGAACCTGAATGTGCAAAAATCCTTCCTTAGTGGACGTTTTCGACATACAACGAACATAACTCCAAAATTTCATGTTTCTAACTTCAATAATTTTGGCTGGGCGATGATGAGTGTGTGAGTAAGTCAGGACATTTTCTATCATTTATTTTTCAGAATTTCACCCCTCTCATGAGCCCCTTAAATTGGATTTATATAAAAAAAAGGTCGAACACCTATTTACTCATTTTTAAGCTGTCCTTCCCCACTGAGTTTGATGAGTGAATGAGTTAATCATTAAGGAAACGTTCTTAACTTTTTTTTCTTCAGAAATTCACCCCTCTCGAAGGGCCCCTTAAATTGGATTGAAGAAAAAACGGCCGAACACCTATTTACTGATTTTCTCCGCTGAATTTCAAACTTCTGGCCTATGTCGTTTAAGAGATACACGCTCCGTTAAGTATCCTTCAACCCCCAATTTTCACCCCTTTCACCTCATAATACAGGGTCTTTCATATAAAGTAAGAACGCCAAGCGGCGGTTTTGTTATTCGCTACTGCGGTGGCCTTGGCTGAGCTTGTGGCGCTCCACGGCCCCCTGCTATAAGCGTGTGTACAATCCTATATGAAATATTACCCTTTAAAAGATGCTGAGGGGCACATGACCTGGTAGTTCTGCCCCTTAAAACACCAAACTTATTTTCAATTAAGTTATTTATTTATTTATTTATTTATTTATTTATTTATTTAGTGTATGGCTTTTAGTGCCGGGAGTGTCCAAGGACATGTGCTAGTGAAGGTGGCACTTCATCAGGAAATTGCTGAACAAATGCATCACGTACCCGCCGAGCCGACTTGTACTTAAAATAAGTTTTACATACAAAAATATGATGTTGTAATGATAACTGTCTCACCATGTTAGCAACTGTGGTTCAGACTGGCGACTGAGCACTTGCGTGCTTAATGCAAGGTCAAGTGTATACTATGCGCGCTCTTTAACTACTACAGCAGGGGGCCATGGTGCGCCACAAGCTTCGCCAAGGTCACTGCAGTAGCAGATAACAAAACCGCCTCTCGCCGTTCTTACTTTATATGCAAGACCCTGTATACACCACATCGATAAACACTTAGACATATGTCTGCTTATTTTTAATGATTAGTTTATGTGCTGAATATCACATCCCCAAAGAAGCAACTCATGAGATATCGTTACTCAATGAAATGTACGTTTACCCCCCTTAACACCTCTTCAGAACCCGAATAAAAAAAGTCCTTCCTTAGTTTACGTTTTCGACATACAGCGAACATATTCCCAAAATTTAATATATCCAACTTCACTAGTTTTCTCTAGGCGATGATGAGTGAGTGAGTGAGTCAGTCAGATCATTTTCTTTCAATTATTTTTGCCAGAATTTTACCCCTCCCCCATGGACCCCTTAAATTAGATTTATGAAGAAACACTCGAACACCTATTAACTTATTTTTTAAGCTGTCTTTTCCCCCTGAGTTTGATGAGTGAGTGAGTTAGTCAGTCAGTTAGGACACTTTCTCTCCTTTTTAGCCTACTTTCGATTTTTGCAAAAAATGAAAGTAGACTTATGAGATCAACACAGGGCGAAAAAAGTGTGTCTGTCTGTGTGTGTGTATGTGTGTGTGTGAGCCTGTGTGTGTGTGTGTATGTGTGTGTGTGAGTCTGTGTGTGTGTGTGTCTGTGTGTGTGTGAGTGTGTGTACTCTGAATGTCTCCCCCCCCCTATCAATTCGAACACGGTGAATGCGAATTGAACGAAATTTGGTACAAAGGTAGCACTAGCAAAAGACACCTCAGTGTCATGTTTTATATCGCCGCCATCTTTACTAAAACTGAATGGCGGCCACTCAAACTTTCAAAACGTAAAATCAAATAACTACTAACCAAATCATCCGATCTCTACCAAATTTGGTTACAACATACCTTCGTATAGGATGCGTCTTGTGACCAAACTACAAGGTCGTCCGCCATACCATTTCAGGATGGCGGCCGTGCAAATTATGCAAACTTTATAATCCATATCATGGGACCCACCAGTTCCGATTATCGAGCCGAGAATCGTTTTAACTGTTCTAAAGGAAGAGGCACGTTCGAAATTAAAAGTATATTTTGTAATACTGTAGTGCAGACGTGATTTTAAAAGGCTGAGCTGATTCAGTAATAAGACAAGATGGCAGCGGATATCTTGTGCCTGACTTATATTTCACTAATTTGAGTATTGCATGCAATATAGCGTACTGATACAAAATAAATAAACTTTGTATGAAATGCTTTATATATAAATAATATACTCCAGTGATGAAATCGTTTAGTATAAATCATTATTTGCTAACAAGTTCTATGTAAGTCATTTTATATAGAACGATATTCGTTGACACAATTAGCTCAGTGGTCAAAGTTGGTCACTAGTCGTGGCCGAGTGCGGTACGTGTGTGCGCGCTGTGTGACCGCATTGGAAGAGTTTACGGTTCCTAATACCGGTGCTTCCTTAGTTCCACGTGTGTACTGACCTTCCGTGTGTCATTCGGACAATACTTTTTCAAGTAGTGTTCCAGATAGGACAACAAAACTAGAAACCCAGAAAACCCCGCTGAAAATCATGTCCGGATACCAGAGACAAAACACCGTACGCTGCCAATGGGACAGGCAGAGTTCTCGCCCCTCACCAGGAGAAATTCACTGCTGGATTGGCGATACCCTCCGGTTGACTGTCGACCAAGTAGAAGCCATCCAGTTAAATGCGCACGAAAAAACCATGTACATCAAGGTAATCAGCATATCTATTTATCAGAAATTGTTAAATACTTTTGCAGATCCTATTAAATTTCAGTATGACTCAGGCGAAATGACAAATGTTAAGCTCTCCACAGCGGATTCCAATTTTACCACAGTGCGTATATTTAATGTCCCACTCGAAGTACCCCCTGAAATTTTCAAATCCGTCCTGTCGAAATATTGCACTGTGAGTGACGTCAGGAAAGAACAATGGTCTTCTGCTTATCAGTTCCCGTTGTATAATGGAATACGTGCCGTCACTATGGAAATCAAGCGAGATATCCCCTCCACTGAGACTTTTGGTGGCCATTCTGGCTATATAGCGTATAATGGACAGAAACAGACCTGTTTAATTTGCAATGCTACCACACATCTACGTATTAACTGCCCAAAGAAAATGATTCCCCTCGGTATAACTCCTACACAACAACGATCTGTCCAATACTCGGAAGTTGTGATGCAGCAAACGTCATATGAAAACATGCTTATCGATCAGTCAGCTGGGACAACACCAGAAGTGACCTCGGATACATCTGACGCAGAACTGGTACCTTGCCCTGACCAGAGCTGCGAGCCACAGAGTGCCACTGTGCTATCGGCAACCTGTATCGCAGCCTTAGAACCAACTATGCCGTCACTACAGGCTGCCACAGAAATTTTGTCTTCACTTCCCCCACCTTCGCTGGTCCCTACCGACTCACTTAAGAATGTTGATCGGGGATCCGAGAACGTCTCTAAGAAGATTAAAACAAATGCCTCGATTGCCGTACCAGCCCCGAAGAATCAAACTGGCTCTACAAACGTTCCCGCAGCTGTGAAAAAGAAACAAAATCTTCATTCTACGTCATCTAGGGACCCACGAACGCTCTCAACCGCTGACAGCCGGCCTATGAATGGCAGTCAAAAGGAACTATCTCAACCTAATTTGACATAGTGCACCAGTATATTTCTCACCTGTGTCTTCTTTTTCTTTTTTCTTTTTTCTCGAGTCCAACTACCAGTATGTCTAGCACAACTTTTATACTTCTCTTAATGGCGCAATTTCTCACTGTGGCCACTGTGAATATCAATGTAATAGAATGCCCTCTGAAATTTCAACTGTTGGAGAGATTCCTTCGAGATGCAGACATTGACATTGCCTTCATTCAAGAAGTTGCTCTACCCTGTTTGCCCATATCTGCCTTCTACAAACAATACATCAATACCGGTAATACGAATAGAGGGACCGGATTCCTCATAAGACATGATATCCCACTCGAAGGTGTGCTATGTCATCCATCAGGACGCATAATATCTGGACACATAAAAAATACCACCCTGATAAATGTATATGCCCCATCCGGGTCCAATAAACGTGTGGAACGGAAAATGTTCTTTCAACAGAGTATACTGCCTCATCTGCACGACGTTAAGGAAAAACTTATTCTTGCAGGGGATTTCAATTGTATTCAACGCCCAGAAGATTCCACTAGCTCATACCAAGGTGTCAACCCGGCTCTCAGGACCCTTCTTACCTCCCTACACCTCATTGATGCTGTGGATAGTTTAAGGGTGCCCCTGCCCCATTACACCTGTATAAGTCACAACACCTCATCACGACTTGACCGCATCTACTTTTCTCAGGAACTTATCCAGCCTAGACGATATGAATTGATACCTGCCAGTTTCACTAACCATCATGCTGTCGTATGTACAATCTCTTACCCCCATCCCATATTTCACACAGGAAGAGGTTATTGGAAGCTGAATTGGTCGCTGTTACTGGAGGAGGAATGCCAAGATATTTTCAGACAACACTGGACTCGATGGGTCCAACAAAAATGCAAATTTCGCGACTGCACAGACTGGTGGGATATTTTAGTTAAACCAGGGATCCGCCGCGTCTTTAAGAACATATCTTACCAACGAGGTCGGGAAAGACGGGATACAGTTGAATTTTACTATCGAGTTCTTCGCCAGCTCCAGCAATGATCTGATGCTGGGGAGCGTATATATGACCAGATCCGGGAAGTTAAAACCAAGCTCCTGTCTCTGCAGCAACGAACGCTCGCTCATATAAACGTGGCTTTAAAAGATCGTACAGTGCTCCCGGACGAAAGTGCAAGTGTATACCATATCGCCAAAGGACAACGTGAGCGGCAACGTAAATATATCCACCGCCTCCGCACCAGTACTGGAAGTGTCGTCACCTCCCCTGACGCTATACGTCGTGAAATATCATTTTATCAACGGTTCTACGCTAAGGCTCCCATTGATCCACAGCAGGTGACCCTATTGCTGTCATCTTGCAGTACCCAACTATCTCCGGACAACAAAACTCTGCTCAGCGCGGATATTACGGATGAAGAGATTCACTCTGTGGTTAAACAACTCCCAAACAACCGCTCACCTGGCATTGATGGACTGCCATATGAAATGTATAAACACTTCTGGCCTCTCATTGGCAAAGAATTTTGTCATGTCCTGCGTACCATTCTCCAACGTCGTGCTCTTTGTCAATCACATCACGAGGGTACCATAGTCCTCATACCAAAAACATCCTCTCCCATGGCAGTTGGTGACTTCCGACCAGTTACTCTGCTCTGCAGTGACTATAAAGTCCTTACCAAAGTACTTGCATGCCGATTGAAGACTGTTCTACCTGATATCATTGGTGATGAACAATGTTTCAGTATTCCTGGAAGAACTCTGTTAACAAACTTAGCGATACTACGGGACCTACACCTAAAAGCCGAAATGCTCCCCACTGAGCAAATGAGTTTTCTCACCTTAGATCTTGATAAAGCTTTCGACCGCATCAGTCATGAATACTTGTACATGGTCTTGCAACACTTCGAATTTCCTGAAATCCTTATTGACTACATTCGTATGATAAATTGTAATGCTACGTCTAGAGTGCTCGTCAACGGTTTTCTTTCCCCTCTGATTCCAATACAACGATCAGTTAGGCAAGGATGTCCCCTTTCTATGCTACTTTTTGTCATTGGCCTTGAACCGTTCATTCGGACTACCCAGGTGAAGCTACAGGGTTACAAACTGTCCACACATGTTTTTGGAATGTGCGCCTATGCTGATGACGTATCAATATTTATCCGCAATAAAGAAGACATCTCCCACATCGATAGCGTCCTTCAGCTCTACCATATCGCCTCTGGAGCACAATCGAACCCCCAGAAAACTGCTTTGCTTCCGCTCAATACTAACTCAGGGGGGCGTGGTGGCTCAGCGGTCTAGCAGTATGCCTCTCACCAAGGCGGTCCGGGTTCGATTCCCGGTCAATGCATGTGAGATTTTCGAAGTGAAATGCCATGTCCTTTGGTTCGGATTCCACGTAAAAAGGAGGTCCCGTGGCTCATGATCTCTAGATTGACGGTCACGTTAAACTACAAGCTACCTACTTAATACTAACTCAGTGATTACCCCACAGCCCTGGTTCCGGATAGTAAATGAGGTGAAAATTCTTGGCATTACCTGGAAGCAATCGCTTCTGGACACAGTGCAAGCAAACTGGACTAAGGTCATTGCCAAAGTTAGGGGAGTCCTGATCCAATTTGGTCAAAGAAACCTCAATATAGTGCAACGGGTCATGGTCCTCAACGTGTTTGCGCTCTCTAAAATATGGTATGTCGCACAACTTTTCCCACTTCCCAAAATGTTTGAGAGCCAATTGGCAAAATATACAGGTTGGTTTATATGGCAAGGATTTTTGTTCCGAGTACAACGGGAACAGTTGTATCTCCCATCCCGGCAAGGCGGGCTAGGGCTAACAGCTCATGGCATGAAATGCCGTGCACTCCTCTGCAAGAACGATATCACCATTCTTTCCCAACATGACACCTTTACGAAAGCGCTATACAAAGATATTCGAAACACAGCCCGTGGTTGTGATAGAGCTTTGCCGAAGATATTTAGGGACCATCAACAGCACCTTCTGGAAACTGTTCGCCAAATGCCTTCAGGGATTGTTCCAACGACGAAAAGTATCTATAACATGTTGCGGCAAGTGGTACACTCCAAACCGCGAATAGAGGCCACCACCCTCTACGTCCATTGGCCCACTGTTTGGAAAAATTTTGGGGCTATGACCATTTCTTCTGCTGTACACTCCCAGGTTTTTATCTTCCTCAACGATCTCATCCCAACCGCTCTACGGCGATATACCATCCATCTTGAAGCTTACCCATGGTGTACTATATGTGGTCAAACTGATACGGCGATACACCGCTTCACATCATGCACGCGAGTTGCCTCCACGTGGCTGTGGTGTAAGGGAAAAGTATGTCAACTATTAAATGTGCCCACGGATGACCTTGATGACAGGAAGTTGGTTCGTTTGTCGGTGACCGCCTTCCCCCAAATTAAACAGACTGCCATTGTGTGGATAATGGGTCAATATGTACACTTCGTGATGGACAATGATCAACATTTCTCGTTCCTGGATCTCAGGTATCACCTGCAAAAAGAGCGTTGGAAGCTTAGTGAAAGTGGACAATTGTACGATACATATGGACACTATCTGGATTTCTTGTGATGTATTAGTATGGTATTTATCATATCTGAAAATTCTGTAATTCTGTAAAGAGCTAATAAAAAAAAAGTGGTAGAGCGTTAGCCTATCGCTCAAATGCCTATGGTTCAAACCCGATCAGAGCTAGATTTTTTGCTTGAAATGTTATATGTTTATTATTTTGTAATGACTCAGATGTTTTAAAATTAAGCGTTATATTGTGCATATTATGGTGTAAAATATATATTTAATTAAAACATAATTCGCCAGCAGATTTACTCGAGACATCTAGCTGCCAAAAAGGTAACTGCACGCCGACATACTTATTAACTTCCAGATTTTATTGAAAAGTTTCTTCTTCTGGCCGCTAGAATGCACTCGCTCTGTTAGGATTATATTGTTCGATATTTCACCATTAGATGTCACGACTAGTCTACGTGGGGCTCCATTGATTACTATGCCATTGGCATTCTATGCGCATCGAATTTGAAGAATGACAAGATGATACTACGATACATTTTTACTTTTTATTTTAAAGGGTTTGTAACAGCCTATTTTGCGTTACTTGAAAATGTTATTTGAAGTAAAGAACAAAACGATTTCACTTAGTAACTGAGTTCAAGCCGTTGGTGTTAGTTCAGGTATTAATTACTACTTTTATTTCAGGCAAATAGCAATCGAAAATATCCACATAGTTTGTATACACACGTCTCTGTAGGGTCATGGAAAGATTTGTTAATTCAATTAGGGTTTTCGATTCCCGGTCAATGCATGTGAGATTTTCGAAGTGAAATGCCATGTCCTGTGGTTCGGATTCCACGTAAAAAGGAGGTCCCGTGGCTCATAATCACAAGATTCACGGCCACGTAAAACTACAATCTTCCTTCCTTTTTTTTTTCAATTAGGGTTGTGAAAGCCCTGCACAACCAGACGTGTAAAGACATGCCTCAACTCAAAGTTGGATGTTGCCCACGGCAGGTCGTATATGTAATAATATATATATATATATATATATATATATTATTATTTCCGATTATTCTCCTTCAGGAGAGCGTGAGAACTTGAGCCAATCACAGCTTCACTTCCTTTTCCTCTCTTCTTTTCTTCCCAAAACCTCTTCATTAGTTCACTGTGCTTTTTCTTCCTTTCCTCTGTCCATTTTTTCCCTGATGTATCTTTCCTTGAAACTTGTACAATTTTCGTGTTTCTGATTTTATTTCTAAATTGTTCTCTGTCCTTAATGTCGTCTTCAGAGATTTTAAGTAATTCCATGTCTTCATGTACTTCTTTAATCCAACTGGTCTTTAATTTACTTGCATTCACGATATTGAAAATCTTCTTAGTGAGTCTGTTCTCATCCATCCTATATATGTGTCCATAGAACTGCAGACGTCTCTTCCTAAATTTATCTACAATGGTCTCTGTATTTTCATAAAGTTCCTTTGTTGGTCTCCTGACTCAAATTCCATTACGGAAAACAGCGCCATGGATTTTCCTAAGAATTTTTCGTTCCTGTTTCTCAATATCATGAATTCTTGTCATTCCTCTAATGACGGTTGTTTCTGCCGCGTACAAGGCTTCAGGCAAGACAACTGTGTTATAATGGCGCAATTTTGCATTGCGAGATACTGCTCTTTTGTTATAATGATTCCATGTCAGCTTGTACGCCTTCTGCAATTTTACTATTCTATCTGCATTAGAAATTGTGTTCAATCCTGTGGGTTGGATGGCTTCTCCTAAATATTTGAAGTGAGTGACCTGCGAGATTTTTCCATATTGCGTTCGCAAGGCGATGTTTCCTGTTGATTTGGTATCCATATACTGTGTTTTTTCATAGGAAATATCAAGTCCCGTTTTACTGGAGATTTCATGTAGTTTCTCTAGCGCTAATATGGCTTCATCCTTGTTGTTTGTTAAGATGGCCAGATCATCTGCAAAGGCCAAGCATTTCACAGTGACTCTTTTCCCTTTCACCTTTCCAATTTGGATACCTTTCACATGCTTTTCCCATTCTGCGATGATTTTGTCCAGTACGATGTTGAACAAGAGTGGTGATAAACCATCCCCTTGTCGAACTCCAGTATGTATTGCAAAAGAGTTAGAGATTTCCCCCATGAATTTCACCTTTGAGGTAGTTCCCAATAATGTTTCCTGGATGATGGCCCTCGTCTTCCTGTCAACTCCTAATTCTTCTAGTCTGTTAAACAAGGTTTGTCTGTCAACCGAATCGTAAGCCTTTTTGAAATCCACAAATGTGACTGTAGTGTTCCTGCATCGTCGGATGTGCAGTATGGTCTTGAGGTTCCAGATCTGCTCAATACAGGACCTTCCCTTCCTGAAACCTGCCTGATATTCTCCAATATGGTGGTCCACCTGTGGCTCGAGTCGATTCAGCAAAGCTTTAGAGAGAATTTTATAAGCGACTGGAAGAAGCGAAATTCCTCTATAATTATTCGGATCAGTTTTGCTTCCCTTCTTATGGAGTGGGTGTATCAAAGCACTCTTCCATTCTTTTGGGATTTTCTCTGTTTTCCAGACATCTGATATTATTCTGTGAATTTTTGGTGTTATGTGTTTATGATCCAATTTCCAAACTTCTGCAATAAGTCCATCTTCACCAGGGGCTTTATTGTTTTTTAATGACTTGATTATGTCCACTATTTCTTCATGTGATGGTGGAAGTGAATCAAGGTTGGGCACTGGTTTTGCAAATTGAAGTTGTTCAGAAGGTGCTTCGCAATTAAGGAGTGTACTGAAATATTTAGCTAGAATTTCACAATTATTGCTCGTATTTGTTTCCAGAGATCCATCAGGTCGTTGGAAGCATAAACTAGGGGGTTGAAAGCCTGCTATATTTTCTCTAAAGGTCTTGTAAAAATTTCTGGTGTTGTTCTTAGTGAAGTCCTGTTCTATTTCATTTAGCCTATTATTATCATAATTGCGCTTTTCTCGGCGAATAATTTTAGAAGTGTTTTTCCGAACCTGCACAAATTCTTGCCATTTTTCTGTTGTTTTATGGCTATTGAAATTATTCCATGCTTTAAACCTATATTCAATAGCATGATCGCATGTGATGTTCCACCACCTATGTTTTCTCTTTCTCGGAGGTTGACCGAATATTATTGCTTGTTTCATTTTCTCTGCAAGTTCAGACCAGCTCGTGGTATCCATTTGACGGATTTCTTCAATGATGTTCATCTTGTTGAATTCAAGGTATTCTGGATCAGTTCGGAAAAGCTGGGTTCCCCTTATCCTTTGTCTGTTGGGTTGAAATTTTACCTTGATTTGTAGTAAATGATGATCTGAGTCAAAGAATCCTCTCCTGGTTTTCACATTAAGGACTTCTTTAGCGTTCCTTCTAGAGATAGCAACGTGGTCAATCTGGAATTCTCCAAGTGTTTCATTGGGGGATATCCATGTTGTTAATTTACGCGTAGGCTTCTGGAATTGTGTTGACATAATTTGGAGATTGAAATTTTGACAGAAGCTTATAAGGTGTTCACCATTTTTATTGGTTCTGCTATGAGCAGTGTATGGTCCTGTAATTCTCCTATATTTCTTTTCTTTTCCTAACTGACCATTAAAATCCCCCAGTAGAATCTTGACATGATGTTTGGGAATTTTGTTCGTGATTTCCTCCAGAAGTTCCCAGAAGTCTTCTATTACCTGAGGGTCTTTCCTGTTGTAGTCATTCGTTGGTGCATGCACGTTAATCAGTGTGTATACCTTGTTTCCCGATTTTATTGAGAGTGTTGAGAGTCTTTCTGATGGTGAAGTAAAATCAATTACTGAATCTGTGACGGACTTGCTAACCGCAAAACCTGTGCCAAATTGTCTTGGTCCTGTGTTGATCTGCACTGCAGGTTTTCCTTTATAGAGCCTGTAATTCTCAGAATCAAAGTGATTTTCATCTGTAAATCGTGTTTCCTGCAATGCCAAAATTTTGATGCTGAATTTATCAAGCGTGTTCGTTAGATGTTTGAGTTTCCCAGGCTTAAGCAAAGTGTTCACATTAAGTGTACCTATGAAACACTTTCGTTTAGGTCGAAGAGGTTTTGAGAAGCTCCGATCCTTCTCTACATGACATGTCTGGTCCCCCAGAATCCTATGACCAGAACAGGGATCCAATCTATTGACTGGGGCCTGGGGTAGTGGAATCTTTTCCTGTCGTTCTGCCATGGTTGCTTCAAGTTGAAGATTGTTTGTGGTGATCTCCGATGGAGATCACAAGATTTTAAGACTTAATTGTTGAGATTAAGCCGTACTTCGAACAGCCGCACCAACTAGGTGAACAGACGCTGCTCACTAGCCGCTGGATGCCAGAACAGACACTAGTGAGTTGGATATATGGACATCCATATACCTTTTACTCTTATCAACCCCGAGCACTGGGGTGCCTCCTCCGCCTCATACGCTGTACTGAAGTCCATCTTCTCCACCGTATTCGCCGTTGAGGTCTTCACTACTAACCCTGAGCTTGGGCCCTCCATATTTGTAACCCCTGGAGAGAGGGTGTCCCAGCATTATAAAGCCCCCAGGAGTTGGGCTACCTGTTGGTCCGCGGGTTCTATTGGGGGGTATTTGAACCAACCCTACAAACTGTAGGGGCCCCCTATCCGCCACCTGGGGACGCGCTCTCTAGAGGTTACAGGTTCCCCCGAGATATATATATATATATATATATATATATATATATATATATATTTTTAGGGGAAGAAATGCATTTACGCACAGAGTGTCGGGCTCCTGCTACTGAGTAGCAGACTACCGACTAAAACTCCCCCTTTACTTCTGAACACTAGCCTGGAACCGTTTAGCACATTAAAACAATAATAATAATAATAATAATAATAATAATGTTATTGGTTTTACATCCCTTTTAACTACTACCGGGGTGCCGGAATTTTGGCCCGAAGGGGATCTTTAACGTGCCAGTAAATGTACTGACACGGCTCCCTCGCATTGGTGCACCATCAAATGCCAGCTGACTGCGCCAGGATACGAACCTGCAACCTAGGGCCCAGCAAGCGAGAACGTTACCGCTGAGCCACGCAGCCAGTCCGGTCGATTATGTCTCCAGATCCATAACATTCTTGATATACTTCTTATCTTTCTTTCTTCAATGATAGTAGCAGTTTTTATCTAGATTGTGGCGTTTGGTAGAGGTAAATCGTTTCTATGGCCTTCAACAAAGAATAGTTCTATTATACTCTTTGATAATAACAACGAGTTATAACTATACTCATACATTTAGGAGAAAGTAGGCTATATGTTCTTTACTGAACATCTTGTTTTATCCAGAATTTCACCCCACCTTATTGGCCCCTTAAATTGAATATATGAAATAACGATCGAACACCGATTTACTTATTTTTAGCTTACTTTCGATTTTTGCAAACAATGAAAGGAAACTTATGAGATCAACACAGGGCGAAAAAAAAGTGTGTCTGTCTGTGTGTGTGTATGTGTGGGTGTGTGTGAGTCTGTGTGTGTGTGAGTGTGTGTACTCTGAATATCCCCCCCCCCCCCCCCTATCAATTCGAACACGGTGAACGCGAATTGAACGAAATTTGGTACAAAGGTAGCACTAGAAAAGGACACCTCTGTGTCATGTTTTATATCGCCGCCATCTTGACGGAAACGTAATGGTGGCCACACAAATGTTCAAAGCTTAAATCAAATTACGACTAACATAATCATACGATCTCTACCAAATTTTGCAACAACATACCTTTATAGGGGGAGCATCCTTTGACCAAACTAATAGGTCATCAACCTAATAGTTTGCGGATGGCGGCCTTCTTTGTGTAAAAATTGATTCCCCCTATTAATTCGAACACGGTAAAACTGAATGGAACGAAATTAGGTACAGAGGTACTACTAGCAAAGGGCACCTCAGTGTCATGTATTATATCGCCGCCATCTTGACGGAACCGTAATGGCGGCCACACAAATGTTCAAAGCTTAAATCAAATGACGACTTATCTAATCATTCGATCTCTACCAAATTTTGCAACAACATACCTTTATGGAGGAAGCATCCATTGACCAAATTAATAGGTCATTAGCCTAATAGTTTGCGGATGGCGGCCATCTTTGTGTCAAAATTGAATCCCCCTATTAATTCAAACACGTTGAAACTGAATGGAACGAAATTTGGTACAGAGGTAGCTCTAGCAAAGGGCACCTCAGTGTCATATTTTATATCGCCGCCATCTTGACAGAAACGGAATGGCGGCCAAACAATTTTTCAAAGCTTAAATCAAATTACGACTAACATAATCATCCGATCTCTACCAAATTTTGCAACAACATACCTTTATGGAGGGAGCATCCTTTGACCAATCTAATAGGTCATTACCCTAATTATTTGCGGATGGCGGCCATCTTTGTGTGAAAATCGATTCCCCCTAATAATTCGAACACGGTGAAACCGAATGGAACGAAATTTGGAACAGAAGTAGCACTAGCAAAGGGCACCTCATTGTCATGTTTTATATCACCGCCATCTTGACTGAAACGTAATGGAGGCCACACAAATGTTTAAAGCTTAAATCAAATTACGATTAACCTAATCATCTGATCTCTACCAAATTCTGCAACAACATACCTTTATGGAGGGAGCATCCTTTGACCAAACTAATAGGTCATTAGCCTAATATTTTGCGGATGGCGGCCATCTTTGTGTGAAAATCGATTCCCCCTATCAATTCGAACACGGTGAAACCGAATGGAACGCAATTTGGTACAGAGGTAGCACTAGCAAAGGGCACCTCAGTGTCATGTTTTTTTTTTATCACCGCCATCTTAACGGAAACGTAATCGCGGCCACCCAAATGTTAAAAGCTGAAATGTAATTACGACCAACCTAATAATCGAGTCCCTACCAAATTTTACAACAACATATCTTTATGTGGGAAGCATATTCTGACCAAACTGCAAGATCATCAGCCCAATAGTTTTGCAGATGGTGGCCAAGTGAGTGTGCAAGTCGATTCCCGCAATCAATTCAAACACGGTGAAACTGAATTGAACGAAATTTGGTACAGAGTTAGCACTAGCAAAGGGCACCTCAGTGTCATGTTTTATATCGCCGCCATCTTGACGGAAACGGAATAACGGCCACCCAAATGTTAAAAGCTTAAATCAAATTACGACCATCCTAATAATTTGATCTATACCAGATTTTGCAACAACATGCCTTTTTGTGGAAAGCATCTTATGACTGACTACAAGGTCATCAGCCCAATAGTTTGCAAATAGCGGCCATGTATATGTGCAAATCCATTCCTCCTATCAATTCAAACACGGTGAAACCGAATTGAATGATTTTTTTTACAGAGGTTGCACTAGCAAAGGCTACCTCATATTCATGTTTAATATCCCTATAGCACGTTGTATTTCAACAAGCTACTACAACCAACATTCAATTATACTCCTTGAAAAGGTCAAAGAGTTATAATACCCATGCATTTAGGAGAAAGTAGGCTATATGTTCTTTACTGAACATCTTGTTTTTCAACATTCTGCCGTTACAGGTCACGTGGCACAACCTGTTGATTCGATCGTATTCTCTTTATAAATCAGCAAAATTCAACGTACTGTTCACAAGAATACATTGTAAGTTAATAAATGTGGCAATGTGACTTCGTAAGTATGGCTTAATATTACATCCCCACCAAAATAGGGCACGGGCTGTCGTTCAAAAAAGTATGCCCACGGCTGGATCCGAAGGTCCATTCTACCCGTTCTCACCCACCATTTCCAGCCGAAACTTCGACCGATTCCGCCACTACTACAACGTGGACACTGCGCGCTGCACGTGTACTTGTTACAGTATGCATCCCACCTCAAACGTTATTATCCATGTAAAAGTTTTCAAACATGGTTTATGGTGTCAATTTAACTTCCTACTATTACATATCACGTAGCGTAACAATTAATTCGATGGTATTACGTATATGTGTTGTCTTTCAAGGAGTAATAAAGCACATGTTAGTAGAATGTTCCTTAGTATTTGGCGCGGAAAACTTTAGGGTCGTCTTTTCCTTGCTAGACCCATGGCTCACTTACATTGCTGTTACACAGGCAGAGCGCAGAGCAATATCGATCGGGAGAAATGTAATGTTAGTTGGGTTTCACAAAACTAAATAATATGTTGCTGGTAGACCACTGTATGTAGTGGAAATTTCTCGCAAATTACGAAACAGATTCCAGCCTTTTTTTAAACTAAAATAGAACCGGAAATATTTGGATGTTTATGCAAGAGGGCAGAGTAATAGTACACAATGACAGCAATAAATAAAACTTTACAAACTTTTTAACACACTTAAGGAAGAACATTCAGCTTAGGAGGCAAAACAATAATTACGATTTTAATATTATTACTGTGCCTGTCATAGATCTTGAACAACAAATATACTTCTCCATCTTGGTATTAGAGGCATGGTTTAGAATTTTCAAAATACAAATCGTAACCTTCCTTATCCTTTTTTCAAAATTTGGTTCTTGCTTTGTGCTGATCTTGACCCTTTCCCTCATATCTGCCATGTTTATGGGAATTTTCAGACTTTCGTTTTTTAAAGTGGTTGTTAATCCTTCAGACACAAAATAAATATCACTTATTTCCACATTACTAATTAATTAAGCGTTATAATTTCATCTTTATTATGAGCAAACTAAAGAAAATAACGTTTCATTGAAGGACTACTTAAAGCCACAAAGGTTTGAGATATAAGGGAAAGAGTGAAGATCAGCACAAGCCAAATTTTAAAAGTTTGGAGAAATAGTTACGATTTGAATTTAAAATAAAAACTTTGTTTCGAATAGAAAGATGTATGTGTTCCTTTGAAAATGTGTATAATATTTATTGTACAAGATTTATGACAGGCAGTGTTATAATACAGTAACATCGTTATCGTTTTTGCTCAGATGTAGGTTCACCCTTAATTACTGTATAATGACGCATTGATTTCTGATAAGCGAAGATGAATAGTGCATAAAAATGTTCAGAAATGAGTACAATATTTAGTTAGGCAAAAGCAAAAAAAAAATAATACCATTTAGATTTTTTAGATTTTTCAGCCTAGCGTCTCACCTAAAAGAATGCTTTGGGCCGTTTGTCATTTCTTTCCTCAAACTGGTTGGTTTAATTTAGGAAAAGAACATAGACAATTAAATCGAACGTTGGCATGGTGTAGGCTGCTCCGTAATCGTTAGGTGAGTGGGTTCGAATTGCACCGTCAGCCATCCTTCAAATTATTTTCCAGCTATCCCACAATAACACGGGGCAAATGCTTGAAATAGAGAGTGGCCAATTGCTTCCAAATTCTGTCCAGATTTATTCATATTGTTTCATTTCTTGTCTCATTAGCTTCTGAGATGAAGTCACCAGCATGCAAGGTGTCCGTCTTGATAAAACTATTCAGCACAAAGTTGTTGTTGATTCGTTGAGGGGCTTTGCGACATTGTGGATGTAGCCTCATGTACGTTGGTGTGTGTAGAATTTGTCTGATAACCTGTGCTATTGTGATGGCTGTATTTTTGTGTGTATTTGTAGTTCAGATGAGGTTTGGAAAGCAGGCGGCCGTGGCCTTAAATTAGGAACCATCCCGCCCTTCGCCTTGAGAAGAAGTGGGAAATTACGGAAAACCACCTTCAGGATGGCTGAGATGGGAAATGATTCCCCACTTCTCAGTTTTGCCTCACGAGGCAATGTGTACCCCGTTTCAGCCCTCAGACCAGAATTAAATCTCGTGGCCTGGAATCGAACCCGGGCCTCAGCGTTGACAGCCTAGCGCTAAGCACAAAGTAACTCATCTCACTTTGACCTCGTAGAGGCGGGACTTATAAGGTTGTTTTTGTTGTTGCTGATTAATTTGATGAGTCTGAGACATGTTGGTCATCAGTCTAGTTTACCTGGGTGTGTTCAATTTGTCTGGTAACTTGTGATACTGTGGTGAGTGTGGCCGTGTGTGAAGCTCTAATTATTAGGTTTGGGAATAAGTTAATTGACCTGGGATTTTGAACATGGTAATATCCCAGCATTTTCTTGGTGGGAATGTGGAAATCCAGAAAGAAAAAAAAAACACTCTGGATATCCGCTGTAAACGCCAGGATTCGAACATCGACTCTGATATCCACACGAAATTTAAAATCACGGACTTTCTCCACCCCCAGCCTTCTCTCCCTGTACTGTACAGTCTGGTATCGACCTCATCTTTCTTTCACCAGAAATCATACACAACTTGTCGTTCAAATATTGTGGGATATGAAACTCATGAGACTGCAAAACCTTAACTGATGCTACTTTATACATCTAAATATCCCTTATCTCCATATTGTTGTGCATTAAAATGGCATACATTTCGTGGAAGTTTTCTCATTAGGGAATTCATATCAGTAATAAAAGGAGCAATGATGGGAAAGAGACGCGAGCAATTAAACAGCTGTCGTAAAATTCCATCTTGGCTCTTATCGAGGAAGGCACAAATACAGGGTGGGTTGGTTAGGCTATAGCCATATGATTCCCCAGGCCAGGAAACGCCAGGAGACGTGTAAAAGGTACAGTAAGGTTTAGCGAAATAAAAAGCATTTTAAACATGTCTAATAGAATAATCTTACGTCCTATTACTTCTTGTTTACACTATATTGTGTAGCATAACAAAATAAATTATGTCTGGGGGTGTATCCCCGTACGACGAGTGGTTCTCCGAATATTCAATATTTCTGCAGTCACTTTCTGGGAGACTGTACGATGTAAGCCGTCTGGCAACGAAGTTTGAAAGATTGCGTGTCAATCGACGGTATTTGCCTTTCAAGATACGTGTTCCGGTGGCTGAGGTGGAAACTATTCTTTGTTGACTGATGTTAATCTGTCAGGTTGCTTAGTTTACAGGTACAGTCTCGCGGGAAGGATATAACTCACGTTATGTAGCCTTTCATCGTTTACTTTTCGTGGTGACATGAGCTCGTATTAAGCTTAGCTGTGTTTTGGAACACGACATTCTTAATTCGCCCAAATTTTCCGTTTACAATTCACAACATAACTTCTGTCTAACACAAGTAGCGCGCGCAATTCTGCTTGACTATGTGCAGACTGCACTCTGTCCTAACTGCGTCTCCCTGCTTGTCCTGCAAGGCAACAGTTGTTATTATCAACAAACGATGGCGCAGCCAAGTTCAGTGGCAGTCGTATCATGAAAGGCTAATAACCAGTAGATCAAGCCTCTCCCCCTGCACGAGACCGCCGTTCTCTGGGCCAGCCTATGTGATCCTTCCCTTGATACCAGCTTGCTACATACATGTCACGTGTTACCTTTGTTCACGTTTCTCACAAGGGAACTCAGGTAACGTCTACCACCCGATCTGATAGTAATTGGTGGAGGATAGCCTTGGAAGGTCACTCTATGCGATGGTGGTAAGAAATAGGTTACAATTTACATTAGGATTCCATTTAAAGCGATTGAGAAGATGCGGAACAGGAAGTCAACACGAGGAAATGGAAGTCAGCCGTCCGTATGCTGCCTTGCCTAATTTACCAGGCAACCGCCAACCTTCCAATTCCACGCGCTCACTTCCTTTACCACGTCTTTTTAATCGCTTTAAATAGAGGGTCAATGTTAATTTTAGCAGTTTATCTTACCACCATTATATGGAGTTAACTTCCAAGGGTATCCTCCGCCAAATAAAATCCGATCGGGGGTAGACAGTATCTGGATTCCCTTGTCGGATTTGTTGATGATATGAAACCAGCTTGCAAAATCTCGTTATCTGGTTCCCAGGTTACACACAGTGGAAGTCTTAAAAGTGGTGTTGTCAAATGTGATGTACTTTCTCCTTTTGTTTCCCATAAACCACACACTAATTACTGTTACGTGTTTCGCGTCTTTAGGCGCTTTCTGATATATGTTGCCGGCTGCCTGGTGATAACCTACCCACCTTTAACACAATGTTTCGGTCATTAGTGAACTTGATTCATAATATTTGCTAGTCGTTTTACTGTCAATATTTTAATCGAAGGAATGATGCCACCTACAGGGTGGCGCACGAAATGTCATACACTGGAAATTGTTTATAGAATATTTAATATACAACATATTTAAAAAGAATGGCATTATAACATTCACTGAAATGTGCATGATTAGTCAGTATGCAGGACATGTTCAATATGCCCACCTTCTCGGCGTAAAACAGCTTCGAGACGAACCTGCATGTTTGTGACCACTCTACGACACATGTCCTCACTCAAACCTCGGAAGAAAGTCACAATGGCCTCTTGCAATTTCGGTACATTTTCTGGTTTCTGGCGGTAGATTGTCTCCTTCAAATATCCCCACAGGAAGAAGTTGCAGCGATTAATATCGGGGCTATGTGGTGGCCAGATTGAGCCGCTCTGAAAACGTTCGGGATATCGATGGGACATCACACGGGGCCAGAAATGTCCATGCAGGAAGTCCAGAACAACATTTGCTGTGTGTGGACGAGCTCCATCTTGCATGAACCATTGTGTCTCTATTGGTAGTCGTGATGCAAAGAGTACTGGAAGGAAACTGTCCTCTGAGATTTAGTTGCCATGGTTACCAGATTGCATTCTTTCATTAGATTATTAAATGAAATTAGTTTTCTGGGAATATCTCAAAAACTGTTGATTTTAGGGCCTTAAAATGTGATATTTGGGGGCCCTAGGGCCCCTGAGTTTTGTTTCTCACATCGAGGGGTTGAAAATAAGCTTTATCTCGTCCTTCTACGCCTATTTCAGCATGCATTTTAAGGGGGTAGGCCCCCTTTTATGAGAGGTACGGAGATGAGTTACATCAATGATTAGTGTGGTGCTTCTGATGGATATCTGTATCAAATTTTACGTTGATCCACCCAGCCGTTCTCAAGTTATAAGGACACAAAATTGTCCACAAACCGACAGACAAACAGACAGACAAAAAAAATATTTTTGCGCGCATCCGTCATAAAACAGTCTGAAACGCGCAAATAACGCACATTTCCTTGGAAATTCAGAAAAAACAGACAAACTTTCATTTTTATAGATATATATATACATATACACCCAAATACCCGGGGCTAAATGACCACGATATCTAAGCCCCAGAAATGAAACAACAACAACAACAAGGTTTAACTTTTAGAGTCCAGTCTAGTCTGGAAACCTCTGTGTGTGAATAAGTCACCTGCATGATCCCCTATTAGCAGTTAGAACTGTGGCCTCCTCTGCATATACACCTCCCAGATCTACCTCTGCTTTTCTTACCCTCTATTAACCACTTATGTTATCATTCCTCCGCCTATTTTCGTCACATGACCTCACCATCCATGTGGGCTCATTCAAACAGCTTCATCTAACATGTATATTTCTAACAAGCATTTATTCCTTCATTATGAGTACCTTTCTCTCATTGCCCCCTCCAATTTTTCGCAGCAATCATTTGTGCTACGCTCAGTCACCTCCTACTTCCATACAGGATGGTCGGTCTAATTACTGGGGAATGACGAGAGAGTTTCGTCGGTGCACTAACTTCTTTCTTGCATAATACTGTAGATCGCAACTGTGAGCTCGCTGCATTGGTTTCCCTGCACCTCGACCCTATCTCTTTCACTATAACATCATCCTGAGGAAATACAAAGCCTAAATACTTAGAATGGTCCATCTGGTCCAATTTATTTCCTCCTACCTAGTACCCCATTTTTTTCTGTATTTATCTTAGTGTTTGCTAGTATAATACCTGAGTAGAAATAAAATTTTACTACTGTAGTTCCAAGGGTAAAGAAATATATTTACCGCCAATAGACCTCTTGCCCCAAACAGCGTTTAGTCTGTTCCAGTTGGAGTCAGCTCGCTTGCCCCAAAGCCCTTTGAGGTTGTTCCAGCCAGGATCTCGCTTGCCCCAGGAACCTGCGAACAACATCAAAAACAGAATTACAAGGTGAAAAGGTAGTTTCACAGTTGATAAACTGAATTATAAATTCAAGTTTGGTGTTTTATAATATACAATTGGTTTTCTTCTGTTTGCCAATGCTTTTTACAGGAAGCCTTGACTAGAATTGCATATATTGCCAGAATGTATAATCAAAGGATACCACACATCGCCAGTTTAACCCTTTACTGCATGAATTATTTTTTATTTGCGTTTGGTGTACAAAATTTCAAGCTTCAATATTCAATTGGCGTTTAGTGTCTTAGATTTACCAACAATTTTCAATTGGCCCTAAAACCTTAACACTCGTATGTGATGTGGAATGCCTTAATGGAATATATATATGATCTTTTGCGATTACTACGCTAAGCTCTTAACTCTCGAAGACCGAACATTACTGCCTACTGGCCATGAGTACGTATTGCACGTTTACTTGCACGACCGTAAGTCGGTAATGTCTTTGATGTTGAGCCAAAGGTACTCCAGAAGCCTGTGGTAACTGGATGGGGAGAGACACGGAAATAAACGGTGGTTTGTACGCGTGGATGTTGACGGGGTGGAAGGAGTACCTTTGGTTGTCGGGTTGTTTTGACGCATGTTATGTAAAAAAAAAAACAAGGCATCACTGGTCTGTGTGTCTGAATGAGTGCACAATTGAATGGACGTTGATGGTTTGCCGTAAAACCTACTCTGCCCCTACATACATAGGTGAAAAGTGATATGTTGCGCATATGCAACACTATGCAGTAAAGGGTTAAGAAACTTGGAAAATCAAACGGGAGCTGTAGATCTGTACCTCATGAATTGACCCTTGAACAGGACGATTTCAATGAATTGAGTCGAAGAAAAACCTGCACCTTTTAGGCTTACGCTGGGTAAACTGTTAAAATATCTAACTAGTGTAAGAATTGTTCAGTATGAAAAGTTCTACAAAAAGTCCGCGACAGCATATATCTATCTTTAATACATCGCACACTATAAGTGTTTTTACGTTTTCATTTCTCCAAACAATCTCCATTCAGTGAAAATTTAAATTACTAGCTTCCGAGCGAGTTGACGAGCTAGCGAGTGAGCCTATCACTCCAGCTTCGGCCAGCATCAAACTGTCAAGTCGTGTCAAGTTAAGATTTCAGAGAGGAGTATATGTGCTTTTTTGAATTGCGTCTGGGCCTGCCGTCCGTGCGCCTCTTAGACTTACGCTGGGTAAACTTTTAAAGATACCGGGCGAAGCCGGGGCAGGTTGCTAGTACTGTATATTAGACTATCATAAATTCCCGTTCTCTAAACTACCTTTTGAACTCACTGGCCAAATATTATAATATAATCTTGATGTAATTATGTTGACTGTTTAATAATATTAGCTTCATAACTATGTAATTTGACACCCAGAGGGTAGCTTGCATGTCGAATTTCGTTGCTCCTTGAATCACTATGAAAGTCAAGGAGGTTATACATCTAGGCTCCTTGAACACTATAGCGCGTTCTAGTAGAGAAATGAGGAACTTTGTGTTGGCGGACACTCCCAATATTAATTTTGCCATTATGAACACGGTCTACTGAATTCAAATGGGTTTTTTGACATGCCAACATCGTATGACATGCGTGTCGTATTTTTGCCTCCTTTCAAAAATCACTTACCACGGTCAGGAGCGAACCTGCAATCTTGGGGTTAGTAGACCGACACGCTATCCACTCACCCACCGTGGCAAGCTAGCTTCATAACTTAAATACCGGTACTAAAATAAATGTCACTAAGACAGCCCTATGGTAGCAATATCATAGCGTTTTCTGAGGAGAGAAGTAGAGGAAAGAAGTAGAGGAGAGGAAGGTGAATTCTTCGAACCACTAAGATTCATCAAACTATGTAACATAGAATATTATTACTTTAAATCAAGAATACCTTGTCCGTTCCAAGAAAGAACAGTTGTTACCTTTGAAGGGTTTGGACATTTAACCCCGTGTAACTTGAGTGTGTGGAGAATTTTTCCGATAACCTGTGTCATTGTGGTATCTGTAGTAGTGTGTGTTTGTATTTGTAATTCAGGTGAGGATTGGGAACGAGGAGACCATGGCCTTACGTTAGGAACCATCCTGGCATTTGACTGAAGTAGAAATGGGAAACCACGGAAGACCGTTAACTAAGGTGGGAATCAAACCTTCTCAGTTTTGCATCACGAGGCTGAGAGTACCCCGGTTCCAGTCCTCAGACCAGAATTACATTTCTTGGCAGAGGCAGGAATCGAACCCGGCCTCCTCGACGATAGCCAAGAATGCTGTTAAAAGGAACAGTTCCGGCTTTTGCTGGGTGGTGAAAATGGGAAACAACGAAAATCGTTTTCAGGATGTCCGAGCTGAGATTGAAACCCGATACCGGAGAGACACGAGCTAGCGCGTTAACGCTCTTTATTTGTTTCTTTTTATTTGTTTCCAGTG
Source organism: Meconema thalassinum (assembly GCA_946902985.2). NCBI lineage: Eukaryota > Metazoa > Arthropoda > Insecta > Orthoptera > Tettigoniidae > Meconema > Meconema thalassinum. The sequence goes on from OX336391.1 coordinate 351,714,581, forward strand.
TTTGGTTTCTTTGTACATGAAGACGTCACACACCGAGCCAGAGGAATTAACCACAGAAAAATTAAATTCCCCATGGTCCAGCCAGGTATCGAACCCGGGACCCTTCGGACCAAATCTTAGCATGCTAACCTATTAGCCACGGAGCCGGGATGAACACTTTCGTTTGTGAATGTTCGTATTAAATGAATCGAATAAGCTCACAATCGCTTTACAATAGTTACCATTGGTTTCAGTGATATAAACTTGTTGGTATCTGTTACACCACTATCATTAGATCTTCCATTTATATTCAAGTGGTATCGGGTATTTTAATTAAAATGAAATTGAGATCGTGTAAAGAATATTGCATTGAATTACCTAATAACATTATCATTCTCTCACCTACGAGAGGTGTACCTAATAACAACAGTACTGATTAGATTACTGTTCTAATTACAGGTGTAATCAGAGAGTAGTTTGAATCGCATGTTGGAAATTTTAATTACTTGTAGGTACTATGGACTGACAGACAGCTTGGATTTCAATCCGCATTGTTGGGGTCATAGCCACATTGACAACAACTAAAATATAAGTAATTAAGCTTACAGTGTTACGTTACTTAAAATCTCGAGATCATAAGCTTCGGGATCTCCTCTTTTATGTGGAATTCAAACCACTGTACGTGATGTTCCAATCAGTAGTTTTTCTTTCCTTAAAACCAGATCTGAACCTGGCCGGTTAAATTACATTTTTCTTAAGGATTGAAAGGTAGTTTTAAATTGTTTTTAGTGGAAAAGAAAGCCAAATAATAATGAACCTTTCTAACAACTATGTCTATCTACAAGACGGTGGACTACCAACTCTGCTGTTCAACCTTGAAAGTTTGTGTTTCCACCAAAGTTGATATCGGAAAAGTGCTGTTCAATATAAGACATCTGATAAAGAAAGAATGATATTCACTTTACTAATGTATAGGAAAACGTTGGAATAGGTACAAAAGCAACCACAGGTGTAGGCCCTATTATTCCTGACAAATTCGGCCGGTTTTGAACCCGCGATTTTCGGCATAGCAGTTCAACATGCTACCCCAATAATAATAATAATAATAATAAATAATATTAATACATAATAATAATATATCTGGGAATATAGCATGATTCTCATGAGACACGACAAAAGTAACTTGAATCTATATTCATTGGGGGGGTGACAGTAACTATGAAAAGCACTAGAAAACATTCCAATTTGTATCGTTGTTCAACAACCAGTCCCTACTGTTAGTTGCAATATTTTCAGTTTTGAAGCAAGTAAAATATATAAATTACCACTCTATATTCGGTTCAAATACCGATTATTGTCAGCAGACAATAAACAAGTTATTTGAGTAACGTGAATCATAGTCTACTACGCGGCGTAATGTATAGCATCCTTGGCTATCACCACGAAGCTCTGCGTTTGATTCCTGGCTCAGCCAAGAAATTTAATTCTGGTCTGGGGGCTGGAACGCAGTAAACCGAGCCTTGTGAGGATATTGCAAAAGGGTGGGTTCAATTCCCTCCTTAGCCATCCTAGAAGCAGTTTTCCGTGTTTCACCACTGCTACTGCTGGCAGATGTCGGAATTGTACCTAAGCCAAGGCCACAGCAACCTACTAACCTAATCCTAGACCCAATTAACAATTCAAGGATAGCTATCACAATAAAACTATCAGACAGATTTCACACACACATCCATCATGCATGGTAGGCTACATGGTCAGGACGTCGCAATGTCCCTATATAAATCAACAAACATAATGGCGTAAATCGTACTACTTAAACGAGGAAATGTTCAGTAATATTATTATTATTGTTATTATTTCTTTCGTTTCGGTCATCTAAGGACCACGCTATTTCAAGTGATTTCTCCCTCAATCCCTCACATTTGCCCAGTATTCCCGCATTCTTCTTCGGTGAGCTTCCTTCCATTCTTCGGTCCACATCTTGTTCGTTTTCATTTTAGGGTTTGGCTGATAATTCTTAATGTCCCCAAGTTTCTTCTTCAACGGGTCACGTTCGAAGATGTCCTCATGTGATATCTCCAGTACGTGTAGGGCTTTTTCCACCTCTGTAAACCAGTTCCCTTTGGTTTCCCTTCCCACAAAGTACGCACAGATTCGATTAGACAATCTTCCGGAGCTTCTTCTTCACAAATGTTGGGCTCTATCCACTCACCCAGGTATTTGAATTTCTCTGCCAGTTTTATTTCTCCTTCGTTCACCTGAAGTTCTCTGGGTGTTGACGTGATGTTCGTTATTAAGTGTTTTTTCTCACACTCTATCTGAAGCTGCTTGCATCTGTAGTTGACTGATTTGTTGTTTGGTCGTGTCAAGAGAGTGAGAGAGAATTGCAAGATAATATGTGAAAGGTAAACAGTCGATTGTCAGGTCGTTGTTTTTATAACCTAGTCTGACCCCATTCTCCACACCTTCCTTACTGAATTATTGCGCCATTCGCGAATAATTTTCTCGTGAACATAGTTGAATAGCCGAGGTGAGAGCCCATCTGCCTGCCATACCTCTGTCCATATTTCAAAGGATTTTGAAATATCTCCCCTGAATTTCACTTTGGAAGGCGTGTCCAATAGGTTTTGCAGAATGATTGCTCTTGTCTTATTATCTAAACCCAATTCTCTCAGAACCTAGATTAGGTTATTTCGATCCAGTGAGTCGGAAGCCTTCTTGAAGTCAACGAAGGTCAGTACGAATTCCTTACTTCTCAGTTTCATGTATGATATAATTGATTTTAGATTCATGATTTGCTCAGCACAAGAGCACCCTATCCTAAACCCTCCTTGGTATTCTCCCAAATATTTATCCAACTTATTATTATTATTATTATCATCATCGGCTTTAACTCGAATCCGAGGATAAATCTTCTTCCTTCAGTCCAGTTTGTGGATGTGTTTACGATGACTAAAGAGTCCAATCCTGGCATGGAACAAGCGACCACACACGTCACATAGTATTGCTGGAGGAGGACGTGGTTGGGCTGCTCAAAGTTTCCTAGCTTGACGCTTGGCCTCTTCATGTGTGCGTCGATCCCTTTCAAACGTCTTTACAGTATCCGAGATGGTACGGCGCCAAGTTGAGCGGTCTTCAGCCAGCATGTCCCAGGTTTGTGAATCAAGACCTGTCAATTTCAGGGTCTGCTTAAATTGGTCCTTGTAGCGCCTCTTAGGACCACCATGAGGCCTGGTGCCATAGCATAACTCACCATATAGTATCTGACGAGGTAATCTCACATCATCCATCCGATGGACATGACCAATCCATCTAAATTGGTGACCTATTATGGATGATTCTATGCTGTTGATTTGAGCCTTTTCCGGAACAGCAATATTGGAGATACGGTCTTCCCATTTAATCCTCAGGATTGATCGAAGGTTTTGTAGGTGGAAACGCTCAAGCTTCCTGAGATCACGTCGGTAAAGGATCCACGTTTCACAGCCATACAACAATGTAGAAATGACTAGTGCTTTGTATACCATAAGCTTTGTACTCATGGACAGATCTTTATTCATGAAGACCCGGTGCGCTAATCGTGCATATGCTGCATGGGCTGCACCAATTCTCTTATCCACATCCTGCTCACAGGTACAGCTCACAGAAATGGTACTGCCCAGGTTCGAGAAGTGGTCTACCTGTTCTAATGGCAAATTTGAGATGGAGATATTGAACTGAGGAAGAGGCGTGCCTGGTGAATGTTGTGCCAAGACTTTAGTCTTATTGACATTTATGGTAAGACCAAAGCGATCACATGCACTTTTGTAACAATTAACTGACTCTTGCAGCTCTTCTGGTGTGAGAGTTGGCGACGCAGCATCATCTGCATACAACATGTTAGTAACCTTAGTAACCGGAGTTTTCCTCAAGGAGCGGAGACGAGTTAGGTTGAAAAGTCCTCCATCAAAACGATACTTGACCTCCACACCTGGGATGTTTGTGGGTGAATCATAAAGCATTGCAGCCAAGTATAGCGCGAAAAGCGTTGGAGCCAGTACACATCCTTGTTTCAATCCATGGGTAATAGGAAATTCATCGGACATCTTATTCTGATGGCAAACCTGACCTGTCATGCCATCATGGAGAGCCTTGATTAGATCTACAAATCGCTGAGGGCAACCAAACCGCTTCAGCACCGCCCACATGGCTGGTATTGGAACCGAATCAAATGCCTTTTCCAAGTCATAAAAGACTAAGAAGAGTGGATTCTGTTGTTCTCTACATTTTTCTTGTAGCTGTCTCACACAGAAAATCAAGTCAATTGTGCTTCTGGAAGCTCTAAATCCACATTGTGACTCTGGGAGAATCTTCTCAGAGATAACCTTGAGGCGGTTAAGTAGAATTCTTGCAAGAATCTACCCCACAATTGATAGCAGTGATATACCACGGTAGTTGCCACAAACACTGCGATCACCCTTTTTAAAGATAGTGACGATAGTGGCATTCTTTAGGTCTCCAGGTACCTTTCTTGATTCCCATATTCTGAGGATAAGGGTGAAAATCCTTGTTTTGAGGGAATGACCTCTGGCTTGAATTAGTTCCAGAGGGATGTTATCTGTGCCAGGTGCTTTTCTGGGTTTCAATTGGGTGAGAGCTGCACTGAAATCATGATAAGTAGGAGGTACTGCCAACCACAGTTGTTCAGGTTGTTGCGGCACATCACAAAGGAAGTCTTCAGCGGCTGCTGATGGTCGATTTAGGAGATTGTAGAAGTGCTCCTTCCAGCGTTCCAAGATTTCTTGACTATCAGTAAAGGTAGTAGAATTATCAGCGCTTTTCAGTGTACCTGATGATGAGCGAGATGGTCCATATATTTCCTTGAGTACTGCATAGAAGTTCCTCAAGTCTCGAGCATCCGATAGTCTCTGCAGTTCCTGAGTCTTCCGTTGCCACCAATTATTTTTAATCTACCTTATGTTCGTCTGGCATTTAATATTAACAAGTTTTTTTTGTCGTGTAGCCTCCTGAGAGGCCGAGTGCAGGTCTTTCTAGTCGACGCCCGTGGGCGACCTGCGCGTCGGTATGAGAGATGGAATGGATGAAGATGAATGAAACTGGGCAAGGATGTGGAAGGAAGCGGCCGTGGCCTGTCAGAAGGTACTGTCCCAGCATTTGCCTGGTGTTGAAAATGGGAAACCATGGATAACCATTTCAAGGACAGCTGACGGTGGAGCTCGAACCCACGCGTCTACCGAGTCAGCAGAGAGCTTGGTGGTGTATTCTTTGAATACACGGTACAAGAGAATATAATTCTTATTGCTTTTGCTTGTTCATTCCTTCCTCTTTGTCAAACACCAACAGTGATCTTCTATTTTCTCTTTGTTGATCAGGTCTCTTATATCTTTTATGAGTCTGTTCTAGATATATATCTTCTATGACCCACCTAGCGTCATCTCGCAGCGAATCTCTGAAGCTCCTCAATTCTTCCTGGTGCAAGAGAATTTACTTATCCATCTGGCCACCAGATATTGTTACCATCGCCAGCTATTTTCTCCGTGAGCAAGAGAACTACGTCTACTTTTTTACTCACCATGCTGTGCTAGTATCATCTGTTATCAACTCTTTGAAGACCGGCTCAGCAAGAGAAGATAATTATTTTGTTGTAATGTTGGCTATGTTTATATGTTCTCCTTTTGTCTCCTACCCCCACTCTTTCCCTTCCTTGGACCCTCCGTTCTCTGCTGAGTTTGTCTCACTTGTGCGCCGGCCGTCGACTCAGTTAAGGCTCAACTCGAGCCAGTCTCCTCAAACCAAGAGGCAAACTCTACTTTCTACGCCATGTTGGCATATTAAATATTGTCAAGGGGAACTTCACCTTCAACATGCAACCAAGATAAGTACAGACTTAAGGTTTTAACCTCATCTTCATCAATTTTATCTACATGCTTTTATTGATTATTTTATAGACAGCGTGAGATTACTTGTGGGGCGGTAATCATTCTTCGCGGGATTTTTCATGTTGGGCTTTTGTCTAATCAAGCCAATCTTGGTGAAAAGCAGCATTTCTTATGCTTGCTAAATGAGAAATTTTCTCACCACGTGGGATATTATCTAATACCCGCTGTCTATAAATTACAAAGCAAGTTCCTCCGCTGGATTATCTTTGGCCCCATCTTTCTAATAAGATCGTTCTGAAACCTTCCAGATCCTGTACTTTATCTGCGAGTCTTGCCGTCGGGTATTTTTCACTCACTTGTGAAAATACTATTTAAAATGAGGAATCTTCCTTATAAATTACTGCAATAGCAAACTTTCGTCCACCGTTGGAATGTTCTATGGCGCATTTAATTGTAATTCCCAACTTTCTCAAGAAATAGACTCTCGCCTACCTAGTGCAACTAGTTATTTTCATAATTGCAATAACTTTCTTTCCATAAACTTTAGTGTCTCTACAGTGAACTTTTCATCTATTTAAAAGATTATAGTGATAACTAGTGCTTATCCCACTTTACTACCGCGTCGCGATCGTCCGTTTACATTAAATCAGGCCATGAACATTGATCCTAAATCCCAATGATCTTTCCTCAACCTTCTACTAACAAAACATATCAATAAAATTGTAACTTCTCCATAAGGTGTCGCTCTTCGAAGAGCCCTTCCATTTTGCTGTTTATCATTACTTAATTTCTGTATAATTACGTGTTTTATACACGGTTCAAGCTCACATTGTTTCTCTTTTATAACGAGAGAATACAATTCTTTTAACTCATTAGTGAGTTGTTTCTAGGTCTCACGAAAGGGTACCTGCCCCATTTATCTAGTGATTCCTATCTAAATACAGGAAGTCTAGAACCTTCCTTGTTGATTTTTTCTTCAGGTTTCACAGTAAGTGACCTGCCCTCCTTTGTATAATTGTAATAGAAGTAATTCAGCATAAACATAAGAAGTAATAGGAACTTCTTCTTCATTTACTCGCTTCCTTTTTTGTTATTTTCGAAGTTGTAACTTTTTCTAAAATAATTACTTGTAAATTCCTTAAAGTACACTCCTTGTACTCAATTTGATGTTTAAACTTTAAGCATTTTATTTGTCTTTTTTAAATCTTACAAGGATTTTAGTACATATATAAGGTTTAAAACCTCATAAATTGTTAATTGCCTGGCGCAAATGTTTAAAGCTATCTGAGGTCTGTGACCCCAAATTTGTTAACCAGATTGAATATATGTTTGTTAAAGTTATAAACTTCTTTTGCCTTTTTAAATAAATTAAATATTTGTTTTTGGATTCATAATTTCGAAAACACAACGGTTAGGCAAGATCCTGTCTTCCCTGACTCTTCCCAAGTTCATGCCATCGTTAATACAGAACAAATCTGCTATTATTTGTATTGCCAGACTATCACCCTTCCCTATAGTAGTCTTATGCGTGCTTGGGAGGAAATACACTAAAGCCTTTCTCTGGAAAACCGCCCAAGTCTTAGCTGCGGTTGCCGTCAGCTTCGACCAAGCTCTTACCCACTTTAGGCATCCGAGAGCGGATTTGCGGTGGCAACCGCCTCTTGAGTGTATTTAAAGCTAAATTTATAACTTTTGTGGAACTCTCATCCTATTTCTCTATCCTTTTTCTCCAGTCCGAAACCCACTTCCTTTTCTTAATCATCTTCCCTTGGTGGGTGGGTTATTCCTCAGCCAATAATCTACCCACTTGGCCCCTTGACCTAACGCAGCGCTTTAGCCCGCGTAGCCACTACTGTCGGTAATGAACAAGTTAGATCAGGCTGTTCATATGAACCGAAACATATGTTAAGAGTGAAGACAATGATGGAGGAGATATTGTCCAAGAGGTAATTGGACTCGGCTATAAAGGATAATAGAATCAAAGGTGGACCTTGAAATCGTTGGATAAATTCAATATTCAATGATATCAAGACGCCGGCCCCGTGGTGTTGGGGTAGAGCGCCTGCCTCTCACCCGGAGGCCCCGGCTCCGTTAGGGATTTTAAAACTGACGTGAGGGTTGGAACGGGGAGCACTCAGCCTCGTGAGGACAATTGAGTAGTTGTCTGACAGTGAGACAGCGCCCCGATCACGAATACCAAGATTAACGGCCAAGGGAACCCGACGCGCTGATCACGCGTCACCCCAATATCTGCAGGCCAAATGGCTGGGCAGCGGTCGCTTGGTCGGCCTTAGTCCGTCATGGGCTGTATAGTGCCAGGGGTTGACTTTTGTTGAATGATATCAAGGGGTTGGCATAGGTAGCCTACAGAGGTGGTCACAGTGCTAACTGATAACAGGGGATCATGAAGGCGACTAGTTCGCAAACAGAGGCTTGCAGACTAGACTGGATTCTGAAGGCAGAATGAAAATGAATTAATGAATGTTTATTTTAATAGTATTTATTGTTGTTATTAATATTACTAGGATTATTATAATTACGAATATTATTTACTCGGGGACTAAATTACAATCATAGAAATGTCGTAAGTGGGTGTACTGACCTCGGAAGTTGCTCCAGTCGGCAGCGCGCTTGCCCCAAGAGCTTCCCAGGGAGTTCCAAGCCCGCTTGTCCTCGCCCTCCATCTGGTCTTCCTCTGCGTCATCCAGGTCTTCTTCCGGTCCCACCATCATGTCGCTGTCTAGGTCGTCAGGTTCACGCTTGCCCCAGGAGCCGTGGAACTTGTCCCAAGCTCGCTTACCCCACATCTGACGCATGTCATCCCAGGCCCGCTTACCCCAAGCGCCCTGCAACAACAACAACATGGAGTATTAAGCGTTTGATTAACGAGTGCCGCTGATCTTTCCTGGGCCAGCGTTTGTTGATAGCAGGAGTTGGACCCTTGAAGGACAAGGAGGGGTACATAAAGTTGTAAGTGCACCATCACAGGAGTGGACAGGAACAGACTTAAGAAGAGAATCAAACCCAGAAACCCGTGGTTTAGAAGAAGCCTGGAGATGCGAGCCAAGAAGACAACAGACACACTGTGTTTTAATTAGAGGCCTTCAGTAATATTCACCATTAATATGAATATTGAAAGATTGTAATCGTAAATTATTTATGAACAATTGGAGAGGGAAACTTAACAAACGTGTTTGTTAGGCCAAGTAAACGGGATGTTTACAATTTGAGAACCGAGGACGTATAATGATAAGGAAGAGCAGGAATATTCCATATAAGACGAAGAAGATAAACGGGCCGAGAGACAGATATACCTATTGCCTACAGAGGCCACCAGGGAGTAGCACTTAGAGGTGAATAGCAGGATCGAATCTCGGCTTAGGCAGTTGGCATTTGAGAGTGCGCAAAAGCGAGGGAGCCATGTCAGTAGATTTACTGGCACGTTAAACATCCCCTTAGGGGCCAAATTCTGGCACTCCGTCGTCTCTAAAAGCCGTAGTGGTTAAAAGGTACGTAAAACCCATAACATTTTTAATATGATATGGGCTATTCATGTTCGCACCAGACGGACAAACAAAAACATATTGTGTGTCCCAAAACACTTCAATAAACAAAATTGAAACACGAAGAGTTTCTTTCATTATTGAAATTATTCGTGCTTTTGGGATATTGTGGTGTGAAAATAAAATTTAGAATTCTAAACGTTTCGAAAGGAACCTTGCCTCCTTTTTCAATAGAATTAAAACAATGTGGCCAAAGAATGTGTGTCAATGAGCTTACAAAAACTAGAGAAATTCACCTGTTCGTCACCAGGGAGCAGCCCAAAACTACTGTATGGACCTTGGTAGAAAAAACGCACCATATTAATCACAACAGCGGAAAGAGTAGTAAGGAAGGAGAAAGTAAATGGGTCAGGGGAAAAATTGAGACTCTTCATAGAATGAGGATGTCCAAATAAGGAGAAATGGCGGGGGAGAGAAGGGATGGATGGATAAAAGGAAACAGAAACAAAAGGGAAGCGTATTTATACGGTACCCAACGTCACACAGGCCTCGGCGAGAAAAACGATAGGCACTCCTCCAGTGACAAACAAATGAGATCAAATTATTGCTCTGTAACCAGAGGGAATCAATTAAAATGTTAAACTTTATTTTCACACGAAAAGATCCCAAAAGCATGAATAATTTTAATAGTATTCTGGGCCGTGAAAGCCTTAATCCACGAGTTCCTTTTATTGTTTGGCATTGCAACGCCTGCCTGGGAGAGCTATTGTATGTAGAGATTTGAAGTCGTTCTTTGTCAGTGTTGCCTATACAGCCTTTTGTAGCTTTTCAATCAATCAACGCGATTTAATGGTGATAATTAACCAATACATGTAATTTTTTTGCCAGGAGTGTATTTACATACGTATTTATATCTTGTACTCCAGAAGGACTAGTTTTGTTGGCCATTTGATTCGTCATTCTGACTAGTGCACCACACTCTTCGAAGAGAAGCTAGAAGGAAAGAGGAGTCGAGGAAGACCAAGGACTCAATTTATAGACAGCATTAAAGGCAACCACACTTATTGCCATTTGAAACTACAGGCCAGAGAAAGAAGACGTATTGGAAGACATGCAGGTTACCCACCAACCTAGCGGTTGAGGAGAAGAAGAAGAAGAAGAAGATCTTGTACTCCGCTCATTCATTGGACACAATCGTGTTGACCGACTGAAAATCTACAAACGTCCACAGCTATTATTTGCAAATTGTATACATATATATTATGCTAGCAACCCGTGTTGTTTTAAGGGGCCTAACATCGTGCAATGGTATAAATTGTGTGTATTTCTTGTATGTATTTCTCTGACTTCATGGGTGTATTTAAGGCCCTTGTTATAAGTGCTTATTCCATGGTTGACATTAATATGTCTAATGACACAGGCTCAACAAATGAAGAACAAGAGAAAAAGTACGAACTGTATTTTTATTTTTGGTTAGGATTTCGATGTCATATGATGTTCCACACCAACATATGGGCTGAAGAAGGAAACATATCAAGTTTCCGAAACATGTACCTATAGTATTTTTTAGTATAGTAAAGTATTGATTTGGCGAGTTAAATTGTGTTATCCATCTTGTATTTCTTCACTCACCGTTAATAGTTATTATTTACTAACTACGTTTTTAAAATTATTGTGAAAAGACCAATCTTATATTTAATTAATTAATACTACATTTGTAAGGATATCCATTTTATTACTATATTTTATTTATTACAATTATTATCATTAATTTTTCATTTCTAATTTAGATTTAAGTCATATATGCTATTTTAGGTTTCAATTCTTAATTGTTTTTCTTTTGAAGCTGAATATGACCTTATTGAAGGTCGAAACATGTCCCAATATGCAAAATATATATTTGTTTATGCATTGATTTGGCGTATAATTTTAAATGTTTAATTCTAGCATCAATACGGATATTTAAAAACATTATTGTTTTCAATGGCAAATGTGTTTGCATTGAATAAATGAAAGGAAAGAATTGGCCTTAACCCTCGAATAATGAGGATTCAGGGAATTCTAAAGAAACAGAGCCATGAAAGACAGATAAGAAAGTGATAGAGGAGTGGGTCCTCCACACAAAGGAGAAGGCAAACCCATCCTCGGGGTCACTAACTCCCAAGCTCATCAGCCGTGAGCCCTTGAGCTCTCTCTAAATTGCACCATGCTTGGTGGGGCTACACACTTCCTGCCTCCTTTAGGGCTTTGTAAGGTAGGCACGAGAAACATTAAAAACGACAAGAAGAGGTCTGAATCTTCGAAAAGAAATATGAGTCAAGGGAAAATTAAGGTGAGGAAATGAGAGACACCCTAGACTGCGGATACCCTTTGGTGTTGGAAGAGAACAAATGTCGACCAAGGAAGATCAACAGGATGGATGAATGAGAGGAGCCTGTTACAAGTAAGTGAGAACTATGTCGGACTCTACTGGGTTCCTTTACTACCCACGTTCCACAAGTTGTGAGTCCCTGGGGGGAGTGGGGGATGGCGGGGGGGACACGTATTGTGATGGATATATTAGCGTGTTTGTTTGTATTTGGTTTGCTATCAGGTATAGTATATTGTTTAATTATATATGATTTCCGTGTGTGTAATTTGAAGATATGTTTTCCATTTGTTCCTGCACGTGTTTGTCACATACCTTGTATTTGATTGTTCCCACTTGATATCTCATTTGGACCATTGTCCATTTCAGAGAGACAAGCAAACAGACAAATCCCCAAGGAGACAGAATATTTATCTTATACTAGTTGGCCGGTATAGAATGATGTTAAGACTATTCTAGAATGCCTCTCCACTGCTTGACATTGGGCCGGTTGAATAAAACCTAGCAATTGCTAAGTCTAGGCAATTTTCAAGCCAGTGCTAGCTTTTGGTTGATTAAAGTTGGGTAGCAATTGCTAGGCCTAGCAGTTGCTCAGAATTTCACGAAAGCCTAGCAATTGCTTGAAAGTGAGTTGAATAAAAAGAAATATCTAGATCTCGAGTCTAGCAACTGCTAGGAAATATCCTAGTCTGGTCCGGAGCATGCTAGTTTTTTACTTAGTCGTTGTTAGGCGTTAGATATGGCTGCTTTCCTACGTGTACGTGAACAAAAACAGTACGCAGGTTGTAGGGAAATAACAAAGTGCAAAGAATTGTTAAGGTTTGAGAGTGAAAGTGTTGATTTTTTTGCTGCTGAGTTCTTAAACGAAAGTGATAGTAGAGGAGGTGGCCTGTCTCGGAGGAAGCAAATGGAGATTTTCTTGAGGTTTGTGGAAGACCCCGGGTTTCAATTAGGTATAGCTGAAGATATCGGTGTACATAAGACAGTTTGCAAAACTATGAGTTTTGTATTGGACAAGATAATTGAAAGATCCCACATATGGATACGGTTTCCTTCAACAGCACCAGAAGTAAATGAAGCAAAACTTATTTGGCAACAACGTTTTCGTATGCCTACTGTTATTGGAGCGCTCGATTGTACACATGTCGAAATTAAAAAGCCCTCGGTCTTACTTCACGGCGGCGAGTACGTAAACAGGAAAGGTCGTACCAGCATTAATGTGCAGGCTACTTGTGACGCCAAAGAACGGTTTACAAGTGTTAGTGCGGAATGGCCTGGGAGTGTACAGGACTCACGAATCTGGCGGAGAAGTGCGATTAGAGAGAGTGTATCTCGTTTTGATGGAGCTTCTTGTTTAATTGGTGACTCTGGGTATACAATATCGCCGTGGTTAATTACTCCGTTCAAACCACCGGTAGATGTTGAACAACGAAACTTTAATTTAATACACGCTAAAGAGAGAGTTGTAATAGAAAGGTGTTTCGGTCAATTGAAAAGGTGGTTCCCAAAATTAGGAAACTGCGTAAGAGTTGCTTTGGACAAAATACCTAAGGTAATAGTTTGCTGTGCTGTCCTCCATAACATAGGAAAACACTTGAATGATGTATTTGATGAGGACGATGAGGAGGATTTGATTGGCAACGAAGGCGAAGGCATCGCGGAAGAGCGAAATGAAACACCAGCTACAATTCTGCGAGGGCAACAAAAAAGACTACCAATGATGGCGCATATGAACCAGCAGTGAACTGGAACTAAATTGTTATTCAGTGTTTGTTTGAGAAAACGATAATCTTTAGCATTATGTAAGTAATTTGACCAACAGTTACAAATGAATATGTAAGTAGCTAAATGAATCGATCATAGTAAAACATTGAAATAATTTAAGTTGAATTTATTTTAATTACCATTCTCACTGCGTATGCTTTGCGTGCACGTGTGAATTAATGATTTTTTAATAATTATAAAAATAATACGGGTATTAATTCCAAACAGAGCATGTTAAACATGTATTGTTAATTTTCTGAGCGCTATAAGCGCATTCAATTTTTTTTATTATAGAACAGTAAGCCACTGATTCACATTTAAACACACGATCTTTTATAATAATTACTAGCAGGTTCCCGCGGCTTCGCTCGCGATCAAGACAATGGTGACGATGCATTATTGCTGATAATTGGTCTATTCTATTACAGCAATCGCGGCTACAGGTTGGTCCATTCTAATTCTGAAAATTCTACACACAGTATATTGATATGAGCAGCAAAGTGGGAATGTTATAGAACTGTGAAAGCCAGCAGAGTACGATGTTACATTATGTGAACACATTTGAAAATTACGTTTTTGGTTTTGCCACCTTCTGCTGAGACGTAACGGTTTTGTTGTCCGGATACTCGCGAGCACGCCGCATACTGTTGCCCACGGGAAAAAATAGTTTTGCCTAAATGTACACCTGCTGCTGTTAAGTGTGTGTCATTGCGTTTTGTTAATAGAAATTGCGAATATTGTTTGAAGGGGGAACTGCACTCATGCACACTGGAATGGGAAATCTATCGGAATATGGGGAATTAAAAGTATTTTTCCTTAAGCTATTGTGGGTGTAATTTTGCCACACTTATTGATGATTTGAACGTCAACATGCCGCTATTAATGGACCTATAGTAAATTATATCTCACCTTGGCTGCTCATGTACATCATGCAGTCTCTTCCAGTATTACAACCCAGGAATTGAAATTCTCCAACAACCTTTTGCCTCACATGCCTCTCTAAATAATTAAAATTCCTGATTGTTGTTGTTGTTTGAGTCTTCAGTGTTTTGACTGGTTTGAAGTAGCCCTCTATGCCTCCCTCTCCTGAGCTAATCGTTTCATCTCTACATAGCTACCGCACTCTACATCCGAGGCAATCTCTTTAACCCTGGTCTACCCCTACAGTTCTTGTCCTCGACCCTCCCATCCATAACTAAGGTTGCTATTCTTGGGTGGCTTAATAGGTGTCCTACCAACCTATCTCTTCTTTTCATTAGCAGTCACCAGAAACTTCTCTCCTCTCCCACTCGTCGTAATACCTCTTCATTTATTACCCTATCTACCCATCTGATCTTCATAATACTCCTGTAACACAACATTTCAAATGCTTCAATTCTCCTCTTTTCTGCTGCCCATTAGTCCAAGTTTCACTTCCTTATCACGTTCCAGACAAAAGCTTTCAAAATTGATTTCCTAATACCTAAATGTATATTCGTTGCAACAGATTCCTTTTCTGTAGAAATGCTCTCCTTACCTGAGCCAACCTACTTTTTATATCCTCTTTGCTTCGTCCATCACTGGATATTTTGCTTCCTAAGTAACAGAATTCTCCGACTTTCTGTAGCGTTTGACCTGCCAATTTGATGTCCATAGAGTTTTCTGATGTATTTCGGCTGCATTCCAATAATATTTTTTTTATATTTATTGATTTTCATCATGAATTCTTTCCTCAAGGCGGAGTCCGTACCATTCAAAAACTCGTTCAAATTCTCTGACGTATCGACCAGGTTGACGAAGTCATCAGAAAATCTCGGAGATGAAATTATTTCTCATTGAATCTTCGCTCCAACTTCAATTTTTTTCACCAATTTCCTGATTATTGTATTTTTCGAGATCTTTGAAATGCGTTGCCCTCGCACATGGTGTGGATGCATTGTCAAAGGAAAGCGTTTCATGTTACGAACATGGGCCGCATAACCTGTACCGAAAGCCTATTCTGAACAGCAGTTCCTTGAACTCAGATTTGCCAACATTTTATTGTATCTTTCCATGTGGTATATCTCTGTACCTCAACATACAGAAGAGCGCTTTAAAAATCATGTCTTGTGTTAATTTTGGAAAAGGTAGTTAGTGTGGTTTTTGCCGGAGTGGATACTCACTCGTAGAAATTCTTTTCAGTAAAATAGACTGGTTCACAATTTTGTAAGTGCACATTGAGGTATGTGACGGCGAGATACTTAAAGTGTTACGGGAACGGCAATAGCCACCACAGAGCTTCGTTGCTACTGAAATAACGACCATACTGATATTTGTACTTAACTATACGGGATTTGTGAGCCCAGTGTTTATGAAATTGAACGTAGCTCTATCGCTATCTTTATTTAGTAGCCGCTACTGTAGTGTTTAAAAATTGAAAGTGGTATTAGAAGGCGCTTTCTCTACTTTTTTTACCCCTGGCACTACAGCCCATGAAGGGCCTAGGCCTATCATGCGACCGCTTTCCAGCCATTTGGCCTGCAAACAATGTGGTGATGCGTGGTCAGTGCATCGTGTACCCTCGGCCGTTAATCTTGTCTTCGTGACCAGGGCGCTGCCTCACTATCAGACAGCTACTCAATTGTCCTCACGAAGCTGACTGCACCCCGTTGCAGACCTCACGTCAGTGTCTAAAATTTCTGACGGATTCGGGAATCGAACCCAGGGCCTCCGGATGAGAGGCAGGTGTGCTACCCTGTTCTTATTGTGTTTATAGGTATCTTGAAAAATATAATAAATTGATTGGCATTGCCTCCTACAGGGATATATAGAAAATCGCATGTCATACTTTGAGGTTGTGTTGCCATGGAAACAGACTTGCATTAGTTCATCAGTTTATCAGAGCGAAGATAGTTTTCTGCGAATATCTTTGAAACTGTTGGTTTTAGGGCCTTAAAATGTAGTTTTCATTGTTTCTTGCATCGAGGGGCGTAAAATGAGCTGTGTCCGGTCTTTATGCGACAACTTCGATATTTCGTCACGGTTGAGTATTTTTGGTTACTTTTCAGTTATGTTGCCGGCTCCACGGGAACAATGATTTATTTCCGGACGAAAGGCAGTCTATATGTTATCCCAGGGTATAAGCTGTCTCCATTTCAAATTTTATCCAAGTACGTCCAGCCGTTTTAGTGTCAAGCGGTAACAAACTAACACACAGACACACAAACACACAGACTTTCACAATAATATCCTAGCAGTAGTACCCGGCTTCGCCCGGTGGAAAGATGATAATATTTCAGTCTCCTTAACACTCAACGTCGTAAATTATATTTATTTATGTATTCATTTCTTACATTATCAAACCCAGTGACAATGTTTATACTTAAGTCACTATGGGAAGGCTCTGTAAAATAATGATCATTGTCTTCAGTCCGAGTCGAGATATGTCGTTAGCGGTCCCAGAATTCGTGACATCTCAGTCGTAGAAGACTTTATGTGGTGGTGATTAGAAATATAATGGACTTAAAATCTAGGTCATTTACCCCAAATGACGTTGAGGGCGTAACATCTAGGTAATTTGCCCTACTGATCAGGATGATATTGAAAATTACTACATAACTGACATATGAAACTTAGAAAATAATAGAAAAAGTTATTTTTAGCACTCACATTTCGGGAAAGACTTGATTATTTTTTGCCAAAGAGCTCCCACTTAGATCGCTATCTGGTTAAAAGTTTCGTCTTGTTAAGGTTTAAACTGTACGATAAATGTCTGAAGCAATTCCTCAAAGAGAAGCTTCCAGATTTCGCAGTCGATATATCGTTAACGTTCCTGAGCATCCAGTTGTCTTTTCTTCTGACGCAAAACATCTTCTACATAGTGATGATGAACATAGAAGCGACTACTGGCACATGTAACTTATCAACGAATGGGAATAATTGATACTTTAAAGGAATGAGAGGTCATTTGCCCTTTTGATGAGGATCACAATGAAGACTACTACTACTACTACTGAACGGGTATATCAAACTTACAAACTAATGGAAATACGTATTTTTAAAATCACAGGCTAGGTATATTCTGGTGTTGCTTAGTAGTATAATGGACGTAACATCTAGGTCATCTGCCCCTTTGATGAGGATGATAATGAAGACGACTACTACTGAACGGATATATCAAACTTACACACTAATGGAAATACATATGTTTAAAATCACAGGCTAGGTAGACTCTGGTGTTGCTTAATAGTATAATGGACGTAACATCTAGGTCATTTGGCCCTTTGATGAGGATGATAATGAAGACGATTACTACTGAACGGGTATATCAAACTTACAAACTAAAGGAAATACACATTTTTAAAATCACAGGCTAGGTAGACTCTGGTGTTGCTTAGTAGTATAATGGACGTAACATCTAGGTCATTTGCCCCTTTGATGAGGATGATAATGAAGACGACTACTACTGAACGGATATATCAAACTTACAAACTAATGGAAATACACATTTTAAAAATCACAGGCGATGAAGACTGTGGTGTTACTTAGTAGTATAATGGACGTAACATCTAGGTCATCTGCCCTTTTGATGAGGATGGTAATGAAAACTACTGTTGAATTGACACGACAAACTTACAAACTACCGTGATAGAAATAAATATTTCAAAATTCACAGGCGATGAAGACTTATTGTGTGTGGTGATTAGTGGTATAAAGGGTATAACATCTCGGTCATTTGCCCTTATGATAATAATAAGGTAATGAAAAATGACTACTAAACGAACATGGTGTAATTTTAAATCTGATATAGGTAATTCAGATTACTACCTTCGATGTCTTCCAAAGTCTGAACGTTATATTCTGGCTTAGGCCTATACTCGATGCGTGTAGTGAAAGAGCTTATCGAGTACTGCTCGGGTCCAAGCTGCACGTAGCTGAGAATATCACAGATGATGACGATATATGATGACAGACGTTCGGGGGGGTTCCCGGTCCTATTCACATTGACCGGTGAATCACTCATTCTTTCGTAACACTACAGCGGTTTGAGCAAAGACCCTGTATGAACATCAGCATAGTCAGCAATAACAGGTAACACGGCGGGGACTGGACATTTTTCTCATGTCACCTCGCGATGAATGAGCAAGCTATTCTCACCCCTGCCCCCTCTTCCCCCCTCCGCCCACCAGGGTCACAACTTGTGGGACTTGGGTTTGCGACCACGGAACCCCAGCTGAGTCCGGCATTGCTTCTACTTACTGGTGCCGGGCACCTTTCAGTTCTCTTTCCTGTCAGCCTCCCTTGGTCAAACTCTTGTTCTCTTCCGACCCCGATGGTATCAGGTTATCCGAGGCCTAGCGACTCTTTCACTTTCCCGCCTTAATTGGCCCTTGTCTAATCATTCCTGATAGCCTCATTCTTTTCTTAATATCTCATATCTTCTGCTCAAGACCCTCAAGGAGGCAGGGTGTGTGTAGCCCTGGTGCACCCTGGATAGTGCTACATCCTCAAGGGCTCATGGCTGGTGAGTTCAGGAGCTGGCAACCCTGAAGGTTTCCTGAGCGGGTCCGGTTTTACCCCTTTTTTCCATTGCCTTTGGGACGGACCCTGTCCACTTTCCGGGAATGGAGTGGTCTGTCCGCAATTTCAAGCAGACAGTGTTACTCGCAGGGTACCAAAGGGTAAGTATACAAATTTTGGTTCTGATCGGTGAAACGGTGTAGATTTGGACCAGAGGGCCTAAATGCAGAGATTGGGTTGGACTGTCCGAAATTTCAAGTGGACAGGGTTACCCGCAGGGTTGCAAAGGGTAAGTATACACATTTTGGTTCTGATCGGTAAAACGGTGTAGATTTGGACCAAAGGGCCTAAATGCAGAGATTGGGTTGGTCTGTCCGAAATTTCAAGTGGACAGGGTTACCCGCAGGGTTGCAAAGGGTAAGTATACAAATTTTGGTTCGGATCGGTGAAACGGTGTAGAAGTTTGCCAAAGGGCCTAAATGCAGGAAATGGGGTGGTCTGTCCGAAATTTTAAGTGGACAGTGTTATTCACAGGGTTACATAGGGTAAGTATACAAATTTTGGTTGAGATCGGTGAAACGGTGTAGATTTGGGACAAAGGGCCTAAATGCAGGGAATGGGGTGGTCTGTCGGAAATTTCAAGTGGACAGGGTTACCCGCAGGGATCCGAAGGGTAAGTATACAAATTTTGGTTGAGATCGGTGAAACGGTGTGGATTTGTATACATAACAGACAGACAGACAGACAGACAGACAAACATTGAGCTTTATATATATATAGATAGACTAGCAGTAGTACCCGGCTTCGCCCGGTGGAATGATGATAATATTTCAGTCTCCTTAACACTCGACGTCATAAATTATATTTATTTATGTATTCATTTCTTACATTATCAAACCCAGTAACAATGTTTATACTTAAGTCACTATGGGAGGCTCTGTAAAATAATGATCATTCTCGTGATATTTGTCTTCAGTCCGAGTCGAGATATGTCTTTAGCGGTCCCAGAATTCGTGACATCTCAGTCGTAGAAGACTTTATGTGGCGGTTAGAAATATAATGGACTTAAAATCTAGGTCATTTGCCCCCAATGACGTTGAGGGCGTAACATCTAGGTAATTTGCCCTACTGATCAGGATGATATTGAAAATTACTACATAACTGACATATGAAACTTAGAAAATAATAGAAAAAGTTATTTTTAGGACTCATATTTCGGGAAAGACTTGATTATTTTTTGCCACAGAGCTCTCACTTAGATCGCTATCTGGTTAAAAGTTTCGTCTTGTTAAAGTTTAAACTGTACGATAAATGTCTCAAGCAATTCCTCCAAGAAGCTTCCAGATTTCGCAGTCGATATATCGTTAACGTTCCTGAGCATCCAGTTGTCTTTTCTTCTGACGCAAAACATCTTCTGCATAGTGATGATGAACATAGAAGCGACTACTGGCACATGTAACTTATCAACGAATGGGAAAAATTGATACTTTAAAGGAATGAGAGGTCATTTGCCCTTTTGATGAGGATGACAATGAAGACTACTACTACTGAACGGGTATATCAAACTTACAAACTAATGGAAATACACATTTTAAAAATCACAGGCGATGAAGACTGTGGTGTTGCTTAGTAGTACTGTATAATGGACGTAACATCTAGGTCATTTGCCCTTTTGATGAGGATGATAATGAAGAAGACTGCTACTGAACGGGTATATCAAACTTACAAACTAATGGAAATACATATTTTTTAAATCACAGGCTAGGTAGACTCTGGTGTTGCTTAATAGTATAATGGACGTAACATCTAGGTCATTTGCCCCTTTGATGAGGATGATAATGAAGACGACTACTACTGAACGGATATATCAAACTTACAAAATAATGGAAATACGCATTTTAAAAATCGCAGGCGATGAAGACTGTGGTGTTACTTAGTAGTATAATGGACGTAACATCTAGGTCATTTGCCCTTTTGATGAGGATGGTAATGAAAACTACAGTTGAATTGACACGACAAACTTACAAACTACCGTGATAGAAATAAATATTTCAAAATTCACAGGCGATGAAGACTTATTGTGTGTGGTGATTAGTGGTATAATGGGCGTAACATCTAGGTCATTTGCCCTTATGATGATAATAATAAGGTAATGAAAAATGACTACTAAACGAACATGGTGTAATTTTAAATCTGATATAGGTAATTCAGATCTCTACCTTCGATGTCTTCCAAAGTCTGAACGTTATTTTCTGGCTTAGGCCTATACTCGATGCGTGTAGTGAAAGAGCTTATCGAGTACAGCTCGGGTCCAAGCTGCACAAACCTGAGAATATCGCAGATGATGTCGAAATATGATGACAGACGTTTGGAGGGGGGGGGGGGGGTGGGTTCCCGGTCCAATTCACATTGACCGGTGAATCACTCATTCTTTCGTAACTCTACAGTGGTTTGAGCAAAGACCCTGTATGAACATCAGCATAGTCAGCAATACCAGGTAACACGGCGGGGACTCGACATTTCTCTCATGTCACCTCGCGATGAATCAGTAAGCTATTCTCACATCTGCCCCCTCCTCCCCCCTCCACCCACCAGGGTCTCACAACTTGTGGGACGTGGGTTTGCGACCACGGGACCCCAGCTGAGTCCGGCATTGCTTCTACTTACTGGTGCCGGGCTCCTTTCAGTTCTCTTTCCTGTCGGCCTCCCTTGGTCAAACTCTTGTTCTCTTCCGACCCCGATGGTATCAGTGTATCCGAGGCCTAGCGACTCTTTCACTTTCCCGCCTTAATTGGCCCTTGTTTAATCATTCCTGATAGCCTCATTCTTCGAGGCGTCAGCCTTCTTTTTCTTTTCTTAATATCTCATGTCTTCTGCTCAAGACCCTCAAGGAGGCAGGGTGTATGTAGCCCCACCACTTCTGGTGCACCCTAGATAGTGCTACATCCTCAAGGGCTCATGGCTGGTGAATTCGGGAGCTGGCAACCCTGAGGGTTTCCTGAGCTGGGTCCGGTTTTACCCCTTCTTTCCATTGCCTTTGGGACGGACCCTGTCCTCTTTCCGGGAATGGAGTGGTCTGTCCACAATTTCAAGCAGACAGTGTTACTCGCAGGGTACCAAAGGGTAAGTATTTAAATTTTGGTTCTGATCGGTGAAACGGTGTAGATTTGTGCCAAAGGGCCTACATGCAGGGAATGGGGTGGTCTGTCCGAAATTTTAGGTGGACAGTGATATTCACAGGGTTACAAAGGGTAAGTATACACATTTTGGTTCTGATCGGTGAAACGGTGTAGATTTGTGCCAAATGGCCTAAATGCAGGGAATTGAGTGGTCTGTCCGAAATTTCAAGCAGGCAGTGTTACTCGCAGAGTTCCAGACGGTAAATAACAAATTTTGGTTGAGATCTGTGAAACGGTGTAGATTTGTGCCAAAGGGCCTAAATGCAGGGAATGGAGTGGTCTGTTCGCAATTTTAAGTGGACAGTGTTATTCACAGGGTACCAAAGGGTAAGTATACAAATTTTGGTTCTGATCGGTGAAACGGTGTAGATTTGAGCCAAAGGGCCTAAATGCAGAGAATGGGGTGGTCTGTCCGAAATTTCAAGTGGACAGGGTTACCCGCAGGGTTGCAAAGGGTAAGTATACAAATTTTGGTTCGGATCGGTGAAACGGTGTAGAAGTTTGCCAAAGGGCCTAAATGCAGGAAATGGGGTGGTCTGTCCGAAATTTTAAGTGGACAGTGTTATTCACTGGGTTACATAGGGTAAGTATACAAATTTTGGTTGAGATCGGTGAAACGGTGTAGATTTGGACCAAAGGGCCTAAATGCAGGGAAAAGGGTGGTCTGTCGGAAATTTCAAGTGGACAGGGTTACCCGCAGGGTTCCGAAGGGTAAGTATACAAATTTTGGTTCAGATCGGTGAAACGGTGTGGATTTGTATACATAACAGACAGACAGACAGACAGACAGACAAACATTGAGCTTTATATATATAGATAGATTAGGCCGATTTTAGGTTATCTATGTGGAAAACGTACTCACTCATAATATTTATCCCAGTAATGTAAATATGCTCGGATAGATACGTGTATACACACGTAGACTGATGTCCGATGCAACGTTGCAACGCCATTCTAACAGTTCCCGTGTTTTTGTTGGTGGAACTTTTTTACCTAGCTGATGATTTAATAACCGTTCCACCAATTCTAACTCGAAGAGGGACAACACTGACCTTACGACCCATCGGACGTCGACAACACCCTGAAGTGTAATCATCCCTAAGGGTGTAAGACATGTTTTTGTTGTTTGTTTTTTTCAAATTTATGTATTAAGGTTAAGGATAAGGGTTTTAATTTTATTTATTTACAAATTGAAGTACGATCTGCCATATTCAATTAGGTCAGTTTGGGTTTATACACCACTGACATTTTTCTGTGCCTCTTTCAGTTTCTTCTCTTCTATTTGAATTTGAATATCTAGAAGTTTTTTTTTTGCTGAAGCAAAACAATTCTTTGCAGTTGAGTGGTTGACATATTTTTTGTCTCTTCTGATTCGTACTGCATAGCTTGCTTAACGCTTTGCCTTATTTTTGTAGCAGCTGGTGATGCTTTTGGCACTTGATCTTGAGTGCTTGGCCCAGGTTCAGCGTAAAACACTTCAGCACTGCCTCCGTCTTCTTGCGTTCTTTCCACGGGTCCTAAGCCAACACCAATGCTTCCTGGGATTTTATTGAAGAGCGGATTTTCTTGCTGGATTAATACATGAAATAATTGTTTTTCCCAGTCTTTTAGTTTAATTTTTTTATTCGTTGGCCTTCGTGTTGCTCAGCAGTTTCTGTAGCTAGGCCACTGTGACTACCTTTCCCGTAGCTGTTGAGTATTCATCTTGAATTGTGGTCCAAGCTCTTTTTTTTAGCAGAAATCACCGATGGAATTTTGGACTTTTCTACTACAAACTGATTGACACAAATTAGTTTAGAAAATAGGGCCTGGTCTAATCCCTTGTCCCCAACGGTATCGTCTTCGCCTTCACTAGATGACATGATAATACACACTTCACTTAAGTTGGACGCTACCAAGTAAGAGCGTGGTTACACTGTGATGTATCAGTGATCAGTGTCGTCTGTTTTCGCCAATCACACGCTCCTGACGAACAAGTTACAACCTGCAGGCCTAGCAGTAGCTAGAGCGCTAACCAATTGCCAGGCCTCCTGTAGCAATTGCTTAACAATTTCACGCAACATCTAACCTCACCTAGTTATTCCTACCTAGTCCTAGCAGTTATTTATTACACTGGATTTTAGCAAGAGCTAGTTCTAGGCACTAGTTTCTAACCCCTAGTTCCTACGTTTTGTTCAACCGGCTCATTGAGTTTCCGTGGTTATACAGTACTAGCAGTAGTGCGCGGCTTCGCCCAGTGGATTTAATTGTTTTATGGCACATGATACTTAAAACTATAAGAAAATAAATATTTTTTAAACATAACTTTTTGTGGTGGTTGTAGAAGGAGTGATAATAAGCAGTACAATATAATGGTTGTAACATTTAGGTCATTTTCCCGTAATGATAATAATGAATAGGGAAACGGCTATTCACTAACAAAAACAAATTTCTAAAAATTATTAAAAAGAGGAGTAAGTGAAATAAAAGACACTACCTAGAGCCTATATCTAATTGTCTGTTAGAAATGTCGAGACCAATAGTGCCGTCTTTTGTCGCATAGCGCCGTAGGAAAATAATCAGAACACTATGGAAAACTTCGGCTGTCCCGAGCTCCTCAGGTAGCAATAGAATTATGTATCGCCACATAGCGCTCAACGATAAGTTTCGGAATAAATTATAATACACTTGAAAACACCAACGCTTATTGCAGCTGATAACCTCAATGTATTGCACCAACACCATTGCACTTATACAGGGGCATAATATGTTCATGATGATAAATGATTTAAGGGGCCTAAGAAATCTTGTTTCACTAATTACTCCCCGTGACTGCAATTAGCAGCGCAAGATTAAACTATTTCGCAATTCTGCACCACTGGTAGGGGTGGCGTGATGCAGCCCGAATTGCCAGTCAACAATAGACTTATTAAAATACTCTTACAGTTAAACTACTACGGACATGAATGGTTCTAGGGCCTTAATACGTGGTTTTCAAGTTCAGTTTGTTTGTTATTCTAAATGTAGGGAATGGAGAGCGTTGTCCAAAATATCAAGTGGACAGTGTTAATAGCAGGGTTTCAAAGTGTAAGTAAAATTTTGTGCAATTAGGAGGAACGGTATAGATTTGTGATAAAGGGCCTTTACTGCAGGGAATGGAGTGGTCTGTCCAAAATTTCATGTAAACAGTGTTACTCGCAGGTTTCCAAAGGGCAAGTACACACATTTTGGTTCAGATCGGTGAATCGGTGTAGATTTGTGCCAACGGGCCTAAATGCAGGGAATGGAGTGGTCTGTCCGAAATTTAAGGTGGACAGTGTTACCCGCAGTGTTCCAAAGTGTATGTATTGAACCCATAGGGGAGGTACAGTATCGAACCCATATCCTTGTATTCCAGAAAGGAAAGAATTAATGCAGGCTTTAGAATGGAGTTCTGAAGTTAGTTGAGAAGGTAATACTGCTTCGTATTGCGTGAAGCGTGGATAAGTTGTGCAACCATAGATTGCTAGGCCACAGCTGCTCGGTGATGTCACTGAACAGTCACCAGAGAGCCGGTTACGCACTCGATAAATATAGAACTGAAAATATTCCATTGAATGAGAGAGATGTAATTTCGGAAATAGCCCTGAGTCGACAGTAAAATGGCATCGCCGCTTCAAGGGAGGAGCCCGGAAATTAGAGAAATAATTGAAATTAAGCCATTTGCGGGCATTAAAATAAAGAATGGACTCCATCAGTATTAATTATCCAGGGAAAGAGATTTTTTAGAGTGGATAAAGTCCATAGAAATTGTACAAGAAACAAATGCAAATTCAGCATTACGTATTCGGTGAGTTCCCGAACCAGGACCTTAGGGTGGGAGACAAAATGAATACACCTCCCACATGGTTGAAGAGATCATTTGAATTAATATTAAAGATTTGTACGATCGATTCCTGGAAACTTAGATATTTTTGAGATGTTTAAAACCTCAGCTTTTCAGAGATATTTTTTTAAACATCGTACGACGATTATTTTGGAAATTGGTGGCGGAGAAGAAGAGAAATGTATTTATTTTTACCAGAATCAAATATAAGGGCCAGGAGCCCAAGGGAAATCATGCAGTAATCCATCAGACCATGTATCGGTCGTGCTGCTCGTCAGAACCGGCAGTCTTGCTCAGTCAGTGGGACTCGAACCTGTATCACGACGCGGAAGTACTCTAAATAGAAGTACTGTCCAGCTTTCTTCAGTGTCACCGCGATTTAAAAACTTTGAAGTTCTTTTCTAAAGGAAAGTATCGTCAGAATTTCGAAAAATTAATAGTCTACGGTGTTAGGCCAAGTTATAAACTTTGAGCAAAAACATTCAATAGCCGGCGAGGGTAGTCGAAGCCCAGATACTAGTATTTGAAGTGACATCGTAGTATCTCGAAAGTATACGAGACATCAGCAGAGAGTAGATACTCTAAAACGTTTTTCCCAGTGCGTTAGTATAACCACAGTAGGGTCAAACATAGCTAACACCTAATTTTCCTGAATGAGGAGATTAGCGTGACAAAGTGGCAATAGAGTTAGGAGTCTACAATAGACATCAGTAGCCACGTGGAGTTTCAAGGAAGTACCCCACAAAGAAAAGACAATAGTCGTCAGAATTTAGTTCACACGCATACTATTAAAGACAATTGTCAAGCGCAGTATAGTGACTTCAGGAGCAAACGTAACCACATACCGTTTCCCATATAGACAATTGCAAACCGGAAGAGACAATATTATCGTGCAGTACTGTAAGTGCCGATAAATTCAACACCAGAATTAGGGGAGAATTCCTAGCCAAGGAGGTTGATTTCGTACTAGACTGTCAATATCCAAATAGGAGGTAGAAGGCAGCGGTCGAAACTTGCACCTCTAGGATTTGGATCAGAAAGAATTCACGTGTGTAAGGCAGAGTTTGATGACACAAAAGTGAAGTTCTGTGTGAAAATATAAATATTAGTGAAAGCTATATTTTTTTTTAGTGTAGTGAAAAATGTGTGAAATCCCTCATATTAATCTAAAAGTGTGTAATCTAGAGGGCAATTTAAATAGTGGTAATATGTGTGTCACCATGGAGTGAGAAAGCTAATGTGGGCCAAATGTCGCTCCGCAGGGATTCGGACAATTTGGCCGGATAAATCATGTAAGTAACACAAAAATGTATTATGTGTTTTGGATTCGGGAATCTCGTGTAACAATGGTAACCATAGAGAAAGTATTCTCCAGCATTGAAAATCAGGGATGTAAAACTGTGTGATAAGGATAAGTGCGGGATCTAATAATTAAAGTAAAAATTACTAAAATGTAAATGTGTAATCTAAGAAATCGTATTCAGTGGAATACTAGTAAATGAAAAAGAATAATGTTATTTTAAAGGCAAACAGGATAATATAAAAAATATATATTAAGACTAGCTGAAGTACCCGTGCTTCGCTACGCGTCATAAATAAATCAAAATGTGAAGGTGACAGTTAAAACAGGGGATAGGCGAGGTGCTGCGCAGAGGGAGATTAAGGATGGAATATTTTGTCCAACTACACCGCTCGGCGTTGACCGTGTTTTATAGCACAAATTTAGATTTTACTCGCTAACCGTTGGAGATACCTTTCGGATAGAAAATGTAATTCTAAACCTCGCATATGCCATCAAAAGTTTGCTATTTCTTAGCGTTCTCTTTTTATTTGAGATGGAAATTTGAAAGTTTGAAACCAAAGGGTGTAGTGACATCACTAAAATGCTCGCCATATTTAAATAGTGCAAAGTATTGAAATCAAAAGTAGCCTATATGTTAACCAGGTAAACCAGCTACTTCCATGTAAAATTCATGTAAATCGGACAAGTGGTACTTGCGTGATTGAGTAATACACAGACACACACCATCTCATTTTTAGTCTCGCTTCGCTCGCGTCAAAGTCGTGTCATATTGTTATTCAATGAAATGCAGGTTTAACCCCGTTAACACTCCTTTAGAACCTGAATATCCAAAATCTCTCCTTAGTAGACGTTTTCGACATACAACAAACACATCCCCAAAAATATCATTCTTCTAACTTTAATATTTTTGGTTGGTCGATGAGAGTGAACATCTAAAAATCCTTCCTTAGTGGACGTTTTTCTTCCAGAATTTCACCCCTCCCCATAGGCCTCTTAAGTTGGATTTTTGAAAAAACGGTCGAACACCTATTTATTTTAATTATTTATTTATTTATTTATTTGTGAGCCTCCGTGGCTTAGGCGGCAGCACGCCGGCCTCTCACCGCAGGGTCCATGGTTCAAATCCCGGTCACTCCATGTGAGATCTGTGCTGGACAAAACGGAGGCAGCCAGGTTTTTCTCTGGGTACTCCGGTTTTCCCTGTCAAAATTTCATTCCAGCAACACTCTCCAATATCATTTCATTTCATCTGTCATTCATTTCATCATTGCCCCAGAGGAGTGCGACAGGCTTCGGCAGCCGGCACAGTTCATATCCTCGCCGCTAGTTGGGGGCTTCATTCATTCCATTCCTGACCCGGTCGGAGACTGGAAGCAGGCTGTGGATTTTCATTTCATTTATTTATTTATTTATTTTTAAGCTGATTGATTTCCTCCGAGTTTCAAACTCCTCGCCTATGTCGCTTAAGGGATACACGCTCCGTTAGGAAGCTTTCAACCGCCACTTTTCACCCCTTTCACCTCATAATATACACCATATCGATAAACCTTTAGACATATGTCTGCTTATTCTTAATGATGAGTTTATATGCCGAGTATCCCATCCCCAAGGAAACCAATCGGGAGATATTGTTATTCAATTAAATGCAAGTCTACCCCCGTAATACCCCTTAAGAATCTGAATATCCAAAAATCCTTCCTTAGTGGACGTTTTCGACATACAACGAACATAGCCCCAAAATGTCGTGTTTCTAACTTCAATAATTTTGGCTGGGCGATGATGTGTGAGTGAGTAAGTCAGGACATTTTCTTTCATTTATTATTCAGAACTTCACCCATCTCATGAACCCCTTAAATTGGCTTTATGAAAAAAAAAACGGTCGAACACCTATTTACTTATTTTTGAACTGTTCTTCCCCCCTGAGTTTGATGAGTGAGTGAGTTAGGACACTTTCTTTCCTGTTTTCCCCCCAGAATCTCACCCCTCTCCAAGGGCCCCTTAAATTGGATTTATGAAAAAACGGTCGATCACCCATTTACTTATATTTAAAGCTGTTTTTCCCGCCGAATTTCAAACTTCTCGCCTATGTCGTTTAAGAGATACACGCTCCGTTAAGAATCCCTCAACCCCCAATGTACACCCCTTTCACTCATAATATACACCACATCGATAAACCCTTAGACATGTCTGATTAATTATTAATGATTAGTTTATATACCTAATATCACATCCCCAAAGAAACAACTCATGATATCAGATATCGTTATTCAATGAAATGCACTTTTCCCCCCTTAACACCTCTTTAAAACCCGAATAAACAAAAATCATTCCTTTGTTGACGTTTTCGACATACAACGAACACATTCCCAAAATTTCATGTTTCCATCTTTAATAGTTTTCGTTGGGCGTGATGATTGAGTCAGACAGGACATTTTCTTTCAATTATTTTTACCAGAATTTCACCCCTCCCCATGGGCCCCTTAAATTGGATTGATGAAAAAACGTTTGAACACCTATTAACTTTTCTTAAGCTGTCTTTTTCCCCTGAGTTTGATGAGTGAGTTAGTCAGTCAGTTAGGACACTTGCTCTCCTTTATTCCCCCCAGAATTTCACCACACCCCATTGGCCCATTAAATTAATTTATGAAAAAAAAAACGGTTGAACACCGATTAACTTATTTTTTAAGATGATTTTTTTTCGCTGAGTTTCAAATTGCTCGCCTATGTCGTTTAAGAGATAGGTATACACGCTACGTTTTGAATCCTTCAACGCCCCACTTTTCACTCCTTTCACCTCATAATAATACACCTCATCGAAAAACCCTTAGACACATGTCTGCTTATTTCTAATGATTAGTTTATGTGCCGAGTATCATATCCACAAATGAAACCACTCGTGAGATATTGTTATTCAATGAAATGCAGGTTTAACCGTTTAGAACTTGAATATCCAAAAATCCTCCCTTTGTGCACGGTTTTGACATACAAAGAACATATACCCAAAATGCCATGTTTCCAACTTCAATATTTTTGGCTGGGCGATGATGAGTGAGTGAGTGAGTCAGGACATATTCTTTAATTTTTTTTCTTCTGGTTTTCACCCCTCCCGATGAACCCCTTAAATTTGATTTATCAAAAAAACTGTCGAACTCATATTTACTTATTTTTAAGCAGTTTTTCCCCCTGAGTTTGAAGAGTGAGTGAGTCAATCGGTTAGGACACTTTCTTCCCTGTTTTTTTTCTTCAAAATTTCACCCCTCCCCATGGGCCCCTTAAATTGGATTTATGGAAAAACGGTCGAACACCTATTTACTTATTTTAAGCTGATTTTTTCCGCTGAGTTTCAAACTCCTCGCCTATGTCGTTAAAGAGATACACGCTCCGTTAGGAATCCTTAAACCCACATCTTTCACCCCTTTCACCTCATAATATACACCACATCGAAAAACCCTCAGACACGTGTCTTCTTATTTTTTTATGATGAGTTTATATGCCGTGTATCACACCCCCAATGAAACCTATAGGGAGATATTGTTATTCAATGAAATGCAGGTTTAACCCCCTTAAGACCCCGTTAGAACCTGAATATCCGAAAGTCCTCCCTTAGTAGACGGTTTTGACATACAATGAACATTTCCCCAAACTGTCATGTTTCTAACTTCAATAATTTTGGCTGGGCGAAGATGAGTGAGTGAGTCAAGACATTTTCTTTCATTTTTCTATTTTTCAGAATTTCACCCCTCCCCATGAACGCCTTAAATTTGATTTATGAAAAATAAATTTAAAACCGATATGTACTTACTTTAAAGCAGTTTTTCCCCCTGAGTTTGAATAGTGAGTCAGTCAGTCAATCAGTTAGGACACTTTCTTTCCTGTTTTTCCCCCAGAATTTCACCCCTCCCCATGGGCCCCTTAAATTGGATTTATGAAAAAGGTCAAACACGTATTTATTTATTTTTATGCTGTTTTTTCCGCTGAGTTTCAAACTCCTCGCCTATGTCGTTGAAGATATACTCGCTTCGTTAGGAATCTTTCAACCCCCACTTTTCACCCCTTTCACCTCATAATATACACCACATCGAAAAACCCTTAGACTCGTGTCTTCTTATTTTAATGATGAGTTTATATGCCGAGTATCACATTCCCAATGAAACCAATCGGGAGATATTGCTATTCAATGAAATGCAGGTCTACCCCCTTTACACCCCTTTAGAACCTGAATATGCAAAAATACTCTCTTGGTGGGCATTTGCGTCCCTTGAGGAAGCTGCATACCAAATTTAATTCCAATCCGTTCGTTGGTTTCTGAGATTTCGTGATGAATGAATGAATGAGTGAGTGAGTGAGTGGTATTTGACAAATATATAGTAGAAGATGGTGTCAAGTCTTTGTTATGCTAAACTCGGTTGACAGTGCTGTGTGAGTAGTTGAGTAACTAACGGGATTTCAAGTAAAGATACTCATTTTCTATACCGGTAGTGCAGAGCGCAATTCGCATCCAGTCGGCCGTGTCTCGACTTGAGCTATGTTGCCAAGGAAACTATCTGCCTTGCCATTCCTTCATGAGTATATTTTATGACTTTATTTTAGCCTTTGCTCGAGTACAAAAGGACCGAAATCAGAAGAATGAGAAAAACTATAGAAAATTCATGTAGCCAGCGGTTCCTTCTGGGTCATAAACTATGTGTATGCAAAATATGGTTGAGATTGGTGGAACGGTGTAGATTTGTATACGGAACCAACCCACATACATACATACATACATACATACATACATACAGACTTTCACTTTTATATATTAGATATGGAAATAATATTCACGTATGAGCCGTTATGTGCTAAAATGATAAGAGCAACGTAATGAATAAACCAATTATTGAAGTAATATTCAAGTATGAGCCGTTGTGTGCTATAAATAATGATAAAAATAATGATAATGATAATTATTGAACCAGTTGTGTTCTTGTAAATGAAAAGTCGAGATTAAGTTAAAGGCAAAACTACTATTTTTGGACGAAGAAATTAATCGTTGAAATAAATATTAGACTTTGGAAGGCATCACGAATGTATTGATTGTCGCCATTGAGCGCTATATTATTAATGGTCACGCTGTAGTTGCGGTGAAAATAATGCCAGGAGGTTATAATTGCGGAGGTCAGCTGGACAGAAGTAGATGATTATGTGTGTGTTTGCAGTGACAAACTTTCAAGGGTGCTACATTATTTATCAAGCGCGGAATTTTGGGCGAATACCCTTTCCCAATGTCGCTATTATTATTCGGAGGAATGGTCAGATACCCTCGCTCTAGGAGTTAGCCCTAATCCCTCAAAAATGGAAGTATCCTAGAGGCTGGCCAGAGAATCGAACCGGAATTCTCTCACGTCGGAAGCCCCTTAATTATGATTTGTTTTATTGAATTCTTACTTGCCAGTGTTAAAACTCCGAAATTATAATTATACCTGTGCTACAGAAATAGGTCATTAGAACCTCAGAATAAGTGATGTGTAGCCTTTCCAAGTCTCACATTCACGCTTGTTTGAAAGCTGTGTGTAAAGTGCCGTCCAGGAGGGAGGAAGCATTGACTCGCCTTCACCGTCATAAATTTAAGCCTGATGTGTCTCGACGTTTTCTTAATGAAGGTCACTGTTGGGGTAGGCCAAGAACAGAGACAGACCCTGTCTGCACTCTGCTACAATAAACCTTTAACGGACCGGTAATCTGTACCGAGTTTTACTATGATTATTTTTCCTTGCCGTTGCATTATAGATCCGCACTTCATGAATAATTAGATTGTCATTTGAGACAATAATGAAAATCCCTTTGTATTGTTGCATGATAAATGTTATTGTTCCCAAGTGATTGTTGGAGATATCGGGTAGCTGGGAGTCAACTTTGAGTTGAGTAAATCAGTAGTCTCCAACGCTTGTGGTGCATGAGATTCCCGAAAACAAATACAGTTTGGTAGTGTTGGAGAGGGGGATGATATATTGTGAATATCATATGTTACCCAAGTGAATGGTAATTGTGATACTATTGATTTTTATTGTATGTCTACCCTTTATTATTCCCGTTTTCCAACGGGGTCAGGGATGAGATGCGATGGAAGTCTTTGTGGGGATGGTTTTTACGGCCGGATGCCCTTCCTGATGCCAACCTCATGAGAGGACTTAATGAGAGATGAAATGAATGATGGTGAATGAAACTGGGCAAGGATGAGGAAGGAAGCGGCCGTGGCCTGTCAGAAGGTACCGTCCCAGCATTTGCCTGGTGTTGAAATTGGGAAACCACGGAAAACCATTTCAAGGACGGCCGACGGTGGGGCTCGAACCCACGCGTCTACCGAGTCAGCAGAGAGCTTGGCCCCATGACCTAATGCTGCGCGTTAACCAGAGTAGCCACTACTGTCGGTGATACCATTGATTTTTATCAACTCTTTTTTTATATATATTCAAACTAAGAATATTTAGTGTGTTTTTAAACAGAAAATTATATGTAATAATTTTTCCGAGACTTTTAGAGCTCGTTTTGAGAGAATTTTATATTGTTGCTAAATGGAAGTGAGATCAATTTTGATAATTTTGTTTAGGGTTCAGTGGAACCCCAAATATTGATTTTTTTGATTAAGGTGTATTTGTTCCTTGTCCATTAGAACAAGTGTGAAGTTGATTCAGTTTGTTTTGTGTATTGTAGCGCCAAATTTTGATAATTAAATGGTTTTAAAGTAGGATTTTGAATTTCATTTCAGTGAAGTGTTATCCTAAGCTTGATCCTATAATGTGTGAATCACTCAGTGGGAGGACGTTCTATGCTCCCAAAGAGATAAGACTGACCAGCTGGACAGTGATTTGCATATTTCTTGTACAAAAGGGCACAGTATACACATTTTGGTTCAGATCGGTGAAACGGTGTAGATTTGTGCCAAATGGTCTACATGCAGGGAATGGAGTGGTCTGTCCGAAATTTAACATAGCCTAAACTATTCCTCTTGAAACTGGCTATGATATAGGAAAATAATTTTTCGAATCGGACTGGTAGTTCCAAAGATTTGCGCGTTTAAACACACAAACACACAAACTCGCCATATTTATTATATTAGTATAGATATATACAATATCCTAATGTTACTAAATATGATTCGGAAATCGTTTAATTAGGAATGTATTTTTTATTTCACAGGGGAAACCACCATTTGGAAATATATAATTTATATGTATTCTCAAACGTGGGTTCACCTCGAAGTAAATACTTTGGTTAGGATTGCTCATCAGCCAGTCAACACGTTAAAAGCTAATACGAAGTGTTGATACATCAGTTTGGAAATAAGCCCTCATATGGGCGAAGAGTGGTATCGATCATCAGCTAATAGTAGGTTGCAATGTACTGTACGTCAGCAGGATGAGTGACATTTCATTCAGTGAGCCAATGTATTTGGGATTAAACTCTAAGAGCTATACTCTCCCTCTTTCATCTATCTGCAAATGAGCCTCTCAAATACCCACACATCACTGCGTGTCAGCTAACACATCAGGTTATTAGGCCATGAATGAACTATTTTCACGTAATTAACGAAATCGGATGTAAATCAACTTGTTAGGGAGCAACTAACTATTCATGAACAAACAATCATTACTACAAATATAACGACATTATTCAGCAATAGAATGCACATTTATTTATTTATTCTATACAACCATGAAAGGGCAATTTTACAGTAATTGTATAACAAGCCTCGTTGGTTGGTTCGTTATTTTATGGGCAGGGACAACGCGGTCATGTAGCCCCGTGTACTTAGGGGGGGTGTAGAATTTGTCTGATAACCGGTGGTAGTTGTGGTGACTGTATTAGTGTGTGTTATCTGTATTTCACGTAGAAGGATTGCAGACGATTGATTTTTTCAAGTAGTTCCTACTTTAGCCACCAAATGATACCGTCCACGACATCTAGCTGCGGATGTGGCTACTATAGGCCATCGCAGCCAGCACACGGCGACGAACGTTGGAACTAATATAGAGTTTTTTTTTCGTGTGGCCTCCTGAGAGGCCGAGTGCAGGTCTTTCTAGTCGACGCCCGTGGGCGACCTGCGCGTCGGGATGAGAGATGGATTGGATGAAGATAAATTAATTTGGGCAAGGATGTGGAAGGAAGTGGCCGTGGCCTATCAGAAGGTACCGTCCCAGCATTTGCCTGGTGTTGAAAATGGGAAACCACGGAAAACCATTTCAAGGACGGCCGACGGTGGGGCTCGAACCCACGCGACTACCGAGTCAGCAGAGAGCTTGGCCCCATGACCTAACGCTGCGCTTTAGCCAGCGTAGCCACTGCTGTCGGTAATAGAGCGATAATCAAACTACAAACCCAGCGGCGGCTGGTGGTCTACGAGCTTGGGAGGGCACACAAAATAAATTATCATGCACAGTAAAAATTACTCGCTAGCACGCTAGGTGATTGCCAATATCCATTAAATTTTGTCTCATTAGGGAAAATGTTATGTTCTACATTTAATATAATTTAAATGACCTTATAAATCGCTATTTAATTCCAAATTTATAATAGCCTATCACTAAGACATTTGACAAAAACTCTAGGCCTAGGGGAAAAACAAAATTATTTAATTGGTAACACTTGTCACAGAATTCCAAAAGAGACCTCTTTACATAACCTTTATTATTTATTTTTTTAACAGCATGTCCCATTACAATGAAAGTAAAACTACATGCTATGTTTACAAAATGTTTACAATTTTAATAACATACATTTACCTATGTATTATTCATTATTGTTCTATGATTATTTGTTTGGTGATATATTGGTCTAGGAACTGTCTTTATCTATTAACTTATTGTTTTTTTATGAGCTACACCAATATTAAAAATCTGTTCAGCTGCTTGACATTTTTTCTAAATCTATTAAATTGAAATATAAAATTAATTATATAATGCTTCATTAGCTTAATTTTTTCGAACGTCCATTTTCAATGTTTATTTACCATATTGTCCTTAAATAACCGTCTTTCTTTTTCCAGTTTCACGCATGTAAATAACAAATGACTGTTCGTTCTTCATTGCCACACGCCCACAATGGACTGTCTTTTTTTTTAAACGAAAGAAATACGAATTTATCTTAACATGTTCTGTTAAGAAAGTATTTACATTACTAGTTAGTGGGAAGTTTCTTTTTAACCTATCCTTGACACTAGGTATGAATGATTTTGTCACTGCACCATTTGAAGTATTCTTCCATTCGTTTTCGTTTTACGTAACCTTGGGACTAATGACACCAGGGTGGTGCCCTGTTTTCCATCTAGTGGCTGTCCTGCGAATCATTTCAAACCGCATCGGAAGAAGGGGTGTAAGGGGCAGGGTATGGCCATAGATGTTGTAAGTTTGAGTTGAACGTAGCAGTTCAGCAATCCAACGTTCTCTCCGGAGCCCATACAACTGCTCCCATTGTTACTCGTCCTTGTAACCGTGGGCTCGCAATCTCTGGGCCCAAAGCAGACGTTAGAACAGCGTCTGCGGGCACGCGCAATAGACCTGTCCTTGTTTGTAGTTGAATGGAGTCTTGAGCCCACTAAGGCCTGGGCCCCGAGTAGCCCGCAGCAAGGCGAATTACGTGACAAGATATGTAGCGCATTATTCAAATATGCTGGTGCATTTTCATAGTGAGGAGCGCACAACTCGGCCAGTATTTCGAGCGTTAAGGATTTAAAAAATGAATTACTAATGTAGGTTACGGTAATGGTAAGGAGGGCCCTGGCCCTCTGGCCCGTTAGAGCCAGCCGCCCCTGTACAAACCTATACTTTAGATTCACAAAAGTGTACTTAGTAGAGGGTTCTTTTACATAAAATAAATCTATGACATGGGACCGCCTGCTTCACTTCCCTTCCAAAAGAAGGCACACTGAGGGATTTTTAACGCTCTTAAAAATCCGACGACTTCCGGCGGATTTGATCCCGCGATCTTGGGCATAGAAGCTCAGCAGGCATAACAAGTCATAAAGAATATCATTAAAAGCAAATAACAAATGGTAGTGATGACAGCAAGGGACAACCCAGGGGAAAGTCACAAGGAATAATTAGGTAGTACGTGATAAGAAGGGGGAAGGAATTGACGATGAAAGGGATCTTCTAATATTTTGCTTGAGCGCTTCTGTAGTCCAAGACTTGGGCGAGGTTCATGGTGTAAACCGTACTGACGTGTTGAATGGGAGGGATCGTGGAGCCGGAAGTATGTAAGTAGTAAATTAACTTTCCAATCAAACTGACACTAAGTTGTCGTTTCCTGGTAATTATTTGGTACCACCTGATTTCCTTTAATGGACAGACAGTTTTAATTTTGATATTACAGGCTAGCATTGTTGACTACCACCCTTGAGATCCCGGTTCGATTCTTGCCTCCCATATATTTTAATTCTTGACTCAGGGCTGGAACTGGGTCCTTAACCTCGTGAGTAAAATTCCACCTAATATGTTTTAGAGGATATTGTTTTATAGCTTCTCACTTCTATAATAGGCAATTGCAGGAATGATTAAAATGCAAACACTGGAACAGACATCACAGTAACGTTGGATAACATATAATTACTATACACACCCAAGTAAGCCTAGACAGGAAGTTTGACCACGATGTCACAAATCACTATGAGAATCAACAACAAAAACGACGTTTGAAGTTCTACCATCAGATGTCCGTACAATTTAAAGAATTGACTATAAAAATTTTCCATCTGACAACGGGTTGGATCGTTATGCTTCAGTGGACGAGATTGTTGTCGTCGTTTCAATTGAGGGGCTTGAACATTGTGGTAATTTAGCCTAGTCTGATAACCTGTGTTATGTGATGGCTGTATTAGTGTGTGGATTTGTAATACAGGTGAGGATTGAGAAGGAGGCGGACGTGGCCTTAGGTTAGAAACCATCCCAGCATTTGCCTGGAGTAGAAGTGAGAAATCACGAATAACCACTTATAGGATCACTGTGGTGGGAATCGAACAACGAGGCTGAGTGTATTCCGTTCCAACCCCCATACCTGTTTTTTTTTTTTTGGCAAAGCTGGGATTCGAACCCAGACCTTCGGGCAGCCAAAGATGCTAGCTGCTACACCAGAAAGTGGAGTGGAAGAGACAAGACATCAGTGAAGTGTGAGGAGGGAATCATATCAACCTATTCACAGTTTAGCTTCACGAGGCTGATTGTATCCTTCAGACTCGAATTAAATTTCTTCGCAGAACATGGAATTTAACTCAAGACCTTTGTGACTGGGAACTGGAATCATATGGCCTCAGATACTAAGTACAGATTTTTTGAATTGGAACCATATTGGTGATCTACTCTCCAATTTCGACGTTCTTTTTAGCACTGCCGCCTCCTTCCCAATCTTCATCTGAACTACAAACACACTCACTAATACAGCCATCACAATAAGATAGGTTATCAGAGAAATTCCCCATACACCGAAGTACATGGGGCTACATGACCACGATGCCGCAAAGCTCCTAAATGAATCAACAACAACTCGTTGTGAATTTAAAACTTGTTGGGTGATCTAATTAACAATTAATTTTGTTTCATTGTCATCAAATATCATACAATGAGGTGACGTTGTATGACTCGCAGTGCTTGCCACGGTGGGTGAGTGGTTATCGTGTCGGTCTACTAACCCCAAGCTTGCAGGTTCACTCCTGGCCATGGTAGTGATTTTTGAAAGGCGGCAAAATTCACGACACGCATATCATACGATGTTAGCATATTAAAGAATTCGTTTGAATTCAGTAGGCCGTGTTCATAATGGCAAAATTAATCTCGGGATTTTCCGCCAACACAAAGTTCCTAAATTCTCTGCTAGAAAGCGCTATAGTGTCAAGGAGCATAGATATCTAACCTCCTTGACTTTCATGGTGCTTCAAGGAACAACAAAATTCGACATGCAAGCTGCCATCTGGGTGTCAAATAACAAACCTTGAACCCGGCTCCCGAGACCATACGATATATTATTATTATTATTATTATTATCGTTTATTGTTTGACAACATTATCACGGCAAATGCCGGCTACATTTTCTGTTGCAGCCTGGTTCGGCCTTAGCTAGGAACCATCTGTACTGAGATAATTACGATTACACTGTTCAGAGACTTCACATACATGTCGTACCCGCAGTCTTCACGAGTCTCCTTCATTTGTAGGATGAGCTAAATTTCCATCTGGATCATCGAGCCTTGCTGAGTATTTGGCCAGGGTAATGTCGCCAAGGAACTTCCTAACAATATGGCATGTGTTTAACAGAACTGTCTTCTGAAGTTCAATATATATCTGTGGGTGCAGATTCAATATTGATAGACTAGTGTAGAGAGTTTTCGGTATAACACCAGTACACGATATAATTATCGGGATGGTAGTCACCGAATCAAGTTTCCACATCTGCTTTATCTCAATTGCCAGCTCGGTGTACCTAGATATTTTAGTAGCAGCTGTTGTTTGGATGTTTTGAGTGTTGGGACATGCGATATCTATCAGTAATGCCTCTTTATGTTCTTTATTGATGACAATGATATCTGGCCGGTTGTTACTGACTGCGACATCTGTCACAACTCCTCTGTCCCAATAGAGCTTGTGTGTGGCATTTTCGAGTACTGCAGATGGTGTATATTTCCAATAGGGGACGGAGCTTTGAAGAAGTTTGTACTTCAAAGCCAGTTTCTGGTGGATAATGTTGGCAACTTGATCGTGTCGATGTTTGTAGTCAGTGTTGGCAAGGTGGGAACAACCTGATATAATGTGTTGAATGGTCTCGCTACATTTGCCACAGCGGCGACACTTCTCACTCTCTGTTGTTGGATCTTTTATGATAAATTTCCGATAGCTTCGAGTAGCAATAACTTGGTCTTGGATAGCTTCAACAAATCCCTCTGTTTCCGGAAAGAGGACCGAGTTGATCAGCCATGCGTGCGACGCTAACTTGTCGATGTGAGGCTGGTCCAACTCATGTGGAAACTTCCGATGAAGCGCCTTCTGTTTCCAATTCCCGATCTTGTATTCACTAGTTTTCATTTCTTTTACTGGTGGATCTAAAGATGATAGATGGAGCTGTGTGTAATTATCATCAGCTGAAGATACAGTGCGATGGAGAGGGGATATTTTTCCTTTGCTTGTGGAAAAATGCACGCAGAGTTGTCACTTGTTTTGTATGAAGGTTCATGATGTCTATCAGTCCTCTACCACCTTCAGACCGAGGTAGAGTGAGGCGCTCTGTTGCTGATTTCGGATGGTGCATACGATGGCGTGATAAAAGCACCGATGTTTTTCGTTGCAGATCGTGCAGCTCAGTTTGAGTCCACCTGATTATACCAAAGGAGTATGTAACTACGGGCATTGCAAATGTGTTAACTGCCTTAATGATATGTTTAGCGCTAAGTTTTGAAGAGAGAACACTGCGAGGTCGTGAAGTATACTGCTCAGTTATATTCTTCTTGATATCACCATGTCTGAGACGTGTACTCTGGGCGAACCCAAGATATTTGTACAATGCGCCTTCCTCCAAAGGCTGAATACTCCCCTGTCCCTCTCCAACAGGTATTCCTTGTGCAGAGTGCGAGCCTCTAATAACAGTCCGTGTTCTGCACTTATCAAAACCAAACTGCACATGGATATCTGAGGAAAAGATCTGAGTGATAGAGATGAGATATTGTAGGTGCACTTTAGTTGATGCATACAGTTTAATGTCATCCATGTAAAGAAGATTGTTCATCTTGTACGCTTCACCATGATTACCCTTAATACTAAATCCGTAGTTGCTACTGTTCAGGATTTGCGAGAGAGGATTCAATGCCAGACAAAACCAGAGTGGGCTTAGCGAGTCTCCTTGGAAAATTCCTCGGCAAATCGGTATTAATGAAGATGTTAAACGAGTGCCACCCACTGTAAGTTGGAGGGCAGTGCTCCATGAAACCATTGCGCACTTCAGGAAGTTCACTATAATAGAGTTGACCTTGTAAATCTCCAAGCTCTGTATATGCCATGTACGAGGCACGGAATCGAAAGCTTTTTGGTAATCAATAAAGCAGGCATAAATATTGCGTGATCTACGACAGGCCTGCTCTAATGCCACGGCATCAATAGTGAGCTGTTCCTTACATCCTTGAGAATTCCTTCTGCAACCCTTTTGCTCCTCTGCGAGAATGGCGTTTTTTTCACAATGCGCACGAATTCGATTTGCAATAATGGATGTAATGATCATATACAAGTTTGGCAAGCAGGTGATGGGGCGATATTTAGATGGGTTTGTGATTTTAGAGTCCTTTGGCTTGAGATAGGTTAACCCTCTGGTTAGGAAAACTGGAAATGCAGCAGGATTTTCCAGAAAACATTGTATGTGAATAGCCAGTAAACGGTGGGTACATGTGAGCCTTTTATAGTAGTAATTATGGATCCGGTCAATTATTATTATTATTATTATTATTATTATTATTATTATTATTATTACGGTTCTCAGTGGCGTCATCATAATGGATTTACCAAAGAATTTGGTAACTGGTGGAGGGGCTAAAGATACTTAGTCCTTCGCCAGGTACTTGCTCTAAACTAGGCTTTTAAATTAATAACGGAAGTATGGCGTTTCTGTGTACGTGTTACGATTAGAACACCAGCTCCAGAGAATCTGAGGAAATAAATTCGGAGTTGTAGTGGAACCAACATTTTCAGCATTTCAATTAAAGGGTTCATTCCAAGAACCAGACAAGTCCAAAAAAATTAAATTGTTCAGAAACCTAAAAAAAAATACAGTATAGATTCATTTGTGCTGAATGAAATAAAAATTGCTTTTAGACCAAGTATTGTCTCACTAACAGCTTTACATTGCACACAAAGAAAATATATTTTTTGAGGATAGTTGAGAACACCTAAAAGAAACCTTTGGACTACTGTCGACCAAAGTATTATGTGCACTCGAGTTTGAAGGTTGTTTGTGAAGTAACCAATATACCTACATAAAATCCAATAGCATTATCATTTTCGTTGTTATATTGTACGTTAGCTCATGTAGGTTTGGATTTTTTAATTTATATTTTAATATTTTTTGTCGCAGTTGGAGCACAAAAAGTGCACGTTTTTAAGCGTGTTTCAACCATGCGTCACATTTAAGAATTATTATCTCAAAAACCCGTCATCAGATCAAATCCAAATTTTAACACAATATACATTGAAATGTTGTTTAACTGGTTTATTAATTTCAAAATTTTGCGTGTCCAACAAAAAACGTTGTTATCATTTTTGTAAGGTAACTTTTTCTCGGCTCGGGGTGGTTGGAAAATGTAGTTCTTGGTCGCGATGTAATCATTATATGTCAAAAGGTTATGCTGTATGACTTTAAAATACGTAAATGAATTCACTTATTTTATATCGGTTTGTATTTGAACGGGGAAATAAGACCTCGCTACGCTCGGCAGTGATGGGCTCCATCTCAGCAACGCTGTACAGCTTCCCCCGGAGCGGCTAGCTGGTGAACGATGCGTTATTTCCGCCTACAAATACAAACCGATATAAAATAAGTGAGTTAATTTACGTATTTCACAGTCATACAGCATAACTTTTTGATGTATAAGGATTACATCGCGACCAAGAACTACATTTTCTAACCAACCCGAGCCGAGAAAAAGTTACCTTACAAAAATTATAACAACTTTTTTTCTTGGACACGCTAAATGTTGAAATTAATACACCAGTTATACAACATTCCAATGTATATTCTGTTAAAATTTGTATTCGATCTGATGACGGGTTTGTGAGATAATAATTCTTAAATGTGGCGCATGGTTGCAACACGCTTAAAAACGTGCACTTTTTGTGTTCCAACTGCGACAAAAAATATTAAAATATAAATTAAAAATTCCAAACTTACATGAGCTAACGTAAAATAGAACGACAAAAAAGTTGATGTTATTGGATTTTATGTAGGTCTATTGGTTACTTCACAAACAACCTTCAAACTCGAGTACACATATTACTTTGGTCGACAGTAGTCTGCTTTTTTGCCGAAATCTTAGTTGAATACAAAAATGAAAAATATTTTAATACTCAAATACCATTATTTATTATGTAAATCCTAACAAAGTACAAATCATTTTTGAATACCAAATATTTCTCATGTAAAAGCATTGGGAAATCATTGGACTTGACTTATTTCTGTAAAATCCCCAATATTTCACACTCATATATACCCCGACCCATCTGCTTTTTGGAGTCAGCAATAATACCTATACGTAGAGATGGCCTTCAAGAGGGAGAAGATGTATTTATCTCAAAACGTCGATTTTTGGACTTGTCTGATTTTTGGAATGAACCCTTTAATTGCAGTTTACGATTTTTGAGGGGCTATTCTCAAGCATATTATAAATATTCCCAATAAGTAAGGCCTACAATTTCCAGTTTTTGTCAGTGGGTATGAAAGTTATCTCCAATGTACATGCCCATAGACTGTAAGTCCCATATAAACCCACAAGTGCCAAAAATATATAGAAAAATAAATAAAAACGAAAAATAATTTTCCAATTTTCTACGATATACAAACAATTCACTAATGGAAAGCTTACAGTAGATCAACATTAATCTTTAGAATTTGACAGTCCACTTGAGGTATCACAAGTTTAGAAAATATATACTG
Source organism: Meconema thalassinum (assembly GCA_946902985.2). Lineage (NCBI taxonomy): Eukaryota > Metazoa > Arthropoda > Insecta > Orthoptera > Tettigoniidae > Meconema > Meconema thalassinum. The sequence goes on from OX336391.1 coordinate 351,758,531, forward strand.
TACATAGTAGGCCTACATTCATCGGAACTTGTTCGTGAGAGAGGAAGCAAGAACGAGCTCTGGCGAGAGACCGAAAGGTTAAGCCAATCTAATCTCAGTGAGTCATTACCTCTTCACGCGTCTGCAGGTGCCAGAAGCCATTGATGGTCGCTAACGCGTAAGACACGATGATACGGACGAACAATAGTGTGAAGATACTGTACTCTAGTACAGACTGACTTTCCATTACGTCCACCACTTTTAAGACCCAACGGTGCAGCCATGCGCGATAAATGGCTCACCACAACCGCAATAGGGAGCTGCAGAATGGCTGGAGTTCGGAGGTTCGAATCTGGGCGCTGACAGCTGCTATCCAGAGCAGGTTTCCCCGCGATTGTTTCCTCACTCCCTGCATGCAAACACCGGGAACGTTTCTTATTTATAGTTCCGGGGCACCTACCCAATTCTTGGCCATAATAAATATCGTTGAGTTGTTTATTTCTAGCATACTTTGACATGGGTAAGTATTAAAACTGGGGTACATCTGTGGTTAGCGTGGACAAACTTATTCAGTAATGTTTTCTCCCCTGTGGACTTGCAACTTTTCCCATAAGGAATTGTATCTGGAAAGTTTCAAAATTAGATATTCAAACTGATATTCGAATCTGGGCGCTGACAGCTGCTATCCAGAGCAGGTTTCCCCGCGATTGTTTCCTCACTCCCTGCATGCAAACACCGGGAACGTTTCTTATTTATATTTCCGGGGCACCTACCCAATTCTTGGCCATAATAAATATCGTTGAGTTGTTTATTTCTAGCATACTTTGACATGGGTAAGTATTAAAACTGGGGTACATCTGTGGTTAGCGTGGACAAACTTATTCAGTAATGTTTTCTCCCCTGTGGACTTGCAACTTTTCCCATAAGGAATTGTATCTGGAAAGTTTCAAAATTAGATATTCAGAGAGACACCTGAGCTGGGTCCGTTTCTTCTTTGTTTTATTGACCTTGGAATGTATCCTCTAAATCAGGTGATTTCAATCCACTGACCACGAATCTTTGAATAGCTCAAGAGGAGACAATCATCAATCAGTAATAATAATAATAATAATAATAATAATAATAATAATAATAATAATAATAATAATAATAATAATAATAATAATTACAGTCGACTCCGTGGTGTAGTGGTCAGCGTGATTAGCTGCCACCCTGGAGGTCCGAGGTTCGATTCCCGGCTCTGCCACGAAATTTGAAAAGTGGTATGAGGACTGGAACGGGGTCTACTCAGCCTAGGGCGGTCCAAATGAGTAGAGGGGTTCGATTCCCAAGTCAACCATCCTGGAAGTGGTTTCAGGGGGTTTCCAACTTCGTCTCCAGGCAAATGCCGGGATGTTACCTAACGTAAGGCCACGGACGCCTCCTTCCCCTTCCTTGCCTATATCATCCAATCTTCCCCTGCCTTCCCATCCCTCATAAAGCCCCAGTTTGCTTTGCAGGTGAGGCCTCCTGGGCGAGGTGCTCGTCCCACCTCGCCATTTGTATCCCCCAGCCCGGTGTTTCAAGCTCCAGGACACTGTCCTGGGGGTGGTAGAGGTGGGATCCCTCGATGAGTCCGAGGGACAAGACAACCCTGGAGGGTAAACCGACTAACAAGAAAAAAAAAATACTAATATTAGGCTATATTATTTTGGAATACAGTAATTAAATGGTCCACTACTGATTTGGAAGAAATATGTAAAGAGATACGAACAAAGCTGACCAAACATCGAACATTAACATAATCTTATCATTCCTGATCGTAATATTCATAAAAAATATTTGTTTTTAAAGTCATAATAATAATAATAATAATAATAATAATAATAATAATAATAATAATAATAATAATAATAACATTTTAGTAATTCTACATTTATATGAATGCCCTTTGAAGTCTTGAGACCCTTCCCGTGTTGGACAAATTTTCCAATCCTGAAGTCAGAATTATTTCTGTGCCGTGTCAGCGTGGTAAGTAGCCCTGTGTGTCTTTCATTGTAATGAAATATGTGCCGTTCTCCACACATTCTTTGAGTGTGAACGCTGGTCAACGCAAAGAAGAGATGTAGAAACATCTCTTGGAGACATTACGCTGGACAATTTCGAGCAGGTGTTTTGGCCGATAACTCAGATGTTAGACTCCTTAAAACAACACATAGGCCTATCATTAATATTATTATCGTCCAGGTGATGCTACGCAATGGGTGCAGTAGCTAAGCTTGCTAACTCGAAGCACTAGGTCATGGGGCAAGCTATCTGCAGACTCGGTAGAGGTGGGTTCGTGTCCCACCGTCGGCCGTCCTGAAATAGTTTTCTAAGGTTTCCCCATTTTCAACTCCAGGCAAATGCTGGGACTGTACCTCCTGACAGGCCACGGCCACTTGCTTCCACATCCTTGACCAGTTTCATTCATTTCATCTCTCATTGGCTCCACTCTTGAGTTGGCGTCAGGAAGGGCATCCAGCCAAAAGAACACCCGCCAATTATACTGTCATTGCATAACGTCCCTTACCCCGTTGAAAGTGGTAATAATAAGGGTTAGACATACATGTGCACGCTGTATAATGATGAAGAGTGAAAAAAGATAGCTATTTAACCTACGTAGAAAATTTTCTGTGCCAGAAGTGAAGGAAACTGGATGCTCGTGAGCGTTAGTGAGAAGTTAGTAGAAGTTTCTGTTAGAAAAATTGCGTAGGACAATATTACACATCTGACGCCCGAACTTTAAACCAGATAGCTGCCTAAGTGGAAAATCTTTGGCTTCAGAGGAAGATCTGGATGCTCATGATCGTCAGCGATAAGTTGAATGGGAAATAAGAGGATTCAACGGGTATTAATTCGACACTATCCTGAAATAATGCGAGAATAGTTCCAGGACCAAATGTCCGGGAGAACGGGTGTGTAGTTTTTAGAGGGTAGGAACCCCACACACTTTAAGCGTCTGATGTAAGATTGCCCACACTCCCTCATGAAAGAATAATAGATTATTATCACCTTGGCCATCATCATAATTGTACACATAGTCCAGGATAAAACGTATATTAGCCAAACTTTCAGTAAGCTCATATACTGTGCAGGCAGATATACGATTTTAGGAATAGAGCAAAGCATTACAAGTCCTTAAGCTACCTGCATTGGAGGAAGGGAAGCGAATCCTCTTCTTCCTCTTTTTAGCATTTACCCCGCTGCATTGCAGGGTATGCTGTTTAGCCTCATGTATATCCTCCCACAGTGTATCGAGCCAACGCTTCATTGGTCCCCCTCGTGGTCTGCGGCCCTCAGGACTGATGTTTAAGGCTCTTCTTACAACGGATGAACCATTTCTGCGTAGTACGTGGTCATACTATCGCAAACGGTTCTCTCTCATCTTCTCAGGGATTGGAGCCACACCAAATGGCATTCCAACATCTTCATTTCTGATGTGGTCCAGTCTTGTGAGTTCTGTTGGACAGCAAAACATCTTCATTTCCATGACATGCAGCTGTTCATATATCCTTATTGCTGGCCGAAGTGCGGTTCCATACAGTGCCACCGGTATAATGATGGTTTTATAAATTTTAGATTTCAGGTACATTGGCACCCTCCTATCGAATAGGACTCCTGCAACTTGGTGCCACTTCATCCAGGCAGCGTTGATTCTGCTTCGAACATCTGGGAGCGCGTCACCATCCTATTGGAGAAGTGACCCCAGATATTTAAATTGAGATGTTTCAGAAATCGCAACGCCATTGATGTTTATTGACCCATCACTTTGTACCTCACACTAGGTACTTAGTCTTCCTGACGTTAAGCTGCAGCCTATATATGCCCAAGGAGAAGGAATGGAAACGAATAGTTGAGAAAATATACATTGTTCAACAAAAGTTTGGGATATAAGCCTATATATTTTATTACAATGACTTCTTATAGTAAACCCATTGAGATTTATACAAAAACTTATTAACAAACTAAACATCAGTCCTTCTGAAAACAATAACAATCGTGGTTAGATAACAATTAAATGGTACAGAAACAAAGCGAACTCGGTTCTAAAGGTCTCTTTTGAAAACAAAAACATTGACAATCTGTAGCCTATCTCATGATGATCAGTATCAGTGTTTAATGGCCCTCCCCGCACATGGAGGGGGCATGCTCTGAATGGGACCATCAAGTTTATCTTGGGGTAAGAGGCCCCACTCCTCTATGGCAACGTCAGCATACAATTGATGGTGGTAGTCCAAACTTCTGTTGAGTAGTATATATAACAGGATGAATGAAGAAAAAATAGATTCAGCAAGAAGGAAACAAGTACGGAACAAGTGACTGAGTTACCACAGTTTCCCGGAAACAGATTTACTGCCTATAACCAACGTTGCCAATCATATTGGTTCTCTCACTAACAACACACACGCTGGCTACGTAGCATTGCGCTACTACTGTTGTAACAAGTATCCAAGATTTCGGAATCAAATCCCGGCATTAGACATGTTGAAGTTGTACGCTTTCCCCCAGTTCCTTCGTGGTGCGCCATCGTATTCGTTACACGTATAATGCTACAAAACACATGGAGAGAGGTGGAATTGAGATTAGACGTCCGTTGCGCCACTAATGGTGCGCACATCGAGGTGTATTAGGTTTGTAAAACAATTTTAAGTTTCTCTACTTGTAGAAACAAACCGCCAATAATGTCTTTTGAACATATTCCTATACCTTAACGATATAAGTTTGCTAATAATCAGAACTTCAAGCTGAACGTAGGCTATTACATGCAGCTGAAGTGAGTTTAGTTCCAGTTACACAACATTTCCTCGATTGTCAGCGATTCATGAAAGCTGCGGAAGGAAGCTTTTAGTTTTACGTGACCTTTAATCATGCGATCATGAGCCACGGGGCCTCCTTTTTGCGTGGAAACCGAACCACATGACATGATATTTCACTTCGAAAATCTCACATGCATTGACCGAGAATCGAACCCAGTCCACCTAGGTTGAGGGGCCAACAGCTTGACCGCTGCGCCACCACGCCCCCCCCCCCCCCTAGTAATTCAAGAGGACATAAAAGCAAATATAGTATTAAAATACATACTTTAATGCATTTCGTAACAGAAACTGATATCATACTAATATATAACAAGATGTTCAGTAAAGAACACATAGCCTACTTTCTCCTAAATGTATGAGTATAGTTATAACTCGTTGTTATTATCAAAGAGTATGAAAAATGAAAATCCACATCCTGCTTCCAGTCACCGACCGGGTCAGGAATGGAATGAATGAAGCCCCCATCTAGCGGCGAGGATATGAACTGTGCCGGCTGCCGAAGCCTGACGCACTCCTCTGGGGCAATGATTAAATGAATGACAGATGAAATGAAATGATAGTGGAGAGTGTTGCTGGAATGAAATTGTGACAGGGAAAACCGGAGTACCCGGAGAAAAACCTGTCTGCCTCCGTTTTGTCCAGCACAGATCTCACATGGAGTGACCGGGATTTGAACCACGGACCGAGCGGTGAGAGGCCGGCGTGCTGCCGCCTAAGCCACGGAGGCTTTATCAAAGAGTATAATAGAATCATTTCTTGGTTGAAGACCTTAGAAACTATTTACCTCTACCAAACGCCACAACCCAGAAAAAAAACTACTACCATCATTGAAGAAAGATAGATAAGAAGTTGATACACCCAGCCGTTCTCGAGTTATAAGGGAACAAATTTGTCCACAGACAAACAAAAAAAACAAACAGACAGACAAAAAAATTAGTTTCGCGCGCATCCATCATAAAACAGTCTGAAACGTGTAAACAACTCAAATTTCCGTAGAAATTCAGAGAAAAACACACAAATTTTCATTATTATATATAGCGAGATATACTGCACCGCTCGGTGTTGACCGTGTTTTATTGCACAGATTTTGGTTTTACTCGCTAACCGTTGGAGATATACGAAAAGTGATAAGGACCTTTCGGATAGAAAATTAAATGTTAAAGCTCATGTATACCATCAAAAGTTTGCTATTTCTTAGCGTTCTCTTTTTATTTGAAAAGAAAATATGAAATTTTGAAACCAAAGGGTGTAGTGACGTCACAAATGTCGGTTTAACTCGCTAACTGTTGGAGATACACGAAAAGTGTTGGACCTTTCGGATAGGAAATTAAATTTCAAAGCTCGTATGTGCCATCAAATGTTTGCTATTTCCTACCGTTCTCTTTTTATTTGATATGGAAATATGAAATTTTGAAACCAAAGGGTCTAATGACGTCACTAAAATGGTCGCCATTACCTATTAGTGCAAAATTTCGAAATCAAAAGTATCCTAAATGTAAACCTGGTACATCAGCTACATCCATGAAAAATTTCATTTAAATCGGACCAGTGGTTCTTGAGTTATTGAGTAACATACAGACAGACAGACAGACAGACAGACAGACAAACACAATCTCATTTTTAGCCTACTTTCGATTTTTGCAAAAAATGAAAGTAGACTTATGAGATCACTACAGGGCCAAAAATTGTGTCTGTCTGTGTGTGTGTATGTGTGTGTGTGTGTGTGTTAGTCTGTGTGTGCGTGTGAGTGTGTGTACTCTGAATGTCTGTCCCCCCCTATCAATTCGAACACGGTGAAACCGAATTGAACGAAATTTGGTACAGAGGTAGAACAAGCAAAGGGCACCTCAGTTTCATGTTTTATATCACCGCCATCTTTACCAAAACTGAATGGCGGCCACTCAAACGTTCAAAACGTAAAATCAAATAGCGACTAACCAAATTATCCGATCTCTATCGAATTTGGTAATGACATACCTTTATATAGGACGCGTCTTGTGACCAAACTACAAGGTCATCCGCCGTACCATTTCAGGATGGCGGCCGTGCGAATTATGCAAACTTTATAATCCATATCATGGGACACACCAGTTCCGATTATCGAGTCGAGAATCGATTTACCTGTTCTAAAGGAAGAGACACGTTCGAAATTAAAAGTTTATTTTGTAATACTATAGTGCAGAAGTGATTTTAAAAAGCTGAGCCGTCTCGGTAAGAAGACAAGATGGCAGCGGATATCTTGTGCCTGACTTAAGTTATATTACACTAATTTGAGTATTGCATGCAATATAGCGTTCTGATACAAAATAAATATACTTTGTATGAAATGCTTTATAAATAAATAATGTACTCCACTGATGAAATCGTTTAGTCTAAATCATTATTTGCTAACAAGTTATATGTAAGTCATTTTATATAGAACGATGTTCGTTGGCACAAATGGCTCCGTGGTAAAGCGTTGGCCGTTCACCCATATGCCTATGGTTCAAACCCAATCTGATTTATTTATTTTTGCTTGAAATCTCTCTATACATTAAAGAATGAAAGTTTGTCTGTTTTTTCTGAATTTCTACGGAAATTTGCGTTATTTACGCGTTTTAGACTGTTTTATGACGGATTCGGCGAAAATGAAATTTTTGTCTGTCTGTCTGTCTGTTTGTTTGTCTGTGGACAATTCTTTGTGTCCTTATAACTCGAGAACGGTTGAGTGGATCAACGTAAAATTTGGTACAGATATCCTTCAGATGCACGACACCAATCATTGATGTAAGTCTTCTCTGTAGCTCTCATAAAAGGGGGCCTACCCCCTTAAAATACTTGCTGAAATAGGCGTCGAAGGGCGAGACAAAGCTCATTTTCAGCCCCTCAATGTGAGAATCGAAACTCGGGGGCCCTGAAGGGTCCCCGAAAACCACATTTTAAGGCCCTAAAACCAACAGTTTTTGAGATATGCCCAGAAAATTAATTTCATTTAATACAATAATGAAAGGAAGCTAGCCGGTAACCATGGCATCAGAAATTCACAGGTCCATCTATTGATGTAATATAAGACGCAATACAATTCCATTTATTAAATTACTGAAATAGTTTGCAAACGGCTAGAAGGTTATAACGGAACCAAACTAAGCTGTAAAATTCATCAATACATATAATGCGCTTAAGGGGGTCAAGGGGTACTCTAGAATTTTTTCACGCGATTTACACGTGCTGGTGTGCCACGGAAGGTCTATTATATCCCTATCCCTATATTGTTATATTATTATTATAATTAATATTATTATTACACTACGGAATGGAAGACCCCAGAGGACTGGAAAAAGGGAATAATTGTCCCGATCTTCAAGAAAGGTAGTAGAACAGAATGCAGAAACTATCGGGGAATAAAACTGATGAGTCATTGTGCAAAGATGTTTGAGAAAATTTTGGAAAGGAGAATTAGGAAAAGGATAGAAGGAGGGATGAGGGAAGAACAACATGGCTTCAGAGCAGGAAGGCCCACAGTGGATTTGATTTTTGCTGTAAGGCAGTTACAAGAACAGCACTGTGAGTATGGAACAGATCTACTGATGGCATTCCTGAACATTGAGAAAGCATATGACAGTGTATGCCGAAAGAATGTATGGAACTCCCTGGAGGATAGAGGAGTAGAAAAATGGACTATAAGGAGGATAAAGGAGATGTACAAGGGAAGCGTGAGCTGTGTGAAAGTGGGAGGAGAGAGATCGGACTGGGTGGAACAGAGAAACGGCCTGAAACAAGGAAGTGCACTGGCACCGTTACTTTTCATTGTGGTGATGGATGACATAATGACCCGAGTGGCACAAGTAATTGGGGAAGAAAAGATGAAAGCAATGGTGTTAGAGGAGGATTTGATGATTTGGGGAAACAAGGAGGAGGAGGTACAGGAACAGTTGGACGTGTGGGAAGGAATAATACAAGGATATGGGATGAAATTTAGCATAAATAAGAGTGAGATGGTGATCACAACAAGGAAGAAGGAAAGAGGAGGCCAGGTATTTACACAGCGGTAAGTTTGGAACAATATTACCCACATAGCCCACAAGAGGACAGCACCGAACAGAGGCATTAAGAAGGCTGTGGTTAATGACAACGTGTATCTAGTTCTTCTATTCTCCTTTTCCTAATGTCTTCTGTTTATTTGCGATGCTGGGGCTGTGATTTTATTAATAAACTAGTGTATACATTAGCCTCTCCTTTGAGCTAAATGACATCTTATTCAGTATCTGTGGAAAGAGCTCGTGCACATCATTTGTAAAAGAATTCAAGAAAAAGAAAGTTATCTGCAGCAGTACTCGATCCCCAGTCGACTGCGTGACAGACTAACACGCTAGCCCAGAGCTAATCCTATCCTTAACACCATGGTGTTCTTAACTGACATTAGATACAACCTGTTGGCAAATAATGACTTTAAATAAACGATTTCTTCACAGCAGTACATATTCATTAAATATAATTTCATACAAAGTTTATATTATTGTATCAGTAGGGTATATCACATACGACATACTAAAACTATTGAAATATAAGACAGGCACATGAGGACAGCTGCCATCTTGTCGTGTGACACAGACAGCTCAGCTCTTTTAAGCCACTCATACAGTATAATATTATAATATTAAATTATAATAAATAACGGATCACGACCTTCGGGATAGCTTAAACCACCCTAGGCTCGATAATCGGAATTGGTGGGTCTTAAGCCATTGATTAAAATGGTTGAATAATTCACACGGCCACCATACTGAAATGGTACGGTCGATGACCTTGAATGTTGGGAGAAAGACGCGTCCTATATAAAGGTATGTTGTCACCAAATTTGGTAGAGATCGGATGATTAGTTTAGCCGTAATTTGATTTTACGTTTTGAACGTTTGAGTGGCCGCCATTCTGTTTTGGTAAAGATGGTGGCGATATAAAGTATGACACTGAGGTGCCCTTTGCTAATGCTACCACTGAACCAAATATCGTTCAATTCGGTTTCACCGTGTTCGAATTGATAGGGGGGGGGGGCAGACATTCAGAGTACACACACTCACACACACACACACACAGACTCACACACACACATACACACACCCAGACAGACACACTTGTTTTCGCCCTGTAGTGATCTCATAAGTCTACTTTCATTGTTTGCAAAAGTCGAAAGTAGGCTAAAAATGAGCGGGGGAGACAGGCAGAAGCATTCCGGAGGAGTGTGAGAAGCATGTTATGGAGCAAGGATGTCCCTCAGAACAGAAAAAAGATCATATATCGGACGTACTATGCCCCTATCCTGACGTATGCCTCAGAGACCTGGGCTATGAAGGGAAGGGAGAAGAGCAAAATACAGGCCAGTGAGATGAGGTTCTTGAGAAGCAGTATTGGAGCTACAAAGATGGACAGAATAAGAAATGAGAGGACCAGAGAATTAATAAAGGAGGAACCTTTACGGGATGGTATAGAGAAATCTAGACTTAGATGGCATGGACATGTAAAACGAATGGAGGATAAGAGGATACCCAGGTGGATGCACGAGACGAAGTGGGAAGGAAAGAGACCGAGAGGAAGACCGAGAGGAAGACCGAGAGACAGGTGGCTGAAAGGGATGGAAGAAAGCGTGAAGAAGAGAGGAGAAGACTGGACAGGGGTGGAAGCTGAGAAATGGTGGGAAGACAGAAGACCTTGGAGTGGCCTGTGTTCCAAACAGACCCGGCCAACGGCTGGAAACTGTGCAAGAGGATGATGATGATGATGATACTACGGCCTACAACGACGAGACAAAGCTCATTTTCAGCCCCTTGGTGTCAGAAGAAAAACCTCGGGGCCCCTAAGCAGTCGTAAAGGGTCCCCGAAAACTACATTTTAATGCTCTAAAACCAAGAGTTTCTGAGCTATTCCCAGAAAACTAATTTCATTTAATAAACTAATGTAGGAATGCAAGCCAGTAACCATGACAACAGTGTCTCAAAAAGGTACATCCAACTTTCCATCTATTTCTGCAAGAAGTAATGCAACTCCATTTATTAAATTTCTGTGAAAGTTTGCAAATGGCTTTAAGGTTATCACGGAACCAACAAAAACTGTAAAATTCATCAATGCGCTTAAGGGGGTCAAGAGGTACCCTGGATTTTTTCACAAGACTTAAACGTGCGATGTGTCGTACAGAAGGTCTATTATATCTTCAAACAGCAACATTATTTTCAAAAATTCCTGAATTGAAATAGTTTATTTTTTATTTTATTTTTTTGCTTTTAGGAATTTGGGCCATTGGAGGCTAAAAAACCTGAATTTTCATGCACCACAAGCCTTTATAATTTATTAAAGGGGTCTTCCTCTGGATGCGCACTTGACACAACAGTGAGGGTCAGTTTTTATGTGACGTGAATTGCATTTCGTCTACGAGGTTTTCAATTTTATTTTGACGTCAGGAAGTACACGTTAGGTAAATTAGTTTCAGAGCATATTTCAACTAATCATTTATCTTTGTCGACAAACAGGTTCCAAGTCCCTAACCAATGCAACAGTAGCTCAATTGATTACGTCTGTTTATTAATACCGACGACCGTTCGAAGAATGGGTACTTCTGCTAGTTTTATATATTTATTGTTTTGTAATAATTCAGATGTTTTAAAATTAAGCGTTATATTTTGCATATTACGGTGGAAAATATATATTTAATTAAAACATAATTCACCAGCAGGTTTGCTCGAGACATCTAGCAGCCAAAAAGGTAACTGCACGCCGGCCTACTTATTTACTTCAAGATTTTATTGAAAAGTTTCTTCTTATGGCCACTAGAATGCACTCGCCCTGTTAGGGTTATATTGTTCGATACTTCTCCACTAGATGTCTCGACTGGTCTACGTGGGACTCCATTGGTTAGTACAGTATACCATTGGCATTATATGCGCATCGACCTTGAAGAATGGCAAGATGATACTACGATAAATTTTTACTTTCGATTTTAAAGGGTTTGTAACAGCCTATTGTGCGTTATTTGAAAATGTTATTTGAAGTAAAGAACAAAACGATTTCACATAGTAACTGAATTCTAGCCGTTGGTGCTAGTTCAGGTTATTAATTAATACTTTTATTTCAGGCAAATAGCAATCGAAAATATCCAAATAGTTTGTATACACACGTCTCTGTAGGGTCATGGAAAGATTTGTTAATTCAATTAGGGTTGTGAAAGCCATGCACAAATTGACGTGTAAAGACATGCCTCAACTTTAAGTTGGATGTTGCCCACGGCAGGTCGATTATGTAATAATAACAATAATAATAATAATGTTATTTGTTTTACGTCCCTTTTAACTACTGCTGCTTTTAGATACGCCGGGGTGCCGGAATTTTGGCCCGAAGGGGATCTTTAACGTGCCAGTAAATCTACTGACACGGCTCCCTCGCATTTGTGCACCCTCAAATGCCAGCTGACTGCGCCAGGATACGAACCTGCAATCTAGGGCCCAGCAAGCGAGAACGTTACCGCTGAGCCACGCAGCCAGTCCGGTCGATTATGTCTCCAGATCCATAACATTCTTGAGATACTTCTTGTCTATCTTTATTCATGGATGGTAGTAGTTTTTTTTTCTAGGTTGTGGCGTTTGGTAGAGGTAAATAGTTTCTAAGGTCTTCAACCAAGAAATGATTCTATTATACTCTTTGATAATAACAACGAGTTATAACTATACTCATACATTTATGAGAAAGTAGGCTATATGTTCTTTACTGAACATCTTGTTTTTTTTCTTTTTCCGTTAACCACCTCTAAACTATTGTAAAATTGATTTACTATCTCAAAAATATCCTGGGAGCGTGCTCAACACCTCACCAAAGTGTCATCGCAATGAAATGAATGGCATATGAACGCATACGGGATTTTGTATAAACGATTCGCGCGCCGTTACTCATTTATTAAATCTACTTATGCGCCACCCATTGAAAAACGGATTTACTAATTCATACACCTTCGCAGAACTGTACTCAACTCACCAAAGTTTTATCACAATTGGATGAATGGTATATTTATGTTCGCATAAGGGACTTGGTTGAAACGATTCACGCGCTGTCGCTCATTAGTTGAATCTACACGTGCGATACCATATTAAAAATGGATTTACAAAATCAGAAATCTTCGCGGTATTGGAAACAACATTTCACCAAATTTCATTGCAATCGCATGAATGGTGTATGAACGCATACGGAACTTTTTTTGAACGATACGCGTGCCGTTACTCATTTGTTGAATCTACTCGTGTGTTACCTATTGTAAAAAGGATTTACTAAGTCAGAAACATTTCCTGGAGGGTGCACAGCAATTCACCAAAGTTTCATAGCAATCGGATGAATGGTATATGAACGCATACTGGACTTTGTTTAAACGATTTGCGTGCCGTCGCTCATTTGTTGAATCTACTTGTGCGATACCTATTGTAAAGTGAATTTACTAAGCCAGAAACCTTCCCTGAAGTGTACACAACATCTCACCTAAGTTTAGTCGCTATCGGACGAATGGTATATGAACGCATACGGGACTATGTTGAAACACTTCGCGCATCGTCGCTCATTTGTTTAATCTACATGTGCGATACCTATTGTAAAGTGGATTTAGTAAGCCAGAATCCTTCCCTGAAGTGTACACAACATCTCACCCAAGTTTCATCGCTATCAAACGAATAGTATATGGACGCATACGGGACTTTGTTGAAACGCTTCGCGCGTCGTCGCCCATTTGTTGAATCTACTCGCATCCAGTCGGCCGTGTCTCGTCAAGAGCTACTGTTGCCTGGAAACGACTTGCCTTAGCTGTCAACTGCGTTTTGTTTTAAAGTGACTTGTATTCTCTTTAACGTTTTATGTCACGTCACGGGATAAAATGTATCCTATGTCCGTTTCCTGGTTTTAAGCTACCTCCACACCAATTTCCAGCCAAATCGGTTCAGCCGTTCTTGAGTTATAAATAGTGTAACTAACACGACTTTCTTTTATATATATAGATAATGCACGTGCCTACGGAATAAATATCCAAATAGGTATATTCACGTTCTAGGTTTGATCGCAAGCAATATTAATATTGGTCCACGAGTGTACGTGTTAATATTTACGAACTCTTGCCAGCGGCAGAATGCCTGCAGGCTGCTGCCTACTCTGATAAGTTTACACCAACCTAATGAGTCACTTCGTTAATAAATGTAATCTTCAGTCCCTCGCTTACACTAACTTAGTTAGCTACGTTGGTGATCGTCTCCACCAATTATAGGGTCTATCATCTCATCCCTCACTTGGCCAGAAGTAGGTAATGCGTAGTGATAACGTTAAGTCCAAATATTATAATTGACTGCATGCCTGTACAGAATAGGTTTTTAAACATAAGGAAGGAATCTTGCAGTTTTATATGGCTATACTGTCGTGACCATGAGCCTAGGGACCTCCATTTTTACGCAGAATCCCATCCACAGGATGTGATATTTCATTTCAAAAATCTCACATGCACATTGAATCGAACCCAGCCTGTCTTAGTGAGGGGAAATAAACTTGACCACTTCACCTGCACGCCCCTCATACGAGTAGTTTTTATTATCGTACTTATCCTAAGAAGACCTTCTGAAAATATTGACCCTGTGCTCTGAGAGCCATTCAAGAAACTCAATCACAAGCCGTTTTTCCAGCCATCTGAACTTATCTTGGATGACCCAGAGGCGTAGCCGTGCTCGATAAATAGTGCACTACGGCCGCACGGACAGCAAGTCCAAATATCACAGGTAGGAATACGGGCATTTTTCCACACTCTCTCCAGGCAAATGCCGGGATAGCATCTTACTTCAAGTCCTGGGGTACCTACCACATCTCTGTCCCTAATATAGTTACACACATATTTTCAGTCATCACGGGAATACACACACTTATCTACATTGTGCTAATGACCAAGATGTACCAAGAGTCTCATATGATTATTAACAACAACAGCAACAACAATGACATATTTTGGATGTTTTGGTAGTGTATGTTTGGCTGACTGAAAGTGATAGGGAGCATACCAGTCTTTCAGAAACAGGGCCCCAAGAATCGAGTCCACATCACTATCGATGTCAGATTACACCAATTTTCTGGAGATCAGTTACTAACACACTATACTGGCAGATCTGTAATACAGAAAAGTAAGCTCCCTCGGCTGGCGAAATAATCCTCAGGGTGGCTTTCTGGGTAGTTTTCTGTGTTTCATGAGAATACAGCTTTGAAACTGCCAAGCGCAGTTGCTGGTGGAAAATCAGATAACACGAATCACAGAATATGGCCTAAGAAACCGTATAACCACTCTGAAGATGGCTGTTGTGACATATTCTGTGCAGCTCCCGTTTTCTAAATGACGACCTGCAATTCATTTTTGGCCTACGTTTGCACATGTGCATTGTATTAATTGCTTTTGTTTTTTAGTGTGCAACGTGTATTATAACCAGCATATCTATTTATAAAAGGATGGTATATTGGCTTTCGCGGCCTAGGAACTAAAACTCAGCAATTTTTCTAGGTTTATGACGATCTTGAGTGGTGTTTCGATTAGGAACACCAGGATAGGCTCATCAGCGGGCTCTTGGTGTCCGTGTCCGGACCACTACAGGAGTAGCGAACCGTGCACTATCTCCCTTTTTATGAAGCACACTTGCACTTCTTTACTGCGAGAGCTAAAAGCTCAAGCAGCCTGTCACTTCCCTATAAAGGCTTCCAAAAAGATGGTATATTGGCTTTCACGGACAAGGAATTTATGTCAATTCATATTGTAAAGTCTTATGTTGTAACGTTACAACACATAGTTTCTCTAAATTGAAAGGTAATTGTACTTTGTGATCGATTATGTATCTTACAGCTTATATGTCTGTATGTCCAAAAAAGGCATGACGTTTCTATGTCACATACACATGTGATTTCTCTCAGAAACCTAGACATTTTATACTGGTGGTCACGCTGTCCTTACGCAAAGTTTCGACAGTGATGTGTGTAACTATCTAACGGTCTGTTACTTCTTCACGCAAAATTTTATCTCCCACAGAGATGTTGATTGGTACCTCAGTTTAGGGGCTGCGACAACGCGGTCATGTAGCCCCGTGTAATTTGGGCGTGTGTAGAATCTATCTGATAACCGGTGTTAATTGCGATGGCTGTATTAGTCTGTAATTCAGGTAAGGACTGCAGACGGTCAATTTCAAGTAGTACTTCCTACTTTTGCAACCAAATGCTACCGTCAACGACACCTAGCTGTGAACTATCAATTCTAACCTACACATTTTGCTTCACATAGTGTTAGTTAGTGGAGGGTTCTTTACATGCCATAAATCTATGGCATGGGCCCGCCGCTTTACTTCCCCTCTGAAGGAAGGCATACTGAGGGATTTTTAAGGACCCCACCCCTTGATATGGAAAGTATTGATTGATTGCTTGGTGAATTGCGATAGAAATAGTTTCCCTAGGCGGGAAGAATAACGAGAGGAATATTTGTAATGGGATAGATTTATGGATGAAACACGGCAAATGCTAGGACGGTTCCTTTCAATACGACCACGGCAGATTCTCTGCCAAAGTCCCTTCCCTGACCCGACCTGAAAATAAAAAAAATCCTCTCGGCACGCCGGAAGGCGGAGGTAGATTTCACCGGGCAAACTAGGGGATAGGCTATAATAGGCAAAATATGCAGGTTTTCGTAGAAGGATCAGACCTCATTTATTGCGAGAAAGTATTTTACAATGTAATTGGAGCTCAATTAAGTTTTCTTTCGTCTTACTATGCATATTTTTAACATTTTATTGTGTTAGGGGGACGGTAACATTTTTGTCATTTGGGGTCCATTTTTATTTTACTTGTGGTCACACCGTCCTTATGCAAGGTTTGGAACTGATGTGTAACTATCTAACAGTCTGTTACTTCTTCACGTCAATTTTTATCTCCCGCAGAGATGTTGGTTGATTCCTCAGTTTAGGGCAGCGACAACGCGGTCATGTAACCCCGTGTACTTTGGGTGTATGTAGAATCTGTCTGATAAACGGTGTTAATTGTGATGGCTGTATTAGTCTGTAATTCAGGTAAGGACTGCAGACGGTCAATTTCAAGTAGTAGTTCCTAATGTTGGTACCAAATATACCGTCAACGACACCTAGCTCTGAACTTGGCTACCAAATGCCACCGCAACCAGTAACTTGCAACGAACGTTTGACTTCCCCTCTAAAGGAAAGCATACTGAGGGATTTTCAGCGCTCTTTGAAAATCCGACGACTCCGGCCGGCTTTGAACCCGCGACCTTGGGCAAAGAAGTTCAGCATGCTACCAGCTAGGCTATGTCACCGAAGCCGCTTCCCACATAGATGGAAAATTGAATTTGATCTCGTTTTCATGGAAACCTCTGATATCTCATCCCTCATCAATTTAGAAGCGTTGTCATGGTAACCTCTGATGGCTCTTGGCATTTTCTTCTAATTCCGAACTCATTTTTCTCATCCCTTGGCGTAATGGTGGGTTGTATCAAAAATTCTTTCAGACAAAAGTTTTAGGTAATTATTAGGGGAACATCGTCCATTTTGTACGGTTTTGATATTGTGCCTATTAAGGGAGATATGATTATTGTTTCCCGAAAAACTCACTTTCTTCCACCCCATTGGCCAATGGTTGGTGCAATTAAAAACTTTTTAAACATACATTTTGGTACTTATCCGACACATAATATGAACTTTGAAAGGATTCGATATTTCACATATTAAAAGAGTTATAGTGATATTTCATTTTTAGAAAAAAAAACCCATTTTTATCCCCGTCGACCGATTTTGCCCATTAACGAACTCGACCGAGATTTTATAGGTATACATATTATGTAAAAAATTCAAAGTGATTTGTGGAAAATTACGGCAGTTATCGTGTCTACAAGAAACTGTGATATATATATATATACATCAATTATACAGTATATAAACTTTTGAACTGACGGTGGTTTTGGGGTCTGGAGGATGTGAAACGCGAAGATATGTCGAAATTTTCCGGAAGTCGAAACATTGCAATAGTTAGCTTTCTAATGAAATCTACCTAAAATTTCCTCTCGGCACGCCGGAAGGCGGAGGTAGATTTCACCGGGCAAACTAGGGGATAGGCTATAATAGGCAAAATATGCAGGTTTTCGTAGGAGGATCAGACCTCATTGATTGCAAGAAAGTATTTTACATTTAGAGGTTAATTAACTTTTTTTTTCGTTTTTGTATGCATATTTTTATCATTTTATTGTCTTATGGGGATGGTAACCTTCTTGTCATTTGGGGTTCATTTTTATACTTGTGATCACACTGTCCTTATGCAAGGTTTGGAACTGATGTGTACCTATCTGAGAGTCAGTTACTTCTTCACGCAAAATTTTATCTCCCGCAGAGATTTTTTTTTGGTTTCTCAGTTTAGGGGCTGCGACAACGTGGTCATATAACTCCGTGTATATTAGGTGTGTGTAGAATCTGATAAACGGTGTTATTTGTGATGACTGTATTAGTCAGTAATTCAGGTAAGGTCTGCAGACGGTCAATTTTAAGTAGTAGTTCCTAATTTTGTAACCGTATACTAACGTCAACGATACCTAGCTGTGAACTTGGCTACTAGATGACACCGCAACCAGCAACTTGCAACGAACGTTGGAACTTCTCCTCCAAAGGAAAGCATGCTGAGGGATTTTTGGTGAATGTTTGGTGCCATCAAAAACTTTTCAAACATAAATTTTTGACACTTATCCGACACATATTATGAACTTTGAATGGATTCAATATTTCACGTATTAAGAGAGTTATAGCGATATTTCACTCTTTCGAAAAAAAAAAAAAACATTTTCACCCCCTTCAACCGATTTTGCCCATTAACGAAATCGACCGATATTTTAAGGGGTTACATATTATGTAAAACATTGAAAGTGATTGGTGCAAAATTACGGCAGTTATCGTGTCCACAAAAAACTGATATATATATATATATATGCATATATATACACACACACATATATATAAACTTTTGAACTGACGGTGTTTTGAGGGTCTGGGGGATGTGAAACGCGAAGATATGTCGAAATTTTCCGGAAGTCGAAACATGGCACCCATTGCAATAGTTAGCTTTCTGATCAAATCTACCTAAAATAGGCTACATAATTAAATATCAAACAAGAAGTTCCGTGAAGAACTATACAGCCTACTTTTCATGCCAATGATTATTCTACAGAATATGAACCTATCTAGAATAATGACGAAATTAAGTTGGTAATATCGAAATATCTAATTAGTTCAAAATATACCTGGTATAATGCAGCCTAATAGAGCACTACAGTTGGCAGCCCTGGTGACTGAATATATTTTTAGTTCCATCTCTTAAGGTACAATATACAAAATTTGGTTGAAGTCCAATGGACGTTACATGCAGTTAGACACTGGATATATCAGCACGCGTAAAAGCATGTTGCCAACAATGTCATGCGTGTGCTGGTCAGAAATAATCAGAATTATTATGATATCTTGTTGTGCCAATTTTGGATGAAATCCATTTGTTAGTATAGAAGTTACATGTATTTTAAAATTGGACATATCAGCAGGCATAGAATCATGTTGGCAGCACCGCCTTGTATTAATTACTCCAAATTAATATAGAATGTCAGGTGCTATACGTGTGCAAAGTATAGAGCTGTTGGCTTGCATACTTTCTGATATATTGATATTAGGGTAAAAAGAATATAGACAGCATTTATTAACAGTTGGCAGCCCTGATTGCTCTTAACAATACTTATAGTCATATCTGTTATGGTACTCATATCACATACGCAATTTGGTTGAAATCCAACTGTTAGTATAGAAGTTACATGTATTTAAAAATTGGTCCTAAAAGCAGGCTTATAATCATGTTGGTAGAACTGACGTATATAAGTTACTCCAAATTAATCTAAAATGTCAGAATATACGTGTGCATAGTTTAAAGCTGTTGGCTTGCATACTTTCTGATATATTGGTATTTGGATTAAAAAAAGAGAGAGCAATTATTAACAGTTGGCAGGCGTGGTGGCTCTGAAGATTACGCTCAGTCATATCTGTTTATGTACAGATATTACATACAAAATTTGGTTGAAATCCAATTGATAGTGTAGAAGTTATATGCATTTAAACATTGGACCTATCAGAAGGCTTAACATTATTTTGGCAACACTGTCATGGTTGGCCTCCTGGAAATTAAACTGAAATAGTCTTATGTACATGTGTGCCAATTTTGGAGTAGCTCCCATGCATACCTTGCAAGATATCCAACATGGAGCTCAAATTTCTAGTGTGTTTTCTCAGCAGTTGGTAGCACTGACATCCTTTTCAAATATGGACGTGAGCTATTCCGGTGCACATCTTTACTCATACTAAATTTGGCTTTGATTGCTGCAGCCGTTTAGGAGTTGATAGGGGGGGACACACACACAGCCAGACAGACAGAAGGACAGACAGACAGACAGACAGACAGAAGACAGACAGATAGACAGACAGACACACATTTTCCCGGATCGATCTCATAAGTCTACGTTTTCCTCATTTTTGCAAAATGCGAAAAGTTGACTAACAAGAAGTTCCGTGAAGAACTATACAGCCTACTTTTCATGCCAATGATTATTCTACAGAATATGAACCTATCTAGAATAATGACGAAATTAAGTTGGTAATATCGAAATATCTAATTAGTTCAAAATATACCTGGTATGATGTAGCCTAATAGAGCACTACAGTTGGCAGCCCTGGTGACTGAATATATTCTTTGTTCCATCTCTTTAGGTACAGAATACAAAATTTGGTTGAAGTCCAATGGACGTTACATGCAGTTAGACACTGGATCTATCAGCACGCGTAAAAGCATGTTGCCAACAATACCATACGTGTGCTGGTCAGAAATAATCTGAAATATTATGATATCTTGTTGTGCCAATTTTGGATGAAATCCATTTGTTAGTATAGAAGTTACATGTATTTTAATATTGTATATATCAGCAGGCATAGAATCATGTTGGCAGCACCGCCTTGTATTAATTACTCCAAATTAATCTAGAATGTCAGGTACTATACTTGTGCAAAGTATAGAGCTGTTGGCTTGCATACTTTCTGATATATTGATATTAGGGATAAAAATATAGACAGCATTTATTAACAGTTGGCAGCCCTGATTGCTCTTAACAATACTTATAGTCATATCTGTTATGGTACACATAGCACTTACGAAATTTGGTTGAAATCCAACTGATAGTATAGAAGTTACATGTATTTAAAAATTGGTACTATCAGCAGGCTTATAATCATGTTGGTAGGACTGACGTATATAAGTTACTCCAAATTAATCTAAAATGTCAGAATATACGTGTGCATAGTCTAAAGCTGTTGGCTTACATACTTTCTGATATATTGGTATTTGGATTAAAAAAATAGAGAGAGCAATTATTAACAGTTGGCAGCCATGGTGGCTCGTAAGAATACGCCTAATCATATCCGTTTATGTACAGATATTACATACAAAATTTGGTTGAAATCCAATTGATAGTGTAAAAGTTATATGCATTTAAACATTTGACCTATCAGGAGGCTTAAAATTATTTTGGTAACACTGTCATGGTTGACCTCTTGGAAATTAAACTGAAATAGTATTATCTACATGTGTGCCAATTTTGGAATAGCTCCCATGTATACCTTGCAAGATATCCAACATGGAGCTCAAATTTCTAGTGCGTTTTTTCAGCAGTTGGTAGCACTGACATCATTTTCAAATATGGACGTGAGATATTCCGGTGCACATCTTTACTCATACTAAATTTGGTTTTGATTGCTGCAGCCGTTTAAGAGTTGATAGGGGGGGGACACACACACAGCCAGACAGACAGACAGAAGGACAGACAGACAGACAGACAGACAGACAGATAGACAGACAGACACACATTTGCCCGATCTCATAAGACTACTTTTTCCTCATTTTTGCAAAATGTGAAAAGTAGGCTAAAAATGAATGTGATCTCGTCAATGGCGTTGTCTTGGCAACCTCTGATAGATCATCCCTTATCAATTTAAAAGCGTTGCTATGGTAACCTCTGATGGCACTTGGCATTTTTTAAAATTCCGAGATCATTTTTCTCATCCCTTGGCGTAATGGTGAGTCATATCAAAAATTCTTTCATACAAAAGTGTTAGGTAATTATTAGGGGAATATTTTCCATTTTGTACGGTTTTGATATTGTGCCTATTAAGAGAGATATGATTAATGTTTCCCGAAAAAGACACTTTTTACACCCCTTTGGTCAATGGTTGGTGCTATCAAAAAACTTATTTGACATACATTTTTGGCACTTATCCGACACATATTATGAACTTTGAAGAGATTCGATATTTCACGTATTAAGAGAGTTTTAGCGAAATTTCACTTTTTCGAAAAAAGCCCCCCATTTTCACCCCCTTCGACCGATTTTGCCCATTAACGAACTCGACCGAGATTTTATAGGGATACATATTATGTAAAAAATTCAAAGTGATTGGTGCAAAATTACGGCAGTTATCGTGTCCACAAGAAACTGATATATATATATATATATAGATACATATATACATAAATTATATATACACTTTTGAACTGAGGGTGGTTTTGGGGTATGGGGAATGTGAAACGCGAAGATATGTCGAAATTTTCCGGAAGTCGAAACATGGTACCCATTGCAATAGTTAGCTTTCTAATGAAATCTACCTAAAATGTGGAGCGTATTCTGGGAGAAAAAAATTAGTCTCACTTGGCTACTTGCGGTATGGATCGCTCTACCGCGAGGGCTCGTTGTTTGAGTCCCTTACCCTTATTTTTCGTGGTAGCGGCGCCTCCACCAAATATGTTTTATCCCTCTGTTGGGGGTGGGATAAACAGGGTAGTGTAGATGTCTTAATTTTAAGGGCTGTTTCCGAATGAGGGTAGTTTCCCGTGATTGGGGAAGACTACCAGTGTAGTGTGTTGGTGTGAGTACTTAATCTATTGGGGGCGACCCTGCAGGATGCGTTTACCTGCTAGGGGATGAATGTCTAAGTGTGGGCTGCTAATCTAGCCTGCCAATTAAGTAGAGTGAGCAATTCAGCGAGCCTGCAGAGTCGGTGACTCGGCACTCTGCAGTCGGGCCGCTTGCTCGAGTACAATAGAACTCCTGACGGTGCAGTCCCTGGTCTCCACGGTCAGGGGCAATTATGACTAAGGTCAGGTTGTGTGTAAGGACGTAAGATGGGGTGTAATTAGTAATAAACGTGTGTGTTTACTGACCAGGTGTTTATTGGCCAGTAGCTGTGATGTGATTTCTCTTTTAAGTGTTAGACAGATATAAAATAAAGTACAAAATGTAAAGTGCACACATGTTCAGGGTAGGTGTTTACAAAGATAAGGAATCTGAGCACACGGCTAGATCTCACCTGGTGAAGAGCTGGAACGGACCTCGTCGGGGCAGGGCCGCTGGCCAAGAACAGATAATGGGGCTCTTCTGGGCCTAGCCTTTAAGGCCTTCCCCCACTGCCTGGTCAGCGTTTCCTCGTTGCTGTTACTCCAGTTATTGTGTTTATGTTTGTATTATGTAAGCGTGGCTTGTCAGCAGTATGCCGGGCCTGCTTGTGTTTGAAGAAGTAAATGAGGCTTATGGCATGCCTATGAGGGTTGATTTGATGAAAAATGGAGGGGTGGGTCTTGGGGGGTACTGCCCCCGGGCTGTACACTACCAGTTATGTCACCGAAGCCGCTTCACACTTAGTCAGATGGAAATCTGAATCTGATCTCGTGCATGTGCGTTGTCATGGCAACGTCTGATGGCTCATCCCTCATCAATTTAGTGGTGTTGCCATGGCAACCTCTGATAGCTCTTGTCATTTTCTTATAATTCCGAAATCATTTTTCTCATCCCTTGGCGTAATGGTGGGTCATATCAAAAATTCATTCAGACAAAAGTTTTAGGTAATGATTAGGGGAATATTGTCCATTTTGCACGGTTTTGATATTGTGTCAATTAAGAGAGATATGATTAATGTTTCCCAAAAAACCCACTATTTCCCACCCCATTGGCCAATGGTTGGTGCTATCAAAAACCTTTTTAAACATAAATTTTTGGCACTTATCCGACACATAATATGAACTTTGAAGGGATTCGATATTTCACATATTAAGAGAGTTATAGTGATATTTCACTTTTTCGAAAAAAAAGCCCCCCATTTTTACCCCCTTCGACCGATTTTGCCCATTAACGAACTCGACCGATATTTTATAGGGATACATATTATGTAAACAATTCAAGGTGATTGGTGCAAAATTACGTCAGTTATCGTGTCCACAAGAAACTGATATATATATATATACTAGCTGACCCGGCAGACGTCCTGCCAATCAAAAATAGTGTTGTAACTTTGTTTCTTGAAGCGCTTTCAGATACACAACATTTTTTTCAATTTATGTTAACTGCCTCTATACTATCGTAAAGAGGATTAACTAATTTAGAAACATTCGTGGGAGCGTGCACAACAACTCACCAAAGTTTCATCGCAATCAAATGAATGGCATATGAACGCATACGGAACTTTGTTGAAACGATTCGTGTGCTGTCATTCACTTGTTGAATCTACTCGTGCGCTACTACTGAGAAATGAATTTACTAAGTTAGAAACCTTCACGAAAGTGTACACAACAACTCATCAAAGTTTCATCGTAATGGATGAATGGTATATGAACGCATACGGGATTTTGTTGAAACGCTTCACGCTTAATCACTCATCTGTTGCATCTACTCGTGCGTTACCTAAAGTAAAATGGATTTACTAAGTCGAAAACCTTCCCAGGCGTGTACACAACAACTCATCACTGATTCTTCGCAATGGGATGAAAGGCATATGAACGCATACGGGACTTTGTTTGAACGATTCGCGAGCCGTCACTCATTTGTTGAATCTACTCGTACGCTACCTATTATAAAATGGATTTATTAAGCCCGAAATCTTCCCTTGAGTGTATTCAACGATTCACCAAAGTTTCATCGCAATCGGATGAATGGTATATGAACGCATACGGGCTTTCTTGAAACGATTCGCGTGCCGTCGCTCATTTATTGAATCTACTTTTGCGCTTCCTATTGTAAAATGCATGTACTAAGTCGGAAACATTTTCTGGAGTTTACACAATAATTCACCAACGTTTCATCGGAATCAGATGAATGGTATATGAGCGCATACGGGAATTTGTTGAAACGATTCACGCGCCATCACTCATTGGTTGAATCTACTCGTGCGCTACCGATTGTATAATTGATTTACTAAGCCGGAAACCTTTCCTGGATTGTACACAACAATTCGCCAAGTTTCATCGCATTCGGGAAAATGGTATATGAACGCCTACGGGACATTTTTGAAACGATTCGCGTGCCATCGCTCATTTGTTGAATATACTCGTGGGCTACCTGTTGAAAAATGCATGAACTAAGGCATAAACCTTCCCTCGAGTGTACACAACAATTCACCCTAGTTTCATTGCTATCGGAGGAATGGTATATGAACGCATACGGGACTTGGTTAAAACGCTCCACGCGTCGTCGCTCATTTGCTGAATCTTCTCGTGCGCTACCTATTGTAAAATGGATTTACTAAGCCAGAAGCCTTCCCTGGAGTGCTCACAATATCCATCCCAAGTTTCATCGCTATCGGACGAATGGTATTTGAACGCATACGGGACCTTGTTGAAACGCTTCGCGCGTCGTCGCTCATTTGTTGAATCTACTCGTGCGCTAGCTATTGTAAAATGGATTTACTAACCCAGAACCCTTCCCTGTAGTGCACTCAACATCTCATCCATGTTTCATCGCATTCGGATGAATGGTATAAGATGCATATGGGATTGTGTTTAAATGATTCGTGCGCTGTCACTCATTTGTTGAATCTACTCGTGCTCTACCAACTCTGAAATTGATTTACTAAGTTAGAAAGCTTCACGTAAGTGTACACAACGATTCATCAATGTTTCATCGCAATTGATGAATAGTATACGAACGCATACGGGATTTTGTGAAACACTTCGCACGTCGTCACTCATTTGTTACATCTACAGTGCGCTACCAGTATTGTAAAATGGATATTCCAAGTTGAAGACTTCCCCGGCGTGTACACAACAACTCTTCAAGTTACATCGGAATCGGATGAATGGCATATGAGCACCTACGGGATTTTTTTTAAACGATCCGCGTGCCGTCACTCATTTGTTGAATCTACTCATGCGCTACCTATTGTAAAATGAATTTACTAAGCCAGAAACCTTTCCTGGAATGTGCGCAACAATTCACCAAAGTTTCATCGCAATCGGATGAATGGAATATGGACGCATACTGTACTTTGTTGAAACGATTCACGTGCCGTCACTCATTTGTTGAATAAACTCGTGCGCTACACATTGTAAAATGGATTTATTAAGCCAGAAACGTTCCTTAGGGTGTACGCAAGATCTCACCCAAGTCTCATCGTAATCGGACGAATGGTATTTGAACGCATACGGGACCTTCTTGAAACGCTTCGCGTGTCGTCGTTCATTTGTTGAATCTACTCGTGCGCAACCTCCTGTGATATGGATTTACTAAGTTAGAAACATTCACGTAAGTGTACACAACAACTCATCAAAGTTTCATCGCATTCGATGAATGGTATATAAACTTAAACAGGATTTTGTGCAAACGCTTCACGCGTCGTCACTCATTTGTTAGCCTATTTTCAATTTTGAAAAAATAGGCTTATGAGATCACCTTTTGTCCGTGTGTGTGTGCGTGTGTGTGTGTGTGTGTGTGTGCGTGATTCGTGTGTGTGTCCCCCCCTAATAAAATCTAAACGGCAGGAGCGATTTCAATGAAACTCGGAAAGTTCATAGCACTATTCCCGGCGACCTCGACCGTGCCCTTCAAATTTTGTTACGACTCACCAATCCAACATGGCGGCTTTGCGAAATATTTCACCAGCATTCAATATCTCCGAAACTATTACCGATATTACCCTGACATTTTCTATGGTAATAGAAGGAACTACTATAAGTTCACTTATGTGACTTTTGAAAACCTGGTAACTACAAAACCAACATGGCGGCCAAGCGAATTTGCGACTTTTAAATAGACGTTTCTCGCGATTTGACCAATCAAACGCAATGAAACTTGGTACAGTATATGTTTATATACATTGTAATGCACCGACATCTAACTTCGTTCAATTGTTTACATAATCACAAGATGGCGGATGTGCGAAATATTTCACCGGCATTCCATATCTCTGAAACTATTAGCGGTATCT
This sequence comes from Meconema thalassinum, assembly GCA_946902985.2. Lineage (NCBI taxonomy): Eukaryota > Metazoa > Arthropoda > Insecta > Orthoptera > Tettigoniidae > Meconema > Meconema thalassinum. The sequence goes on from OX336391.1 coordinate 351,785,688, forward strand.
CCCTAAAATTTTGTACGGAGATAAAGGGCACTACTGGAAGTCCATCTATAAGATTTTCAAAAACCGGTTAACTACAAAACGAACATGGCGGCCAAGCGAATTTTAAAATTTTAAATAGACATTTCTCGCGATTTAATGTTCCAAGCGCACTGAAACCTGGTACAGGAAATATTTATACACATTGTAATCCACTGGTATCTAATTTAGTTCAATTGTTTACATAACCTCAAGATGGCGGCAGTGCGAATTTTAAAATTAAGTTTTTATTTCTTGTGATGTAGTCATGCGATCAAAGTGAAAGTTTGAATAATGAACCTACGCAATAATTTTCCTTTAATGGTACATGACTCTATGGCCTATACATTTAACAATTCAACATGGCGACCATCCGAAATATTTAGACGATACTGAATATCTACGAATCTATTTTAGCAATCAAACTGCATTTTTTAATGTTCATAGGGGCTATGAACTTACGTTCACCTATAGGACTTTAAATAACCTGGTGATCACAAATCCAACATGGCGGTGACGCGAATTATAAATATTCACATGGATGTTTCTCGCAATTTAACCATCCGCGTGCAGTGAAACTTGGTACAGTAAATCTTTATCCGAATGTTAATCCACTGGCATCTAATTTATTTCAATTGTTTCCATAACCTCAAGATGGCAGCTGTGAATTTTTTTTCAATCTCCTTGTTTTTTCTTGTGTCCTAATTATGCGATTGAAGTTTGAATACTACACGTTCACAATAATCTGCATGTAACAGTACATAACTCTAGGACCTACATATATAAAATCCAACATGGCGACCATCCGAAATATTTAGTCGGTTCTCAATATCTACGAATCTATTACAGCAATCAAACTGAAATTGTGTATGTTGATAGTGGCAATTAACATAAGTAGGATATATGAAAATTGGCTGTATAGTTCTTCACGGAACTACTTGTTGAATCTACTCGTGCGCTCCTATTGTAAAATGGATTTAATAAGCCAGAAGCCTTCCCTGGAGTGTACACAACATCGCACCCAAGTTTCAATGCTACCGGACGAATGGTATTTGAACGCATACGGGAGTTTTTTGAAACGCTCTAACGTGCATAGGCAAATAGAAGAATTCGACACCACCTCCACCTATGGTACAAAGCATAACTTGGCGCCCCGGGCGGAGTGTAAGTTATGGCGGTAGTTGTACAGGTTGTGACCAGGTAGCTCTAACGTGCAGAGACAAACTGTCCAAATACATCAGCTTTCACCAAGGCCAAGGCTAGTTGTTTTCATGACGACTGTTTTTGACTGTATATTGTGGTTCTAAAATTGTGTGAAAATTGTGGTTCTAAAATTGTGTTTATTCCACCTACCGGGTCAGATTGTGAATATAAACCATACACGGACCCACACTCATATACATACCAAATTTCATCAAAATCGGAGCTGCCGTTTAGGAGGAGTTCAGTGACATACACACGTGTCGAAGAATTATATATATATAAAGATAGATATATCTAATATATAAAAGTGAACGTCTGTATGTATGTATGTATGTATGTATATATGTTGGTTCCGTATACAAATCTACACCGTTCCACCAATCTCAACCATATTTTGCATACACATAGTTTAGGACCCAGAAGGAACCGCTGCCTACATGAATTTTCGATAGTCTTTCTCATTCTTCTGATTTTGGCCCCTTTTCACTCAAAAACAGGCTAATCAAATCATAAAATATACTCATGAAGGAATGGCAAGGCAGATAGTTTCCATGGCAACATAGCTCAAGTCGAGACACGGCCGACTTGATGCCAATTGTGCTCAGCACTACCGGTATAGAAAATGAGGATCTTTACCTGAAATCCCGTTAGTTACTCAACTGCTCACACAGCACTGTCAACCGAGTTTAGCATAACAAAGACTTGACACTATCTTCTTTCTACTATATATTTTTAAAATACCACTCACTCACTCACTCACTCACTCATTCATTTATTCATCACGAAATCTCAGAAACCACCAAACGGATTGGAATGAAATCTGGTATGCAGCTTCCTCAAGGGCCGCAAATGCCCACTAAGAGAGAAATATTGGCTATTCAGGTTCTAAAGGGGTGTTAAGGGGGTAGACCTGCATTTAATTGAATAGCAATATCTCCCGATTGGTTTCATGGGGGGATGTGATACTCGGCATATAAACTCATCATTAAAAATAAGAAGACATGTGTCTGAGGGTTTTTCGATGTGGTGTATATTATGAGGTGAAAGGGGTGAAAAGAGGGGATTAAAAGATTCTTAACGGAGCGTGTGTCTCTTAAACGACATAGGCGAGGAGTTTGAAACACAGCGAAAAAAAATCAACATAAAAAAGAAGTAAATATGTGTTTGACAGTTTTTTCATAAATCCAATTTAAGGGGCCCATGGGGAGAGATGAAATTCTGGGGGGGGGGGGGGGGTGGACAGGAAAGAAAGTGTCTTAACTGATTGACTGACTGGCTCACTCATCAAACTCAGGGGGAAAAACTGCTTTAAAGTAAGTAAATAGCTGTTCGACAGTTTTTTTTCATAAATCAAATTTAAGGGGTTCATGGGGAGGGGTGAAATTCTGAAAAAAGAAAATTGAAAGAAAATGTCCAGACTCACTCACTTACTCACTCACTCATCATCGCCTAGCCAAAATTATTGAAGTTAGAAACATGACAGTTTGGGGATATGTTCATTGTATGTCAAAACCGTCTACTAAGGGAGGATTTTCGGATATTCAGGTTCTAAAGGGGTCTTAAGGGGGTTAAACCTGCATTTCATTGAATAACTATATCTCCCGATTGGTTTCATTGGGGGATGTGATACACGGCATATAAACTTATCATTAAAAATTAACAAGACACGTGTCTGAGGGTTTTTCGATGTGTTTATGAGGTTAAAGGGGTGAAAAGTGGGGATTGAAAGATTCCTAACGGAGCGTGTATCTCTTAAACGACATAGGCGAGGAGTTTGAAACTCAGCGGAAAACAAAACAGCATAAAAATAAGTAAATATGTGTTTGACCGCTTTTCCATAAATCCAATTTAAGGGGCCCATGGGGAGGGGTGAAATTTGGGGGGGGGGGACAGGAAAGAAAGTGTCCTAACTGATTGACTGACTCACTCACTCATCAAACTCACGGGAAAAACTGCTTTAAAGTAAGTAAATAGCTTTTCGACAGTTTGTTTTTCAATCAAATTGAAGGGGTTCATCGGGAGGGGTGAAATTCTGAAGAAAAAAAAAATTGAAAGGAAATGTCCTGACTCATTCACTCACTCATCATCGCCCAGCCAAAAATATTGAAGTTGGTAACATGACATTTCGGGGATATGTTCCTTGTATGTCAAAACCGTACACTAAGGGAGGTTTTTTGGATATTCGGGTTCTAAAGGGGTCTTAAGGGGGTTAAACCTGCATTTCATTGAATATCAATATCTCACGAGTGGTTTCATTTGTGGATGTGATACTCGACATATAAACTAATCATTAAAAATACGCAGACATGTGTCTAAGCGTTCTTCGATGTGGTGTATTATTATGAGGTGAAAGGGCTGAAAAGTGGGGGTTGAAGGATTCCTAATGGAGCGTGTTGGCCTATCTCTTAAACGACATAGGCGAGAAATTTGAAACTCAGCGAAAAAAAATCAGCTTAAAAAGTAAGTAAATCGGCTATCGACTGTTTTTTCATAAATAAATTTAAGGGGCCAATGGGGTGGGGTGAAATTCTGGGGGGAAAAAAGGAGAGAAAGTGTCCTAACCGACTGACTCAGGGGAAGAAGACAGCTTAAGAAATAAGTTAATAGGTGTTCAAGCGTTTTTTAATCAATCCAATTTAAGGGGCCCATGGGGAGGGGTGAAATTCTGGGGAAAAAAAAACAGGAAAGAAAGTGTCCTAACTGATTGACTCACTTACTCACTCATCAAACTTAGGGGGAAAACAGCTTTAAATAAGTAAATAGGTGTTTGACCGTTTGTTTCATAAATCCAATTTAAGGGGTTCATGGGGACGGGTGAAATTATCAAAAATAAATGAAAGAAAATGTCCTGACTGACTCACTCACTCATCATCGCCCAGCCAAAATTATTGAAGTTAGAAACATGAAATTTTGGGGATATGTTCGTTGTATGTCGAAAACGTCCACTAAGGAAAGAGGTTTGGATATTCAGGTTCTAAAGAGGTGTTAAGGGGGTAAACGTGCTTTCCATTGAATAACAATATCTCACGAGTGGTTTCATTTGGGGATGTGATACTTGGCACATATACTAATCATTAAAAATAAGCTGACACATGTCTAATGGTTTTTCGATGTAGTGTATATTATGAGGTGAAAGGGATGAAAAGTGGGGGTTGAAAGATTCCTAACTGAGCGTGTATCTCTTAAACGACATAGGGAGGAGTCTGAAACTCGGAGGAAATCTATCAGCTTAAAAATAAATAAATAAATGAATAAATAAATAAAATAAATAGGTGTTTGACCGTGTTTTCATAAATGCAATTTAAGGGGCATATGGGGAGGGGTGAACTTCTGGAAGAAAAACGTCCACTAAGGAAGGATTTTTGGATGTTTGCTCTCATCGACCAACCAAAACTATTAAAGTTAGAAGAATGTTATTTTGGGGATATGTTTGTTTATTGTGTGTCGAAAACGTCTACTAAGGAGGGATTTTTGGGTATTCAGGTTCTAAAGGGCTGTTAACGGGGTTAAACCTGCATTTCATTGAAAAACAATATGATACGACTATGACGCGAGCGATGCGAGGCTAAAATTGAGATGGTGTGTGTCTGTGTATTACTCAATCTCGCAAGTACCACTGGTCCGATTTACGTGAATTTTACATGGAAGTAGCTGATTTACCTGGTTAACATATAGGTTACTTTTGATTTCAATACTTTGCACCATTAAAAATGGCGACCATTTTAGTGACGTCACTACACCCTTTGGTTTCAAACTTTCATATTTCCATTTCAAATAAAAAGAGAACGCTAAGAAATAGCAAACTTTTCATGGCATATGCGAGGTTTAAAATTACATTTTCTATCCGAAAGGTATCTGCAACTGTTAGGGAGTAAAACATAAATTTGTGCTATAAAACACGGTCAACGCCGAGCGGTGTAGTTGGACAAAATGTTCCATCCTTAATCTCCCTCTGCGCAGCACCTCGCCTATCCCCTGTTTTAACTGTCACCTTCACATTTTAATTTATTTATGACGCGTAGCGAAGCACGGGTACTTCAGCTAGTATATATATATATATATACATATATATATAAATTATATATAAACTTTTGAACTGATGGTGGTTTTGGGGTCTGGGGGATGTGAAACGCGAAGATATGTCTAAATTTTCCGGAAGTCGAAACATGGCACCCATTGCAATGGTTAGCTTTCTGATGAAATCTACCTAAATTGCAATAGTTAGCTTTCTGATGAAATATACCTAAAATAGGCTACATAATTAAAAATACTACCATCAACGACACCTAGCTGTGAACTTGGCTACTAGATGCCGCCGGAACCATCAACTCGCAACGAACGTTGGAACTTCCCCTCCGAAGTAAACAAACTCAGGTTTTATAGCGCTCTTAGTAAATCCGACGACTTCAGCCGGGTTTGAACCCGCGACCTTGGGCATAGAAGTTCAGCATGCTACCAGTTCCGATACCGAAGTCGCTTCCCACAGACGGAAAACTGAATGTTATCTCGTGCAGTGGCGTTGTCATAGCAACTGCTGAAGGCTCATCCCTTATCAATTAAAAGTAAAGTTGTCATGGCAACCTCTCTAGGCACTTGGCATTTTCTTATAATTTAAATAATTTTGCTCACCCCGTGGCGTAATGGAGGGTCATATCAAAAATTCTTTCAGACAAAGGTTTTAGGTAATTATTGGAGGAATATTGTCCATTTTGTACGGTTTTGATAATGTGCCTATTAACAGAGATATGATTAATGTTTCCCAAAAACCCACTTTTTCCCACCCCTTTGGTCAATGGTTGGTGCTATCAAAAAACTTTTCAAACATAAATTTTAGGGCCATGTCCGACACATAGTATGAACTTTAAATGGATTCAATATTTCAGATATTAAGAGAGTTATAGTGATATTTCTTTTTTTTTCGAAAAAAGCTCCCATTTTCACCCCCTTTGACCGATTTAGCCCATTAACGAACTCGACCGAGATTTTAAGGGGATACATATTATGTAAAAAAATCGAAGTGATTGGTGCAAAATTACGGCAGTTATCGTGTCCACAAGAAACTGATGTTTATACTATATATATATATATATATATATATATATATATATATATATACTGTATATATACATACATAAATTATATATAAACTTTTGAACTGACGCTGGTTTTGGGGTCTGGGGGATGTGAAACGCGAAGATATGTCGAAATTTTCCGGAAGTCGAAACATGGCACCCATTGCAATAGTTAGCTTTCTAATGAAATCTACCTAAAAATGGATATTTGCTGCATTAATAAACGTTTCACTCTCTATTTCTGAAACCAACACATTCATTAATTCATTTACTTTATTTTGCAAATGTGGGTAATTCCCCGGTGACAATTTGTACAATTTATTACAGTTTATTTTCTCTTTTTTGTCGTTTACCCTCCAGGTTGGTGGAACCCTCGGACTCAGCGAGGGAACTCACCACTACCGCCTCTACGGGCAGTGTCCTAGAGCGGGGAACATCGTATCGGAAGGGATACAACTGGTGAGGTGGGATTGGCACCTTGCCCAGGCGGCCTCACCTGCAAAGCGAACAGGGGCCTCATGAGGGAAGGTAAGGGAGGGTGAGGATGGATAGGCAAGGAAGAGAGAAGGAGACGGTCGTGGCCTTGAAGACGGTACCATCCCGGCATTTGCCCGAAGACGAAGTGGGAAACCATGGAAAACCACTTCGAGGATGGCTGAGGGGGAATCGAACCCCCTCTACTCATTTGGGCCACCCGAGGCTGAGTAGACCCCCTTTCCAGTCCTCGTACCACTCTTCAAATTTCGTGGCAGAGGCGGGAATTGAACCCAGGACCTCCGGGGCGGCAGCTAACCATGCTGACCGCTACGCTACGGAGGCGACTACAGAAAATTACCAACAATAATATCAAACAGAATATACACAAGTCGCGATTTGGGAGTATTTACAAAACATTTCAGTCTTCTCTTAAACACATCAATATGTTTGAGGAAAGGCTCTAAGACTGAGGCAGGTTTAGGGTTCCAATTATCGGTAACACGATTAATGAAAGAATATATCCCATAATTTGTACGCCGGGGACAGCCCTAAACTGTATGTGGATGATCTGCCCAGATCAGACAGGTGGGATTTCCCAGACGTTTGCTTCGTTAGCCGTGGTTGTTACGGCGTGGCTGCAGCCAGTCGCTCACATCCGGGAGGCGAGGAGGTTCGAATCCCCCCGCCGGAAACCGTGAATATGATCTTCTGTGCTTTCCCATCTTCCTTCAAGGCGAATGCCGGGGTTAGTCCCTAACTATAGGCCACAGCCGCTACCTTCAAATTCCTCATCGTTACATTCACTCTTTCCTCCCCAGATAACACTCCACACGCGACGGAACTTTTATCTTACCCCATGGATGTCCGCATAGAAGCAGCTACAAACTCTGGCGAGCCAAACATGTTCTCGGACACACCCGGCACTAGAAGCCATACGCTAACAAAAAAAAAACGAAAAACAAGTGCCTTACAGTAGCCGCATATGATGTGTAACATCTGACATGTTATCCTACTATGAAATTGAGATGAAATATATGTGAAGTCAATTTTTTTCAGCCGTAATCCTCCAGTTTTTAATTTTTTCTCAAGTTTCTTTTGTCGATAAATTCGCATATATTCTGCTCTGGATTTACCCATCTCTGTAAATCACAAAATCATGAAAAAAAGGGCGTCACCCCGAGTCCTACAACACCTCATACAGCATTATTGGTTCACGAAATATTAAAAAGCTGATGACCCTTTAGTTTTGCGTCATTTGCTTAAATTAAGAGTGGGATAGGAAAACGGGTGGTGTCACCCCGACTCCTAGGACACCTCATACAAGTCCCTAGCATTATTGGTTCGCGAGATTGTATAGCCGATTACCTATTAGTTTTGCCGGGAGCGCAAATCCCTAGTTAGCAGTGAACTCTGTTGGTCATTGAAATAACTACTTGTAAAACTCCAGTGCCAAATCCTGAACGTTGCGCATGTGAGAGGTACGTTGTTTTACCAATGATTTATTGTAGGAATATATTTAATTGGGCCTCCAAACCTTCAAGTAAACCGTATACGATATACATTTCACAGCAAAAGTATGAAGAATTAATAAATAAATCATAATTATCTTCAGAAAATATGATATAATGAATATTTTCACACCAAAGAACGACAACTTGAATATGATTTATTGTAGGAATATCCTTAATGGGGCCTCCAAACCTTGAAGTAAACAGTATGCGATGTTTCCTCTTACACATTTCCGTCCCATTACCGTCCCTTTTCCAAAATCACTCCCACCAAAAATATCCAGCAACCGAGTGTAAAGATGTTACAATCAAAAAATAGCCCCATGCTAGCGGATTAATGTAAGTGTTGAACATAGCTTATAGTCTGGATTTCGTCCTTCTATCTTCCAGAGATTCCCACCCACTATCATTCGAGTTACACATCTTCTAGGATTAAAATGCACGTGTACTCCTCTGTTCATAGCTCCCTTCTGGTGTTAACACTGCCGTGAAAACGAGAATTAGCTACCGGATGCTGACTTATAACCTTTATTATTTCGTGCAAGGAAGCTTGTTTCATGGCGTTATAAAAGCCTTGTATAGTATATTTATAATCCGTCCTACCCTGAGCTCGAAGCAGCTCGTACGTTGAAACAGGATTAAAACAATAAATGTGATATTAAAACACCGTTAGAAGAACGGGAAGATACGAAATAGGCTAATAAAAATATTGATTATATACGCATATTTTTGTTGTTATGTATATTAAGGCTCTCACGGCCCGGATTACTATATAAATACTTCATGTTTTTGGGCTAATGCCGTGTGTATTTAGATTAGAACCATACGTTTCGGCGAAACCTTTCCTCCTTTTCAAAGGAATCAAACAATGTGGCCAGAGAAAGTATATCAATGAGATTACAAAAAATTGCAAAAAATATAGATAAATTCCTCTGTTCGTCACCAGAGAGCAGCTACCAGAAATTACTGTATGGTCCATGGTAGAATGGCGGACGGAGTAGTAAGTAAGGAGAAGGTAAAGGGGGCGGGGAGAAAATATAGATACTCCTCGAAGAATGAGGATGTCCAAAAGTAAGGGGGCGGGAGGGGGGGGGGGGATGGTTAGATGGATATAAGGAAACATAAACAAAAGGGAAGTGTATCTGAACGATACCTAACGTCATACAGGCAACGGCGAAAAAACAGATGGAAACTCCTCCAGACGAACAAAGGAGTACAAATCCAGGCTCTGTAGCTATAGAGGAAAAAAGTACAATTTGAAATAGGTGTAGAACAGAGAGACTGAGAGGAACTATCTTCCAAGATCCTTAATAACTGGTAGCCAAGTGTCACTTAGCTGATATCCTGTGTTTCTGTTAAAATTATTGGGATTTTTCCGAATTTCAACTGCCTCCCTTATAATTCTAGACCAGTTGTGCTTAACAAGAGCAAGCGCATGAGCATCCTTGAAACATACATCGTGCCCTGAAGACCGGGCATGCTCAGCTATAGCTGATTTGTCAGGTTGGTTTAGACGGATGATCCTTTGATGCTCTTCAATGCGAGTTGCAATGGACCGGTTTGCCCAATGTAGACTTTTCGGCAAGTACAAGGGACTTCATACACCCCAGGTTGTAGTATTGGGGACAATTTATCTTTGTTTAATGCTAAACGTTGACCAATTTTCGTCATAGTGCCGAAAACTGTTTTTATCTTGTGCTTGAGGAGAATCTTAGCAACGTGGTCAGTGGTGTTGTGAATATAAGGGAGGTAAGCAATTCCCCTCAAGTCGGAGCTCTGAGAAGGTTGTCTATCCCTCTTTCTGGGATGTAGGGACCTATATATAGTGGATTCACTATAGTCATCACCCTTAAACATGGTTTGTAACGCATGTAACTCTTCCTGAAGAGTTGATGCCTCATAAATACGTTCCGCTCTTTTGGCTAGAGTTGTTATAGTTCCTTGTTTTTGTGCTGGGTGGTGGTGGGAGTCTGCATGTAAATAACGGTTAGTGTGAGTTGGCTTACGGTAGACACTGTGCCCCATGGAGCCATCCGCCTTCCTCCTCACAAGAACATATAAAAAAGGTAAGCATCCACCCGACTCTAGCTCCATTGTTAAGTGGATTGAAGGATGCAGCTGATTTAGGTGGTTCAGAAAGTGGTTCAGTTTCTCAGAACCCTCCTCCGACACCACGATCGTATCATCCACATACCTCCACCAAATCACAGGTTTGAAAGAAGCCGAAGATATAGCTTCCCCCTCAAAATATTCCATGAAAAAATTTGCCACGACAGGTGAGAGTGGACTTCCCATGGCCACATCATCAGTCTGCTCGTAAAATTTACCATCCCACAAGAAATAACTGGAACACAAGCAGAGGTGGAATAATCGGGCAATGTCCTCAGGAAACAAATCCTTGATGAGGGACATGACCGAGTCCACCGGCACTCTGGTGAACAAGGACTGTACATCAAAACTCACCAAAATAGTATTTGGTTGAACGGCGATGGTTGACAAATTTTCGACGAAATGGGTTGAATCCCTAATGTAAGACTGTGTGCGCCCCAAGTGCGGCTGAAGCAACTTGCTGAGATATTGCGCAAGAGCGTAAGTTGGAGAACCTATTGTGCTAACAATTGGTCGAAGAGGGACGTCTTGCTTATGGATTTTTGGAAGACCATACAATCTCGGAGGAACAGCATCTCTCGGAATGAGACATCTTCCCTCTTCTTTTGGAATTGATGACAGTTTAACAAGCTTTGCCGTGGCATTGGATACACGAGTGGTTGGATCACGAGTGCACAGTCTGTAGACAGGATCAGATAACAGAATCGAGATTTTACTTTTATTTTCACCCCGCCCCCTTTACCTTCTCCTTACTACTCTGTCCGCCGTTCTACCATGGTCCATACAGTAATTTTTGTCAGCTGATCTCTGGTGACGAACAGAGGAATTTATCTATACTTTTTGTAATTTTTTGTAATCTCATTGATATACTTTCTTTGGCCACATTTTTTGATTCCATTGAAAAAGGAGGCAAGGTTCCTCCGAAACGTATGCTTCTAATTTAATTTCACACGGCATTAGCCCAAAAAACATGAATTATTTTTGTTGTTGTTGATTCTTTTTAAGGGCTTGGAATATCTTTGTCATCAACCTGGTGTAGTTGGGTGTGTATTGACCTTGTCTGACAACTTGTATTTATGTGATGACTGTAGTAATGTGTGTGATTGTATTAGGGACCGGGATGACATAGGCGCCCTGGAACTTGAAGTAAGGTACCATCCAGGCATTTTCCTGGAGAGAGTGTGGAAAAGCCCAGGGTAAACCACTCTCAGAATATCCGCTGTTATCGCTGGTATTCGACCACTTCAATCTTAGAACTCCCTGCAGTAGCCCTCGCGCCGTAGTGCACGATGTATGGAGCACGGTTACGCCTGTAGACCAATAAAAACAGTTTGTGCTTCCACTTCGGCGAAACCAGTCGGAATTAAATTTCACAGTAAAGACCGCCTCATGGTGAACCGGCTAGCGTTATTGGCTTTCGCCCTGGAGAACCAGGTTTGAATCCCTGCTCTGCCAAGGAATTTAATTCTGGTACGAGGGTTAGAGCGGGGTATACTCAACCTCAAGAGGCAAGGCTGAAAAGCGGTGGATTCGATTTCTACTTCAGCCATCTCGTAAGTGTTTTTTTTTTGCGGTTACCCGCTTCTACTCGAGGCGAATGCCGGGATGGTTACTAACGTAGTACCATCACCGCCTCCTTCCCTTTCACCTAAATTACAAATACACACTCTAAGACACTCATCACCACAACACAGGTTATCAGGCAAAAGAATCCACCCTCACAAGTAGACGTGGGAATGACAACGATAGCCAAGCCCCTCTAATGAAACATCAACAACAAAATCTCTACTTAGGCCTAGTATAAAATAAGATTTTTGGATGTTACGGGTATACTCGAGAACCACTGGAAGGATTTTGATGCGGTTTTCACAATTCTGTAAAGGATGTCTTGAAGACGATTTCTGTAGAAAATAATTTATTTATGATCAAAGGAAGCCGAGCAGTAACGATTTAAGTGGAAAAGTCGAAAATAAACCTGGCGTCCGAGCGCTTTGTAAGCTTACGCTGGACAAACCGTTAACAATATCTAAATACTATATGTGTAAGAATTGTTCAGCATGAAAAGTTCTACAAAAAGTCCGCGAGAGCATATGTCTATCTTCTATACATCGCCCACAATAAGTGTTTTTACGTTTTAATTTCTTCCAACCATGTCTATTCAACTACTGAGGCGACAGTTTACGAGCTAGCTTAGGGCAAGTGTATCATCCCTGTTACAGCCTAGCTAGCGGGCGAACCTATTGCCCCAGATACAGCTAGCAGCAAACCGTTGAGTCGTGTTGAGTTAAGACTCCTGAGAAGGGTGGTTGTGTTTGGAGTTTCTCTGGAAGTGCAACTCGGGTTTTCTTCATTTCGCCTGTGAAACACAGCCAAGTTAAGATTGGACGGAAGGTGGATTTGAGTTTCACTCACCTCGCCATTCCCTGAAAGTGCAACTCTCATTTCGCCTGTGAACTTTCTTTCCGCAAAATTCACAGTCAATTTAAGACTGGACGGAAGGGGATAATATTAAATTATAGTCTACTGATTGTCGTATAATCTCTACTTATTATAAAACAAAGTCCCCGGTTCTTGATTGACACGGGTAATCTTGAGAAACACTGCATGGATTTTTATGCGGTTTTCACCATTCTGTAAAGGATACCTTGAAGAAGTTTTCTGTAGAAAATTATTTATGATCAAAGGAAGCCTAGCAGTAACGATTTCAGAGAAAATGTCGAAAAAATTCCCGTCGTCCGTGCGATTTTTAAGCTTACGCTGGGACAACCGTTAAAAATATCAATATACAATGAGTGTAAGAATTCTTCAGCATGAAAAGTTCTACAAAGACGTACGCAAGAGCTCTTCTCTATATTCAATATATCGTCTACTAAAAGTGTTTTTAGATTGGACGGAAGGGGGATTTGAGTTTCATGCATCTCACCATTCTTAAATTTCGTCTGACAAGAATTTGTTGCACATGCATCTCTACGATAATATAGTTAATAGTCCAGTCAATGATTTTAACCCATCATGCCGAGACGTAAAACCGATATTGGTCGTTGTTCATTGACATTGTAAAGAAGTGCTTATCACGTAATACATTCACAACTGTTCCCGGACGAAGCCGGGCCGGGTTGCTAGTTTTAAATATAAACTAGAATATAACAAGAAGTTCCGTGACGAACTAAAGAGCCTACTTTTCTTAAAATTAAGTTGTTTTTTTTGCCAAAGATTAATCGAGAGTATATGAACCTATCTAAAATAATGACGAAATTAAGTTGGTAATATCGAAATATCTAATTAGTTCGAAATATACCTGGTATAATGTAGCCTAATAGAGCATTACAGTTGGCAGCCCTGGTGACTGAATATATTCTTAGATCCATCTCTTAAGGTACATAATAAAACAAGAAGTTGCGTGACGAACTAAAGAGCCTACTTTTGTTAAAATTTAAGATTCATGCCAATGATTAATCTATATGGATCTATCTAGAATAATGACGAAATTAAGTTGGTAATATCGAAATTTCTAATTAGTTCGAAATACTGTATACCTGGCATAATGTAGCCAAATAGAGAACTACAGTTGGCAGACCTGGTGACTGAATATATTCTTAGTTCCATCTCTTAAGGTTCAGAATACAAAATTTGGTTGAAGTCCAATGTATAGCATGGACGTTACATGCAGTTAAACATTGGATCTAACAGCGCGCGTAATATCATGTTGGCAACAATGACATACTTGTATTTGTCAGAAATAATCTGAAATAACATGATCTATTGTTGTCTCAATTTTGAATGAAATCCATTAGTTAGTATAGAAGTTACATGCATTTTAAAATTGGACCTATCAGCAGGCTTAGAATCATGTTGGCAGCACGGGCGTAGGCCTATATTTCCAAATTAATCTAGAATGCCAGGTACTATACGTGTGCAAAGTTCAGAGCTATTGGCTTGCATACTTTCTGGTATATTGATATTTGGGTAACAAAAATAGAGACTGTATTTATTAACAGTTGGCAGCCCTGGTTACTCTTAAGAATCGGCATAGTCATATCTGTTATGGTACACATAGCAGACACGAAATTTGGTTGAAATCCAAATGTTAGTTTAGAAGTTACATGTATTTAAAGTTGGACCTCTCAGCAGGCGTAGAATCATGTTGGTAGCTCTGACGTATATATGTTACTCCAAATTAATATAGAATGTCAGGTACTATACGTGTGCATAGTAAAGCTGTCGGCTTGCATACTTTCGGATATATGGGTATTTGGATTAAAAACATTGAGAGCATTTATTAACAGTTGGCAGCACTGGTGGCTCTTATGAATACGCTCAGTCATATCTGTTTATGTACACATAGCACATACCAAATTTGGTTGAAATCCAATTGATGGTGTAGAAGTTATATGCATTTAAAATTTTGACCTATTAGCAGACTTATAATCATTTTGGCAACACTGCCATGTATGTCCTCCTGGGATTTAAACTGAAATATTATTATCTATAAGTGTGCCAATTTTGAACTAGCTCCCATTCATACATTCCAAGATATCCAACATGGAGCTCAAATTTGAATTGCGATTTTTTAGCAGTTGGTATCACTGATATCATTTTCAAATATGGCCGTGAGATATTCAGGTATAGATCTTTACTCCTACCAAATTTTGTTTCGATTGCTGCAGCCGTTTAGGAGTTGATAGGGGGACACACACACACAGCCAGACAGACAGACAGACAGACAGGCAGACAGAAGGACAGACAGACAGACAGACAGACACACATTTGCCCGATCTCATAAGTCTTCTTTTTCCTCAATTTTGCAAAATGTGAAAAGTAGGCTAAAAATTGGTTGAAGTCCAATGGACTTTACATGCAGTTAGACTTTGGATCTATCCACACGCGTAAAAGCATGTCGGCAACAATGTCATGCGTGTGCTGGTCGGAAATAGCTTAATCTGAAATATTATATCTTGATGTGCCAATTTTGGACGAAATCCATTTGTTAGTATAGAAGTTACATGTATTTTAAAATTGGACCTATCAGCAGGCATAGAATCATGTTGCCAGCACTGACTTATATTCATTATTCCAAATTAATCTAGAATGTTAGGTGCTATACGTGCGCAAAGGATAGGGCTGTTGGCTTGCATACTTTCTGATATATTGATATTAGGTTAAAAAATATAGGCAGCATTTATTAACAGTTGGCACTCCTGATTGCCCTTAAGAATACTTATAGTCATATCTGTTATGTTACACATGGCACATACGAAATTTGGTTGAAATCCAACTAATAGTATAGAAGTTACATGTATTTAAAAATTGGCCCTATCAGCAGGCTTAGAATCATGTTGGTAGAACTGAAGTATATGAGTTACTCCAAAATTAATCTAAAATGTCAGGTACTATACGTGTGCATAGTTTAAAGCTGTCGACTTGCTTACTTTTTGATATATTGGTATTTGGATTAAATAATAGAGAGAGCAATTATTAACAGTTGGCAGACCTGATGGCTCTTAAGAATACGCTCAGTCATATCTGTTTACGTACACATATTACATAGAAAAATTGGTTGAAATCGAATTAATAGTGTAGAAGTTATAGGCATTTAAAAATTGGACCTATCAGAAGGCTTAACATTATTTTGGCAACACTGTCATGTATGGCCTCCTGGAAGTTACACTGAAATAGTGTTATCTACATGTGTGCCAATTTTGGAATAGCTCCCATGCATACCTTCCATGATATCCAACATGGAGCTCAAATATCTAGTGTGTTTTTTCAGCATTTGGTAGCACTGACATCGTTTTCAAATATGGACGTGAGATTTCCGGTATACATCTTTACTCATACCAAATTTGGTTTCGATTTCTGCAGCCATTTAGGAGTTGATAGGGAGGGGGGGGGCACACACACACAGCCAGACAGGCAGAAGGACTGACAGACAGACAGACAGACAGAAGGACAGACCGACAGACAGACACACATTTTCCCGGATCGATCTCATAAGTCTACTTTTTCCTCATTTTGGCAAAATGTGAAAAGTAGGCTAAAAAGTAGGTTAGCACAGGGAAGCATCGATAAAAGGAATCTGTTGACATCGAACATCGATTTAGGTAGACTATTAGGAAGTCATTTTTGAAAGCCTTTGTCTGGAGCGTGGCTCTCTATGGAAGTGAAAGTTGGACTCTTGGAGCAGCAGAAAAGGGGAGAATTGAAGCTTTTGAAATGTGGTGTTACAGGAGAATGAAAGAGATCATTTGGGTACATAGGATTACAAATGAAGAGGTATTATGACGATTGGGAGAGGAGAGATGTTTGTGGCGACTGCTAATGAAGAGAACAGATAGGTTGGTAGGACACATACAAAGACACCCCGGAATAGCAAACTTAGTTATGGAAGGAAGGGTCGAGGAGAAGAACTGTAGGGTAGACCAATGTTAGAATATGTTCAACAGATTGCCTCGGATGAAGCGTGTGGTAGCTATGTGGAGATGAAACGATTACCTCAGGACAGGGAAGGATGGAGCGCTACATCAAACCAGTGAAAAGACTGAAGACTCAAATCACAAACTGTAATCAAAATTGTGTTTGTTTGATGCTATTGCACCACATATGTGGGACACATGACCTGACAGTTCTGCCCCTGAAAGAAATAATAACTAATACCACCAAGTATCTCCGGTCATTACTATAAACAGTATTAAGGGTAATAGTGAGGTTTTCTTAAATTGTTGTTTTATGGGGCGGAACTACGAGGTCATCTGCCCCTAATAGTGAGTTTCATACGAGCATCGCACGCGGACGTTCAGAATATGTACTTTCTGAGGGTGTTTATCACCAGGTTCTTCCTCCGTCAGCTAGGGCAAATTCCTGGATAGTATCTTACGCCAAATTGTGGGTCATCTACCCCATTCCTGAATTACAGTTCCCCACATTAGAACAGTCACCGCAGAAACAGAGGTTATTAAATTACTGCAATACTCTTAGTATACATACACTGAAGAAAATGGAAATTGCAACACCATGAAGGCATTGGTCGTTTGTGTTGATTTTCAAGATATGGAACGATGCCATGTTGGTATGTAAACGATCCAAGTTTCAGACCCATTGGATTGTTGCTACAGGCCTCCCCACGTGATTGGTCGCGGAGGAATCAACTCCAGTATACGGACTCTGGTGTAGCGTAGTTGACTTGCAGTCTGTGTAGTGAAGTGTTCCCCTTCAAACATGCCTCGACGACAGAGAAGTGCACGCTATCAATAACAGTCGCCGTTTGAGAGGGCTCGGATAATTGGGCTGAGTGAGGCTGGATTATCACTAAGGGCTGTCGCTGCACGTGTTGGCCGACAGGCATCTACGGTACAACGTGTATGGCAGCAGAGGTCAAATGAAGGTACCCACAACGTAGATCTGGCATAGGCCCAGCGTGACAGACAACTGTGAGAGAGGATCGCCTCATCATTCGTTGGCCCGGATGGAACCCCATGCAACAGCAGCGCAAATTCGAGCAGCTGTGGCACCCCACGTTACACAACAAACAGTTGGTAATCGCCTGCGTGCAGCTGGCTTACGATCCCGTGTCCCTTCAGAAGGTGTTCCATTAACCCCACACCATCAACGTGTAAAGCTGGCCTAGTGTCGAGAACGATCGACGTGGGTCGACGAATGGCATAGGGTCGTCTTTAGTGATGAATCGCGCTTCTGTCTTGCCCGCAGTGATCGCCGGAATCGTGTGCGTCGACGTACCGGTGAGAAGGGCTGCCCAGACCTTATTGTCGAGAGGCACAAAGGGCCAACACCAAGCATTAAGGTCTGGGGAGCTATCGGCTTTAATGTGAAATCACAATTAGTGCTTGTTGAGGGCACTATGACTGCTCGACAGTACGTTGATAGGGTACTCAATCCAGTGGTTGTCCCTATGATGGCGAACATTGCTAATGGGATGTTTCAGCAGGACAATGCCTGAGTTCACACTGCACGCATCTCCAGAGAAGCTCTCCACGATATCACAAACTTAGAATGGCCCGTCAGATCCCCGGACCTCAGTCCTATTGAGCATGTGTGGGACATGATGGGTCGACAACTGGCCAACCGTCCTCAGCCACCCACAACTCTGGAACAACTGACCCGTGTAGTGCAGCAAGCATGGGCCACAATTCCTCAGGAAGCGATCCAGAGCCTTATTGACTCCATGCCTCGCCGAATTCATCAATGTATTGCAGCTCGTGGTGGGCACATCCTCTATTGATTGTTGTCCAAATTTGTGGTCAGAGGAACATGAAAGTGTAATCATCGAATCACAATCGAACACTCGTCCTGCATGTTCAATTGCAGCAATGTAGCACCACTCCTTCTGGGTGTTGCAATTTCCATTTTCTTTGTAGTTAACAACCAAAGACATCGCGGTCATGCAGCCACGTTTACTTTGGATGTGTGTAGAATCTGCCTGATAACCGGTGTTAATTGTGATGGCTGTATTATTGTGTGTTATATGTTATTTACGTAAGAACTGCAGACAGTCAGTTTTAAGTAGTTCCTACTTTTGCTACCAAATACTACCGTCAACGACACCTAGCTGCACACTTGGCTAATAGATACCACCGCAACCAGAACCTGACGGTGAACGTTGGAACTTAATAGCGTTAATCAAATTTAACCTACAAATTTTACCGTCACACGAGTGTAGTTAGTGGAAGGTTCTTTTACATCACATAAATATGACATGGGCCCACCGGCTTTACTTCCCCTCAGAATGAAGGCATACTGAGTGATTTTAACGCTCATCAAGAATCCGATGACTTGGGCCGCGTTTGAACCCGCGACCTTGGGCATAGAAGCTCACCAAAGCCGCCCAATATGAGATAATAGGCATGTAAATACAGCAATACTATTCCCTAATATGCAGCTATAGTAGACCACACACTGAATTATGTACATGAAAAAGCCATTTCTCATTAATCACACCATTTGTGCGGGGTTATAAATCGTAAGTATATTTGACTCCAGAATAATGACTTTATATTCCAAACATTTTGTTTCCTTTCAAAAAGGTAGATAAAACTATTTTAAAAAAATGAAAGATAACTATGTGAACAAGACGTCTAAATTACACCCATTTCAACAAAATTAAAGACTATCAGGAAAGTACTGTAATTGTGAGACTAGGTCCTTGAGAAATGTGCATATACAGCCCTTTTTGTTATTGATGCAATCTCTCCTACGTTATTGTACTCCACAGTACCTTTCGCCTAGATTTACAGTAGGCTATGTTAATATTGCACTTGATTAACTTCAGAGCCCAGGAGAACTATGTTTTGAACTCACTTAGGGGAAAAGTGAATGTACTTTGGATAATATATTAGCAAGTATCTTTCTCTAACAAGTAAATACATCTCCCGGGCAACGGCGGGTAAAATAGCTAGTTGTCCTTGCTATAAGCAGCGATAGACCTATATCGTTTCTTGCACTTTAGAATGTTGTATTGTTCACATATTTCTGAGCACAGGACACACATGCAGGTATCATTCGTGTCGTGGAACGTCTTATTGGAACAAAGCTTGTGGTGGAAGCCATGGACCGCTACACTTGTAGTGACATGTCGCATTTCATAGTTCGCTTGCGTCCAGGTTCTGTATTCCAACGCGCAAGTACCATAGAAGTCTGGTCGTATGTCTCTTTTCTTCTCTCTTAGATCTTGGATAAGTTTGTTGTAGGCATGACTTGATGGCAGCAGCAGTGTTGTTCGCAGATCTTCTATTAGAAAGGTCTCCTTGGTGAGTTCATACACCAGTCTCGATCTCGTACTCTTTGATACTCCTACGGCTCTCTTGAGGCACCTGGCTTTTACTCTCTCTATCTCCTTTAACTTTTTGTATCTGAGATGTTCCCATACCAGTTCAATTCCGTACACAAGGACGGGCAATATCTTCAGTCTGAATAGGTCCATGGCTGCGCTGATTGATAGCAGTCTGATGCTCCTGATTTCGTTTATGACACTGCCAGCAGCCTCCGTCCTTGTTCTGATGTGGAGTCTAAAGCCCTTCCCTGTTGTCTGCATTGTGAAACCGAGATATTTGAAGCAGCTTGATCTTTTGAGGGGTTTCCCGTTGCATTTCACGTTTTCTGCCTCGGTGAGCCTGCCCCCTTTCCTAAATACTTACATTTCAGTCTTCTCTTCGTTTTTTTTATATCATTTCTTTCTGCCCAGTCGCTTAATGTGTCTACTGCTGCCGGTAGTGCTCCTATATCCGTCGTAGCGATGGCCATATCATCGGCATAGATTTATGTGTTGGCTCCTATTATTTCTTTCGCGGCGTCGTACCTGAGAACATTGAACAATACAGGGCTCTGTGGATCGCCTTGAAGTACGCCATTCGTTTGGGATATCCACTCCGATCTTCCTATTCCATCATCTATTTGGAGATAGTGCTTTGCTAGAATATTTTATATAAGTACAGTCGTACTTGTTCTGGTTCTGTTTTAACAACCCCCGGCCAAACACCGTGGAGTGAATTGAATTGAAATGGACAGCAATGCCAGATAACACGGCGGGCTGCTGGCAGACCCCTCATGTCACCTTGCCATGACCGACAGTAGGGGCTACGCGGGCTAAAGCGCTGCGTTAGGTCAAGGCGCCAAGCTCTCTGCTGACTCGGTAGACGCGTGGGTTCGAGCCCCAACGTCGGCTGTCCTTGAAATGGTTTTCCGTGGTTTCTCATTTTCAACACCAGGCAAATGCTGGAACAGTACCTTCTGACAGGCCACGGCCGTTTCCTTCCACATCCTTGCCCAGTTTCATTCATCTTCATCCATTCCATCTCTCATCCCGACGCACAGGTCGCCCACGGGCGTCGACTAGAAAGACCTGCACTCAGCCTCTCAGGAGGCTACACGACAAAAAAAAAAAAAAAAAAAAAACTTGCCATGAATCAGCAAACTATTCTCACACCTTGCATTGCTGTTTGATAAGTATACATATTGTGCAATTATGCTACTGTGGAATTTAAGGGTTCCTGTTAAGTCTCTCACCCTTTTGTGTTACATAAATAACTTGGAACCAGAAACCTTCCCTGGAGTGCATACAACAACTCACCCAAATTCATCGTGATCGGGTGAATGGTATATGAACGCATAGGAGACAGACAGACTGACAGACAAACAGACAGGCAATCTAACACGTGACATTGATTTTTAGCCTATTTTCATTCATGAAAAAATTGCGCTTATGAGATCACCTTTTGTCCGTGTGTCTGTGTGTGTGATTCGTGTGTGTGTCTCCCTAATAACTTCTAAACGGCTGGAGCGCTTTCAATAAAACTCGGTAAGTTCATAGCACTATTCCGGGCGACCCCGACCGTGTCCTTCAAAATTTGTTACGTCTCACCAATCCAACATGGCGGCAGTGCGAAATATATCACCTGCATTCAATATCTCCGAAACTGTTACCGATATCACCCTGGAAATTTGTACGGTGATAAAGGAGACTACTAGAAGTTCTCCTATGTGACTTTTGAAAAACTGGTAACTACAAAACCAACATGGCGGCCAAGCAAAGTTGCGACTTTTAAATAGACGTTTCTCGCGATTTAACCAACCAAACGCATTGAAACTTAGTACGGTATAAGATTATATACATTGTAATGCACCGGTATCTAACTTCGTCCAATTGTTTACATAACCTCAAGATGGCGGCTGTGTGAAATATTTCACCGGCTTCCTATATCTCTGAAACTATTACCGGTATCACCATGAAATAATGTACGGAGATAAAGGGCACTATTATTATTATACAGAATTCTGCCTAGTGGCAGGTCCATGTCTTCGTACAGAGAATTTCGGATGCCAACGATCCCGGTCTTCAGCTTCTTTCTTCAGTCTGCTGTAACTCCTTCCATCTTTCATATCATACAGATGTTGAATTATTATTCTTCTTCCCCGTCCTGTCGTTCCTTTGATCTTCCCTTCAATTTCGTCGTGCATGAGCCCCTCATGTCTAAGTATGTGCCCGATCCAGTTGGCCTTCCTCTGAAGAATTGTATTCAGAAAAGTTTTCTTCTCACCTACCCTTCTCAGTACAGCATCGTTTGTCACCCTATCTGTCCACTTGATCTTCTCTATTCTCCTCCAGCACCACATTTCAAAGCTTTCTAAGTATTTTCTTTCCCTTTTTCTCATTGTCCACGTCTCTGCCCCGTACAGTGCAATGCTCCAGATGTAACGCTTCACCAATTTCTTCCTTAGTTCTAAACTCAACTTGCTGGTGAGCAGAGTCCTCTTCTTGTTGAATGTGGCTTTGGCCATGGCGATTCTGGCGCGAATTTCATTTGTGCATTGAGCATCTTTTGTCAGCAAGCTTTCCAAGTACTTGAACTGCTTCACATTCTCCAATTCTTGATCGTCGATAGGTATCCTCAATGATTTCTCCCGTTTTGAAATCCGCATCACTTTTGATTTCTCGATGTTGATTTCCATGCCATATATCTTTCCAGTTTCCACCAACTGGTTCATCATGTGCTGCAGTTGACTTTGATTTTTGGCGAGCACTACTAGGTCATCTGCATACTTGATGGTGATTATGAGGCGTCCTCCTATCCTGAAATCTCCGCATCCTTTCAAAGCTTCTTTCACCAGCCATTCACCTTACAGGTTGAAGAGACTTGGCAATAAACAACATCCTTGTCTGACTCATCTTCCTATTTACCCGCTGTTCGTTTCTCCGTATTTCAGTCGCACCTTTACTCTTAGTCCCAGGTACAAATTGAAAATGATTCTCCGGTCTCTCTAGTTGATTCTTATCTCCTTAAGGATGTTCATCAATTTTGTCTAGTTGACTCTGTCGAAGGCCTTCTGCCAGTCTATAAAACAAACGCAAACTTCTTCGTTAACAGTCAAAACTCTCTCCGACACTATCCGCACTCTACCGGTAGCATCTCTGGTTTCTTTTCCTTTCTGAAATCCAAATTGATGCTCTCCCATTACTTCTTCAATTTTGTGTTCCAGCCGTCTATTGAGTATTCTTGCAATGATCTTCGCCACATGTGAGATCAGACTAATTGATCTGTAATCACTACATTTCGTAGCTTGTTTTTAGCCTACTTTCGATTTTTGCAAAAAATGAAAGTAGACTTATGAGATCACTACAGGACGAAAAAAAGTGTGTCTGTCTGTGTATGTGTGTGTGAGTGTGTACTCTGAATGTGTGTCCCCCCCCCCTATCAATTCGAACACGGTGAGCGCAAATTGAACGAAATTTGGTACAAAGGTAGCACTAGCAAAGGACACCTCAGTGTCCTGTTTTATATCGCCGCCATCTTGACGGAAACGTAATGGCGGCCACACAAATGTTCAAAGCTTAACTCAGATTACGACTAACCTAATCATCCGATCTCTACCA
Source organism: Meconema thalassinum (assembly GCA_946902985.2). Classification (NCBI taxonomy): domain Eukaryota; kingdom Metazoa; phylum Arthropoda; class Insecta; order Orthoptera; family Tettigoniidae; genus Meconema; species Meconema thalassinum. Next base: position 351,809,453 of record OX336391.1, read on the forward strand.
AATTTTGCAACAACATACCTTTATGGAGGCAGCATCCTTTGACCAAACTAATAGGTCATCAGCCTAATAGTTTGCGGATGGCGGCCATCTTTGTGTGAAAATCGATTGCCCCTATTAATTCGAACAAGGTGAAACCGAATGGAACGAAATTTGGTACATAGGTAGTACTAGCAAAGGGCACCCCAGTGTCATGTTTAATATCGCCGCCATCTTGACGGAAACGTAATGGCGGCCACCCAAATGTCCAAAGCTTAAATCAAATTACGACTAACCTAATCATCCGATCTCTACCAAATTTTGCAACAACATGCCTTTATGGAGGGAGCATCCCTTGACAAATCTAATAGGTCATTAGCCTAATAGTTTGCGGATGGTGGCCATCTTTGTGTCAAAATCGATTACCGCTATTAATTCGAACACGGTGAAACCGAATGGAATGAAATTTGGTACAGAGGTAGCACTAGCAAAGGGCACCTCAGTGTCATGTTTTATATCGCCGCCATCTTGACGGAAACGTAATGGCAGCCACACAAATATTCAAAGCTTAAATCAAATTACCATTAACCTAATCATCCGATCTCTACCAAATTTTTCATCAACATACCATTATGGAGGGAGCATCCTTTGACCAAACTAATAGGTCATTAGCCTAATATTTTGCGGATGGCGGCCATCTTTGTGTGAAAATCGATTCTCCCTATTAATTCGAACACGGTGAAACCGAATGGAACGAAATTTGGTACAGAGGTAGCACTAGAAAAGGCCACCTCAGTGCCATGTTTTATATCACCGCCATCTTGACGGAAACGTAATCGCGGCCACCCAAATGTTAAAGGCTCAAATGTAATTACGACCAACCTAATAATCTAATCTCTACCAAATTTTGCAACAACAAATCATTATGTGGGAAGCATATTCTGACCAAACTTCTAGATCATCAGCCCAATAGTTTGCAGATGGTGGCCAAGTATGTGTGCAAATCGATTCCCCCTATCAATTCAAACACGGTGAAACCGAATTGAACGAAATTTGGTACAGAGGTAGCACTAGCAAAAGGCACCTCAGTGTCATGTTTTATATCGCCGCCATCTTGAAGGAAACGGAATGACGGCCATCCAAATGTTAAAAGCTTAAATCAAATTTCGACCATCCTAATAATTTGATCTCTACCGGATTTTGCAACAACATGCCTTTTTGTGGAAAGCATCTTATGACTGACTACAAGGTCATCAGCCCAATAGTTTGCCAATAGCGGCCATGTATGTGTGCAAATCCATTCCCCAGATCAATTCAAACACGGTGAAACCGAATTGAATGAATTTTTTTACAGAGGTAGCACTAGCAAAGGGCACCTCATATTCATGTTTAATATCCCTATATCACGTTGTATTTCAACAAGCTACTACAACCAACATTCAATTATACTCCTTGAAAAGGACAAAGGGTTATAACAATACCCATGCATTTAGGAGAAAGTAGGCTATATGTTCTTTAGTGAACATCTTGTTTCTTCTCAAGAGGAACGATTGTGACGTCCAAAAAGTCCTTAGGCCATTCTCCATTTTCATAAATGTTGTTGATAAGTTGTGTCAGCACTTTCAGACCTCCGTCTCTGATTTCTTTCAGCAAATCCACCGGTATGTCGTCTTCTCCTCTAGCTTTCCCTTTTTTCATGTCCTCTATTGCCTTCTCTACTTCCGTTGTTAGTATGCTGGGCCCTTTCTCGTCTTCATCAATAACCTCCTCTGTCTCTATGTCGATGTCTTGCGGACGGTGTTCCTTATCGTAGAGTTCCTTTATGTATAATTCCCTTATTTTCAGCACTCCCGCTTGTTCAGAAACCATTTGTCCTCTAGAGTTCGCTATTCCGAATGTCCTTACTCCTTTGTTCTCGCTTCCTCCCATCTCCTTCGTTTTCTGGTACATGAGGTCGTACCTTCCTCTTCTTTGTAGTTCCTCTATGTCATCGCACATTTCTTCCGTGTACTTTTCCTTTGCTTTGTCTGTTTCTCTCCTGAGTGCATTGTTAAGTCTTCTGTATTCTTCTTCGTTTATATTTTTACACTTCCTCCTTTCCTCCATCTTCTCCATCATCTCATTGGTGATCCAAGGTTTCCTCGCTCTCTTTGCTTCCCTCACAACTTCACTCTTTAAAGTATTCAACAAAACCAGTTTAACATTTCGCCTTTGCACTTCCACACATGAACTTGCATTTTCACCTTCCATTTCACTAAATTGTTGCTCCAATGCTTCTCCTACTCTCTCATTATTCACTCTTAACTTTTCCAGGTCCCATCTCTGCTTTCTCCTCCCACACTGTCGAATCCTCTTCAGCCTTGATGTCTGCAACCAAAAGGTTGTGATCCGAGTCGATATCGGCAGCCGGAATAGTCCTAGCGTCTTTCACACTGCCCCTAAACCTCTGTTTAACAAGTATGTAGTCTATTTGATATCTGTTAATGTCTCCTGGGCTCCTCCATGTGTATAATTTGCTCTTTCTTTTCTTGAACCAAGTGTTCATCACCACTAAATTGTTTATCTGACAGAATTCCACTGGCATCCCTCCTCTGTCGTTCCTTCTGCCTAATCTATATTGTCCCACTGTGTGCTTCTCTACCTTGTCCAACCACACTATTCCAGTCATCCATAATTATGGTGTTTACTCTTCCTCTGCCTTCAGAGTGAATGATATATTCTATTTCATCGTACAATTTCTCCACTTTGTCGTCGTCATGATCTGATGTTGGCATGTACACTTGAATTATCAGAATGTCCACTGGTTCTGCACTTAATTTCGCAAACATTAAACGATCGCTATAGCACACCACTTTAGTCACACTGTGCACTAGTTGATTTCCCATCACTATTGCTACACCTCGTTCAAAACCTTGTCCACCTGAATAGAACATTGTGTAATTACCTGACACTATTTCACCACTATCTGTCCATCTCCCTTCACTTAATCCAATTATGTTAACATCACATTTTTCCATTTCTCTCTTCAAATTTTCCAGTTTTCCTGTTCTTGGAAGGGTTCTTACATTCCATGTCCCAATCCTAAAATTAAAATGTTCAACTCTTTCGATGACTCCCCCCTAATGTACTATCCACCCGGAGATCCGATCGGTAGCATATCTCCAATTTAATCTATACATTCATATTAGTGCCAGTATGAAAACGGAGCGGAAAATAACATTTTAAGAATGTCCAAGCTGTGTAGTATACGAGTATAACATGTCAGATGACTTCACTTACATTTCATCTCAATTTCATAGTAGGATAACATGTCAGATGTTACACAACTTATGTGACTACTGTATGGCACGTGTCTTTTTGATGTGTAACATCTTTCCGCTCGGTTGCTGGATAGTTTTGTGGGAGTGATTTTGAAAATTGGAGACGGAAGTGGATCGGAACGATCGAACTGGCAGTGGTGGGTCAAACGGAAGTATGCACTGCCCGCTCGATCGATCAAACGGAAGTGTACTAGCTGGCAGTGGTGGACAACGGATGTATGCACTGCCCGCTCGATCGATCGAATGGAAGTGTGCCCTAGCTGGCAGTGGTGGATCGAACGGAAGTATAAGACGCACTGCCAACTCGATCAATCGATCCAGCTGGCACTGGAAAGAGAAACACTCAGCGCGCTGTGTCGAAAATTGATATAGCCCGACCCAGCGGTTTCTGCCGCGACATGACCGGACAGACATGGCTTCAGAACAGTGGGAGGCTGACGGCTCGCGTCACGCGTCACGCGTCACCGAAACGAAATATCACGCGCACCGAGGGGTCAAGTTTGACCGGATACGGTTTCTACATAAAAGTAGGATGAAAGGCAGCATTTTACTGAGTATATAGAAACTTGAATCACATTTCTACGCCCAGTAGTTTACTTTTTATGTTATTTTAAAAATAAAGAGCACACTGCTTCGATACTAGCCGCTGCTGATTTGGAGAGCCAATGTAATGTTGCCTAGTCGTTGCACAATGACGAGCGGGTGAGCCAAGCTCTCGTCTACATTGCGTAGCATTATGTTATCATGGCCAAGTCCAAGCAGAGAATGAACGATGTTGCTACATCGGGACTCGGGGAGTCAAGAAGTGTCACGTGTGCCAGAGGAGGTGTGAACGAATTGAAGTGCGTAACTGCTTCGCGGCAGACATTCCAGGGTCGGGCTTTATCATGACGCACTCTCGGCCATGTGGAATGTATATGACATACTGAACGGAAATAGCTCATGCGAACTCTGGTGTCAAGTGATTTAAACAAATGACATGGTACATGTTCGAAGTCTTCGTATCAGTATTTTTAAATGGTAAAATGCCTTAATATCATACATTGTAAGTAGTCGGCATTGCATTGGCATAAGGCATTTTAAACTCAATGTCACTCAGGAACATTATCGAAACAAGCAAAATATAAATTAAACTTAATTCCGTAATGCAGTATTATTGGAACGTGGAAATAAGTCACCAGCTTGAGCACAATATTTGCATAGTTGAAATAGCCTTGGAGTTATTGCGTATGACTGTGAATCTAGAGATCTTGGGTTCGAATCCTGGGTGGGGTGGGTATTTTTGCTACCAGATTATCATTTTAAACGATATTTATCATATCAATATGACTCATTTTAACCGAATCCATATGAAATTACGTGTTGGTCTGTGAATCAAGAGGACCTGTTTATAAGGAATTTAAGGTTATGAGCGGTGTCGCGTCTATTAATCTAGTTGATCCATATCGTATTCTTTATAGGCTAGTGCTGGTGGAAGCTACAAATCATCTAATAAAATGAGTTCCGTATTATAAACTACAATATCTGTAAAACACTCCCTTTTACAATAGATTAATATTTGTGCCAATAATACTATAAAATACCCGTGTATCAACAATTTCACGTGAGGTTTCTTCTATGTCAGATGTTACACATCATATGCGACTACTGTAAGGCTCGTAATTTTTTTCTGTCTTGCATTGAAATACAGTAGATCGCTACTCGTTGCATTATATTTAAAAGAGCTTGATCACTTCGGAAATAAGCTCCTTCATCTGGAGTCATGTTCATTCAGGTATAAAGAGGAGCATAGCAGGACTTTATGTACAGTCGAGGTGATCCTTAAACTAACTTGTTGATAATACTATCAGAGCTCCCTCCATGGCACCAATATTCTGTATGTATTCACTTTACTGTAGAGGCTTGACAGGTTTTAATTAAATTTATGCCTCACTTACTAAGTTGCTAAAATGTACATCGCCAGGTGTCAGTTGGAAACCTGCTGTCTGATTCTGCAAAATATTTATTTTACGGACAGTTCCTGTCATATCGTGCAACTCTGAAAGACCACGCATCAGCAGTCACGATCGTTACAGTGCGCTGTTTGCCACACCATCACCTTTGCCCCGTCTTCTGTATGAAACGCATCACGTTTCTTTTTTATAACTTCTTACGTGTCGTAGAAACTCGACGTGACAGCTGTCGGAGGGAAGAATATCTGGCCACATTTTGACTGCAATACGCAACTTTCGTGGATACAGACCGTCTTGATATAAGGGCTGGTTTCCTCTTTGAGTTCTGGGAGGCATTTGCCTTCTTTATATGACGTAATAAAGTAATAATCACGTGGAGTAGTCAAAACGGAATCCCATCTGAGTCTGGTATTGCTTCCACTTAGGCTACTTGTGACAGGTTCGACCCCCTTCACCACTCTTGGAGAAGCAAAACTAATTTGGTTTTCTAACAGTTCTAGGAGATGATTTGCTAAATTTGGTAGTGATGTTTCTCTGGTACAGTATTAGAACTCTGGATATGTTCATATTGATCGACTCAACAAAAAAAATTCTACCATTTTTAAGTACATTTCAATTTAACTGTTGATGAAAGGAATTTTCTTGTCAGATTGTTCGTATAATACGTAATATCAATTCCCATTCGATTTATTATTAATTATATTTGAATTGCAATGACCATAGCGGGGTATTGTAATTGAACGCCGGTAGGCTCCCAGCAAGTTCAATTTAAACTTTGTCTACCAGAGATGCCACTGTCTTTGACACCCAGCGGTGAAGTTGGAACTTGATGGAGCGCTTCTGACCAAATAACCCACAAATTTAGCAACACACTACCAATTGTAGCGGTAGGTTCTTTTACATGCCATAAATCTATGGCATGGGCCCACCGGCTTTACTTCCCCTCCGAAGGAAAGCTATTGAGGGTTTTTAATGGTCTTAAAAATCCGACGACTTCGGCCTGGTTTTAACCCACAATAGCGTAGCCTACTACCGACTACGCCACCAAAGCCACAATTCGATTTATGGATTCATCCAAGTTGTTGGCAACTCTGCATTGACCTTCAGCCGTTTTGTTAAAGGAAGAACCTCTCGCTGCTCTGTGATTGAAAGTAACAGCTTAAGACAACAATGAAAATTGAGATGATGGTCAATGTTGGTGCAATATATTGTTAATTTGGAGTTGCTAGGGAAGTGTAGCTATCTCACCGGTAATTGCGCTTGCTACGGTGGGTGAGTGGTTATTGTGTCGGACTACCAACCCCAAGCTTGCAGGCTCACTCATGGCCGTGGCAAGTGATTTTTGAAAGGTGACAAAAATCTCAGCACGCATCCTGTAGGTTGTAGGCATGTTAGAGAACCTATTTGAATTCAGTAGGCCATGTTTATAATGGGATAATTAATCTCGGGAATTTTCGCCAACACAAAATTCCTCCTTTCTCTACTAGAAAGCGCTATAGTGTCAATTTTCTTAGATATCTAACCTACTTGACTTTCATAGCGTTCCAAGGAACGACAAACTTCGACATGCAAGCTGCTCTCTGGGCGCCAAATAACAAAGCTTGCACCTGGCACCCATGGCCATACAATATTATTATTATTATTATTATTATTATTATTATTATTATTATTATTATTATTATTATTACCGTTTATTTCGAAATGTTATAATACAATATAATTAGGTCGTTGTTTTCTTCCATCATTATTTTAGTGCCGTGCCCAGAAAAATCGGATTGTTTTTGGATAATGGGGAGATGCAAAGACATTTCTTCTCGTAAAGCAGTATTTGTTAAAACTCTGCTGGATGAAGGAAGATTTAGTAAGAACAAGTGCTAGAGTCTAATAATAATTTGAACAGATTTGTAGCTTAGGCGGTAGGTGGTGGAACCTCAAGGCCACGGGGAGCAAGAGCTAGAGCGCCGGATGTGACATCCCTCTCGTAGCAGCGCCGAGCTCAAGACGATTGCATGCACAGATTTTAAGCAAAATGTGGACAGAACGGTGGACGACGAGTGACTGCGGTCGCTGTTACACCTCCACTGAAACGTAGCCGGAAACCTGCCTGCCTAGAGTCGTCAGCTTGACCTTGAAGCTTCACCACAAGCCATCCATGCTAAAGCACCGTACTCAATCTTCCTGGCGATCTCCTTGTAATATTGTACCCTTCTTCACTGGTACATTCATGTAATATATACTTGTCCCACTGTTAATATTCTTCTTACGTTCGTATTCTCGAATTCATTTAGAACACTGTAGAATTCTGGTGGCATTTCGGCCTATTTCAGCATTTATTTTGCCATCATTAAGTGTTAGTCTCCTTCCAGAACACCTCGTGGTGTAGCGGGTAGCATTCTTGGCTATCATCCCGGAGAGATCGGGATTCAACTCACGGGTCTGCCAAGGTATTTAATTCTTTCTGAGGGCTCGAACAGGGTCCACTCAGCCTCGCGAGGCAAACCAGAGAAGTTGAGGGTTCGAATCCCACCTCAGCCATCCTGAAGATTTTTTTTTGTGGTTTCTCACTTCTACTCCAGGCAATTTCCAGGGTGGTTCCTAACTAAAGGCCACGTCCGCCTCCTTTCAAACCTTCACCTGAAATATAAATATACATGCCAGTACAGCCATCTCAATAACACAGGTTGTCAGACAAAATTCCGACACACCCAATTACACGCGGCTAAACGACTACGTTGTTCAAGTCCCTCAAATGAAACAAAAACAAAATCTCCATACATGTTCACTAATTCACCAATTAAAGTATACTCGAAATCTTTTAAGATAAGAAAGGGTTGGCACCTTCTAAGCGAACTCTTCGTAAAGAAGGGTACTCGCACCGGCACAAGGAGGTTGCTAGAAAGTTTCGGTCGCAGTGTCACATATCGGGAACTTACACTAGTCTGATTGCATGCCTCTTTAATTTAAGAGAATAGTTATAGTTTTTGAATCAAGTTGAGGCTTTACGATATCATAGTCATGTACTTGTGTGGTCGTGTGAAATCTGTCTGATAATCCTTTTACGTTTTGATGGCTGTAGTAGTAATTGAGGTTAGGATTTGTAAGATGGCATCCGTTATCTTAATTTAGGGACCATCACGTATTTTCCATGGAGTGGAAGTGGTAGATTACGGTAAACCACGGACAATGACTTTTAGGGCAGCTAGGGTGGGAACCGAACCAATTTATTCTCACGACAGTATTACTCGGCAAGGCTAAGTGGATCCTGTTTCAACCATCAGAACAGAATTGAATATCTTATCAGAGCTAGGAATCAAACCTAGGACCTTTGGATCACGGTTGTCAGTATGTACTACGATACCAGAGAAGGCAATTATATATAAGCTAAATGAAAATGAATGGTCTCTAAAGGGGTAATATAGTAATTTCTAACCACCTCTAAATATCAGCAAGAGAAACACAATTTAATCCGTATCTTCATTATCATCAGTTTTTATAGGCCTACGACAATAACGTATGTTTTTGGTACTGGTTCCCCTCACGCTGTCATTGCATTTCCTGTGCAATAATGGATCATTAATTAAATTGATATGTAACCTAGGTGTGGTGAGGTGAGCGATTAGAGAGCAAAACCATATATCAAAGCTCACAATTACTGCTGCTCTTATAAAACAGATCGGACGTGACGCTGTTGTGCCCTAGCAATAGCAATACGTGCGTCAATCAACCTGCCACACCATGTCCACCACAAAAACACCGCTTCTGCCCACTACGAGCTACAACGATACCTAGATTACCCGCTCTGATGACGTTGAAATTAAATTAAATGTTATTGGATTTTTTTAACCTAAAACACAACAAAGGGCAAAAATAGATTTAGCCATTACACATATGTGTTTGTAGATTTATTTTGTAACACAGTCATTCTGTGTTGATGATGATAATGACAATTGTTGAACATCTGGGTTTTCGGTGAAATGGGCATCAAAATTAATAAATAATACCCGCTGGCACTACAGCCCATAAAAGGCCTAGGCCTACCAAACAACCGCTGCCCTGGCATTTGGTCTGCAGTTATTGAGGTGACACGTGGTCAGCGCATAGGGTCCCCTCGTCCGTAAATCTCGGTTTTCGTGACCGGGGCGCTGCCTCACTGTCAGATAACTTCTCAATTGTCCTCAAGAGGCTGAGTGCACCCCGTTTCAGCCCTCACGTCAGTTTCTACAATCCCTGATGGAGCCGGGAATCGAAACCGAGGCCCCCGGGTGAAAGGCAGGCGCGCTACCCTAACACAATGAAACCGGCAAATCAAAATGATTACTACTACTAATTACTGGCTTACATCAAACACACTACAAGAAGAAATAGATAAATCAGATGGGAATGAGGGAAATGAAAATCAGGGAAAAGAAATGCCCTCAAACCTTGAAAAATCAGGACATAGGGAGTTGGAATGAAGTAGAGTCATGAAAGGCTGCTAGGAAGGAGAGAATCAGAACCAAAGCCTCCAAAAAAGAATAAAATAGATGGAGCTCGGGCATCCCTCGGTGACGTCAACACCCAGGTTTACCAGCCTTGAACCCTGGACACTATTCAGAGTGCACCATAAGTGCCTACTTTAGAGCCCTGTGCAGAAGGCAGAAGATATGAAAAAAAACCAACAAGTAGTTCCGTAAAGAAATATTTTAATTGCCTCTATCAACATACAAAATTACAGTTTGATTGTTGTCATAGATTCGCAGATATTGAGAACCGTCTAAATATTCCAGATGGTCGCCAGGTTAGATTTTTAGCCTACTTTCGATTTTTGCAAAAAATGAAAGTAGACTTATGAGATCAACACAGGGCGAAAAAAGTGTGTCTGTCTGTGTGTGTGTATGTGTGTGTGTGAGTCTGTGTGCGTGTATGTGTGTGTGTGAGTCTGTGTGTGTGTGTGTGAGTGTGTGTACTCTGAATGTCTGTCCCCCCCTATCAATTCGAACACGGTGAATGCGAATTGAACGAAATTTGGTACAAAGGTAGCACTAGCAAAGGACACCTCAGTGTCATGTTTTATATCGCCGCCATCTTTACTAAAACTGAATGGCGGCCACTCAAACGTTCAAAACGTAAAATCAAATAACGACTAACCAAATCATCCAATCTCTACCAAATTTGGTAACAACATACCTTCGTATAGGATGCGTCTTGTGACCAAACTACAAGGTCGTCCGCCATACCATTTCAGGATGGCGGCCGTGCGAATTATGCAAACTTTATAATCCATATCATGGGACCCACCAGTTCCGATTATCGAGCCGAGAATCGTTTTAACTGTTCTAAAGGAAGAGGCACGTACGAAATTAAAAGTTTATTTTGTAATACTATAGTGCAGACGTGATTTTAAAAAGCTCAGCTGATTCATTAATAAGACAAGATGGCAGCGGATATCTTGTGCCTGACTTATATTTCACTAATTTGAGTATTGCATGCAATATAGCGTACTGAAACAAAATAAATAAACTTTGTATGAAATGCTTTATATATAAATAATATACTTCAGTGATGAAATCGTTTAGTATAAATCATTATTTGCTAACAAGTTCTATGTAAGTCATTTTATATGGATCAATGTTCGTTGGCACAAACGGCTCCGTGGTAAAGCGTTAGTCTGTCATTCATATGCCTATGGTTCAAACCCCATCAGAGATATGTTTTTTGCTTGACATTTTACATATTTGTTGCTTTGTAATGACTCAGACGTTTTAAAATTAAGCGTTATATTGTGCATATTACGGTGCAAAACATATACTTAATTAAAACATAATTCGCCAGCAGATTTAATCGAGACATCTAGCTGACAAAAAGGTAACAGATTTTATTGAAAAGTTTCTTCTTCTGGCCGCTAGAATGCACTCGCTCTGTTAGGATTATATTGTTCGATATTTCACAACTAGATATCACGACTAGTTTTTATATTTATTGTTTCTTGAGTACTGAGACGTTATAAAATAAAGCTTTATATGGTGCTTTTTGCAATGGAAATTATATATTAAAAAAACGACATTCTCCACTGGAGTGACATCTTCCAGCCTTCAGTTGTACTATGCAGAAACTATAGATTCGAGCAGCGCTCTATACCGGCCAGTTAGTGAACCCAGTCTTAACGACTGCTAGGAGTAATAAGACAGTAACATTCGTTTATTCCTTGTGCACAGAGGCGTTGTTGATAATCTCAAAACTTGCAATATGGATGATTTGGAGATGGATTATTTTGTTATACCGTGTATTTAAGATTAGCCTGTAAATTAACGGGTTGCGAAGTTACTTCACTTAGTTCTATATCATTCGTACACGACACAGAACAACAACGTGACGTCAGTTTCTGATCTGCTCTGATTGGCTATTACATTGCTGCAGTCGGGTAGTTGGCAGTCAAGGATAAAATTCTCGACTGCCAACTGCCAGCTACCAACTGCAACTTCATGTTGTGTATGGTGCCTATAGTATACACGGAGTCGATCGCGACTGCCGACCGAGGACTACCAACTACGGACTGCCGACTGCGCATTGTAGATGGGCCTTATTAGAGCAACGAAGTTTCAATTATTGTAAGTAGTCGGTGTTTGGAGTGTTTGCTGATGAAATTGCAAAATGCTGGGGTAAATTATAAACTATGGTTTGAACGCCACTGTTCAAATCCTGTGTGCCAATTTGCACTTCAAATAGGAAGAAATTAGGAGATGATAAGGACAGAGAGTTATAACTATACCCATACATTTCGGAGAAAGTAGGCTATATGTTCTTTCCCGAACATCTTGTTTATTTATGTACTATTACATGAAGATTATTGTGAACGTGTGGTATTCAAACTTCAATCGCATGATAAGGACACAAGAATTAAAAACGAGATTTCAAAATTTAGCACAGCTGCCATTTTGTGGTTATGTAAACAATTGAACTAAATTAGATACCATTGCATTACAATATGTATAATCATTTACTGTACCACATTTCACTGCGCTCAGACGGTTAAATCAAGAGGAAAGTCTATTAAAATGTTTTAAATTCGCTTGGCCACCATGTTCGTTTTGTACTTTACAGGTTTTTGAAAGTTACATGGATAAACTTGTGGCAGTGTACTTTATCGCCGTACAAAATTTCAGGATGATATCTGTAATAGTTTCTGAGATATACAATGCTAGTGAAATATTTCGCACAGCCGCCATTTTGAGGTTATCTTAACAATTGAACTAAATTAAACGCCAGTGCATTACGATGTGTATAAACATTTTCTGTACCAAGTTTCATTACGTTTGGATGGTTAAATAGCGAGAAAAGTCTATTAAAAGTCTCAACTTAGCTTGGCCGCCATGTTAGTTTTGTAGTTACCAGATTTTAGCCTACTTTCGATTTTTGCAAAAAATGAAAGTAGACTTATGAGATCAAAACAGGGCGAAAAAAGTGTCTCTGTCTGTGTGTGTGTATGTGTGTGTGTGAGTCTGTGTGTGTGTCTGTGTGTGTGTGTGTGTGTCTGTGTGTGTGTGAGTGTGTGTACTCTGAATGTCTGTCCCCCCCTATCAAGTCGAACACGGTGAATGCGAATTGAACGAAATTTGGTACAAAGGTAGCACTAGCAAAGGACACCTCAGTGTCATATTTTATATCGCCGCCATCTTGACGGAAATGTAATGGCGGCCACACAAATGTTCAAAGCTTAAATCAAATTACGACTAACCTAATCATCCGATCTCTACCAAATTTTGCAACAACATACCTTTATGGGGGGAGCATCCGTTTACCAAACCAATAGGCCATAAGCGTAATAGTTTGCGGATGGCGGCCATCTTTGTGTGAAAATCGATTCCCCCTATTAATTCGAACACGGTGCAACCGAATGGAACGAAATTTGGTACAGAGGTAGTACTAACAAAAGGCACCTCAGTGTCATGTTTTATATCGCCGCCATCTTGACGGAAACGTAATGGCGGCCACACAAATGTTCAAAGCTTAAATCAAATTACGACTAACCTAATCATCCGATCTCTACCAAATTTTGCAACAACATACCTTTATAGGGGGAGCATCCTTTGACCAAACTAATAGGTCATCAGCGTAATAGTTTGCGGATGGCGGCCATCTTTGTGTGAAAATCGATTCCCCCTATTAATTCAAACACGGTGCAACCGAATGGAACGAAATTGGGTACAGAGGTAGTACTAACAAAAGGCACCTCAGTGTCATGTTTTATATCGCCGCCATCTTGACTGAAACGTAATGGCGGCCACATAAATGTTCAAAGCTTAAATCAAATTACGATTAACCTAATCATCCAATCTCTACCAAATTTTGCAACAACATACCTTTTTAGAGGAAGCATCCTTTGACCAAATGACTAGGTCATTAGCCTAATAGTTTGCAGATGGCGGCCATCTTTGTGTGAAAATCAATTCCCCCTATTAATTCAAACACGGTGAAACTGAATGGAACGCAATTTGGTACAGAGGTAGCACTAGCAAAGGGCATCCCAGTGTCATGTTTCATATCACCGCCATATTGACAGAAACGTAATGGCGGCCACACAAATGTTCAAAGTTTAAAATAAATTACGACTAACTTAACCATCCGATCTCTACCAAACTTTGCAACAACATTCCTTTATGGAGGGAGCATGCTTTGACCAATCTAATAGGTTATTAGCCTAATAGTTTGCGGCAGACGGCCATCTTTATGTCAAAATTGATTCCCCCTATTAATTCGAACACGGTGGAACCGAATGGAACGAAATTTGGTACAGAGGTAGCACTAGCAAAGGGCACCTCAGTGTCATGTTTTATATCGCCGCCATCTTGACTGAAACGTAATGGCGGCCACACGAATGTTCAAAGCTTAAATCAAATTACGATTAACCTAATCATCCGATCTCTACCAAATTTTGCAACTACATACCTTTGTGGAGGGAGCATCCTTTGACCAATCTAATAGGTCATTCGCCTAATAGTTCGCGGATGGCGGCCATCTTTGTGTAAAAATCGATTCCCCCTATTAATTCAAACACGGTGAAACAGAATGGAACGAAATTTGGTACAGAGATAGCACTAGCAAAGGGCATATCAGTGTCATGATTTATATCGCCGCCATATTGACAGAAACGTAATGGCGGCCACACAAATGTTTAAAGCTTAAATCAAATTACGACTAACATAACCATCCGAACTCTACCAAACTTTGCAACAATATACCTTTATGGAGGGAGCATCCTGTGACCAATCTAATAGGCCATTAGCCTAATAGTTTGCGGATGGCGGCCATCTTTATGTCAAAATTGATTCCCCCTATTAATTCGAACACGGTGGAACCGAATGAACGAAATTTGGTACAGAGGTAGCACTAGCAAAGGGCACCTCAGTGTCATGTTTTATATCGCCGCCATCTTGACGGAAACGTAATGGCGGCCACACAAATGTTCAAAGCTTAAATCAAATTACGATTCGCCTAATCATCCGATCTCTAGCAAATTTAGCAACAACATACCTTTATGGAGGGAGCATCCTTTGACCAAACTAATAGGTCATCAGCCTGATATTTTGCGGATGGTGGCCATCTTTGTGTGAAAATCGATTCCCCTTATCAATTCGAACACGGTGAAACCGAATGGAACGACATTTGGTACAGAGGTAGCACTAGCAAAGGGCACCCCAGTGTCATGTTTTATATCACCGCTATCTTGACGGAAACGTAATCGTGGCCACCCAAATGTTAAAAGCTAAAATGTAATTACGACCAACCTAATAATCTAGTCTCTACCAAATTTTGCAACACCATATCTTTATGTGGGAAACATATTCAGACCAAACTGCAAGAACATCAGCCCAATAGTTTGCAGATGGTGGCCAAGTATGTGTGCAAATCGATTCCCCCTATCAATTCAAACACGGTGAAACCGAATTGAACGAAATTTGGTACAGAGGTAGCACTAGCAAGGGGCACCTCATATTCATGTTTAATATACCTATAGCACGTTGTATTTCAACAAGCTACTACAACCAACATTCGATCATACTCCTTGAAAAGGACAAAGAGTTATAACAATACCCATGCATTTAGGAGAAAGTAGGCTATATGTTCTTTACTGAACATCTTGTTTGAACGTCTCATAGGTCAAATTCTAGTAGTGCCCTTTATCACCGTACAAACGTTCAGGGTGATATCTTTATATATATAATTCTTCGACACGTGTGTATGTGACTGAACTCCTCCTAAACGACTGAACTGATTTTGATGGAATTTGGTATGTATATTAGGGTGGGTCCATGTATGGTTTAGATTCACAATCTGACCCGGTAGGTGGAATGAACACAATTTTAGAACCACAATTTACATACAATTTTAGAACCACAATATACAGTCAAAAACAGTCGTCATGGAAATCACTAGCCTTGGCCATCGTGAAAGCTGATGTCTTTGGAGGGTTTGTCTCTGCACGTTAGAGCCACCTGGTCGCAACCTGTGCAACTACCGCCATTACATACACTCCGCCCGTGGCGAAAAGTTGTGTTTTATACCAAAGGTGGCAGTGATGTCGAATTCTACTGTCTGTCTCTGCACGTTAGAGCGTTTATAAGTCCCGTATGCATTCATATACCGTTCATCCGATTGCCATGAAACTTGGGTGAGATGTTGTGTACACTCCAGTGAAGGCCTCTGGCTTAGTAAATCAATTTCACATTAGGTAGCGCACGACTAGATTCAACAAAAGAGTGACGACGCGCGAAGCGTTTCAACAAAATCACGTATAAGTTTATATTCCATTCATAGACTGAGATGAAACTTTTATGAGTTGTTGTGTACACTTAAGTGAAGGCTTCTAACTTAGTAATCCATTTCACAGGAGGTTGCGCACGAGTAGATTCAACAAATGAGCGGCGACGCGCGAAGCGTTTCAAAAAGGTCCCGTATGTGTTCAAATACCATTCGTCCTATAGCGATGAAACTTGGGTGAGATGTTGTGTACACTCCAGGGGAGGCTTCTGGCTTAGTAAATCAATTTCACATCAGGTAGCGCACGACTAGATTCAACAAATGAGTGACGACGCGCGAAGCATTTCAACAAAATCCCGTATAAGTTTATATTCCATCCATAGATTGAGATGAAACTTTGATGAGTTGTTGTGTACACTTAAGTGAAGGCTTCTAACTTAGTACATCCATTTCACAGGAGGTTGCGCACGAGTAGATTGAACAAATGAGCGGCGACGTGCGAAGCGTTTCAACAAAGTCCCGTATGCGTTCAAATACCATTCGTCCGATAGCGATGAAACTTGGGTGAGATGTTGTGTACACTTACGTGAGGGTTTCTAACTTAGTAAATCCATTTTACAATTGGTAGCTCACGAGTAGATTCAACAAATGAGCAACGACGCGCGAACTTTTAATCAAAGTCCCGTTTGCGTTCCTATATCATTCATCCGATTGCAATGAAACTTGGGTGATATGTTGAGTGAGCTCCAGGGAAGGTGTTTGGCTTAGTAAATCCATTTTGCAATAGATAGCGCACGAATAGATTCAACAAATGAGCGACGACGCGCGAAGCGTTTCAAAAAGGTCCCGTATGCGTTCAAATACCATTCGTCCGATAGCGATGAAACTTGGGTGAGATGTTGTGTACACTTACGTGAGGGTTTCTAACTTAGTAAATCCATTTTACAATTGGTAGCTCACGAGTAGATTCAACAAATGAGCAACGACGCGCGAACTTTTAATCAAAGTCCCGTATGCGTTCCTATATCATTCATCCGATTGCAATGGAACTTGGGTGATATGTTGAGTGAGCTCCAGGGAAGGTGTTTGGCTTAGTAAATCCATTTTACAATAGATAGCGCACGAATAGATTCTACAAATGAGTGACGACGCGCGAAGCGTTTCAAAAAGGTCCCGTATGTGTTCAAATACCATTCGTCCGATAGCGATGAAACTTGGGTGAGATGTTGTGTACACTCCAGGGGAGGCTTCTGGCTTAGTAAATCAATTTCGCATCAGGTAGCGCACGACTAGATTCAACAAATTAGTGACGACGCACGAAGCATTTCAACAAAATCCCGTATAAGTTTATATTCCATCCATAGATTGAGATGAAACTTTGATGAGTTGTTGTGTACACTTAAGTGAAGGTTTCTAACTTAGTAATCCATTTCACAGGGGGTTGCGCACGAGTAGATTGAACAAATGAGCGGCGACGTGCGAAGCGTTTCAACAAAGTCCAGAATGTGTTCAAATACCATTCGTCCGATAGCGATGAAACTTGGGTGAGATGTTGTGTACACTTACGTGAGGGTTTCTAACTTATTAAATCCATTTTACAATAGGTAGCTCAAGAGTAGATTCAACAAATGAGCAACGACGCGCGAACTTTTAATCAAAGTCCCGTATGCGTTCATATACCATTCATCCGATTGCAAAGAAACTTGGGTGAGATGTTTTGTACACTTACGTGAGGGTTTTAACTTAGTAAATCCATTTCACAGGAGGTTTCGCACGAGTAGATTCAACAAATGAGCGACGACGCGCGAAGCGTTTCAATAAGGTCCCGTATGCGTTCAAATACCATTCGTCCGATTACGATGAAACTTGGGTGAGATGTTGTGTACACCCTACGGAAGGTTTCTGGCTTAATAAATCCATTTTACAATAGGTAGCGCACGAATAGATTCAACAACTGTGTGACGGTACGCGAATCATTTCAACAAAGTACTGTATGCGTCCATACACCATTTATCCGATTGCGATGAAACTTTGGTGAATTGTTGTGTACACTCCAGGAAATGTTTCTGTCTTAGTAAATCCAGTGTTTAATAAGTAGCGCACGAGTAGATTCAACAAATGAGCGACGGCGCGCGAATAGTTTCCACAATGTCCCGTATGCGGTCATATATCATTCATCCGATTGCGATCAAACCTTGGTGAATCATTGAGTACACGCCAGAGAAGGTTTCAGGCTTAGTAAATCTATTTTACAATAGGTAGCGCATGAGTAGATTCAACAAATGAGTGACGGCACGCGAATCGTTTAAAGAAAATCACTTATGCGTTCGTATGTCATTCATCCGATTCCGATGAAACTTTGATGAGTTGTTGTGTACACGCCACTGAAGGTGTTCAACTTGGTAAATCCATTTTGCAATATTGGTAGGGCACGAGTAGATGTAACAAATGAGTGACGACGCGCGAAGAGTTCCAACAAAATCCTGTATGCTTTCATATACTATTCACGATTGCGATGAAACTTTCATGAGCTGTTTTGTACACTTACGTGAAGCTATCTAACTTAGTAAATCCATTTCACAGTTGGTAGAGCACGAGTAGATTCAACAAATGAGTGACAGCGCACGAATCATTTAAACCAAATTCCGTATGCGTTAAATGCCACTTATCCGTTTGCTATGAAACTTTGGAGAGTTGTTGTGCACGCTCCAACGAATGTTTCTAAATTAGTTAGTTCAAATCACGATAGTTTAGAGGCAGTTAACAGAAATTGAAAAAACATATTGTGTATTCAAAAGCACTTCAAGAAACAAAGTTACAACACTTTCTTTGAATGGCAGGACAACGTCTGCTGGGTCAGCTTGTCTTATATATAAAAGTGAAAGTCTGTATGTATGTATGTGGGTATGTGGGTGGGTCTGTTCCGTATACAAATCTACACCGTTCCAGCAATCTCAACCAAATTTTGCATACACATAGTTTAGGACCCAGAAGGAACCGCTGGCTACATGAATTTTCGATAGTCTTTCTCATTCTTCTGATTTCGACCCTTTTGCACTCCAGCACATGCTAATCAAATCATAAAATATACTCATGAAGGAATGGCAAGGCGGATAGTTTCCATGGCAACATAGCTCAAGTCGAGACACGGCCGACTGGATGCCATTTGCGCTCTGCACTACCGGTATAGAAAATGAGGATCTTTACTTGAAATCCCGTTAGTTACTCAACTACTCACACAGCACTGTCAACCGAGTTTTTCATAACAAAGACTTGACACTATCTTCTACTATATATTGGTCAAATGCCACTCACTCACTCATTCATTCATCACGAAATCTCAGAAAGCATTAAACGGATTGGAATTAAATTTGGTATGCAGCTTCCCCAAGGGCCGCAAATGCCCACTAAGAGAGGATTTTTGGATATTCTGGTTCTAAAGGGGTGTTAAGGGGGTAGACCTGCATTTCATTGAACAGCAATATCTCCCGATTGGTTTCAATGGGGGATGTGATATTCGGCACATAAACTCATCATTAAAAATAAGAAGACACGAGTAGGAGGGTTTTTCGATGTGTTGTATATTATGACGTGAAAGGGGTGAAAAGTGGGGATTGAAAGATTCCTAACGGAGCCTGTATCTCTTAAACGACATAGGCGAGGAGTTTGAAACTCAGCGAGAAAAAAATCAGCATAAAAATAAGTAAATATGTGTTTGACCGTTTTATCATAAATCCAATTTAAGGGGCCCATGGGGAGGGGTTAAATTCTGGACGGGGTGGGGGAGAAACAGGCAAGAAAGTGTCCTAACTGATTGACTGACTGACTCACTCATCAAACTCAGGGGGAAAAAACTGCTTTAAAGTAAGTAAATAGCTGTTCGACAGTTTTTTTTTTCATAAATCAAATTTAAGGGGTTCATGGGGAGGGGTGAAATTCTGAAAAAAGAAAATTGAAAGAAAATGTCCCGACTCACTCACTCACTCACTCATCATCGCCCAGCCAAAATTATTGAAGTTAGAAACATGACAGTTTGGGGATATGTTCATTGTATTTCAAAACAGTCTACTAAGGGAGGATTTTCGGATATTCAGGTTCTAAAGGGGTCTTAATGGGGTTAAACCTGCATTTCATTGAATAACAATATCTCCCGATTGGTTTCATTGGGGGATGTGATACACGGCATATAAACTCATCATTAAAAAGTAAGACACGTGTCTGAGGGTTTTTCGATGTGGTGTATATTATGAGGTGAAAGGGGTGAAAAGTAGGGATTGAAAGATTCCTAACGGAGCGTGTATGTCTTAAACGACATAGGCGAGGAGTTTGAAACTCAGCGGAAAAAAATCGGCATAAAAATAAGTAAATATGTGTTTGACCGTTTTTTCATAAATCCAATTTAAGAGGCCCATGAGGAGGGGTTAAATTCTGTGGGGGGGGGGGGACAGGAAAGAAAATGTCCTAACTGATTGACTGACTGACTCACTCCTCAAACTCAGGGGGAAAAACTGCTTTAAAGTAAGTAAATAGCTGTTCGACAGTTTTTTTTATCAATCGAATTGAAGGGGTTCATCGGGAGGG
The DNA here is from genome assembly GCA_946902985.2 of Meconema thalassinum. NCBI lineage: Eukaryota > Metazoa > Arthropoda > Insecta > Orthoptera > Tettigoniidae > Meconema > Meconema thalassinum. The sequence goes on from OX336391.1 coordinate 351,830,019, forward strand.
GTGAAATTCTGAAGGAAAAAAAATGAAAGAAAATGTCCTGACTCATTCACTCACTCATCATCGCCCAGCCAAAAATATTGAAGTTGGAAACATGGCATTTTGGGGATATGTTCGTTGTATGTCAAAACCGTACACTAAGGGAGGATTTTTGGATATTCAGACTCTAAAGGGGTCTTAAGGGGGTTAAACCTGAATTTCATTGAATAACAATATCTCACGAGTGGTTTCATTTGTGGATGTGATACTCGGCATATAAACTAATCATTAAAAATAAGCAGACATGTGTCTAAGGGTTTTTCGATGTGGTGTATTATTATGAGGTGAAAGGGGTGAAAATTGGGGGTTGAAGGATTCCTAACGGAGCGTGTAGGCCTATCTCTTAAACGACATAGGCGAGAAATTTGAAACGCAGCGAAAAAACATCAGCTAAAAAGATAAGTAAATCGGTGTTCGACCATTTTTTCATAAATTAATTTAAGGGGCCAATGGAGTGGGGTGAAATTCTTGGGAAAAAAGGAGAGAAAGTTTCCTAACTGACTAACTCACTCACTCACCAAACTCAGGGGAAAAAGACAGCTTTAAAAATAAGTTAATAGGTGTTCAATCGTTTTTTCATCAATCCAATTTAAGGGGCCCATGGGGAGGGGTGAAATTCTGGTAAAAATAATTAAAAGAAAATGTCCTGTCTGACTCACTCACTCATCACGCCCAGCGAAAACTATTAAAGTTGGAAAAATGAAATTTTGGGAATATGTTCGCTGTATGCCGAAAACGTCAACGAAGGAATGATTTTTGTTTATTCGGGTTTTAAAGAGATGTTAAGGGGGTTAACGTGCATTTCATTGAATAACGATATGTCATGAGTTGTTTCTTAGGGGATGTGATATTCGGTATATAAACTAATCATTAAAAATAATCAGACATATGTCTAAGGGTTTATCGAAGTGGTGTATATTATGAGGTGATAGGGGTGAAAATTGGGGGTTGAGGGATTCTTGACGGAGCGTGTATCTCTTAAAGGACATAGGCGAGAAGTTTGAAATTCGGCGGAAAAGAACAGCTTAAAATACAAGTAAATAGGTGTTCGACTGTTTTTTTTTCATAAATCCAATTTAAGGGGCCCTTGGAGAGAGGTGAAATTCCGGGGGAAAAAAACAGGAAAGAAAGTGTCCTAACTGATTGACTCACTTACTCACTCATCAAACTCAGGGGGAAACAGCTTTAAATAAGTAAATAGGTGTTCGACCGTTTGTTTCATAAATCCAATTTAAGGGGTTCATGGGGAGGGGTGAAATTATCAAAAATAAATGAAAGGAAATGTCCTGACTGACTCACTCACTCATCATAGCCCAGCCAAAATTATTAAAGTTAGAAACATGAAATTTTGGGGATATGTTCGTTGTATGTCGAAAACGTCCACTAAGGAAAGAATTTTGAATATTCAGGTTCTAAATAGGTGTTAAGGGGGGTAAACGTGCATTTCATTGAATAACAATATCTCACGAGTGGTTTCATTTGGGGATGTGATACTTGGCATATATACTAATCATTAAAAATAAGCTGACACATGTCTAATGGTTTTTCGATGTAGTGTATATTATGACGTGAAAGGGATGAAAAGTGGGGGTTGAAAGATTCCTAACGGACCGTGTATCTCTTAAACGACATAGGCGAGGAGTTTGAACCTCGGAGGAAATCAATCAGCTTAAAAATAAATAAATAAATAAATAAATAAATACATAAATAAAATAAATAGGTGTTCGACCGTTTTTTCATAAATCCAATTTAAGGCGCCTATGGGGAGGGGTGAAATTCTGGAAGAAAAACGTCCCCTAAGGAAGGTTTTTGGATGTTCACTCTCATCGACCAACCCAAACGATTAAAGCTAGAAGAATGATATTTTGGGGATATGTTTGTTGTGTGTCGAAAACGTCTACCAAGGAGGGATTTTTGGATATTCAGGTTTTAAAGGGGTGTTAATGGGGTTAAACCTGCATTTCAATGAATAACAATATGACACGACTATGACGCGAGCGAAGCGAGGCTAAAAATGAGATGATGTGCGTCTATGTATTACTCAATCACGCAAGTACCACTGGTCCGATTTACATGAATTTTACATGGAAGTAGCTGATTTACTTGGTTAACATATAGGTTACTTTTGATTTCAATACTTTGTACTATTTAAAGATGGCGTACATTTTAGTGACTTCACTACACTCTTTGGTTTAAAACTTTCATATTTCCATTTCAAATACAAAGAGAACGCTAAGAAATAACAAATTTTTGATGGTATATACGAGGTTAAAAATTACATTTTCTATCCGAAAGGTATCTCCAACCGTCAGCGAGTAAAACCTAAATTTGTGCTATAAAACATGGTCAACGCCGAGCGGTGTAGTTGGACAAAATGTTCCATCCTTAATCTCCCTCAGCGCAGCACCTCGCCTATCCCCTGTTTTAACTGTCACCTTCATATTTTAATTTATTTATGACGCGTAGCGAAGCACGGGTACTTCAGCTAGTAGGTAATAGTTTCGGAGATACTGAATGCTGGTGAAATATTTCGCACAGCCGCCATGTTGGATTGGTACCACAGAATAAAAGTTGATGGGCACGGTCGGGGTTGGCCAGAATGGTGCTATGATCTTACCGAGTTTTATTGAAATCGCTCCAGCCGTTTAGAAGTTATTAGGGTGAGGGTACACACACACTCGCACACACAGACAGACATACGGACAAAAGGTGATCTCATAGGCCTATTTTTACATAAAATGAAAATAGGCTAATAAGGTTTAACACCTCGATGAATGTGGGTATCAAGAATGATGAGATAAGAGCTTAAATAGAAGGTTACGCTAGGCTTCTGATAATCTAATACCGTGGGGGTAGGAAGATAAAAAGTGTGATCACCATGGTAGGCCGGGCGCAAGTAAGTGGGAACACTGCCGGACTCAGCTAAGATTCCGTAGTCGCCAACTCACGTCCCAATATGTGTAATCCCTGGGAGGGATGTGGGGTCATTGCGTAAGATTAATATTTTCTTTTTACAAACTACCAAGTAATATCAACAATCTGAATTATGTGTAACTGTATTAGCGGTGCGTTCTTGGATGGATGAGTGTGCGTGTGTGGAATATTTCTGATAAACTGCGTCGCTATACTAATATGTATATTTATAATCGAGGCTAGGATTTAGAAGAAGGCGGCCGTGGTCTTAAGGTACGACATTTTCCTGGAGCAATTGTAGGAAACCACAATAAATTCTTTCACAGCTGAGTTGATATTTAATTGAATCTATCTCTTCTCAGTTTGAGTTCATGAGGCTGTGTACCCCATTCCCGCCCCCAGATCAGAATAACGTTTCTTGGTAGCACCAGGAATGAACCTTGAAATTTTTGATCCAGAGTGTGAATACGTACCCAGAAAGTTTAAAACGCGGCAAGAAAATGTTGCAGCGTGGTGCGGATTGCGTCTTGACCCCAAAGCATTTAAAATTAGCAAGACACAATAATTCTGATACTTGTATGGAATAACAAAGGTAATGAACAATAATTTTAGCATATAATTGCACTATGACAGTAATGTTCATATTCAATGTTCTATTATTACTAGAACACTTCGGCACAGCTACGAAGGAATGGCTTCGGAATTTCTTTAATAGCTGCTTGGCATCCTCAAAGATTCCCAAAATATGGAGAAAAGCACGGGTGATTGCTTTTCTCAAACCTGGCAAGGAAAATTCAGATCCTAAAAATTTCACACCAATCTCTTTACTATGCCACCTATATAAAATAATGGAAAGAATGCTACTTAACCGTTTGACGGGAGTTGTAGATGAACTGCTTATACCGCAACAGGCTGGTTTTAGACCGGGAAAGAACTGCACAGCACAGATCCTGCACCTAACCCAATGCATTGAGGACGGTTTCGAGATGAGAAAAGTCACAGGAGTGGCATTCGTGGACCTTTCCGCTGCTTATGATACCGTAAATCACCGCATCCTACTACAAAAACTTAACCGCACAACTGGCGACATCAAGGTGACGAAGATGATAGCTACTCTCCTGGAAAACCATCGCTTCTTTGTTGAATTTCAAGGACAACGGAGCAGATGGAAGAATCAAAGGAATGGCTTGCCTCAAGGTAGTGTGCTGGCTCCTATACTATTTAACATCTATACAAATGACCAACCACTACCAAAAGGCACTAAAAGCTTTATTTACGCTGATGATCTTGCACTTGTCACCCATTCTAACAGTTTTTATGAAGTAGAAATCTCTCTGACACATGCATTAAAAGAGCTTGGAACATATTACGACCAAAACCAACTGAAACCCAATGCCGAATAGACTCAAATATGTGCATTTCACCTGCGACACATTCAGGCATCCCGAAAACTCAAAGTGTATTGGAAGGGAAAGCTACTAAATCATTGTTTCACTCCAAGATATCTAGGAATCACCTTGGATCGTACACTGACCTACAAGAAGCACTGCCAAAACATCAGGCAAAAGGTATCCGCAAGAAACAACATTCTTCGCAAGTTGACGGGAACTAATTGGGGAACCCAGCCACATACCCTTAGAACATCAGCTTTAGCTCTGTGCTACTCTGCGGGCGAATATGCTAGTCCAGTGTCGTATAAATCAGCACACACTAAACAAGTTGACACTGCACTCAACGAAAGCTGCAGAATCATTACTGGTTGCTTGAAGCCTACTCCAGTTGAGAAAGTCCACTGCTTAGCTGGTATTGCTCCTGGGGAGATACGCAGGGAGGTAGCAGCGAACAAGGAAATATTTAAGGCATCCACATCACAAACACAACCACTATCTGGATATTCCCCCGCCCGAACTCGCCTTAAATCTAGGAAAAGCTTCCTTCGGACAACAGTCAGCCTTAAAGGCAATGCTGACACTGCTAGGGCAAGAATGTGGAAGGAAAGAACTGGTCATCTGTCCGGCTGGATGACCCCAAAAGAAAGCCTTCCTCCGGGCCATATGGAAGGTTGGGCAACATGGAAGGCGCTCAACAGACTGCGGACTGGAGTTGGAAGAACCAAGATGAACTTGCAGAAATGGGGTTTTCCGAGTGACTCTCTCCTCTGTGATTGTGGGGAACTACAGACTATCCAACATCTTTACCAGTGCCCACTATGTCCAGCAACATGCACAATGGAAGACTTAACATTTGCCAACCCGAATGCTATTGACGTCGCCCGTTACTGGACAAAGAATATTTAATTTGGTTGCGGGCTACCTGGCAGTCAAATGTTTGTGTGTTGTACAACTGACTTGTATGTTTATGTCCTCACTTAATATTAGATCTAGAATAGTTTGTGTCTTTGTTAATTATCATTATTATTTTTTATTTGAATTTGATTCTCACTGTTTACCATTTGTGATATATATTTGTGATTGGTGCTCCTGATACGAATATAGAAAAGATTACAAGATGGTTGGTTCCTCAGTTTAGGGGCGGCGACAACGGGGTCATGTAGCCCCGTGTACTTTGGGTGTGTAGAATCTGTCTGATAACCGGTGTTAATTGTGATGACTATATTAGGGTGTATTGTCTGTTTTTAATTCAAGTAAGGACTGCAGACATTGAATTTCAAGTAATTTTTACTTTTGGAAGCCAAACGCCATCGTCAACGACTACTAGTTCAGAACTTGGTTACTAGACACCACGGCGAATGTTGTAACCTAAGAGCGTTGTTCAATTTTTTAACCTATAGTTTAGCTTCACACAGGTGAAATTAGTGGAAGATTCTTTAACTTGCCATAAATCTGTGACATGGGACCGCCGGCTTTACTTCCCCTACGAAGGAAGGCATACTGAGGGATTAACGCTCTTAACAAATCTGACGACTTCGGCCGGGTTTGAACCCGCGATTTTGGGCACAGAAGCTCAGCACGCTAATTATTGCAAGATGATATGTAACGCAACCTGGCAAGACCACAAGACATGATTGTAGTCCTTTCTCAACGCTGTAAGATACGAGAAGCAATACACGGAGTCCCGTAGGGATCCCGAAACACACTTTTTAAGGTCCTAAAATGAACGATTTTGGAGATATTCCAAAAAACTGTCCTCACTCGGTCAAACAGATCAACGTTACCATGACTACCCCAGCTCAATCTTACATTTCTCTCTTTACGTGGATGTGTAATTCTTTTTATTACCTAATACACGATGCGAACGACGTGAAGCATAGTCTTCAACACTCCTCAAAGTGATATTCATGTCAACCCCTAGAGGATATTAATAAAAAATGACCAAATCTATATGTTTGAAAATACCATTCATAATGCGCCAGCATAACCCCATCATACTGAAGTATGAAATTTGCTATGTACATTATTTTCTTGACGGTTACACGCACTTAGAACGGACTTTTGGTAATTCACTCTTTAGGAGGGCTTCTTTTAAATTCTTAATAATATAACATTTAGTACTTTTATGATTAGGCCTACTTACTTATTATTAAGCCATTGTGGGATCACGAACCAGACCTGAATTTGTTTCAAATTATTGTTTGTAACACTAAATGTTAGGGAGGTGCTGACATTTAATACAGTTTTACGACTTACAGTACGTGTTATGTTTTGTATTATACTAGCCAATATTTTGAAGTTTTTGTTAATTGAGATTTTTACTACGGCAGTTGTGACATCATTGTTATGTTTATTTATTTTATTAGCACTCGTGGTTCTCTTTACGATGGTGTTTAATCCTATTTGCGTTCATTGATACTTTCAATCGTTTAGTTGTTAGTTTTGGTGTTGTTGATTTATTTAGGGGCTTTGCGTCATCGTGGTCATGTATCACCGTGTACTTGGGTGTGTGTGGAATTGGTATGATAACCTGTCTTATTGTGATGGATATATTAGTGTGTGTATTTGTGATTCAGACGGAGATTGGGACAAGACAGCCGTAGCCTTCATTTAGGATTTCGTATGTTTAGAAGACACTAAGAAATAATAAAGTTCAGGTGGCACGTCTTGTGAATTGGACTGCACGTAAGAAAGATGTCCGTTGTTTAAAACGTCACATTAATGATCACACAAAATCTTACGCTTCCATTTAGTGGGATGCTATAAGAGATCGTTGAATTTAATCGTTAGTGTTGACACAATAATGGAATAGACATTAACGGGGCGAACTGTACATTTAAAAAATCTGTTCTGTTCGAAGACGTCGTAAATATATATCGGTCAATTTTAGCTCTTGTTTATAAGATAGTCCTGGGTGCTCGTTATTGCACTTACGCGTCACTCATTGTTTAATTTCAGTCCTTCCAATACGTTACTTCAAAGAGCTTTACTTAACTAGTATTTCCGGTTTGTTTGTTGTGTTATCGATGTCGTTAAGCTGGCGTGCCTACTTAATTTAAAGTGTTGAAATTATTACTTAGTTTCGAAGACTAACTTGGTTCACTTTCTACTCCATCAATGACACGGAACGCAATCAAATCACTACTGTTAAGCTGTTTAAATTCTATTGATTTCGGTTCCGCTGGTTAAGTTACGGACTTAGTTGATAGCAAGGTAATAACGTAACTACATGCGGTTTCGGTGGCGTAGTTGGTAGCATGCTGAACTGCTGTACCCAAGATAGCGGGTTCAAACCCAGCCAAAGTCGTCGGATTTTTTATGAGCGTTAAAAATCCTTCGGTATGCCTTCCTCCGGAGGGGAAAGAAAGCCGGCGGTCCTATGTCATAGAATTATGGCATGTAAAAGATCCTTCTACAGACTAAACTTGTGTGGAGCTAAATTTCTAGGTTAGATTTCGTTGGAACGCTCTATCAAAGTTTCAACGTTTGCCACTAGGTATCATTGACATTTGGTAGCGAAAGTTGGAACTACTTGAAATTGAACGGAACGTGTAGCTCACCCTCCGGGTGTCCGCTGGAAGCAGCTACAGACTCTGGCGAGCCGAACATGTCCTCAGACATACGATAATACATACGTAACAACATAACTAATGTGTGATTATATGAATGATTTAGGCTAGCAAGTACTAAAAGCCGTTCAAGGAAAGGATACTTCAGCTAGTAGCCTATATTTGTGGTTGTAAATGTCTCTCAATAGGCTTTAAAACATACCATTTTAATCATTTTAATGCTAAATATTTAAACATTTCCGGGGCTGGAATACCCCTCAGACCCCTCAGGTAATCCCTGCGACCCCTGTAAATTACTGGATTTATGCCTATGACAATGACACGGGTTTTCAGACAATTTTCACACACACACACACACACACACACACGCCAACGCGAGCATGAATTCAGTGCTAAATGACCACATTGCTCCTAGCCCATAAAATGAATACTAGCTACAAGGACAACACCCTGTCACAGTGGACAGCATGCTAGTGAATAGCAGGTGGTGGAGGCACAGAGAAATTACAAGGAGCTTAGCGCGTGTATTTAGTTGGAAGTTATACAACTCCCACATGCATAATAAATGATCAATTCACCACCTCGTTATATAACGGCCAGCATTCTCTTGGCTATCGTCCCGGAGGTTCGAGTTCGATTCCCGGCTCTGGCAAAAAAAAAACTGGTCTGTGGGCTGGAACGGGATAGCCTACACTCAGCCTCGTTAGACAGCACAAATAAGAGATTGGTTCGATATCCATCCGAGACATATTGGAAGTGATTTTCCGTAGTTAGCCACTTCTGTTGTTTTGATTCTTTAGGAGATTTGGGACATCGTAATCATGTAGCCCCTTGCACTTGGGTGTGTGCACAAGTTGCCTGCGTCAATGTGATACCTCTATTAGTGTGTGCAGGCCTACTTTTAATCGTGGTAGGATTTGGGTAGTAAGTGGCCGTGGCTTTAAGTTCGGCACCATTCCAGCATTTTCCTGGAGTAGAAGTGGAGAAACCAAAGAAATCTACTTCCAGGATGTCTGAGGTGGGAATCGAACCCACCTGTTCTCAGTTTTGCCTCACGATGATGAGTGTAGCCTGTTCCAGCCCTCAGACCAGGATTAGATTTCTTGGTAGAGCCAGATAATATAACCCGGGTCTCCGCAGTGGCAGCCAAGAAAGCTAGCCACTACGCAACAAGGAGGAACTTTCCCACTTCTACTCCTAGCAAATACCAGGATGTTTCTTAAACTTACGACCAGGGCAACCCCCTTCTCCTCACCTGAGTTACAGCATAAATACACACCTCGAAAACAGATTATTATACATCTTCTGTAGCCTATATATACACATACACCCAAATTCAAGGGGCTAAATGACCCTGATGTCCATGCCCCTCAATTGAAACAACATCAACAGTCTATGTTACTGACGTATTATATCCCATTTTCATCATGTAATAACGATTTGATAATCTATGCATAACATAGGCTTACTACGATATTAAAGCTTAATCCAAGCATGAATTGTATATCAATGAATGCGTCATTAATACCCGTTGATAGGATATGTGGAATTGATCGTAATGCCATACTTATGCATGTGAACCAGACATGGTTCGTGATGGTGAATACAAGTATTACATAGACACTTTCACACATAATCTCACTCTAACACTCAGGCAGAAGCATTCCTAAGTACCAGTGGAGTACCGACCGAGGAGGAGGCGTGGTGGGTGGAGAGGGGTTGGGGGTAGGGAGGTCTTAACCCCACCCCAGAGACATTTATTTACTTGAATATTTATATCGTCCCATCTATCACCTGTTTTACACTATCGCTAGTGAAGCTTCTTAACTCCTGTAGGCTATATATTTTAAAAGTGGTCACGCTCGTCACTTGGTAAATGCCCTTCACTCTAATCGCAGCAAGACTCCTCCTTCAATTCAGCGTTTAAGCTAGCCATGGATCAGTTTTACTGTGAGTGTGTGCGATCGGTAACCTTTTTCACGTCGCTTCGGGTTGCTTTAATTGTGTGTCCGTTTCGTTTAAGATAATTCAGTACATGAGTAATTTCTACAATTTATTCCAATTAATGATATAGATAAAGTCATCAAGATATGCAGATTTTGAGAGTCAATAGTAATAGCAGTGGGAACACGGATAGCAAACCATTATTTTTCTCGCACATAATATCAATATTATGCTGGACACACGCAAGGGAGAGCGGGACATTTATCGCCTCGTCAAATCCAGGCACCATAAATCTCAAGTTATCCAACGCTTCTATGGCATCAATGACGATAAGGGCGTTTTGCTAGTCGACTGGAAGAAGGCGAGAGAACGTTGGCGAAATTACTTTGAGAAGGTCTCAACAGAAGAATTCCAGCACAACCAGATACCTGTCGCTACTGCTGTTGAAGATCCTATCAAACCTATTGATGTCATAGAGGTTGCAGGTGCCTTGAAACAAATGAAACCAGGGAAGGCAACTGGTTCAGATGACATCGAGGTGGAGCTATGGTGCTCTCAGAAGTGGGATCCAGCGGATTGACTCTTCAACCAAATTGTCAAAGAAGGACGAATGCCACTTGATTGGCAAAATAACATCACGATACCCATCTTCAAACAGCAGGGAAGTTCAGCCGAGTGCTAATTACAGACCAATTCGACTCCTCTGTCAAACCATGAAGGTCTTCGAGTGCATTCTTGATTAGAGGATACGTGCGATCACCCAGCTGACCAAAAACCAAGCTGGATTTATGAAAAATTGCAGAACAACAGGTGCAAACCACGCCACACGGCTGTTAGTTGAAAAGCAGCGTAAAAAGAATAAGCCGTTGCACCTTGCTTTCTTAGATCTCGAAGAGGCTTTTGATCGCGTGCCGCATGACTTGATCTGGTTGACTCTCCGACAACATGGCATCACTTGTCAACTGCGTACAGTTGCTCTACGCGGAGCCAAGAAGTTATGTCCAAGCCGCCGTAGGAGCGTCGGTAAACATCCATGTAACAGTTGGTGTTCATCAAGGTTCGACTCTGTCACCATTGCTGTTCATTATGGTCATGGACACGGTTACTGGAGATCTACAACCGTTACCTTGGACTATTCTTTACGCTGATGACGTTATGTTGGCCGCTCAAAACAAGCTGGATCTCCAACATCAAGTCCAGGAATGGAGTGATCGTTAAGTCAATATGGCCTGCGGCTTAACAAAGCTAAAACAGAATATATGACAACGGATGCGGGAGCAATCGGAACAATCCAAGTCGACGGCGATGATCTGACTCGAACGACAACATTTAAGTATCTTGGCTCTAAAATAACTGCTGAAGATCATCTTACCGAAGTGGTCAACGTAAGAATTAATGCTGCTTGGATGAAGATGCGAACAACGACAGGTGTCATGTGCGATCGCCAGATGAAAGACCACCTAAAATTGAAAATTTACCGCATTGTCATTCGTCCCGTGGCGCTTTATAGTACCGAATGTTGGCCGACCACGAAGGAAGCAGAACGTTGGCTAAGTGTCATGGAGACCAAGATGCTTAGATGGACAGCTGGCATTACTAGGTTGGATCACATCTCCAATGAAAGAATAAGGGAACGATTTGGTATCGCGGCAATCAATAACGAAATGCGTGAGGGTCGTCTGCGATGGTTTGAGCATGTGCTATGGTCAGGAGCGGACACCATTGCAAAACGGGGCTACACACTGGAGGTCGCCGGGAAAAGACCAAAGGGGCGATCGAGACATCGTTGGGCCGATACACTGCACAGGAATATGAAAAGCGTCACCTACATCCGGACATGGCCCATGACCGAGTAAAGTGGAGACAGCGGATTCAAATAGCGGACTCTGCCACTAGGCGGGACAAACGCTAAAGCAAAAGAAAAAAGAAAGAGACATAATATCAATATTTTAATCAACCACGTAACCTTGCTCGTGATGATACCGCTGCATCGTTCCGGTTTTAATATTTAGTTACTGTTTCCCACATTATTAGCCTATTTTCGATTTTTGCAAAAATGAAATTAGACTTATGAGATCAACACAGGGCCAGAGAAGATTTTCAGTAAAGAACATATAGCCTACTTTCCCCTAAATACATAGATATTGTTATAACTCTTTTTTTTTCAAGGAGTATAATTGAATGTTGGTTGAAGTCGTAATTTGATTTAAGATTTTAACATTTGGGTGGCCGCCATTCCGTTTCCGTCAAGATGGCGGCGATATAAAACATGACCCTGAGGTGCCATTTGCTAGTGCTACCATTGTACCAAATTTCGTTCAATTCGGTTTTACCTTGTTTGAAAAGATAGGGGGAATCGATTTGCACACATACATGGCCGCCATATGCAAATTATTGGACTGATTACCTTATAGCTTGGTTAAAGAACACTTCTCACATAAAGGTATATTGTTGCAAAATTTGGTAGAGATCAGATGATTAGGTTGGTCTTAATTTGATTTACGCTTTTAACAGTTGGGTGGCCGTCATTACGTCTCTGTCAACATGTCGACGATATACAACATGACACTGAGGAACCTTTTGCAAGTGCTACCTCTGTACCAAATTTCTTTCAATTCGGTTTCACCGTGTTTGAAGTGATAGGGGAATCGATTTGCACACATACATGGCCGCCGTCAGCAAACCATTGGGCTGATGACCTTGTAATTTGGTAAAAAGACGCTGCCCACATAGGGGTATATATTGCAAAATTTTCAAAATGTTCAAAGCTTAAATCAAATTACGACTAACCTAATCATCTGAGATCTACCAAATTTTGCAACAACATACCTTTATGTACGAAGCGTCTTTTAACCAAATTACAAGGTCATCAGCCTAATAACTTCAAGGTGGTGGATGTATGAATCATGTAAGTTTTATAGCCTAACCGTAACTTACGATTAAACAAGGCCTGGCCTCAACAATTCAGCTTATCGTATATAGGGAGGTTTAATCTGTTCTCAAAGAGGTGACCGGTAGGATATTAGCATATTGTAATAGAATATGTAACCGTAGAAGTGACTAACAGGTTAGGCTTACCATGCCATATCGTTGTGGGTCCGTGCTGTCTCGTTGTCGACATGGCCGCTATTTTTGCTCGTAAATAAATATATTTCCGTAATATCCTAAGTTTATATCCCTTTGGGAATGTACTGAACAAAATAATAAACATTTATCAAATGGTTTATAGAAACGTCAGAAAACGTTAATGAAATAGTTGATTTCAACAAAAAATATGATACAGTTATACTAAACCAGTTGTTTATCAAGTAATATCGTAGGGCATCCGTGGCGTAATGGAAGCGACATGGGCTCTTAGTCTGGGGATTTGTGGATCAAATCGCCGCAGGTTCATTTTTTTTACTTCGTTCTTTTTGGCATAGCCTATATTGATTTATAACTACTCACACGTTACAATGTTAAGCATATAGCCTATAGTGTGTATTTACAATCGAAAATATTATGTAGGCTATATACTTATAACACCACATATTTCAACACTTGAATAGAGCGATTAATAATTTTTCGACCTTGATCCGCGGTAGAGACTATTGTTGTTGTTTTTGTTATTCATTCTGTAGGGTTTCTGCGGCATCGTGGTCTAGTAGTCCCGTTTACTTGGGTGTGTGTAGACGTTGTCTGATAATCTGTGTCACTGTGATGTCTGTAGGCTTACTATTATATTTACTTTTATGCGAGGAAGGATTTGCGTAGGAAGCTGTTGTTGCTGTTGTTTCATTTGGAATGCTTGGACATCATGGTCATTTAGCCCCGTGTACTTGGATGTGTGTTGAATTTTGTCTGACAACATGTGTTATTGTGGTAGCTATATTAGTGTGAGTGTATATGTAATTCAGGTGAGGATTCAATCAATCAACGTTTAATATCCGTATAGAACGATGTAATTCAACAAGCTACTACAACCAACATTCAATTATACTCCCTGGAGAGGACAAATAGTTATAACTATACCCATGCATTTAGGAGAATGTAGGCCATATGTTATTTACTGAACATCTTGTTTATAATTCTTTTCTCATTTTTTTATTATGTCGAAAAAATAATGAGGCCTAAAATAGTTATCATGCAAAGGGAACGGTTATTTTTTATTGAATATTAATCGAAATATCATTTTAATTATGAGGATGACTGTCGTTTTAAGGGGCACAACAGTATGGTCACCTGCCCTTTTGATAATGTATACAATTGCCCTATTGTATCAATGAAACCCCCCACCTCCAGAAGGAAATACTGCATACGCCACTGATAGGACTTGACATAAGCCGTTGTTGTTTGTTGTTAATTCATTTGGAGGCTTGGAACATCTTGGTCATCAGCCCCGTGTAGTTGGATATGCGTTGAACTGTACTTATGTGATGACTGGCTGGCTGCGTGGCTCAGAGGTGACGTTCTCGCCTGCTGGGCCTAAGGTGGCAGGATCGAATCCTGACGCAGCCAATTGGCATTTGAGGGTGCGCAAATGCTAGGGAGCCTTATCAGTAGCTTTACTGGCGCGTTAAAGATCCCCTTCGGGGCAAAATTACGGCACCCTGGCGTCTCTAAAAGCCACAGTTGTTAAGTGGGACGTAAAACCAATAACATTATTATTATTATTATTATTATGAAATGACTATATAGTTTTTGTATTTATAACTATAATAGGGACAGTATTGAGGTAGGTGCTCCTGAACTTGAAGTAAGGTAAAACCAGAATTTTCTAAGAGGTAGTGTTGAAAATTCCGAGAAATACCACACTCAGGCTATCCACTGTCAGCGCCGGGGTTTGAACCAACAATCCCTGGACCTGCAGTAGCTGCCTGCGATGCCGTGGTGCCCGAATTAACGTGCACGGATAGGCCACGGGCCTCTCCTAAGGCAATTATTCATTTATCAAAATAATGAACGTAAACAAAAATGTAGGCTTTACAAATCAAGTGCCACAAAGGCAAGTGCTAGAAAATTAAACAAGTAGTTCCGTAAAGAACTAAAGCCTATTTTCATATCCTACTTATGTTAGTTGCCACTATCAACACACAAAATTTCAGTTTGATTGCTGTAATAGATTCGTAGATATTGAGAACCGACTAAATATTTCGGATGGTCGCCACGTTGGATTTTTATGTATGTAGGTCGTAGAGTTATCTACTGTTACATGAAGATTATTGTGTAAGTGTAGTATAATGCAAACTTCAATCGCATGATTAGGACACAAGAAGTAAAATCGAGATTTTAAAATTTCGCACAGCTGCCATCTTGTGGTTATGGAAAAAAATGAAATAAATTAGATGCCAGTGGATTAACATTTTGTATAAGGATTTGCTGTACCAAGTTTCACTGCACCCGGAAGGTTAAATTGCGAGAAACATCCACGTGAATATTTATATTTCGCGTCGCCGCCATGTTGGATTTTTGATCACCGGCCTATTGAAAGTCCTATAGGTGAACTTATGTTCATTGCCCCTATGAACATTAAAAAATCAGTTTGATTGCCGTAATAGATTCGTAGATATTGAGAACCGTCTCAATATTTCGGATTGTCGCCATGTTGGATTGTTATGTGTATAGGCCATAGAGTCATGTACCATTAAAGGAAAATTATTGCGTAGGTTCATTATTAAAACTTTCACTTCGATCACATGATTACGTCACAAGAAATAAAAACTTCATCTTAAAATTCTTGAGGTTATGCAAACAATTGAACCAAGTTACATGTAGGTGTATTACAATGTGTATCATCATATACTGTACCAAGTTTAATTGCGTTTGGTTGGTTAAATCGCGAGAAACGTCTATTTAAAAGTTGCAAATTCGCCTGGCCGCTATCTTGGTTTTGTAGTTACCAGGTTTTCAAAAGTCACATAGGTGAAGTTCTGGTAGTTCCATTTATCACCGCACACAATTTCAGGGTTATATCGGTAATAGTTTCGGAGATATTGAATGCCGGTTAAATATTTCGCACAGCCGCCATGTTGGATTGGTGAGACGTAACAAAATTTAAAGGGCAGGGTAGGGGTCGCCCGGAATAGTGGTATGAACTTGTCGAGTTTCATTGAAATCGCTCCTGCCGTTTGGATTTTATTAGGACACACACACACACACACACACACACACACGAATCACACACACTCGCACACACAGACAGACACACGAACAAAAGGTGATTTCATAGGTCTGTTTTTAGCCTACTTTCGATTTTTGCAAAAAATTAAAGTAGACTTATGAGATCAACACAGGGCGAAAAAAAAGTGTGTCTGTCTGTGTGTGTGTATGTGTGTGTGTGAGTCTGTGTGTGTGTGTGTATGTGTGTGTGTGAGTCTGTGTGTGTGTGTGTGTGTGTGTCTGTGTGTGTGTGAGTGTGTGTACTCTGAATGTCTGTCCCCCCCTATCAATTCGAACACGGTTAATGGGAATTGAACGAAATTTGGTACAAAGGTAGCACTAGCAAAGGACACCTCAGTGTCATGTTTTATATCGCCGCCATCTTGACGGAAACGTAATGGCGGCCACACAAATGATCAAAGCTTAAATCAAATTACGACTAACCTAATCATCCGATCTCTACCAAATTTTGCAACAACATACCTTTATGGAGGGAGCATCCTTTGACCAAACCAATAGGTCATCAGCGTAATAGTTTGCGGATGGCGGCCATCTTTGTGTGAAAATCGATTCCCCCTATTAATTCGAACACGGTGCAACCGAATGGAACGAAATTTGGTACAGAGGTAGCACTAACAAAAGGCACCTCAGTGTCATGTTTTATATCGCCGCCATCTTGACGGAAACGTAATGGCGGCCACACAAATGTTCAAAGCTTAAATCAAATTACGATTAACCTAATCATCCGATCTCTACCAAATTTTGCAACAACATACCCTTATAGAGGAAGCATCCTTTGACCAAACGAATAGGTCATTAGCCTAATAGTTTGCGGCTGGCGGCCATCTTTGTGTGAAAATTAATTCCCCCTATTAATTCAAACACAGTGAAACCGAATGGAACGAAATTTGATACAGAGGTAGCACTAGCAAAGGGCATCTCAAAGTCATGTTTTATATCGCCGCCATATTGACTGAAACGTAATGGCGGCCACACAAATGTTCAAAGCTTAAATCAAATTACGATTAACCTAATCATCCAATCTCTACCAAATTTTGCAACTACATACCTTTATGGAGGGAGCATCCTTTGACCAATCTAATAGGTCATCAGCCTAATAGTTTGCGGATGGCCGCCATCTTTGTGTGAAAATAGATTCCCCCTATTAATTCGAAAACGGTGCAACCGAATGGAACGAAATTTGGTACAGAGGTAGTACTAACAAAAGGCACCTCAGTGTCATGTTTTATATCGCTGCCATCTTGACGGAAACGTAATGGCGGCCACACAAATGTTCAAAGCTTAAGTTACCTTACGACTAACATAACCATCAGATCTCTACCAAACTTTGCAACAACATACCTTTATGGAGGGAGCATCCTTCAACCAATCTAATAGGTTATTAGCCTAATAGTTTGCGGATGGCGGCCATCTTTATGTCAAAATAGATTCCCCCTATTAATTCGAACACGGTGGAACCGAATGGAACGAAATTTGGTACAGAGGTAGCACTAGCAACGGGCACCTCAGTGTCATGTTTTATATCGCCGCCATCTTGACTGAAACGTAATGGCGGCCACACGAATGTTCAAAGCTTAAATCAAATTACGATTAACCTAATCATCCGATCTCTACCAAATTCTGCAACTACATACCTTTATGGAGGGAGCATCCTTTGACCAATCTAATAGGTCATTCGCCTAATAGTTTGCGGATGGCGGTCATCTTTGTGTCAGAATCGATTCCCCCTATTAATTCAAACACGGTGAAACCGAATGGAACGAAATTTGGTACAGAGATAGCACTACCAAAGGGCATCTCAGTGTCATGATTAATATCGCCGCCATATTGACATAAACGTAATGGCGGCCACACAAATGTTTAAAGCTTAAATCAAATTACGACTAACATAACCATCCGATCACTACCATACTTTGCAACAACATATCTTTATGGATGGAGCATCCTTTGACCAATCTATTAGGTCATTAGCCTAATAGTTTTCGGATGGCGGCCATCTTTATGTCAAAATTGATTCCCCCTATTAATTCGAACACGGTGGAACCGAATGAACGAAATTTGGTACAGAGGTAGCACTAGCAAAGGGCACCTCAGAGTCATGTTTTATATCGCCGCCATCTTGACGGAAACGTAATGGCGGCCACACAAATGTTCAAAGCTTAAATCAAATTACGATTAGCCTAATCATCCGATCTCTAGCAAATTTAGCAACAACATACCTTTATGGAGGGAGCATCCTTTGACCATTCTAATAGGTCATTAGCCTAATAGTTTGCGGATGGCGGCCGTATTTATGTCAAAATTGATTCCCCCTATTAATTCGAACACGGTTGAACCGAATGAACGAAATTTGGTACAGAGGTAGCACTAGCAAAGGGCACCTCAGTGTCATGTTTTATATCACCGCTATGTTGACGGAAACGTAATCGCGGCCACCCAAATGTTAAAAGCTAAAATGTAATTACGACCATCCTAATAATCTAGTCTCTACCAAATTTTGCAACACCATATCTTTATGTAGGAAACATATTCTGACCAAACTGCAAGAACATCAGCCCAATAGTTTGCAGATGGTGGCCAAGTATGTGTGCAAATCGATTCCCCCTAT
Organism: Meconema thalassinum; assembly: GCA_946902985.2. Classification (NCBI taxonomy): domain Eukaryota; kingdom Metazoa; phylum Arthropoda; class Insecta; order Orthoptera; family Tettigoniidae; genus Meconema; species Meconema thalassinum. The sequence continues at coordinate 351,848,639 of OX336391.1, forward strand.
CAATTCAAACACGGTGAAACCGAATTGAACGAAATTTGGTACAGAGGTAGCACTAGCAAAGGGCACCTCATATTCATGTTTAATATCCCTATAGCACGTTATATTTCAACAAGCTACTACAACCAACATTCAATCATACTCCTTGAAAAGGACAAAGAGTTATATCAATACCCATGCATTTAGGAGAAAGTAGGCTATATGTTCTTTAGTGAACATCTTGTTTCATAAATGAAAATGGGCTAAATATTACATATATTGTATATAAAACAATTCAACACGCGGGGTACTTCTGATAGGCTATAACACGAGTAAAATAAAGGGTGTTTTATAATGGGCAAGGATTCTATTCCAATGTATTAAAAAGAGAGGTTGAGGCAAGAGCGAAAAGATAAATTGGGCAATATTTTAACGCTGGAATGTTACATAGTAAAATAAACTGACGTAAGGCAAAACTCTGTGCCGGGTCGTTCTGGCAGGAGTTCCTAAATAAGTATTTTCCTCTTGTATTGTTCTTCACTTCCATGAGGACGCTGGTGATCGAAGAGACTGATTGTTCAGTCTTGTCGAAATCCGGATAATATTGAAAAATAAACCGGGTCATTGATGGATGTTTATGTAGGGTTATTGATTAAAAATTATATGGATCTAGGAACGGTGGCGTAACTGGAATTTACTTCTGGAAGAGTATGAGCAGAAGGTCGGGGGGTTGGGCAAAATAAGGGATAATCAATGAAAGAAAAAACTGGATGTTTTTGATTTCATGTTTGATCTTGATATTATTTTATACTTTTTATTTGCACCTATCAATGTACAAAACTTTGACGATGAACAGTTTTGCGCAAGTGTTAAGTTAAAGTAAAAATAAAATTTTTCGCCATTAAATAGAAATTAATAAGTATAAACGTACATAATCCAGTCGTTTGCCGTCAATCCAAAGATTGGTTTTATTAAAAATAAAAGTTTCATCGAATTACTTATTCAGCTGAAAGAAATCAGAAACCTCTATTGACGTCAAATTGGCAGATGGAAAGCTAAAGGAAGTAGGAGATTTCTGCTTCATAGGGAGCAAAATAACTATAGCGCATCCAACGTTTAGAATGAAGCACTGGTTAAATAGGGATATTCTTCTCTCTTTCTGTTGCACGCGAGACATGTATGACGCTGTCATTTTCTAGCACTCCACTGTTGCCATATCAGTCGAAAACTTTTCATTGTCGAAAAAATAGCATATTCGGGTAGAACTATGTTTTGCCGATCTTTTTTGTCCTATATTAGAACTACGTAAACTTGATAGAAATGCTAGAAAAATTAGATATCCATACTTTTTTAAAAAGCTATAAACTGAGTCCCCTTTTTAGTAAAATCGATCTTATATCATGTTGCATTGACTTTGTGATGCCTATTTTTTACACACGTGTAGCTAAATGTGCCGTCTTGATGATGGATTATTGAAATATTTTATACTGGTAATATTACAATTTTCATGTAGGCAAAACTTCTGAATATTCTCTCATAACCGCATAGCAGCATTGAAAAAGTTCGTATGCTGCCAACTTTTCTATTTTTAAAGATAACCATGTCATGTCAGTTTGAGAGTTGTAGAGGAATGTAGGAAGAAGTTTTCTACCTTCCTACCCAGAGTGTAGGTTTAATTGTTTACACAGGCCGGGCTGTTCATTGACCGCGGATTATAAAAATGAAGTTTCGAACGACAGCGGGGTGCAGCTTTCTACTCACAGCTTTATTACTGTGCCCTTCGAGCTTGTATTGCAGTAGTTTGGATGTCTCTATCTTGAGTGTGTGTGCAGCAGTTCTGTTAGATTTAACGTGTTGTATTTTAAGTATTTCACGTACAACAATGGATAGTTTTGTGAAAAGAAAGCGTGGTCAAGTGCTCAGAAGGAGGGAAAACAGGTCGTAATTAATGTGTTCAGTTATTTTAAGAACCTTAAACCCAACGAAAGTATAAATCATGAAAGGTAAGTCAATGAGGAGTATTTTCTTTAATAATAACGTACTTCAACTTTAACTGCAGTCGAAACTTCACACATCTCCTTGGGCTTGTACTTTATTTATTTTATTTTAATTGTTTTTTTATGTCACATTAAGCATACGTTACAGTTAATTTAATTTCGTTGTATGTGTTATGTTAGCCTACTATTAGTATTAATATACAGTACTTAATTCAAGTCTTCGTCACTGCACAATCGCTGAATGTGCGGAAAGTGTACGCGAAGCGCTTTGTACTGCCTCCTCTCATGAAGTGGCAACCCTGTTGTAACGCGCCATAAGACCAATGCTTCATTCTAAACGTTGGATGCCTTATAGTGATGAAAATAAAGGATATAAAATAAGTTAGTTTGGCAAAGAAAGCATTTCTATTGACACTGAATATAGATTTAGGTATTAGGAAGTCATTTTTGGAAACCTTTATCTGGAGCATGGCACTCTATGGAAGAGAAACTTCGACTGTAGGTGCAGCAAAAATCAGGATAATGCAAGCATTTGGAATGTGGTGTTACAAAAGAATGATAAAGATCAGATCGGTAGATAAAGTAGCAAATGAACTGGAATTATGACGACTGGGAGAGGAGAGATGTTTCTGGCGACTGCTAATAAAAAAAAGAAGATATAGGTTAGTAGGACACATACTGATACATCCTGGAATAGCGAACTTAGTTATGGAAGGAAGGGTCGAGGACAAGAACTGTAGGGGTAGACCATGGTAGAATATGTTAAACAGAATGCCTGGGATGTAAAGTGCAGTAAATATCTAGAGATGAAACATCTCCTGGAGTATTATTTTATGTCTTCTCTTGTGGAGGGATTCCCATTCCAATTACTGTAACTTGTCAGAGACACTATCAGCTTAGGAAATTTTGCGATGAACGAATTATGCTGCTTTACCCTGCACCAGATTTTATTTGCTCAGGACATGGCGCTCTTCATCAAACCAATCAAAAGACTGTAGACTCAAGCAGCGTAGTGCAGTCATTGCAATAACACAGGTTATCAGTCAAATTACGCACATTTACATATACTGGACTACAGAACCACGACATCGCAATGCTCCTAAATTAATCAACCACAGCAAACAGACAAACACACTAAATAGTCTACTAGGTAATAAACTCACTTGTACAGAAAGTGTTAAAATATTGAAAGTAGGCTATTAATAATGGTAGGGATCTAGAAATAGAAATATCCACAAACTATTTTGACCACCTTGTTGTGCAGTGGCAAGTATTCTCGAATATATAACCTTAGGTCCGGGTTCGATTCCCGTCTCTGACTAGAAATACAATTCTGGCCTGAGGGTTGTAAAGGGGTGTACTTGTCCTCGTGAGAAATGGAAAGTGGTAAGTTCGATCTTCACCTCAGCCAATCAAGAAGTGGTTTATTGTGGCATTCCATTTCTATTACAGTTAAATACCGAGATGTTTCCTGTCTTTAAGACCAATGCCTCTCATTTACTATTACATACTCTTCTATAGACACACGCCATCAAGGACGCGTAATAAATGACCAAGATGTCGCAAACCCCTAAATGAATCGGTGACAACAACAAGATGACGTCAGATGAATTTTCATATGGCAAATGTTTTTTTTTTAACAAATGCTCTTCCTGACAACAACCATATCAGAGAAGCTATTGTGAAGTTAAATACATTTAAGTGAATTGTAGTTGTTGATTATTTTAAGGGCTTTGCGACATCGTGGTTGTTTAGCCCCGTGTACTTGGGTGAGTGTAGAATTTGCCTGACAACCCGTGTCAATGTACTAGTGTGTGCAATTGTAAATGAGATTTGGTAGGAAGTGGCCGTGGCCTAGAGTTAGGTACTATGCTGGAGTAGAAGTAGGAAACGAAGGAGAAACACTCCCAGGATGACTGAGGTAGGAATCGAACACGCCTCTCCTCAGTTTTGCCTCACGAGGCTATATAGCCTGTTCCAGACGTCAGACCAGAGGGAAATTTCGTGACAGAGCTGAAAATCAAACCCCGGCCTCCGAGGTGACAGGTGAATGAAAGAGGACAATGAGTTGAAAGAGAGTAGCTGTGGCCTCTATTTCATAGAAGGTACCATTTCGGCATTCACTTGGATTAAATCCTCCAAAGCCACAAACATAATATCAAAGCTGAACGATGGTCCGTGGTGTATCCTGGAATATCCACGATATTGCCTGTCCGTAAACGAAATAGGAACCTAGAAAAATTGCTGAGTTTTAGCTACGTTTAAAATGTTGTTGTTTGAGTCTTCAGTCTTTTGACTGGTTTGATGCAGCTCTCCATGCCTCCCTGTCCTGAGCTAATCGTTTCATCTCTACATAGCTCCGACACCCTACATCCGAGGCCTTCTGTTTAACATATTCTAACCTTGGTCTACCCCTACAGTTTTTGTCCTCGACCCTTCCTTCCTACATTTAAAATAATCATACTAATATATACAAGTAGTTCCGTGAAGAACTAAACAGCCTATTTTCATATATCCTACTTATGTTAATTGCCACTATCAACATACACAATTTCTGTTTGATTGCTGTAATAGATTCGTAGATATTAAGAACCGACTAAATATTTCGGATGGTCGCCATGTTGGATATTATATATGTAGGTCCTAGAGTTATGTACTGTTACATGCAGATTATTGTGAACGTGTAGTAATCAAACTTCAATCGCATAATTAGGACACAAGAAAAAACAAGGAGATTTTAAAATTTTTCACAGCTGCCATCTTGAGGTTATGGAAACAATTTAAATAAATTAGATGCCAGTGGATTAACATTCGTATAAGGATTTACTGTACCAAGTTTCACTGCACTCGGATGGTTAAATTGCGAGAAACGTCCATGTGAATATTTATAATTCGCGTCACAGCCATGTTGAATTACTGATCACCAGGTTATTTAAAGTCCTATAGTTGAACTTAAGTTCATAGCCCCTATGAACATTAAAAATGCAGTTTGATTGCTAAAATAGATTCGTAGATATTCAGTATCGTCTAAATATTTCGGATGGTTGCCATGTTGGATTGTTAAATTTATAGGCCATAGAGTCATGTACCATTAAAGGTTCATTGCGTAGGTTCATTATTCAAACTTTCACTTCGATCGCATGACTACATCACAAGAAATAAAAACTTAATTTTAAAATTCGCACTGCCGCCATCTTGAGGTTATGTAAACAATTGAACTAAATTAGATACCAGTGGATTACAATGTGTATAAATATTTCCTGTACCAGGTTTCAGTGCGCTTGGAACATTAAATCGCGAGAAAGGTCTATTTAAAATTTTAAAATTCGCTTGGCCGCCATGTTCGTTTTGTAGTTAACCGGTTTTTGAAAGTCTTATAGATGGACTTCCAGTAGTGCCCTTTATCTCCGTACAAAATTTTAGGGAGATACCGCTAATAGTTTCAGAGATATAGAATGCGGATGAAATATTTCGCACATCCGCCATCTTGTGATTATGTAAACAATTGAACGAAGTTAGACGTCGGTGCATTACAATGTATATAAACATATACTGTACCAAGTTTCATTGCGTTTGGTTGGTCAAATCACGAGAAACGTCTATTTAAAAGTCGCAAAGTCGCTTGGCCTCCATGTTGGTTTTGTAGTTACCAGGTTTTCAAAAGTCACATAAGTGAACTTATAGTAGTTCCCTCTATCACCATAGAAAATGTCAGGGTAATATCGGTAATAGTTTCGGAGATATTGAATGCTGGTGAAATATTTCGCACAGTCGCCATGTTGGATTGGTGAGTCGTAACAAAATTTGAAGGGCACGGTCGAGGTCGCCGGGAATAGTGCTATGAACTTTCCGAGTTTCATTGAAATCGCTCCTGCCGTTTAGATTTTATTAGGGGGACACACACACACGAATCACACACACACACACACACACACACACACACGCACACACACGGACAAAAGGTGATCTCATAAGCCTATTTTTTCAAAATTGAAAATAGGCTAATAATATATAAAAATGAGATGGTGTGTGTGTGTCTTTCTGTCTGTCTGTCTGTCTGTCTGTCTGTGTGTTACTCAATAACGCAAGAACCACTGGTCCGATCTCAATTAAATTTTGCAAGGATGTAGCTGATTTACCATGTTTACATATAGGATACTTTTAATTTCGATATTTTGCACTATTAAAAAGTGGCGACCATTTTAGTGATGTCACTACACCCTTTGGTTTCAAAATTTCATATTTCCATATCAAATAAAAAGAGAACGCTAAGAAATAGCAAACTTTTGCTGGCACATACGAGCTTCAAAATTTAATGTCCTATCCGAAAGGCCCTTATCACTTTTCGTGTATCTTCAACGGTTAGCGAGTAAAACCCACATATGTGACGTCACTACACCCTTTGGTTTCAAAATTTCATAATTCCATTTCAAATAAAAAGAGAACGCTAAGAAATAGCAAACTTTTGATGCATACACGAGATTTATCATTTAATTTTCTATCCAAAAGGTCCTTATCACTTTTCGTGTATCTCCAACGGTTAGCGAGTAAAACCTAAATTTGTGCAATAAAACACGGTCAACACCGAGCGGTGCAGTATATCTCTACATACATAAAAATTAAAGTTTGTATGTTTTTTTCGCAATTTCTACGGAAATTTGAGTTATTTACGCGTCTCAGACTGTTTTATTATGGATGCGCGCGAAAATAATTTTTTGGTCTGTCTGTTTGTTTGTTTGTTTGTCTGTGGACAAATTTGTTCCCTTATAACTCGAGAACGGCTGGGTGTATCAACGTAAAATTTGGTACAGATATCCATCAGAGGCACGACACTAATCATTGATGTAACCCTTCTCCGTACCTCTCATAAAAGAGGGCCTACCCCCTTAAAATACATGCTGAAATAGGAGTAGAAGGACGAGACAAAGACCATTTTCAGCCCCTCAATGTGAGATACAAAACTCGGGGGCCCTAAAGGGTCCCCGAAATCCACGTTTTAAGGCCCTAAAACCGACCATTTTTGAGATATTCCCAGAAAATTAATTTCATTTAATAAACTAATGAACGAATACAAGCCGATAACCATGGCAACAGATTCTCAGAAGTCCATCTATTGCTGTAAGACGCAATGCAATTCCATTAATTACATTAGTGTGAAAGTTTGCAAACGGCTAGAAGGTTATTACGGATCCAAATTAAGTTGTAAAATTCATCAATACGTATAATGCGCTTAAGGGGGTCAAGGGGTACACTAGATTTTTTTCACGCGATTTAAACCTGCGGGTGTGGTACGGCAGGTCTATTATATTCCTATCCCTATATTATATTATTATTATTAGTATTATATTATGGCATACAACGAGGAGACAAAGCCCCTCAGTGCCAGAAACAAAACTTGGGGGCCTCGAAAACTACATTATAAGGCTATAAATCCAACAGTTTCTGAAATATTCCCAGAAAACTAATTTAATTGAATTTAACAAACTAATGAAGGAATGGAAATCGGTAACCATGACAACATTATCTCAAGGGGTGGCTTCCAACTTTCCATCTATTTCTGTAAGAAGCAATGTCACTCCATTTATACCTTGTCACGGTGGGTGAGTGGATAGCGTGTCGGTCTACTAACCCCAAGATTGCAGGTTCACTCCTGGCCGTGGTACAGGCCGGACGTTTGTTTTAGACGAGTGAAAAATCTTAATGGAAGCCTGAAGGCGAGTTACTACAGTACCTGTGTTGTTATCAGCTGCCCCAAGCGCTCCGATGATTGATAAAGCTGTTTCACACTATTGCTGAAGTAGAGTCACTGGCAAATATAATGACGTTCTGTTCGTAACTACGTATCGTGTACTTCCGTGTCACACAATACTTCGACGTGGACTGTACTGTCTGCTCAAGTCTGGAATTCCATTACATCAGATCGGTGGTGACAAATGTGAAGTGATAGGGTGAGAGAGTGACTGTGTACAGGCTCACCCACAGGCTTCAAGGTCAAGGGCAATCGTCTAAAACAAACGTCTGGCCTGTACGTGATTTTTGAAAGGCGGCAAAAATACAACTCGCATGTCATACGATGTTGGCATGTCGAAGAACCCATTTGAATTCAGTAGGCCGTGTTCATAATGGCAAAATTAACCTCAGGAGTTTCCGCCAACACAAACTTCCTCATTTCTCTACTAGAAAGCGCTATATAGTGTTCAAGGAGCATAGATATCTACCCTCCTTGACTTTCATAGTGATTCAAGGAACAACGAAATTTCGACATGCAAGCTACCCTCTGGGTGTCAAATTACGAAGTTTGCACCCGGAACCCAAGGCCATACGATATTATTATTAGGCTACTCCATTTTTTACATTTCTGAGAAAGTTTGCAAATAGCTATAAGTCTATCACGGAACCAACGTAGACTGTATAATTCGTCAATGCAATTAAGGGGGTCAAGGGGTAACCTAGAATTTTTTTCATGCAATTTCATGTGCGACATATAGTACCGAAAGTCTATTATATCTACAAACAGCAACATTATTTTCAAAAATTCCTGGATTGAATCAGCATTTTTTGCGGCTTTTATGAATTTGGGCCATTTGAGGCTAAAGAACCTGAATTTTCATGCACCACAAGCCTTTATAATTTATGAAAGAGGTCTTCCTGTGTATGGGGACCTAACAAAACGTAGAGGGTCATTTTTATGTGAGCTGTATTGCGTTTCGTCTACAAGGCTTTCAATTCTATTTCACGTCAGGAAGTACACGTTAGGTGAATTTAGTTTGAGAGCACATTTTAACTCATCATTTTTTAATTAGTTTTGTCGACATACGGGTTCATCGCAAGGATGATTTTGTTTGCTACTGTGTGGTAGATATATCCATATTCGGATATCTGGGTGATATGTTGTAGATAATAGAATTGTCTGTCTGTATTTCTGTGTATCTTTATGTACGCCTATAAATCGAGTTCGGATGTTTGGTGCATCGTAAAATTAGGTATGGTAAACATGAGTCAATACACCAATCATCTATAAAACTCCTCACCCTACTTTTCATACAGTAGAAGGGTGGATATAGGGAAAAACTCCTCAAAATACATGCTAAAATAGGCGAAATATAAAAATTATCGTAGAAGAACGATCAAAGAATATGTTTCGCTTCTCATTGTGAGACACACAATTCTCGAGTCTATAAGGGGTCTCCGAAAACCACATTTTAAGGCCCTTAAATTAACAGTGTGTGTGATATTCCCAGAAACCTAACTTCGTTCTGATAAACTTATGAAGGAATGACAAACCGCTAACCATTGCAACAGTAGCTCAATTGATAATGTCTGGTGTAAATATATAACACCGTTCGAAGAACGGGTACTTGTGCTAGTATATCTATAAGGCATAACTCCAAGCAGCAGAATTCTTTAACGATGATTGATTGAAGTTCTAAAGGCAATCAAAACTGGTGAGATTATTTAGGTTGCGGTTGAAACCCCTGGCACTACAGCCCATGAAGGGCATAGGTCTACCAAACAACCGGTGCCCACTGCCCAGCCATTTGGCCTGCGGATATCGGGGTGACGTGTGGTCAGCACATCGGGTTCGCTCGGCCTTTTATCTTGTTTTTTTGTGACCAGGCGTCCGCCTCACCGTCAGACAGCCACTCAATTGTCTCCACGAGGCTGAGTGCACCCCGTTCCAGCCCCCACGTCAGTTTTTAAAATCCCTGACGGGGCCGGGAATCGAACCCGCTGCGTCCGGGTGAGAGGCAGGCGCGCTACCCCCAACACCTTAGGGCCGCATTATGACGATAATCGGGGTTCCAATTGAAGCGCCACATTGTTGTACTGATTGGTAGTGATTAATGTGTCAATCAAGAACACCGGCCAGTACAATGACACCCAGGCCGGGACTAAGCCACGTTCTCTGAATTAATCTAAAATATCAGGTACTATACAGTACGTGTCAAAAGTATAGAGCTGTGGGCTTGCATATTTTGTGATATATTGGTATTAGAAATGAAAATAGAGAGAGCATTTATTAACAGTTGGCAGCTCTGGTGGCTCTTATGAATACTCATAGTCATATCTGTTATCGTACGCATAGCACATATGAAATTTGGTTGAAATCCAATTGATAGTATAGAAGTTACATGCATTTAAAATAGGTCCTATCAGCTGGCTTAGAATCATATTGGCACTACTGTCATGTATGGGCTCCTGAAAATCAATCTGAAATGTTAATATCTATGTCTGTGCCAACTGTGGAGCATTTCGTATGCATAACCTCTGAGATATTCAACACGGAACCAAAATTTCAATTATGATTTTTCAGCAGATGGTAGCACTGACGTCATTTTAAAATATGGCCGTGAGCTATTCATGTATGGATACTTTCTTATTCCAAATTTGGATTCGATAGCTGCAGCCGTTCAGGAGTTGATACGGGGAACAGACACACACGTAGACAGATAGACAGACAGACAAACATTTGCCCCAATCGATCTCATAAGTCTACTTTTTTACAAAATGAGAAAAGTAGACTAAAATTGATTGCATTTGAACGTATTTCATCTAATCAAGTAGAGTGTAGTTAGTTTGATTAAAGTATCACTGAATTGCTGTGCAATTAATTGAGAGAGTTTAACTGTTTTTAGTTTTATTTTAGGAAGTAGTCCAATGATTACAATAACTGTATAGGAAGTATGTGAAACTCTTGGGTGCGTTGAAATAAATTTGATCCTCATATAATTTCTGTGTTTACCTTGTACTAAAAGACCCATTTTGCTCCTCAGCATACATTTCAACAATCCTTCCGTAAGACATATGCTGAGTGCATGATTTTATGCTTTAGAATGGAGTTTTGACTACCGTGGTGCACTGGCTTGCTCGTGACGTAGTTACACATGTAGCGTACGTCTTGCATGGCAATCTCAGTGTGTGCCAGCTATGCGTCTTGGTAGGTGTACCTTTACCAACTGAAGAGCCCAATTGGTACACTGGGGTGAAACGCTAGCAATGTGTTGAGTTATGCTGGACAATTTTGTCACCTCCTGTGTTAAACAGAAGAGATACAAATGACAATTAAAGCAATTTGTTTGGTATTGTGTCTATTCGTTAGATTTTTGTCAAAAGTAATGGTATGTTGTGTACGCTTTACACGGGGTACAAATAAAATAAAAAAGATGATCTCGTGGTGTATTGGCCGTCAATCTTGGGTGTCACTCCTGAGGTCCGGGTTGGATTCCCTCTCAGCTATCCTGGAAGTGGGTTTACGTTGTTCCCTAAGATTGTTTCTGGCAAATGGTAATCATTATCCCTATTACTTCGTTAGTGTTACTTAAATCGTTTAGACCAATTAATGCATGATATAGCATTGGAGCTGTCAGGTCGAGTAGAAATATAAAATTACCAACGTTTGAAGACAATAGCTTGTTATTTTGTAAATGATATATCGAAAGACGGAATGAGTTATCAATGGCATGTTGCCTCCATAGATAACAGATATAATATAGGAAGCCCTGTTGAAATAAATTATGACTTCATGACCTCCCGAGACGGAGAAGAAGATCGTAACAAATCTACAGAAGGCTGCAATGACAAGAGGACAAGCTGCTGTCTGGAAACATTGCTAATTTTATATTTCTACTCGACTTAACAGCCATATCGCTATATCTCGGACCTTTCAATTCATGTTTGCAGTAGACAATATTGTACAACATAGAAATGTTGAAAAATTGATGCTAGTGGTCGATCTCTGTACTGTGCCGGTTTAGACCGAAGTCCGGACGACCACATATGCATTTCACCAAAAATCAGTCAGCACGAGAATCAAAATATCCCGGGGCGCCAGATGGGTTAAAGTCGAATACAAAGACCCAACAAAAAAAAAGGCTTAACTGATTTTCGGCTCGATGCAACAATAAGGATAGAAGGAGATTTATGACACGGGTTTGCATACCATAAAATTAACTCACTTTATTTAAAAATTTTAAAATGACCGGAAAAATATGCCCAAAATGGCACAAAAGATGACTGGAGAAGCATAGTTTATATACACAAAATACAATGTCGCCAACACATGAACACTAAAAAGTTGAGACGAGAGGTCAAAATATCAGTCCTGTTGACTTCGTTCAACATAATTATATACAGAGGTAGGGTTTTATCAGCGCAAAGTCAATTGTCTATACTGATCCCTAAATCATTTTACCATTCACACGTTGAAGATCAATAAGAAAAAATATCACTTGTTGAAAAATTTATCATTTTTCACTGTTCTTTTCTCAAACATATCGTAGCAATTTTTGACTAACACTTTCAGGAAGCAGTAATATCAGGGTTGGTTTAAATACAAAGTTGGTCATAATAAGTAGAATACAATATAATTACATGGACTTTGTGCATTTTTAGATTCGAAGAACAGAAAATATCTATTTAAACACAGATCTCAATCCAAAGTCTATTCAAAAATTTGACTCAATCAAAAATATAATTATCAAAAATATAAATTCTATTCCACATGGATTCAATCAATAAATCAATTAATTATCCCTTGAAAATATTAATTAGGAAATTTGAAATATCATTCAGAATATTTTATAATGAAACAATTTATTATTATTATTATCAAAAATAATTTTGACAAAATGTCAAACATGTGAAGCATCAACTTATTTGCAAAAATGTGTATTTATTTTTATAGCATCTGAAAATCCTTTCAGCTCATAGTGGTTGTAAATAAGTAACAATTTCAAATAACAGCATCGGCCCATACGATTTACACGTGATAAAAGTCACAGAATTGTAATCAGCATTTAGACAACGGTAAAGTTTTCCTGAATGAAAGGAATTAGTAAAACAATAACAATTTTTCGGGTAAGCAATTACCAGAATTATTTTTTTAACACGTGGATCAACCGTAAATTAATAATGATGGTTCAACAAAATAACCTGTGGTTATATTACGACGAAAGTGTGGCTAAAACGACTCCTTTACTACATCAAAGACACCCAACCTACAATATAATTGGTGCTCCATTTTACATCAACCTCATTCCTGCGACTTAGATTTCACACTCAGAATGGCAGATAACTTTTTGCACACACACAATGACATCTTCCCAAATTATACAAAATAAGCAAGCCTTTGCTTGTTACGACAAATGGAAGATTCAGAAATCAGTAAACCTCACCAATGAGTTTCCGACAATATTAACAATAATTTTACCATCAGTTTGAAACATCCACACTGTGTTAATATTAGCAAAAACGTTTTGAAAGACGTTGCTCCATAATGATTTTATTTTATATAAACTCTAGCAAAACCCCGGCTTTATACATGCTTAGCTTCCCGTTTCACTTATTTCCGTGTCTTCTCAAAACTTTAATATGTAATGCAAACGTGAAATAATTCCACTGAATTAATCTGTTATTGATATGTGGGCATGCGATAACCACTAACCTTCGGAATTAACAAATATCCCATTTAGACTATGACTTCAAAGGTCAACTGCATCAATCATACAACCAGAAAATGATAATTAGAAATCACCAATGTTTATTATTATTATTATTATTTCAGAAAATAGAAAAATAATTATTATTATTAAATCACATTATTATTATTATACCGGGTGAGTTAGCCGAGGGCGTTGCGGCATGACTGTTGGCAGTCGCTCACATCCGGGAGGCGAGGAGGTTCGAATCCCCCCGCCGGCAACCTTGAATATGGTCTTCTGTGGTTTCCCATCTTCCTTCCAGGCAAATGCCGGGGTTGGTCCTTAACTATAGGCCACAGCCGCTACCTTCCAACTCCTCGACCCTCCCTTCCAACTTTCCTCCCCAACGGTACTTGTAGCTCACCCATTGGGTGTCCGTCTCGAAGGAGCTACAAAACTGGCGAGCCGAACATGTCCTTGGACACTCCCGGCACTAAAAGCCATACGCTAAAAAAATATATATTATTATAATATTCTCAACCAAAACTGGGTTTAAAGCTATTAAACTGCTCGGGGAATATCACCCTCGATTTCCAAATAATGGATAACTATCCACTCCTCAACTTGGATTAATTCTTAAATCTCAAATTACGGCAGCTAAAGACAGCAAAAAGAAAAAAAAAAGAAAATAAAATAAATGCTCGTTTTGCTCGTCCATAAATGTCGAACCATTGAAGTCTGAGTAAAAACAACTCAGATCCAAGCTCAAATTTCGAAAGAAAAATATTTGCAACAGCAAATAAACATATCGATGACTAGGAAAACGATATGTGTTGGCAAGTCTGTAGAAAATATGAGAAAATCCAACTAACTACGCATAGAAATAATGTAAATTGCAGCTTACATTCTTGTAAGTCTTGATGTTAAAAGTCTGGTCTAAACCTTATTATTCGGTCTTCCTTTTGTCTGTCCCATTAGGACGCGTACTTATAATCTCGTATCGGCTTCCATTTTATACCCTCAAGCTGTCTACACAGACATATTGGCGTTCATAATATCTTGCAGAAAAATGTTGGCAGCTTCAAAAGCTGAAGTGAAGTTGACAGGGGTCTGATCTAAACGATCCATGTTGAAAATAATTACCATGACCCAACTGTGATATAATCAGTATTCTAGTACGCTTACAATCTTATTCAGCACAATTACGAATTCTGTCGAGTTGGTTGGGCAGAGCTTCTCACTCTTCAGGTCGCACAAGGCAAACCTGTATTCCCATTATCGGCTTTTGAATTGTAATATGCAAGAATGGTATTAAGATTACTGACTTATCTTGGCTGGTCTAACGAACAAGACTAAAACTTGTCCCTAGACTGTTGGATATAAATAAACCAGCTATAAGTGATTGTGGACTGTAGAAAGATATATAGACAAAGTCTATCATATGTCCAAGTTGTAGCGGTAAGAAATTACCAAGTGCCACAGACTTATATCACCTCGGTGATAACGTAGAAAAGTTCGAAACTCACTTGAGATGTTTAACACTTTCAGTAACCATGTACTGTAAAAAAATTCAAAGTTCACAGCTTGTGCTGTAAATCGTAGATTAAAGCAACCATGTGCTTGGTGATAGTAACGATGTTCGTAGATTGTCGAGAGTTAAGTGGCTAGAGCGCTTACGTAGAGTAGCATGTCCAAGGCAACGGAGTGCTGATGACGAAGTGAACATACATGTGCCTGGGAGACACGCCTTATATACTCCTCGGCTGGCTGGTTCGAGGTCAATGCGGAGTAAATGCTGAAACTAGAACAGCTCATAACTCGACTTCCGCTCGATCAATTTCTTTGAAACAAAGCTCATTCTTCTTGCCTTGTCCGTGCCAGTAATTTGATATAGGTTTCATGTTCCATCTCATCGGAAAATATTTAGTGACCTATTGCCTCGACTATGATGCTCTCGTCCTACGTCACTTACCCACTTCTTGGCTGTCAAAACCTTCGAAAAGCTTCTAAGAAGGTTCGGTGCGCGCTATTCAAACATCCAATTCTGGACTTATCATCGTGGCCTGTTCCCTCAAAATCTAGGCTCACGGCTTGTACCCTTCAATCTAGGCAACTGGATTTGGGCACATCCACCCCACACATAGCCAAAAAAAATATTTTGGAAACATTTTTTTCACACATCAAGCTATCTGGTTATTGAATAATAGATCTTCAAACTTGCAGAATTATAAGTTCCCACGATGATACCAGTTCGTGTATTGTCTATCTTATAACTACCGTTGTTGTTACATTCCTCAATTCGGTAGGGTCTAGAATATAAACTCGAAAATTTGGAAAAGATGCGGTTTTGAACATCAGAGAGTACTGGTCTTCTTCATTCGTTTCCCTCGAAGTTTATTTCTACGGTATTCTGAAATCTTACCGTTTCAGTACTCATGTCAATCACAGCTTTATATTTCTGGATGAAATCTGCTCCTAAGATCATGTCGAAAGCCATGTCCTTCATAATCACAAATACATGTCGAAAATCATGTCCTCCTATTCTAATGCATAAATATAGCTGAGTCTTACACAGAGATGTCTTATTTGGAATAATTCCTTGAATCTTGATTCCAGACACGGGCATTTCTTCGAGATTCTCAGTGAGTTTCCATAAAGCATATAATTTCTCACTTATTAAGCATAACATCGCCCCAGTATCAATCAAAGTATCGACAGGCTTGCCGAATACCTCGCATACAATAATTGGCAATTTGATCCTCGTTCCCATTTCTTTGCGTTCATAATTATTCTGTATCAAATCATCGTCCTCTACTTTCCATTTGGTAATCCTATAAATGAAAGTCTTTATTAAGCCATTTGCTAATGAAGATTTTTTTTTTTTTTTTTCATTTTTACTCTTAGTTTGTGGTGTTCCTGACGTGCCGGGTTCACCCTATTTCAATTGTTCCAGGTACTGTTTGTTCTCCTGATGACGTTCCTCCAAGTTCTTCCTCGCTTGAATTCTTCGATGGATTGTCTAGGATTCTCATTCCTTGGGCAATATCCATTACTTCTCCCAAAGTATCGTTTCTCTTGATATCGCCCTTGATTTCCTCTTGGTCTTCCCCATTGATTTCTGTAGTTGTTTTCAGGTCTTGCATATGGTCTATTTGCATATGACCTATAATTGCTCTGATACCATCTTCCTTGTCTTGGATCATCCCTCGGCGTTTTCTCTTCTCTACCGTCTCGAGGTGCTGAGAACATCTGTCAGCCATCACGGCAAATATTTTAGCCTTCTGATGAAAGAATTGGGCGTTCGTGTGATCCAATCTCTGTAAAACTTCGTCGAATTGTTCCATGCTGTATGTGTACGCTGCTATCAGTGTTCTTTGGACAACTGCAGGAAATTGCCTGATCAAAGCAGCTATCAGTTCGTTGTCGGGCATTGGCGGATCTAAATGTTGAAGTTTAGACAACGGACCTGAGAAATAAGTTGAGTAACGCGTAGGCTGTGAAGTGGAATATCTTTTCGAGTACAACTCCGCTCTCACTTGCTGTTGGGTTTCTGGGGACCAGAATTTCTTTAATAATCCTCTAGAAAATTCTTCGAAATTGTTTAGAGTAGATCTAAAAGCTCTAAACCAAGTCAGTGCGGAACCTTCCATAAATTTTCCTAACACTCTTATCTCTCTTTTCTTTCCAATTTTGGAGTCTTTAAGGTAGTCTCCTACTTCTCTCAGAAATTCTACGGGTGTGATACTTCCGGTTCCAGAGAATTTTGAAGGTTTATCTTCTACGTTTTTATAGAAGGTTATCAGTGTGGATTGCATCATTGTCCTAACCTCCTCTTGTTTATGGGGATTTCCTACTCTGTTTATCTCCTCAATGTATTTATCTTTACTTGTGGCTGTAGCTTTACTCTGAGGTTCAACAATACTCTTCGCTTGTTTTTGATAATCCAAAAATTTATTATTAAGGGCTTTTATGGTTTCCTTGAGTTCGGCATTCTCCTCACCCACTAATCTCTTTATCTCCTCGCTACTATTTTTGCTATGAGAACAATCACCCTGACTTTTATCTGTAACTTGACTCTTGATGTCCCCGATCTCCTTCTGATTTTCTTCAGATTTTTTTCTGATCTCTTCAGTATCTCTTTTGATCCCCTCTGTTTCTTTACAATTTTCTTTTACGTCAGTAGAAATTTGGTTCAACATCGTTTGATGATTTTTCAATGAACTTGTCATATCCACGATGTATTTTTGAGCTATCTGGATATCTTTAGTAATGACCTGGACATGCGACGTTAGAGTTTCCCTAATCTCTTTGATTCCGTCTTGAATTTCCAGTTTAAGTGCATCTTTGACTTCTTGGATAACTGTTGTCTTGATCTCAGTTGTCAACTCCTTGACTACACTTTGCTGAATCTCTCCTACTATGAGTTCCTGAAATTGCTCGGTTAAACGTTTTACGACGTTATTTGCCATGTCAGTGTTTTCTTTCTGAACGCGAATTTCTAAGCTTATCATGTCTTCTCCTACTCTCCTGATACCTCGCTCGATCCTATCAGCTAATGACTGAGATTTTTGGTCGGCATCGCGAAATTTATCCTCCACTTTACTTGTGTTTAAAGCTAAAGAAGTTTCGAGTTCATGAGTTTTCTTGAACAGTTTAGACATTTTGTTTTCTATAGAAGCTCCTAGTGAATCGGAATTTTCCCTCATTTTAGCTTTCAAATTTACTGAGTTTTCATCTAGTTTATTTTCTAAAGAATTTGTTAATCTAGCTTCCAAAGAATCAGAGTTCTCTTTAAGTTTATTTTCTAAGGAATATTTTAACGAATCAGAGTTTTCTTTTAGTTTACTGTCCATTGAATTCTCAAGATTAACTTTTAAAGAAGCGGTCAATCTATTTTCTAGGGTATCTGAATTTTCCCTTAATCTTTCCCTTAAAGTTTCAGAGTTTTCTTTAAGTTTAACCTCCATTTGATCAGTTTTGTCAATGATTTCTACTATTTGCAGTGCAGCACTCTTGGAGCTCTCCTCCATACGATTCAAGATCCTCATGATCTCATCCATGATTATCAGAATACAATTCAAAATTAGGGGTATAAATGTAAGCAGACACAAAGACTTAAATCTAAAACAAGAATTATTCGTAGCTACTTGGATTTATCAGAATAAAATGAGATATGCCCTACTGTCGACGTGATGGAAAAAAATTCTCTACTATTAACAATTAGATTTAAACAACAATATCAAAAATTACAAAGTCAATATCCTCCACCTGGATTCTAACGAAATGCAACATTTCTGACCATCGAACGTATACTAAACTTTTATTTGACACCCTAATGGATAAGCCATTATAAAACAAAACAAATCCCCACTCTAACTATTTGAATTTTAATTTGAATTAAGTTTCCCCACTAAATGGGTTTCCTAAGAATTTATGTATCTGAACCAGACATTTTTCAATTCCCCAAAATATCTATTGAAAAATCAAATCGGTATACAAACAACCGTATAAAAAATCGGGACCCACGTTCGAAGCCATTTCTCTCTTCTATCTTATTTTATGTGCCCGTTTAGACCGAAGTCCGGACGACCACATATGCATTTCACCAAAAATCAGTCAGCACGAGAATCAAAATATCCCGGGGCGCCAGATGGGTTAAAGTCGAACACAAAGACCCCCCCAAAAAACTGCTTAACTGATTTTCGGCTCGATGCAAAAATAAGGATAGAAGGATATTTAAGACACGAGTTTGCATTATCTCATATTATTTAAATAATTTAAAATGACAGGAAAAATATGCCCAAAATGGCACAAAAGATGACTGGAGAAGCATAGTTTATATACACAAAATACAATGTCGCCAACACATGAACACTAAAAGAGTTGAGACGAGAGGTCAAAATATCAGTCCTGTTGACTTCGTTCAACATAATTAAATACAGGGGTAGGGTTTTATCAGCGCAAAGTAAATTGTCTATACTGATCCCTAAATCATTTTAGCATTCACACGTTGAAGATCAATAAGAAAAATTATCACTTGTTGAAAAAATTATCACTTTTCACTGTTCTTTTCTCAAACATATCGTAGCAATTTTTGACTAACACTTTCAGGAAGCAGTAATATCAGGGTTGATTTAAATACAAAGTTGTTCATAATAAGTAGAATACAATATAATTACATGGACTTTGTGCATTTTTAGATTCGAAGAACAGAAAATATCTATTTAAACACAGATCTCAATTCAAAGTCTATTCAAAAATTTGACTCAATCAAAAATATAATTATCAAAAATATAAATTCTATTCCACATGTATTCAATCAATAAATCAATTAATTATCCATTGAAAATATTAATTAGGAAATTTGAAATATCATTAAGAATATCTTAACTTATAATGAAACAATTTATTATTATTATTATCAAAAATAATTTTGACAAAATGTCAAACATGTTAAGCATCAACTTATTTGCAAAAATGTGTATTTATTTTTTTAGGATCTGAAAATCCTTTCAGCTCATAGTGGTTGACAATAAGTAACAATTTCAAATAACAGCATCTGCCCATACGATTTACACGTGATAAAAATCACAGAATTATAATCAACATTTAGACAACGGTAAAGTTTTCCTGAATGAAAGGAATTAGTAGAACAATAACATTTTTTCGGGTAAACAATTACCAGAATTATTTTTTTAACACGTGGATCAACCGTAAATTAATAATGATGGTTCAATAAAATAACCTGTGGTTATATTACGACGAAAGTGTGGCTAAAACGACTCCTTTACTACATCAAAGACACCTAACCTACAATATAATTGGTGCTCCGGGGGCATGGTGGCTCAGCGGTCTAGCTGTATGCCTCTCACCAAGGCGGTCCGGGTCCGATTCCCGGTCAATGCATGTGAGATTTTCGAAGTGAAATGCCATGTCCTGTGGTTCGGATTTCACGTAAAAAGGAGGTCCCGTAGCTCATGATCACAAGATTAACGGTCACGTTAAACTACAATCTTCCTTCCTTCCTTATAATTGGTGCTCCATTTTACAACAACCTCATTCCTGCGACTTAGATTGCGCATTCAGAATGGCAGATAACTTTCTGCACACACACACAATGACATCTTCCCAAATTATACAAAATAAGCAAGCCTTTGCTTGTTACGACAAATGGAAGATTCAGAAATCAGTAAAGCTCACCAATGAGTTTACGACAATATTAACAATAATTTTACCATCAGTTTGAAACATCCACACTGTGTTAATATTAGCAAAAACGTTTTGAAAGACGTTGCTCCATAATAATTTTATTTTATATAAACTCTAGCAAAAACCCTGCTTTATACATGCTCAGCTTCCCGTTTCACTTATTTCCGTGTCTTCTCAAAGCTTTAATATGTAATGCAAACGTGAAATAATTCCACTGAATTAGTCTGTTATTGATATGTGGACATGCGATAACCACTAACCTTCGGAATTAACAAATATCCGATTTAGACTATGACTTCAAAGGTCAACTGCATCAATCATACAACCAGAAAATGATAATTAGAAATCACCAATGTTTATTATTATTATTTCAGAAAATAGAAAAATAATAATTATTATTAAATCACATTATTATTATTATTATTATTATTATTATTATTATTATTATTATTATTATTATTATATTCTCAACCAAAACTGGGTTTAAAGCTATTAAACTGTTCGGGGAATATCACCCTCGATTTCCAAATAATGGATAACTATCCACTCCTCAACTTGGACAAATTCTTAAA
Organism: Meconema thalassinum; assembly: GCA_946902985.2. NCBI lineage: Eukaryota > Metazoa > Arthropoda > Insecta > Orthoptera > Tettigoniidae > Meconema > Meconema thalassinum. The sequence goes on from OX336391.1 coordinate 351,869,813, forward strand.
TCTCAAATTACGGCGGCTAATGACAGCAAAAAGAAAAAAAATATCAAAATAAAATAAATGCTCGTTCTGCTCGTCCATAAATGTCGAATCATTGCAGTCTGAGTCAAAACAACTCAGATCCAAGCTCAAATTTCGAAAGAAAAATATTTGCAACAGCAAATAAACATATCGATATCTAAGAAAAAAAAATGTGTTGGCAGGACTGTAGAAAATATGAGAAAATCCAACTAACTACGCATAGAAATGAAAATCCACAGCCTGCTTCCAGTCTCCAACCGGGTCAGGGAATGGAATTAATTAAGCCCCCATCTAGCGGCGAGGATATGAATTGTGCCGGCTGCCGAGGCCTGACGCACTCCTCTGGGGCAATGATTAAATGAATGACAGATGAAATGAAATGATAGTGGAGAGTGTTGCTGGAATGAATTTTTGACAGGGAAAATGGAGTACCCGTAGAAAAACCTGTCGCGCATAGAAATAATGTAAATTGCAGCTTACATTCTAGTAGGTCTTGATGTTAGAAGTCTGGACTAAACCAGATTATTCGGTCTTCCTGTCGTCTGTCCCATTAGGACGCGTACTTATAATCTCGTAACGGCTTCCATATTATACCAACAAGCTGTCTACACAGACATAGTGGCGTTCATAATATCTTGCAGAAAAATGTTTGCAGCTTCAAAAGCTGAAGTGAAGTTGACAGGGGTCTGATCTAAACGATCCATGTTGAAAATAATTACCATGACCCAACTGTGATATAATCAGTATTCTAGTACGCTTACAATCTTATTCAGTTCGAGTTGGTTGGGCAGAGCTTCTCACTCTTCAGGTGGCACAAGGCAAACCTGTATTCCCATTATCGGCTTTTGAATTGTAATATGCAAGAATGGTATTAAGATTACTGACTTACCTTGGCTGGTCCAACGAACAAGACTTGAACTTGTCCCTAGACTGTTGGATATAAAGAATCCAGCTATAAGTGATTGTGGACTGTAGAAAGAAATATAGACAAAGTCTATCCTATGTCCAAGTTGTAGCGGTAAGAAATTACCAAGTGCCACAGACTTATATCACCTCGGTGATAACGTAGAAAAGTTCGAAACTCACTTGAAATGTTTAACACTTTCAGTAATCATGTACTGTAAAAAAATTCAAAGTCCACAGCTTGTGCTGTAAATCGAAGATTAAAGCAACCATGTGCTTTGCGATTGTAACGATGTTCGTAGATTGTCGAGAGTTGAGCGGCTAGAGCCCTTACGTAGAGTAGCATGTCCAAGGCAACGGAGTGCTGATGACGAAGTGAACATACATGTGCCTGGGAGACACGCCTTATATACTCCTCGGCTGGCTGGTTCGAGGTCAATGCGAAGAAAATGCTGAAACTAAAACAGCTCATAACTCGGCTTCCGCTCGATCAATTTCTTTGAAACAAGGCTCATTCTTCTTCCCTTGTCCGTGCCAGTAATCTGATATAGGTTTCATGTTTCCATCTCATCGGAAAATATTTAGTGACATATAGCCTCGACTATGATGCTCTCGTCCTACGTCACTTACCCACTTCTTGGCTGTCAAAACCTTCGAAAAGCTTCTAAGAAGGTTCGGCGCGCGCTATTCAAACATCCCAATCTGGACTTATCATCGTGGCCTATTCCCTCAAAATCTAGGCTCTCGGCTTGTACCCTTCAATCTAGGCAAATGGATTTGGGCACAGTACGAAGAGTGGTTCTCCTAAAAATCCATGTTACTGCAATCACTTTGTGGGAGGCCGTTCCTTGCAAACAGTTTTGTAATAATTCTTCTAGCGTCACATGTCAAGGGACGACGTGTGCTAAGACGGCTTCCCTCCTTCGTGGGACCGACCTTCTCATGGCCTACCTGAGTGACCCTCAGCTGGATACCATCTGGCTACACGTCAGTTACATGTTATCTTGTTTATGATTCTCATTTTTCTTAAATATTTACAAACCAAATAGTTTAACAATCTTCGTATTCTGGTTCCAAGGCTTACGTAGAATAGTAGGGTTGCAATCTGTCTTGCCAAATGCGACGTACTTTTCCTCCTGTTTCCTTCAATTACGCACGTTTTGCTACACATATTTTAAGTCTGTCCTCGCTTCCTGAACTGAGGAATCGTATGTACCTGGCTGCCTAGTAATACCAACCCAACCCTGCAGAAGAGAATATAATGTACTAAAGTGAATAATGGTTTATCAACAATTCACAATAAAACTTTGTCGGAAAGGATTGAATAATGACTCCACCGACCAAAATACCTGAAATGAATAATATAATAATAAATAGAAATGTATTTTTTCCTTAACATAGTATGAATCTCTGCAAGCTCAGGCATCGGATTACGTGAAACGAAAACAAGATGTTCAAGAACATAAAGCCTGCTTTCTCCTAAATGCATGGGTGTAGTTAGGGCCTATAACTATTTCTCCTTATCAAGGAATATAGTTGAATATTGTTGTGATGAACGTTAAATTAATACTCGTGATCGATCTCTGTATGGTGAGTGGTTCTCCTAAAAATCCATGTTACTGCTATCCCTTTGTGGGAGGCCGTTCCTTGATATCGGAAATAATAATGCTTCAAGGGACGCATTACTAAGATTTACTAAGATTCGTTGCTTGCCACGGTGCGTGAGTGGTTAACGTGTAGGATTACCAACCCCAAGCTTGCAGGTTCACCCCTGGTCGTTGTAAGTGATTTTTGAAAGGCGACAAAAATCACGATATGGATGTCATACGTTGTTGGCATGTTAAAGAACCCATTTGAATTCAGTAGGCCGTGTTCAATGGCAACATTAATCTCTGGATTTTCCGCCAACGTAAAGTTCCTCCATTCACAACTAGAAAGCGCTGTAGAAATCTAACCTCCTTGACTTTCATAGCGTTCAAAGGAACGACGAAATTCGACATGCAAGCTGCCCTCTGGGTGTCAATTAACAAACCTTGCACTTGGCTCCTGAGGCCATACTATATTATTATTACTAAGATTCGTTGTAATTCATCTATTTCATCCAAAGATCATAGCAATATTAGAAAATTACGCCCATCCACCATCTTGAATGTATGGAATCGTTTAACGTGCGCCTTCTGCAGAGAAAGTCTTCTATGGTATGTTAGACTATTTGCTGCGTTTCGTCATTGTAACTGTAATAAATAGTGGTTTGTCGATATTTATGTCTTAGATATACAAAATAACGGCTGTGTGCTAGTTTCGATTAAATTGCGCAATTGCATTCTGAACGATTCAAAACTATTTTTTAAAATTATCCTATTTCACTTAAAAACAATAGTGTCACTGTTATTTTGCTTAGCTATTGTTAGTTATTGTTGTCTTTAGTGGCGGGACAGCGAGGTTGTCTGCCCCCTACTTACGGAACATTTTCATATACTTTACTCGATTCTTGATAGTCAGCAATACACATTGTAACTTCGCATGCATGACAGATAACAGTAGTTTGTTATCTCCGGAAATAATTTACAATACATTCCCCAACCAAAATCACTATGGCATCCAATTATACAGTAAATAAGGGGAACTTCGATTATATTTGAGATAATGTCAGTCTTTACAATATATTCCATTCTAGGAACTTTCGATATGAACCCTTCACACACTTATTTGAATCATAAACGAGTGCAAAATAAACAAATACAGTAGAATTAAAATTCACGGTGTCAAGTGACTTTTCCCCTAGTGTAATTGATTTACGATGAAAACGTGCTGCAAGATTCCTGATTACATTATTAAAAGGCCGATTCAATTCTAATAAAGCTCACGAAAAAATCGATTTATTTCTCACTACGAGAGGATATGTCAATATTCTGAGAAAGATAAATTGCTTCTGAAACTCGCACACGGAGCGGTGGTTTTATGCGATACAGCTAGCTACGTTACAGCATGACGTTTAGAACTGCTCATTTATCATAAGCAACTTTGAAACCCTGCCATCCTATCTTCACAACGTCTTTCCTAGTAGCACTGAATCATCAATAGGAAAATAAACTGTTATTGTATTTGATACACATACCATTAAACATTTCAATAATAATCTCAGTGTGTTTGACACATTGTCCACAATACTGGTTGGTTGGATCCTTAGTTTATGGGCTGACACAACGCGGTCATGTAGCCCCGTGTGCTTTGGGTGTGTGTAGAATCTGTCTGATAACCGGTGTTAATTGTGATGACTGTATTAGTGTGTGTTTCAGTTTTCAATTCAAATAAGGACTGCAGACATTGATTTTTTTCAAGTAGTTCCAACTTTTGCTGCTAAACGCCACCGTCAACGACTACTATTTCAGAACTTGGTTACCAGATGCAACCGCAGTCGGCTCCTGGCGACGACCGTAAGAACCTAAGAGCGTTTGTCAAATGTTTAACCTAATTTAGCTTCACACAGGTGTAATTAGTGGAAGGTTCTTTAACATGCCATAAATCTATGACATGGGACCGCCGGGTTTACTTCCCCTCCGAAGGAAGGCATACTGAGGGACTTTTAACGCTCTTAAAAAATCCGCGATCTTTCATACTTGAAACTGAGTAGTATACAATGTATTTATATCAGTACTTCTTCGGTTTATTATGCTGCAGCGTATGGTGAAATCCCAAAGTCATAGGACCAACGATTTGCCTGCTAGACATGTTTGAACAAGATGTTCAGAAAAGAACATATAGCCTACTTTCTCCTAAATGTATGAGTATAGTTATAACTCGTTGTTATTATCAAAGAGTATTATAGAACTATTCTTTGTTGAAGACCTTAGAAACGATTTACCTCTACCAAACGCCACAACCTAGATAAAAACTGCTACCATCATTGAAGAAAGAAAGATAAGAAGTATATCAAGAATGTTATGGATCTGGAGACATAATCGACCGGACTGGCTGCGGAGCTCAGCGGTAACGTTCTCGCTTGCTGGGCCCTAGGTTGCAGGTTCGTATCCTGGCGCAGTCAGCTGGCATTTGAGGGTGCACAAATGCGAGGGAGCCGTGTCAGTACATTTACTGGCACGTTAAAGATCCCCTTCGGGCCAAAATTCCGGCACCCCGGTGTCTCTAAAAGCAGCGGTAGTTAAAAGGGATGTAAAACCAATAACATTATTATTATTATTATTATTAGTATTACATATACGACCTGCCGTGGGCAACATCCAACTTTGAGTTGAGGCATGTCTTTACACGTCTGGTTGTGCATGGCTTTCACAACCCTAATTGAATTCAAATAACATTTTCAAGTAACGCAAAATAGGCTGTTACAAACCCTTTAAAATAAAAAGTAAAAATGTATCGTAGTATCATCTTGTCATTCTTCAAATTCGATGCGCATAGAATGCCAATGGTGTAGTAATCAATGGAGCCCCACGTAGACTAGTCGTGACATCTAGTGGTGAAATATCGAACAATATAATCCTAACAGAGCGAGTGCATTCAAGCGACCAGAAGAAGAAACTTTTCAATAAAATCTGGAAGTTAATCTAGTTACCTTTTTGGCAGCTAGATGTCTCGAGTAAATCTGCTGGCGAATTATGTTTTAATTAAATATATATTTTACACCATAATATGCACAATATAACGCTTAATTTTAAAACATCTGAGTCATTACAAAACAATAAACATATAACATTTCAAGCAAAAAACCTAGCTCTGATCGGGTTTGAACCATAGGCATTTGAGCGATAGGCTAACGCTCTACCACTGAGCTAATTGTGTCAACGAATATCGTTCTATATAAAATGACTTACATAGAACTTGTTAGCAAATAATGATTTGTACTAAACGATTTCATCACTGGAGTATATTATTTATATATAAAGCATTTCATACAAAGTTTATTTATTTTGTATCAGTACGCTATATTGCATGCAATACTCAAATTAGTGAAATATAAGTCAGGCACAAGATATCCGCTGCCATCTTGTCTTATTACTGAATCAGTTCAGCTTTTTAAAATCACGTCTGCACTATAGTATTACAAAATAAACTTTTAATTTCGAACGTGCCTCTTCCTTTAGAACAGTTAAAACGATTCTCGGCTCGATAATCGGAACTGGTGGGTCCCATGATATGGATTATAAAGTTTGCATAATTCGCACGGCCGCCATCCTGAAATGGTATGGCGGACGACCTTGTAGTTTGGTCACAAGACGTATCCTATACGTAAGTATGTTGTTACCAAATTTGGTAGAGATCGGATGATTTGGTTAGTCGTTATTTGATATTACGTTTTGAACGTTTGAGTGGCCGCCATTCAGTTTTAGTAAAGATGGCGGCGATATAAAACATGACACTGAGGTGTCCTTTGCTAGTGCTACCTTTGTACCAAATTTCGTTCAATTCGCATTCACCGTGTTCGAATTGATAGGGGGGGGGGGGGACAGACATTCAGAGTACACACACCCACACACACACAGACACACACAAACACACAGACTCACACACACACATACACACACACACACAGACTCACACACACACACACATACACACACACAGACAGACACACTTTTTTCGCCCTGTGTTGATCTCATAAGTCTACTTTCATTTTTTGCAAAAATCGAAAGTAGGCTAAAAATGACACTAAACCACTTTTTCCCAGCTAAATCATGCACCTTTCATTATACGTTTTTCACGTTTTTCGGCGCGTTCTGACCTAGTGAATAATCTGTTCCTGGCTGTCCAGTTATACTCCACCCAGACTGTATAATTAATTGAATCGGTCGGAGATGAAAAGCATTAAGTCAACAAAGGTCCTTTTTTAAACAATTAGTATTCTGAAGTATTGACTCAAGGGCCTTGGCCCCCCGGGGCTCACATCTAGTAAGACGTGGGTTGGCGACCACGGGACCCCAGCTGAGTCCGGCATTGCCGTCACTTACTTGTGTCGGGCTCCTCTCCGTCTTCTTTCCTGTCGACCTCTCTTGGTCAACTCTTGACTTCTTCCGACCCCGACGGTATTAGGGTATCCAAGGCCTAGGGAGTCTTTCACTTTCCCGCATTAATTGGCCCTACTCTCATCTTTCCTGATACCCTCATTCGTCGAGTGGTCAGCCTTCTTTTCATGTTATCTCCTGCCTTCTGCACAAGGCCCTCAAGGAGGCAGGGTGTATGTAGCCCCACCACTTCTGGTGCACCCTGGATAGTGCTACACCCTCAAGGGCGCACGGCTGGTGAGTTTGAGAGTTGGCGACCCCGAGTGATTCCTGAGTTGAGTCCATTTTGTCCCCATTTTCCTCTGACCTTGGGGCGGGCCTGCTCCTCTTTCCCTTTGCTATCTGCCTTTCATGGCTCTCCTTCCTTCCAAGTCCCTCTATCCTCATTCTTCGATGGTTGAGGGCATTCCTTTTCTTCCTGTCCTTAATTTGCCTTATCCTTCATTTGTTTACTATTTCTTCTTCTAGTATGTAAGTTTGTAGTTAGTATTAGTTGTAGTTTTCATCCTCACCTCATATTTCACTATCGCCCAAACCATTAGGGGCCGATAACCAAGATGTTAGGACCCTTAAAACGAAAATTATCATCATCATCATCAAGGGCCTAGGAACGGCATAGGAAATAAATAAGTTAGCCTTCTGTTTAATCCAGAAACCACTGCTACATGGAGTGCGATCAGAGGAGAAAAGCATTAAGTCAATAATTAGCTGCCTTTCAGCGCCGTATTCCGTACTTAATGTTGACCGCACTGCAAGATTCCCACTTGTTACAGTGTTATTGTAAAATACTATTGTACTATTAAGTGGTTTTAATGTTACAAAACCACTTTAAAATAAACTCTCATGTGAAATATTTAATCTACATGGCTTTATGCCGCACTATACTGACCACGGAGCTGAAAGGCATGAAGTGACGTTTCCAAAATTTATTTCAAAAATATGTTTATGTTCGATCCTCACTATTACGTGTCAGAAAACTGTATCATAATGATGGTCAATATAACACTGTTTTCCATTATGATACAGTTTCTCCAGCCAATCAGAGCTCGTTCATTGACCAATTAGGTAGCGATACCTTCGCGCATGCGCTCAAAATCCAACATGTCGGACATAAACACAACATCGAACTATAATAAATTACCGACATGGAATACGCACCGTCCATATGTTCGCGTAAATAAACTGGCGAATATGAGACAAGCAATAGCACTGTACCTTAAAATCACCAACGCTAATTTCTGCACAGCGCATTGTCTTCAAATGACACCGGTGACAATACAGTATTACTGAGGGACGGCTGATGTAAACATATGGCTGCATATGGCATTGCAAGCACACAGAGCGCATGTGTCGGTCGTTCAAAGATCTTGAAAGACAGAGATATAACACCCAACGCTCGCTCTGCGATCACAAAATTCAAGCTGACTCTCAAGAGATATTTATGAATATTTATGTTAAAACATATAATAAAGTTATAATTATCGTCGAACATAAACAGTCGTATGCAACGAGCCTATAATGGTAATTAAGACACTCGTATGGAAATTATAAAACTCGCATACGCTCGTTTTATAAAAATACTCGTGTCTTAATTATAGCCATTATAGGCTCGTTGCATAATGTACTATTATTAAATTAAAATTTAAATTCAGTTAACATGAATACAAACTGAGTAGTTGCTTAACAACATAGATGACTAATATACTGTGTTTGTTAAGTTCTGTTCTGTCAATGACGTTCTATCTGCCCCTGAAAAGTAGTGAAAACTGACTTAGTACTTTCCTGCTCCGGCCAATTCAATTACATGTAAATTATTTCAGGTTATATTCCCCATATAATTATTTAGTGTTCGCCGACTGAAGGGTAGGGTTTCAAAATTGCTATTCTCAGGCAGTGATTGATTGCTAGGTAATCAGGATAAAGAGTCTGGTGTGTAATAGTAGGCTCCTTTTACTCTATTAGGAAGGTTGCTTCAGATGGTATTTCATTGTTCTTTTTAAGCGGCTTCGGTGGCGTAGTCGGTAGCATGCTGAACTGCTGTGCCCAAGATAGCGTGTTCAAACCCGGCCGTGGTCGTCTGATTTTTTAAGAGCGTTAAATATCCTTCAGTATGCCTTCCTTCGGAGGGGAAGTAAAGCGAACGGTCCCATGTCATGGATTTATGGCATGTAAAAGATCCTTCCACAGACTAAACTTGTGTGAAGCTAAATCGTTAGGTTAGATTTCGTCGGAACTCTCCATCAAAGTTCCACCGGTCACCTCTAGGTACAGCTTGCCACGGTGGGTGAGTGGATAGTGTGTCGCTCTACTAACCCCAAGATTGCAGGTTCCCTTCTGGCCGTGGGAAGTGATTGTTGAAAGGCGGCAAAAATACGACACGCATATCATACGATGTTGACATGTCAAAGAATCCATTTGAATTCAGTAGGCCGTGTTCATAATGGCAAAAATAATCTCGGGAGTTTCCGCCAACACAAAGTTCCTCATTTCTCTACTAGAAAGCGCTATAGTGTTCAAGGAGCTTAGATTTCTAACCTCCTTGACTTTCATGGTGCTTCAAGGAACAACGAAATTCGACATGCAAGCTACTCTCTGGGCCCTCGAGGCCATTCGATATTATTATTATTATTATACCTCTAGGTATCATTGATATCTAGTAGTGAAAGTTGGAACTATTTGAAATTGAACGGAACTTGTAGCTGGAAGTAGCTACAGACTCTGGCGAGCAGAACATGTCCTCGGACACTCCCGGCACTAAAATCCATACGATAAATAGATAAAGTTCTTTTTAGTTTTAGTTTCTACTCGACTTTAGACTGTTGAGGTGTCTTGAGCCTCTTTCTTAATTACGGTGTGGTTTGTTCATTTTAGTTTATGTAAATAATAACAGACTTTCATATCGCTCTTCGTCTCCGTTTACCTCGATGTTACATTTTCTCTATCCTGAAGTATGGAGCTAAAGCCTAGACCCTCACGGAGAACACCAGTAAAAGACTTCAAGCATTTGAGTTGTGGAGCTACAGACGAATGCTCAGAATATCATAGATCGATAAAGTACGTAACACCGAAGTTCTCGAACGCCTGCACAAAGACCTTGAGGTCTTAAACACCAACAAAATGACCAAGCTTGAATACATTGGTCATATCAATCGAAATGATAAATCATTATCATTATTGAAGGAGAAATTGAAGGTAAGAGAGGTCGAGGAAGGAGGAGGATACCCTGGCTAAGGAACCTACGTGAATTATATGAACTCAACACTCATACACTATACCAAATTGCTAGAAATAAGCAACACATCGCCCTGATGGCAGCCAACGTCCACTGAGGATATGGCACACGAAGGAGAAGAATAAGAAATACTAACACTGGTCAACAGCGTTTTTGTTTCAAAGAAGGTGAATGGTGTTCTTAGCTAAGTCGGTGCTGAATTCAAAAATGACATCCGTTTCCGACTGACAGGCTCACTTTTCGTAGAATGGTACCCTCTATCTTGAAACACCTTGAAAATGCTGAATTTTTGGTTACTTTGGTATTGCTTAGTTAATTTGCATTTAGTTTTCTTTTGCGGATGTAATTGTTGAAAAACAAGGACGTCCATTCATTATCCTGAGTTCCAAAATCCACCGCCAGGGTACGAATGAGGCGGATGAGTCATGCCCCAACACATTGCAGCACGTTGGTGATTGTTGCATTGTTTATTCACTTTTCTTTGCTCTAATGTAGCTCATTTTTTTGATTAGGGGAAATCCGTGTAATTTGGACCGTCGTGTAATTTGGACTGATGTTACTTTTGGTATTTGCAAGTTTGGCAACCCCTTGTCTCAGGCAAGGTCAGCAAGACAGTTGAGTGTCCCTTTCGCCCTGGGAGTTCTTCTACTTTCGGACTGAAAGTTGAGGAGTAATGAGGAAAATAAGTTTGTGACCACATTCCTTGTAAGATTATACGGCCGGGAGGTAGGGTGCTGTCAAGTAATTATTTCAGCGAAGAGTGTGCGTTGCTTTCACAAGTACTACTGAAACATCGTGTTAAGTTCTAACATACCTTCATTCATCAATTTTAAATAATGTTAAAATTATTTGAAATTCGATTCAATATATGCATGGCGTGTAATTTGGTCCTTTGAAACAAATTTAATCGCTACGTTTCTTCATAGTGACCATATCGTGGTGTGGCGGCTAGTATTATTGGCTGTCGCTCTGGAGGTCCGGATTCGATTCCTGGCTCTGCCAAGAAATTTTAATTCTTGTGGCAGGGATGGAACGGGGTTTGATTCTCGCCTTAGCTATCCTGGAAGTGGTTTTTCGTGGTCTCCCAGTTTTATACAAGGCAAATGTCGGGACGGGTCTTAACTTAGAGCCACGGCCGCCTCCTTCCCAATCCTATCCCCAATTTACAAGTACATCCACTAGTACAGGCATCATAATAACACAGGTTATCACACAAACTCCACACTCACACAAGTACATGGGGCCACATGACCACAATGCCACAATGCCCCTGAAATAAGCAACAGCAACTTTCTTCATAGTTTTATTTCTGATTCTGAAAGAAGTTGGTTTATAATCAGAAAGGGTTTTGATGTTGTTATTGCTTATTTTGGGGGCTGCAACATCATTGTCATACAGCCCGGTGCATTTGGGTGTGTGTGTGTGTGTGTGTGTGGAATTTGTGTGACAACCTGTGTTATTGTGATGACTGTACAAGTGTGTGTGTATTTGTAAATTGCGAATAGGATTGGTAAGGAGGTGGCCGAGGCCTTAAGTTTGCATCCATCCCAGAAATTTCCTGGAGTAGAAGTGGCCAAACCACGGAAAACCACCTCCAGGATGGCTGAAGTGGGAATCGAACCTTGACCTCCGGGGCGACAACGAAGAACGCTAGTCACGACATTACGAGGTGGTGTTATGAGGATGATTGGATTCAGTGCGATGGTTGCAAAAGGTGGGCTCAGGAAAATTATGCCGAAATTAACGATGAACTGTTTTACTATTATGCTACATGCCTAAAGTGACAATCAGAATATTCGCAATATTGTATTTTATTGTTTAGTATTGCCTAATAAATAGATTAAATAACTTACAAGTGTTTGTATTTAGCAGTCCAAATTACACGATATTACATTTTGTTATAAACATAAATTTTATGTTATACGCTGAGATAATATTAATATTTATTTGCACCAAATCATTTGATATATTGTAATAATTATCGTCCATAAAATTTGAGAAAGTTTAATTACCGTCAAAGAAGTTATTGACGATTAAAGTTAAGTGGTCCAAATTACACGGACTTCCCTAATTTGTGTACTAACACTGACTTTTTTGTTCTCCTTTTGCCAGATACATGTAATACAAACGCTGACGCAAGCGATTACAAAATCCATTATAACAAAACATAAATTTTGCGGCTTTTATGCAGTCCATCGATTTTAATGTTTGACAAATTATGTTACATGCCTCCTAAAGTGGTAGGTATTATAACTATAAGTATAAATTTATATCCGACAAAATTCTAATAAAATCCATTCAGTAGAAGTTTAATGTTAAACTTGAGGGAGGATTTTCTGAGAATAGCAGTAGTGATTCAGCCTATGTCCGGTAGTTTGGTCACTTTTGGTCTTGCCAGGGCTGATAAACCTCACTTCCTACTAATGCTGTTGGAGGTATATTCAGAGTTGCCAACCTCTCAAACCTGAAAATCCCTACTTCCCAATCAGAATGTCCCTTTTCACTAGAAAAATTCCCATGCAAAAAATATTTTTTACAAAACAAATGTATGAGTAAACAAGTAGTTCCGTGATGAACTAAAGCCTATTTTCATATATCCTACTGAGCCAAGACACTTCCCCAGAGGACTTAACTGCGTATCTGCAGGAAAATGGAGTGGAAGGAGTGATCCACTGTGACGTAGTGAACCAGAAAATTGGCAGCAGAGCTTTTAAAGTCGGTATACCCTTTAATAAAAGAGATTTGGTCTGCAACTGCAACTTCTGGCCTACGGACGTCTATTGCCGGCCCTTTCGGCAACCCTGGAAGTTCAGAGGCTCGCGCCAGTAGGACGAGGATACTAACGTGGAATGTAGAAGGGCTGCGAGGTGCAATGAACCTCCTATCACGAGAAATCCTAAGCGAATATGACATCTGTATTCTCACGGAGACTATGATTAAAGAAGAAAAGAGATTCGACGTCCCCAATTTCTACAATTTTCATGCATTTGCGAGGCAGTGCAGGGAGAGGGGAAGACCATCAGGTGGCGTTGCCTGCATAGTTAAGCCTAAAATGGCCCCGATAAAGTTATTATGGAAAGAAGAGGACATACTAGTCGTGGAAACGAAAATCGGTGTAATAGTGGCGGCCTACTTCAATCCCAACCAGACCGCCCCGGACATAATAGACCACCTTGGAGCTGCACTGAATACATTCCCAGGAAAAAGAAAGACTGTCCTTGCCGGAGACTTAAACTGCAGAATGGATCAACAAAACGCAAAGAGTGAAGAAGTTTTCAACTATCTAAGCCTAGAGGGTTTTAAAATACGGAACAAAACTCATGACTGGACGTACATAGGCCCCAACGGGACCAGCACAATAGACTTAATATGCACAAGAGGAACACTCGAAACAAGGAACGCAAGTACAATTAGGTCGGAGGGTGCTATTATACGCAAGCACATACCAGTGAGCCTAGAAATAGATGGAGAGATCTGCGATGGGGAAACTATAGAAGAACCGACCAGAGTGAGCAAAACTCTAAACAGAGATAAAATTAGAGATAAGTTGGAAGACATAGACAAGATGATGGAAAGCATCCAAGAGGGAGGAATCGACGAGGCGGCAGCTTGGATACAAGACTGCATCACCGGCGCAGCTACCACGCCTTCACACGGGAGAAAGGCTAAACCTTGGTTCGATGAGTCGTGTTTTATTCAAAGGAAGGAAACCCTAGGCAAACTCCACAACATAAGAGTCACAAAAGACAACAAAGCACTGGAAGAATACCGACAACACAGGAAAACCTACAAAGAACTGATTAAAAAGAAAAAAAGGGACTTCATAGAAGAGACGCAAAGAGCGGTCATTGCAGAAGCAGAAACAGACCCATACCGTGCCCTGAGGCCAAAGATCCATAGCTTCCAACCAAACATATCATTGGAGACATGGGAGGAGCATATCAAGAACGTCACCTGTGCAAAGGAGACTAGACCCGAAACCAGGCCCCCAGAAGAACGCGATGTGTCAGAACCCATCAAAGAAGAAGAGATCACCATGGCCATACAGAAGAAAAGAAATAATAGATCCCCCGGACCAGATGGACTAAGGAATGAGCATCTAAAACAAACTACTGAGGAACTGGTACCGATATGGACGGCCCTACTAAACAAATGCTTGGAACTCGGGCAAATACCAAACGAATGGAAGAAGTCAACCATCAAGCTACTATACAAAGGAAAAGGGAGTACTGACGACCCAAATTCATACCGGGGAGTAGCGCTGGAATCCGCAGCCCTAAAGCTACTAACAGGAATATTGACAGCGAGAATATACGAAAAAATAGACCCAATACTACCAGAAGAGCAATGTGGATTCAGGAAGCATAGATCGACAACTATGGCTGCAGGAAGCCTATTACGGCACATAACAACAACACTAGAGAAACCCAAGAGCAAACTCTATGTAGTCTTTGTTGACTTCACGAAGGCTTTTGACCTGGTAAACAGAAAGCTGCTGATACATAAGCTGGAAACACTCATAGGTAGGTCAAGGCTGACGACCCTTATATCGAACATATTGGCAGAAAACTATATACAAGTGCAGGACGGAGTTGGACAAACCAAATGGATGATACAAACGAATGGAGTACTTCAAGGGGACCCCCTCAGTCCCATTCTATTCAATGCGCTCTCACACGATGCAGGAGACAAAATAAAGGAATCGACTGAGTCCAAACTGTATATATACGCAGACGACATGGCAATCGCCTCAGAACAGATAAAGGATTTGCAAGATGCAATCAACATACTAAGCGAATGGGCCCTGGAAAACGAACTAACAATCAACGAGGACAAGACTGAGATGGTCGTCTTCCGGAACGGGGGAAGGTCAGCGGAATCAGACCAAGTGCTATGCAACGGCAAGGAACTGAAGAAAGTAAACAATTTCAAATACCTCGGCCTCACGCTCCAGGTAACAGGCCGAAGCTTCAGAATACATACAAGAGCGAAAGCGGCCGCAGCAGTGAAGGCCATAAACGACATAAGCCATATTACCCAAATATCGCTGGAAACAGCAATGATGCTCTTCCGAGCCAAGGTCATACCCGTACTAACATACGGTCTGGAGCTTACATGGGAGTTTCTCAACTACAAACAGCTGGAGGAACTCGAAAAGGTGAAATCTAGGTTCCTCAAAAGAGCCCTCGGAGTCTCCAAGTCAGCCAAATCTCGGCTGGTATATGAACTGGCGAGAGAAACGTTCCTAATAGAGGACCTTCGGTCACTTTTACTGCTGCCTTCCACAGAAAGCTTCAGAAAATTACTCCAGGATCTGCAAAGCAAAAGGCTTGACATTCCGAAGGAATTCTACGCGACTGATGCCATGGTGGACAAAAGATGGATGCAATCCATATCCGAAATGAGACACGTCGTGACGAGACTCGCAGTTCATGGGTTCCACCATAAGGTCTGCTCACGAAAGACATTTCATGACCCGGATGAGAGGTGTATATGTGAGCTGTGTAGGAACGAATGCGGCAGGTACCATATCACGACATGCCCCAACAGAACTTTATCAATAGTGGCTTATAGTAAGGACTAGAAGCGAACCATAGTATCTAGTAAGTGTACATATCTGTAACATGTAATATGGCCAACTGGCTGCAATAAATGCTATTATATATCCTACTTAGCCTATGGTAATTGTTTCTATCAACATAAAAAAAATCAGTTTGATTGCTGTAATAGATTCGTAGATATTGAGAACCGACTAAATATTGCGGTTGGTCGCCATGTTAGATTTTTATATATGTAGGTTTTAGAGTTATGTACTGTTACATGAAGATTATTGTGTACGTGTAGTAAGCAAACTTCAATCGCATGATTAGGACACAAGAAGTAAAAACGAGATTTAAAAATTTCGCACAGCTGCCATCCCGTGGTTAAGGAAACAATTGAACAAAATTAGATGCCAGTGGATTAACATTTGTATAAGGATTTACTGTACCAAGTGTCACTGCACTCGGATGGTTAAATTGCGAGAAACGACCGTGAGAATATTTATACTTCGCGTCTCCGCCATGTTGGATTTGTGATCACCAGGTTATTGAAAGTCCGATAGGCGAACTTATGTTCCTTGCGCCTATGAGCATTAAAAAATTCAGTTTGATTGCTGTAATAGATTCGTAGATATTGAGATCCATCTAAATATTTCGTATTGTCGCCATGTTTGATTGTTATATTTATAGGCCATTGAATCATGTACCATTAAAGGAAAATTATTGCGTAGGTTCATTATTCAAACTTTCACTTCGATCGCATGACTATGACACAAGAAATAAAGACTTAATTTTAAAATTCGCACAGCCGCCATCTTGAGGTTATGTAAACAATTGAACTAAATTAGATACCAGTGTATTACAATGTGTATAAACATTTCCTGCACCACGTTTCAATGCGTTTGGATAATTAAATTGCGAGAAAGATTTTTATTTAAAATTTTCAATTTCGCTTGGCCGCCATATTCGTTTTGTAGTTAACTGGTTTTTGAAAGTCTCATAGATGAACTACCAGTAGTGCCCTTTATTTCCGTACAAAATTTCAGGGTGATACCCCTAATAGTTTCAGAGATATAGGATGCCGGTGAAATAATTTGCACGGCCGCCATCTTGAGGTTATGTAAACAATTGAACGAAGTTAGATGTCGGTGCATTACAATGTGTATAAACATATACTGTACCAAGTTTTATTGCATTTGGTTGGTTAAATCGCGAGAAACGTCTATTTAAATGTCGCAATTTCGCTTGGCCGCCATGTTCGTTTTCTAGTTACCAGGTTTTCAAAAGTCACATAGGTGAACTTCTAGTAGTTCCCTTTATCACCGTAAAATATTCCAGGGTGATATCGGCAATAGTTTCGGAGATATTGAATGCTGGTGGAATATTTCGCACAGCCACAACGTTGGATTGGTGAGGCGTAACAAAATTTGAAGGGCACGGTCGGCGTTGCCCAAAATATAGCTATGAACTTACCGAGTTTCACTGAAATCACTCCAGCCGTTTAGAACTTATTAGGGTACGGGTTGTTGGGAAGGGGTAGGGACACACACACACACACACACACACCATCACACACGCACACACAGACAGGCACACGGACATAAGCCTATTTTTTCCTAAATGAAAATAAGCTAAAAATGTGCTTTAAGATCTCGATAATGTGTTTATAATTGCAGTACCATACGCGCTAAAATTGACTAAAAAAAGACAAAATATTCTTGAAAACTCATTATCATTCACTTAATACATGTATTTATTCATTTAAAGATTGAGATGTTTATCTTTCCCAGTATAAATCTTTGAATTAAAATAAAAATGAGTTTTCACAAAAACACAAAACAAGTTTTAATCTCCAAAAAACACACCAAACTGTCTGTTATCGCACAAGCAGCTGTTGGCGATTATAATGTAACACTATACTTCGGTGAAGGGTTTATTTTTATTCAATCGGCATTTATGAATCGTTCCTATTGTGCGCGTTTGCTGTGGAAACGAAGCTTTTATGTACTAATGGCCGCTCAGCTGGTGATAAATGACATCGGCCAAATTCACCTCACGTTTTGCAAGAAAAAAAAACCCTTCATCCCTTTTCTAAAAATACTTGTCTAAATGTCCCACAATTTGGGACAAATCTCATGAGTTAGCTTCACTGGCTGATTTTTGCTAAGTTGTTATGTTAATATGGAATAGTTCGCTGAGCAGAGTGTGAAGTTATTTTAATAGTAGTCGAGGACCTCGCACGCTATTGTACTTGTTGAAATGTCTGGACGGTTGTTAGTACGGAAGATAGCGCATACGTCCTCCCGTGCTGCAGTTAGCACACCTAGACACAGGCGTACTAGCAGCCACAAAGAAACTGCAGTTTTAATGCAGACATGTGATTGGCAAGGGAGGATCTCGTCCCCTTCTTCTTTTCATGCGTGTTAATTCCGTTTTACAGTGTGGCTAATTTGCTACAGCTACTACCTAGCGGCGTTTCATTCAATCAGTTGCCAGCAATTTTGAGCTAAAGGCTACAAGCAAACATGGGGAAAAATGAATTATTTTCATTTTAAAATCAATATTAATCATTGTATTTTATTTGAAGCACTATTCATGGATTGAAACTTTCAATAAAGTTTGTCTTTTCTATACATGGATGTTTGAAATTGAAAGTAACTACTTATAACTAAATTCGGCTTGTTTTTACAACCAGAAGAGTTCTCACGCTAGATGGGGTTAATAGGGTCCTTCAGGAAACAACTGCTCAGACGGTGTCAGTTTGTACGTGACTTCATGGGAGGAACAGGAGATCAGTAAGAGAAATACAACACTACGATCAAATACAGACTGACGTTGTCTGGGCAGTTGTTTCGTGAAGGTCTTTATTAACCTAATTTAACGGGAGAACTCTCTACTACGTCCATGAATGGCAGAGTGTTCTCAGTCCGTTTCATTTTCGGTCCACCCTCTTAATATATTACTTTGGCAACACTGAAAAAGGGGCATCTAATATTTTAATTTGATAAAATAGTTTTTATAAACCCTTTTGTCCATAAGTAGTCTTATCATTTTCATAGTAAGCCTCCGTGGCTTAGGCGGCAGCACGCCGGCCTATCACCGCTGGGTCCGTGGTTCAAATCCCGGTCACTCCATGTGAGATCTGTGCTGGACAAAACGGAGGCAGACAGGTTTTTCTCCGGGTACTCCGGTTTTCCCTGTCAAAAATTTCATTCCAGCAACACTCTCCACTATCATTTCATTTCATCTGTCATTCATTTAATCATTGCCCCAGAGGAGTGCGTCAGGTTTCGGCAGCCAGCACAGTTCATATCCTCGCCGCTAGATGGGGGCTTCATTCATTCCATTCCTGACCCGGTCGGAGACTGGAAGCAGGCTGTGGATTTTCATTCATTCATTATTTTTACTTAATTATTATCGAGGAAGGAGCTGAAAATTGAAAATGTAAAACAAAAATATTGGAATGCAGCCGAAATAATTCAGAAACCTCTATGGACATCAAATTGCCAGGTGAAAAGCTGTTACTTAGGAAGCAAAATAACCAGTGATGGACGAAGCAAAGAGGACATAAAATGTAGTTGGCTCAGGCTAGGACAGCATTTCTACAAAAAAGGAATCTGTTGACTTCGAATATAGATTTAGGTACTAGGAAGTCATTTTTGAAGGCCTTTGTCTGGAGAGTGGCACTCTATGGAAGTGAAACTTGGACTTTTGGTGAAGCAGAAAGGAGGAGAAACAATGCGTTTGAAATGTGGTGTTACAGGAGACTGATGAAGATCAGATGGGTAGACAGGGTTACAAACGAAGAGGCATTAAGACGAGTGGGAGAGGATAGATGTTTCTGGCGACTGCTATTGAAGAGAAAATATAGGTTGGTAGGACGCATACTATGACACCCAGGAATAGCAACCTTAGTTATGGAAGGAAGGGTCGAGGACAAGAACTGTAGGGGTAGACCAAGTTTAGAATATGTTAAACAGATTGCCTCGGATGTAGGGTGTGGTAGCTATGTAGAGATGAAACGATCAGGTCAGGACAGGGAGGCATGGAGAGCTGCAACAAACCAGTCAAAAGACTGAAGACTCAATCAACAACGAGCTGAAAATTAAGATCCCCTTGTTCCATCTCACAACGGGTGTATTACCCTTTTACTATAGTGGTCATCGCTCGAGACTGCCCCGAGCAACTAGCCCCTGACCAGTCGTTTCACTCCTCGGCACTGTTCAGAACCTCTCGATTGTATAACGCTCGTCAGTGGAGGAGAATCTGGAATAGGATTATGGTTTGTGAATGAGAACGTAAAAATGAGTAATTTGGTTAGCACCACGGTGATTGCTGCAACTTCACATATGCATTGTCATTGTTGCTTAGTTTAGGGGCTGCGATATCGTGGTTATATAGCCCCGTGTATTTTGGTTGTGTGTGGAATTTGTGTGATAAAATGTGTTATTGTGAAGGCTGTAAAAGTGTGTGTATTTGTAAATTGGGGTTTGGTTTAGGAATGAGGTGGACGTAGCCTTTTGTTAGGAACCATCGCAGAATTTTTCTGAAGAAGAAGATGTGATAAACTATGGAAAATCACTTCTACGATGACTAATGTGGGAATTGAACCCAATGTTTGTCAGTTTTGCTTTCACTAGGCTAAGTGATCACCGTTCCAGCCCTCTCAGAACAGAATTAATTTTCTTGACAGTACTGGTAATAGAACCAGGACCTCTGGGGTGACACTCAAGGATGCTAACCACTGAACCACGATAAGGTGGAGAGAAAATGGCGACGTTTCATACCCCTGAAGGAACGGGGTTCTACCTTAGTTTCAATCGACACAGGCACATACAAGAACCGTCATATTCAATCGGTATACTCACAACTTCCGACATCATTTGCTAGTTAAATGTGAGTGATGTTTACTACACGGAATGTCTTGGGGGTTATGCAAGGTATATATCCTTTGCACGCTTTGGTTTAGCTTAATGGAATGTGGAGCTATAGAAATAAAAATAAAATTTTATTTTTGAGATTTGGGAAAAGTTAAAATAAATAGAAAAACAAAATATCTCAATGAAAAGAAAACTGTTAGTCTACATTCTGTAATGGATTTCGAGGACTAACATACGAAGATTGAAATGATATGAATCAACGTGTTTGACGAAGGGAGATGGAACAAATATTGACTGTAACTCTGTTCGATGTTGGATGCTCGAGTCCACCTCCCATTCCAAGCCATCAATTTCACTCTTGCGGGTTAATCAGACTCTCCGTCAGGCAAATACTCTTAATCCACGTGACTGTAATTAAATCATATCTAGTATTCTCCAGAGAACATGGCGCTCAATTAGATCTCGCACTGGACTAGCAAGCAAAGGTCGTGACCTGAAAACATTATACACTGTGATGGGTATCCTGCCAGAGTAATAAATGGGATTGGTTGATACCCCTCCCATCTACAACGGCCACTGATGACCCAATTCACCTCACTATTAACGTTACCCAACACAGATTGATTTGATAAATATTGTGGGAAATCTCATTTATAAAGGTTAATGGTAAGTCAGATTTCCCTGCATTGAAAAACAAAAAGTTCCGTGACAAATTAAGAGCCTACTTTTCTTAAAATGCCAATGAAAATGTATATCCACAGCCTGCTTCCAGTCTCCGACCAGGTCAGGAATGGAATGAATGAAGCCCCCATCTAGCGGCGAGGACATGAACTGTGCCGGCTGCCGAAGCCAGTCGCCCTCCTCTGGAGCAATGATTAAATGAATGACAGATGAAATGAAATTATACTGGAGAGTACTGCTGGAATGAAATTTTGACTGGGAAACCCGGAGTACCCGGAGAAAAACCAGTCTGCCTCCGTTTTGTCCAGCACAGATCTCACATGGAGTGACCGGGATTTGAACCACGCACCCAGCGGTGAGAGGCCGGAGTGCTGCCGCCTAAGCCACGGAGGCTTCTTAAAATGCCAATGATAAATCTAAATGGATCTATCTAAAATAATGACGAAATTAAGTTGGTAATATCGAAATTTCTAATTAGTTCGAAATACAATATACCTGGCATAATGTAGCCTAATAGAGCACTAGAATTGGCAGCCCTGGTGACTGAATATATTCTTAGTTCCATCTCTTAAGGTATAGAAAACAAAATTTGGGTGAAGTCCAATGGATAGAATGGACGTCACATGTAGTTAGACATTGGATCGAACAGCGCACGTAAAATCATGTTGGCAGCAATGCCATGCATGTGTTGGTCAGAAATAATCTGAAATAATCTGATCTACTGTTGTTCCAATTTTGAATGAAATCCATTAGTTAGTATGGAAGTTACATGCATTTTAAAATTGGACCTATCAGCAGGCTTAGAATCATGTTGGCAGCGCTGACGATATTAGTTACTCCAAATTAATCTAGATGCATACTTTCTGATATATTGGTATTTTGATAAAATAAATTGAGAGCATTCATGAACTGTTGTCAGCCCTGGGGGCTCTTAAGAATACGCTCAGTCATATCTGTTTGTGTACACATAGTACATACGAAATTTGGTTGAATTCCGATTGATAGTGTAGACGTTATATGTATTTAAAATTGGACCTATCAGCAGGCTTAGAATAAGTTTGGCAACACTGTCATGTATGGCCTCCTGGAAATTAAACTAAAATATTATTATCAATACGTGTGCCAATTTTCAAATAGCTCCCATGCATACGTTCCAAGATATCCAACATGGAGCTCAAATTTCAATTAAGATTTTTTCAGCAGTTAGTAGCACTGACATTATTTTCAAATACGGCATTGAGCTACTCATGTATAGATCTTCACTCATACCGAATTTTGTTTCGATAGCTGCAGCCGTTTAGGAGTTGATAGGGGAACACACACACACACACACCGACAGACAGACATACAAAAGGGCAGACAGACATACAGACAGACAGACAGACAGACAAATTGACAGACAGACAGACATACATTTGCCCGGATCGATCTCATAAGTCTACTTTTCCCTCATTTTTACAAAATGTGAAAAGTAGGCTAAAGATCACTCAACTGCTATCTCGTGAAGTTCATTTTACTCCACGACGAGCCTCAGCACGTTAATCATGCACCACGGCCTCGGGGGCAGATGCAGCAAGTCCTTAATACAGTTATACACACTACTATGGGCTTCACATCAGTACAGGTGAGTTAGTTTTGGCAGGGAGAGGATTTCTATGTCCTGAGTTAGTCAATTGATCTCTACATAGCCACCACATCTTACATCAGGGACAATCTGTTTAACATATTGTTCTAACCTTGGTCTACCCCTACAGTTCTTATCGCCAGCCCTCCCTTCCATAACTAAGTTTACTATTCCGGAGTGTCTTAGAGAATGTCCTACCAACCTATCTCGTCGCCAGAAACATCTCTCATCTCCAATTCGATGTCAGCAGATCAGCAGAAAAGAGGAGTAACAAATGAAGGGGTATTGCAATTGTGTAATGCTAAATGTGTAGGTTATATTTAATTAACGTACCATTAAGGTCCCAAGGTTTGTCGCCAGCTGCCGGTTCTGTGGCATCTAGTATCCAAGTTCGCGGCTAGGTGTCGTTGATGGTAGCAATTGGTAGCAAAAGTAGCAACTATTTGAAATTGATCGTCTGCAGTTCTTACCTGAATTACAGACAACACACACTAATACAGCCGTCATAATTAACACCGATTAATCAGATAGATTCTACTCACACCCAAAGTAGCCTACAACGGGGGTGCATGGCCGAGTTGTCGCAGCCCCTTAACAGAGAAACGAAACAACCAATGTAAAAACGTCAGCTTTGTATGTTGAAACGTTTCAAAGAGAAGGCAAATTTTATCTAGAAAATCATTTAAGAGATTTTCCGGTTTTTAATGGCATGGCATTACCATGGGATTCTCCTTCTATTCAAAGGACTGGCATCCATTTTGCTGTTGTTCAATGTCCCTTTGTCTTTGTTTCTAACGCAGGCTCGTTATTAAATTTGTTTTGTATCTATCGTCTAATAAAAATAACCGCCGGCACTACAGCCCATGAAGGGCCTAGGCCTACCAAGTGACCGCTGCCCAGCCATTTGGCCTGCAGATATTGGGGTGACACGTGGTCAGCGCATGAGGTCCCCTCGGCCGTTAATCTTGGTTTCGTGATCGGGGCGCTGCCTAACTGTCAGACAGCTACTCAATTGTCCTCACGAGGCTGAGTGCACCCCGTTCCAGCACTTACGTCAGTTTCTAAATTCCCTGACGGAGCCAAGAATCGAACCCGGAGCTTCCAGGCGAGAGGCAGGCGTGCTACCCCAACACCACGGGGCTCGCATCTATCGTCTGATAGTAGAAAAATAAAATAGTGCTTTAGTTGATTAACTAATAGGATGCACGATTATGGAAATGTTTAAGAAAAGTGGTCTCATTATTGAGATGCGAAAAAATCAATGCATCGTAAGAAAGCTAAAATTTTGGTCATTCTAGAGCCCCTTAAGGGACGGAACAGAAAGGGCATACATGTTATCAGACAATTTCAACACACACCCAACTACAAAGGCCTGACGTCCTAGATGTCCCATGCTAATGGAATGTATTAAAATCAAAACAAAAGTTCCTTATAGAGTTCTACGGCGTGTTTAAATAACACTTGAACCCACAAGATCCATGCAAACAACTTACTTATGGTTTTGAAAATCTTTCATTTATTCGTCAAGGTAATGGGCAAGAGAGGAGAGGATAGGGAAGTGAACCCTATTGAAAAATGTTAAAACTTAGCAATTTTTATTTTCTGATTTTTTTTTTGGCCGTAAAAGCCAATATACCATCTTTTGTAAGCATTTATAGCAGGGCCATCCGGACAGCACTGCCCGAGCGCTAGCACTCCGGCCGCACTCTGAGCCAGTGCTCCGAGCGCTTTGGTGGAAGGTAGTTTCAGAAGTGGTGGGAGGAGCTTGGATGGCTGAGCGCGCTGAAGTGTGCTAGTCGCTAGTCTAGTCCAATGCCCGTTGTTGACAGCGTGACAGTCTCGCAGAGGTCATGACTGAACAGCATACCAAAAAAAAAAAAAAAGGAGTTGTGAAGCAGCAGTCTTTAAAGCAGAATGGGAAATTTCATTTTTCTCTACAGCTTATAAAGGGCATGCCAAATGTTTAGTGTGCAACAGAGATGTGTATGTGTATGTCTACCCCTTATTATTCCCGTTTTCCAACGCGGTCGGGGATGAGATGCGATGGGAGACTTTGTGGCGATGGTTTTTACGGCCGGATGCCGTTCCTGACGCTAACCTCAGGAGAGGAGTTAATGAGAGATGAAATGAATGATGGTGAATGAAACTGGGCAAGGATGTGGAAGGAAGCGGCCGTGGCCTGTCAGAAGGTACCGTCCCAGCATTTGCCTGGTGTTGAAAATGGGAAACCACGGAAAACCATTTCAAGGACGGCCGACGGTGGGGCTCGAACCCACGCGTCTACCGAGTCAGCAGAGAGCTTGGCCCCATGACCTAATGCTGCGCGTTCGCCAGCGTAGCCACTACTGTCGGTAGTGTGCAACAGAGATGTAATGTGTTAAAAAGAACACAATTTGTTGTTGAATTTTCCTCTGTAATATGTTCCTATTTCAGTTTTGAATAAATCACAATATTCTTTACTTGACACTTGTGTTCGTTTCCTGCACATTCTATACATCGGAGTACCATTCGATTTGTATATACGTTATATTTGTTAGGGCAAAACAGCCCTATTAGTATGTCAACAATCCCAAAAGAGCCGTCGGCCGCACGACTGTACGTACTGTATCTAGTCAGTGTGGTCCGAACATCGTCCGTCTCCTCGCTGCCACAGTGTAGTGGTGGTAGGGGAAGGAGCGCTAGTCTGACTGCTCAGTGCTCCCCGAGCGCAATGACTCGATGGCCCTGCTATATAGGAAGGCGCAAGGCTGCTTGAGCTTTTTGCTCTCGCATTTAGAGGCGGACATGCGCTTCATTAGAAGGGAGGTAGTGCACAGTTCGGTATTCCGGTGGAGGTCCGGGTGCGAAACCCCACACAAGACATGGCATAAACCTATAAAAATTGCAGAGTTTTACGGGCCGTGAAAGCCAATATACCATCTTTTTGAGAAATGTTAAGTTTGCATTGTGTCTCATATAATGATTAGGAACGATGACTGGAATGTATATACTGTATTGTATCATAGACATTGGTGTAATTATATGGCTACTAATGAAGTGCAAGGAGAGTGTAGTTTGTGTGGTTGTTAGGTCATAAACATTCTGTCTTATTATTTGATTGTTTTGTCCAAATATGTTAAAGGGAAGGATGCCAACGTTTGAAATTTGAAATTGCACATTTTTGGCGTGTAATGCGAATATAATCATTAGCTCTTCCATACATGGCGAGTGGAATGACAAGGCCTTGCACTTTGAACCTGGCCTAGATCCACGCTCTTAGTTGATAGCACAACTCTCATACTAATATATAACAAGATGTTCAGTAAATAACATATAGCCTACTTTCTCCTAAATGCATGGGTATTGTTATAACTCTTTGTCCTTTTCAAGGAGTATAATTGAATGTTGGTTGTAGTAGTTTGTTGAAATACAACGTGCTATAGGGATATTAAATATGAATATGAGGTGCCCTTTGCTAGTGCTATCTCTGTAAAAAAAATTCATTCAATTCGGTTTCACCGTGTTTGAATTGATCTGGGGAATGGATTTGCACACATACATGGCCGCTATTTGCAAACTATTGGGCTGATGACCTTGTAGTCAGTCATAAGATGCTTTCCACAAAAAGGCATGTTGTTGCAAAATCCGGTAGAGATCAAATTATTAGGATGGTCGAAATTTGATTTAAGCTTTTAACATTTGGGTGGCCGTCATTCCGTTTCCGTCAAGATGGCGGCGATATAAAACATGACACTGAGGTGCCTTTTGCTAGTGCTACCTCTGTACCAAATTTCGTTCAATTCGGTTTCACCGTGTTTGAATTGATAGGGGGAATCGATTTGCACACATACTTGGCCACCATCTGCAAAGTATTGGGCTGATGATCTAGCAGTTTGGTCAGAATATGCTTCCCACATAAAGATTTGTTGTTGCAAAATTTGGTAGAGATTAGATTATTAGGTTGGTCGTAATTACATTTTAGCCTTTAACATTTGGGTGGCCGCACTTACGTTTCCGTCAAGATGGCGGTGATATAAAACATGACACTGAGGTGGCCTTTTCTAGTGCTACCTCTGTACCAAATTTCGTTCCATTCGGTTTCACCGTGTTCGAATTAATAGGGGGAATCGATTTTCACATAAAGATGGCCGCCATCCGCAAAATATTAGGCTAATGACCTATTAGTTTGGTCAAAGGATGCTCCCTCCATAATGGTATGTTGATGCAAAATTTGGTAGAGATCGGATGATTAGGTTAATCGTAATTTGATTTAAGCTTTGAATATTTGTGTGGCCGCCATTACGTTTCCGGCAAGATGGCGGCGATATAAACATGAAACTGAGGTGCCCTTTGCTAGTGCTACCTCTGTACCAAATTTCATTCCATTCGGTTTCACCGTGTTCGAATTAATAGGGGTAATCGATTTTGACACAAAGATGGCCGCCATCCGCAAACTATCAGGCAAATGACCTATTAGATTTGTCAAAGGATGCTTCCTCCATAAAGGTATGTTGTTGCAAAATTTGGTAGAGATCGGATGATTAGGTTAGTCGTAATTTGATTTAAGCTTTGAACATTTGTGTGGCCGCCATAACGTTTCCGTCAAGATGGCGGCGATATAAAACATGACACTGAGGTGTCCTTTGCTTGTGCTACATTTGTACCAAATTTCGTTCAATTTGCGCTCACCGTGTTCGAATTGATAGGGGGGGACAGACATTCAGAGTCCACACACTCACGCACACACACACACACACACACACACACAGACTCACACACATACACACACACACAGACAGACACACTTTTTTTCGCCCTGTAGTGATCTCATAAGTCTACTTTCATTTTTTCAAAAATCGAAAGTAGGCTAAAATAAAAATGAGATGGTGTGAGTTTGTCTGTCAGTCTGTTACTCAATAACGCAAGAACCACTGGTCCGATTTAAATGAAATTTTGCATGGATGTAGCTGATTTACCATGTTTACATATAGGATACTTTTTATTTCGAAATTTTGCACTATTAAAATAGCGAGCATTTTAGTGACGTCACTAGACCCTTTGGTTTCAAAATTTCCTATTTCCATATCAAATAAAAAGAGAACGGTAGGAAATAGCAAACTTTTGATGTTACCTGTGAGCTTTAAAATTTAATTTCCTATCCGAAAGGTCCTTATCACTTTTCGTGTACCTCCAACAGTTAGCGAGTAAAACCGACATTTGTGACGTCACTACACCCTTTAGTTTCAAAATTTCATATTTCCTTTTCAAATAAAAAGAGAACTCTAAGAAATAGCAAACTTTTGATGGTATACATGAGCTTTAACATTTAATTTTCTATCCGAAAGGTCCCTATCACTTTTCGTATATCTCCAACGGTTAGCGAGTAAAACCAAAATCTGTGCAATAAAACACGGTCAACACCGAGCGGTGCAGTATATCTCTCTATATATAACAAGATGTTTAGTAAAGAACATATAGCCTACTTTCTCCTAAATGTATGAGTATAGTTATAACTCGTTGTTATTATCAAAGAGTATAATAGAACTATT
This sequence comes from Meconema thalassinum, assembly GCA_946902985.2. NCBI lineage: Eukaryota > Metazoa > Arthropoda > Insecta > Orthoptera > Tettigoniidae > Meconema > Meconema thalassinum. The sequence continues at coordinate 351,898,239 of OX336391.1, forward strand.
CTTTGTTGAAGACCTTAGAAACGATTTACCTCTACCAAACGCCACAACCTAGATAAAAACTGCTACCATCATTGAAGAAAGAAAGATAAGAAGTATCTAAAGAATGTTATGGATCTGGAGACATAATCGACCGGACTGGCGGCGTGGCTCAGCGGTAACGTTCTCGCTTGCTGGACCGTATGTTTCAGGTTCGTATCCTGGCGCAGTCAGCTGGCATTTGAGGGTGCACAAATGCGAGGGAGCCGTGTTAGTAGATTTACTGGCACGTTAAAGATCCCCTTCGGGACGAAATTCTGGCACCCCGGCGTCTCTAAAAGCAACAGTAGTTAAAAGGGACGTAAAACCAATAACATTATTATTATTATTATTATTATTATTATTATTATTACTATTATTATTATTATTATTATTATTACATAATCGGCCTGACGCGGGCAACATCCAACTTTGAGTTGAGGCATGTCTTTACACGTCTGGCTGCGTATGACTTTCACAACCCTAATTGGATTAACAAATCTTTCCATGACCCTACAGAGACGTGTGTATACCAACTATGTGGATATTTTCGATTGCTATTTGTCTGAAATAAAAGTATTAATTAATATCCTGAACTAGCACCAACGGTAGAGTTCAGATACTATGTGAAATCGTTTTGTTTTTTACTTCAATTAACATTTTCAAATAACGCACAATAGGCTGTTACAAACCCTTTAAAATAAAAAGTAAAAATGTATCGTAGTATCATCTTGTCATTCTTCAAATTCGATGCGCATAGAATGCCAATGGTATAGTAATCAATGGAGCCCCACGTAGACTAGTCGTGACATCTAGTGGTGAAATATCGAACAATATAATCCTAACAGAGCGAGTGCATTCTAGCGGCCAGAAGAAGAAACTTTTCAATAAAATCTGGAAGTTAATAAGTAGGTCGGAGTGCAGTTACCTTTTTGGCAGCTAGATGTCTCGAGTAAATCTGCTGGCGAATTATGTTTTAATTAAATATATATTTTACACCATAATATGCACAATATAACGCTTAATTTTAAAACATCTGAGTCATTACAAAACAATAAACATATAACATTTCATGCAAAAAACCTAGCTCTGATCGGGTTTGAACCATAGGCATTTGAGCAATAGGCTAACGCTCTACCACTGAGCTAATTGTGTCAACGAATATCGTTCTATATAAAATGACTTACATAGAACTTGTTAGCAAATAATGATGTATACTAAATGATTTCATCACTGGAGTATATTATTTATATATAAAGCATTTCATACAAAGTTTATTTATTTTGTATCAGTACGCTATATTGCATGCAATACTCAAATTAGTGAAATATAAGTCAGGCACAAGATATCCGCTGCCATCTTGTCTTATTATTGAATCGGCTCAGCTTTTTAAAATCACGTCTGCACTATAGTATTACAAAATAAACTTTTAATTTCGAACGTGCCTCTTCCTTTAGAACAGGTAAAACGATTCTCGGCTCGATAATCGGAACTGGTGGGTCCCATGATATGGATTATAAAGTTTGCATAATTCGCACGGCCGCCATCCTGAAATGGTATGGCGGACGACCTTGTAGTTTGGTCACAAGACGCATCCTATACGAAGGTATGTTGTTACCAAATTTGGTAGAGATCGGATGATTTGGTTAGTCGTTATTTGATTTTACGTTTTGAACGTTTGAGTGGCCGCCATTCAGTTTTAGTAAAGATGGCGGCGATATAAAACATGACACTGAGGTGTCCTTTGCTAGTGCTACCTTTGTACCAAATTTCGTTCAATTCGCATTCACCGTGTTCGAATTGATAGGGGGGAAAGACATTCAGAGTACACACACTCACACACACACAGACAGACACACACACACACACACAGACTCACATACACATACACACACAGACTCACACACACACATACACACACACACACACAGACAGACAGACACACTTTTTTCGCCCTGTGTTGATCTCATAAGTCTACTTTCATTTTTTGCAAAAATCGAAAGTAGGCTAAAAATGAAAATTTGTGTATTTTTCTCTGAATTTCTACGGAAATTTGAGTTGTTTACGCGTTTCAGATTGTTTTATGATGGATGCACGCGAAAATGAAGTTTTTGTCTGTCTGTCTGTTTGTTAGGCCCCTTAAATCAACAATCATGTTCCCTTATAACTCGAGAACGGCTGGGTGTATCAACGTAAAATTTGGTACAGATATCCATCAGAGGCACGACACTAATCATTGATGTAACTCTTCTCCGTACCTCTCATAAAAGGGGGCCTATCCCCTTAAAATACATGCTGAAATAGGCGTAGAAGGACGAGACAAAATTAATTTTCAGCCCCTCAATGTGAGAGACAAAACTCGGGGCCCCGAAAACCACATTTTAAGGACCGAAGACCAACCGCTTTTGAGATATTCCCAGAAAACTAATTTAATTTAATAACTAATGAACGAATGCAAGCCAGTAACCATGCCAACGTATTCTCAGAGGTCCATCTATTGCTGTAAGACGCAATGCAATTCCATTAATTACATTAGTGTGAAAGTTTGCAAACGGCTAGAAGGTTATCACGGAACCAAATTAAGCCGTAAAATTCATCAATACGTATATGCGCTTAAGGGGATCAAGGGGTACTCTAGAATTTTTTCACGCTATTTACACCTGCGGGTGTGGTACGGCAGGTCTATTATATTCCTATCCCCGTATTATTCATTCATTCATTCATAGAGTTCGTATAGGCCATCTATGGACCGCGTCATTCCAACCGTCTCCTACTGGCTTTGATGTTTGCCCTGTACGCCCGCATTCGTTCTCGGTGGACTTCCTTCCGTTCCTGGGTCCAAATCTTTCCCGTTTTCTGCTTCGGTTTTTCTTGGAAACCTTTACAAGCTTGAAGTTTCCTTTTGAGTGGGGCGCGCTCCTGAATGTCTGTTGGTGTAATCCCCACTTCTTTCAGATCTTTATCCAGTTCAATGACCCAGGCCCATTTTGTTTTCCTCTCCTGAAAGTAAGTTATTTATTTATTTATTTATTTATTTATCAATATGAAGGAACACAGGCACCAGACCAAATACATTCCTTCTTGACATTATCTGATTAAACAACATCATGTATCAATGAAAAATAGACAAAACAGATTATATAAATTACACAAATTACCCAAATGAAGAACAGAACATAAATACTACAAAGGAGATCGTGAAAATGTAAACCATAAAATGAAAAGAAAACTGTACAAAGTAGAAAAAAAGAATATACAAAAATAAAGGAGAAAAGAGTACCCAGTATTCAAGGAAAAGCTGCTTCTACTTGTTTATTGAATAAGTTAGCGCCAGCGAATAAATCTACTTGAACATCAATTGAATTATAAAATGATAATATTTTAACTAAAGGCGAATTAGAATGGTGAACACTTTTAGATCTTGGGATGTGAAAGAGTGCTTGCTGTTGAGATCTTACCTGTGGTACATGAAAAGTGATGAATTGAAATAATTCTTGGCAGTCAACTTTTCCAGTTAAAATTTTCCTCAGCAGTTGCAAAGAACTTAACGACCTTCTACTTTTCAAGGACTTGAACTTGAACAAATTTCGTAAAAACTGAGTCGAAGTATCAAATGGACAAAATACATTGAACGTCTTATAATACATGTATCTTAGAAATTTATTTTGCACAATCTCAATGTGATGAATTTGATCTTTATAAAAGGGATCCCAGATTACTGCTGAATATTTTAACTTGCTTCGAACTAAACTTTCATACAACTTAACAATTACTCCAGTTTTAGTAAATAATTTGGAGTTTCTAATGACAAAACCAAGCATATTGTTGGCCGAACTAATTATATTTGCAATATGGTTATTAAAGGTTAATTTGCTGTCATAAATAATTCCTAAATCATTTATCGACGGTACAATTTCGAGTGCTGTTTCTCCAATACAATATTTAGGATTTATATACTCCTTCTTCCTTGTAAATACCATAACTTTACATTTTTTTACATTAAGGACTAAATTATTACTAACACACCAAGCTACAATATTATTAACATCCCTCTGAAGGTCATTCTCGTCTCTCAAGTTGTATATGGTCTTATATAGCTTTATATCGTCAGCAAACAATAAGCAGTCAGAGTAACATAGAATATTAGGCAAATCATTAACCAAAATTAGAAATAGAAGAGGCCCAATATTAGGTCCTTGTGGGACACCAGAAGAACTAACAAAATTACCTGAAATTTCACTTCTGAAACAAACAAATTGCTGTCTAAATTTTAAGTAGGAGCATAACAATTGAAGTAATGGTTTAGCAACTCCAAACTGGTACAGCTTTGTCACCAGAATTGTATGGTCTACTTTGTCGAAGGCCTTTTCTAAATCCATGTATATAACGTCAGTTCCTCTATTGGTATCTAATGCATTATAAACCTTTGAGTAAAACCCAGCAAATTTGTAATAACTGATCTGCCGGGCATAAAGCCATGCTGATATTGTGATAGCTCAACCTTAATATGATTGTAAATCTTAGAATATAAAATGTGCTCATATACTTTTGCTATAGCATTTATCACTGAGACAGGGCGGTAGTTCGATATCATTTCAGAGTTGCCTCCCTTTAGGATTGGAATAATTCTAGACATTTTCCACTTTCCAGGAAAGCTTGACGTCTTTAAAGAAAGATTAAAGATGAAGGCCAACTGAGAAACCAATAAGTCCACACAGCCCTTGATTATGTAAGGTGGTATGCCATCAGGCCCACAGGATTTCTTAGGCTTTAATTTTCTACTTATAGTTGTTCTTACTTCATCCTCCGTTATGTGAGTCACGTTCAGCATATCAACCCTGGGCAAAACAGGAAATTCATTCAAAGACAAATGATCCGCGTTATAAGTAAAATTCGTTTTGATATATACTGAAGAGAAATACTCAGCAAACCCATCTGCAATACTTCCAGCTGTATAATGATTTCCGTTTAGTATAAATGTGTAGTCGCGTGTACGTGATTCCCGCTTGCTTTTAACATACGTCCAAAACTGATTAATGTTATTCTTAACTCAATTTTCCAGACTATGAATGTAAACAGCATAAGCCATTCGTAATTTTGTTTTTAGTTCCGATCTAAGCTGTCTAAATCTTTCATCATAATATTTCGAAAAACGTCTTTTTGCAGCACACTTTTTCTTAATTTTTATGGTTTGGATAATATCTCGTGAGAACCATACTGGATATTTGGATTTTCGAATGAATTTCTGCTTAGGTACACAATTATCAAAACATTTGTAGAATGAAGAATAAAAGAAATCAACAGCATGATCAACATCCTTAAATGTGTACAGTAAACTCCAGTCTAAATCTCGTATGTTGCAATAGAGTCTCAAAAAATCAGCCGTTTTGAAGATGTAATATTCACGATTAATTCTAGGAAGCAATGGAACCTTTTTAATGGGTGGTATTGCTAAATAAAGTGCCGGGTGATGTAAGTCTTCAGGTACCAACGGGAATTCTTCGTGCTTTAAATCAATTTGAATATTACCTAAAACCAAATCCAATGTCTTGAAATTAGAATTTTGAATATTGTTGTGCGATGTTAATCCAAGAAACGAGATGAACTGGAATAAACGACGACAGACCGTGGTCCCTTCATTAAAATTATAACCGGCGTTGCTAATTTCAGGTACGTTGAAATCGCCCACGATCAGGCAGTCAGATGTTATAAGACTATCAACGTTTTCAATGTAATTAAAGTATCCTTCATATACAGAGAGTTTAGAGGAGGGGGTAATGTAAACAACATTTATGAATAATTTACGAGTATGACCCTGAATGTAAAGAGTTAAGGATTCGCATTGTTGTTCATTATAGATAGAACATAATTTGGATTTATACCCCTTTTTGACTGCTACGGCTACTCCTCCACCTCTAGACTTTCCAGATATTAACATATCCCTATCATTTATGAACATTACATAACGATCATCGCATAACTCACTATCCATAATATCCTGACCCAAGAAACTTTCTGTTAATACAATTATATCATAGTCACAACAAAGTAGATTTTTAAGAAACACGTCAGTTTTTGTCCTTAGGCCACGGACATTTTGATAATAAATGGACAATTCATTTACAGACATTAGTATACAATAAAAAAATATAGTGAATAAAAAAAACTGATATAACTAAATATAAATCAATAATGCATACCAAAGTATTAAGAGGAGCCAACGAACAATTAAATACATTTCTGTGCTAGTACATCGAAATCACTTACTCAGGTCCTCGTTAGTACTGATGACATGAATTGGACTCCCTTCTAATTTCCTAATCATGATCTTTTCACTTCTACTAACCCAAAGGTATTTATAGCTCTTTTCCCGCTGCAGTTGCTTAGCCTTTGCAAATAACACTCTTCTAGCTGGGGCAAGTGATTGATTAATATATATTGGGCTGGAAGTTGACATACCAAGGTGTGTTGTAGAAAGGGTCCGCTTAACCTTTCGTTTGGCAAGAAATTGCTCCTTGTGGGTCCTTCTAACAAATTTAACAATAATTCCTGGAGTAGGACGATTGTGAGCCTTTTTCAGACGATGACAGGCATCAATCATGTCCTCCTTCAAATCTAAATCTAAAGCCTTGCCTATATTAATGACAGTCTGTACGACATCTTCATTAGGGGACTCTGGAACACCAAATATTTCCACAGTGTTTGACCTTGAATATTGCTCAAGGTCATCACACCTCGATGCAAGATTATTTGCTACATTCGTCAGACGTCTGTTTTCTGATACTAAATTGTCTATGATTGTTTGTTGCCTATCAATGATTTCCTGCTGTTTACTGATAACTTTGCTACTTTCATCCAATCTGTCATGACAGACATCAATAGATTTCCCAAGTTGCCTCTCAATGCCAGTAGTAGACTTGTTTACACTGTCCAACTTCTCCTGCATAGATAGTAATAGTTTGTATATTTCACCAACAGATGGCACCACGGACGCTGGCTCGTTTTCACTATGTAAACTCTCACGCCTCTTACTATAGCACTGTTTACACCTCCATAATTGGCTCTGCGATAGCATATACTCTACATCCGCTTCTTTGAGATTCACACATTTACTGTGAAACCAATTATTACATTCACTGCACTGAATTTTGGCTGTTACGTCTTGTCTAGGCACTGCCTTTGAACATTCCAAGCAGGTACTCATCGCTACACTCTTTGGATATACAGTATCGACTTGAAAGGCAAAGATGTGACTGAGGATACTCCTATACTTCAGTTGAATTAGGTTGGTAATACTGGTGTTCTAGTGTTTACATGCACATAACGACTATAAGAACTGCTCAATTTGGCAATTATGTGAATATCTACCGGTTTACATTATATATTAAATATTCCTGAGTAACTTACTGCACTCGTAGACACATGTTTAAGTCGTTCCACTTAAAAATTCACCAGAAACAACTCTATTTACACGGAGCACAAACTGACCCGACCGCCTTACACCATTGCCAAGAGTTGGTCAGTCTCGCTGGGCTCAATCGTTTCACATGCCCAAACAAGATGTTCAGTAAAGAACATATAGCCTACTTTCTCCTAAATGCATGGGTATTGTTATAACTCTTTGTCCTTTTCAAGGAGTATAATTGAATGTTGGTTGTAGTAGCTTGTTGAAATACAACGTGCTATAGGGATATTAAACATGAATATGAGGTGCCCTTTGGTAGTGCTACCTCTGTAAAAAAATCATTCAATTCGGTTTCACCGTGATTGAATTTATCTGGGGAATGGATTTGCACACATACATGGCCGCTATTTGCAAACAATTGGGCTGATGACCTTGTAGTCAGTCATAAGATGCTTTCCACAAAAAGGCATGTTGTTGCAAAATCCGGTAGAGATCAAATTATTAGGATGGTCGAAATTTGATTTAAGCTTTTAACATTTGGGTGGCCGTCATTCCTTTTCCGTCAAGATGGCGGCGATATAAAACATGACACTGAGGTGCCTTTTGCTAGTGCTACCTCTGTACCAAATTTCGTTCAATTCGGTTTCACCGTGTTTGAATTGATAGGGGGAATCGATTTGCACACATACTTGGCCACCATCTGCAAACTATTGGGCTGATGATCTAGCAGTTTGGTCAGAATATGCTTCCTACATAAAGATTTGTTGTTGCAAAATTTGGTAGAGACTAGATTATTAGGTTGGTCGTAATTACATTTTAGCCTTTAACATTTGGGTGGCCGCGATTACGTTTCCGTCAAGATGGCGATGATATAAAACGTGACACTGAGGTGGCCTTTTCTAGTGCTACCTCTGTACCAAATTTCGTTCCATTCGGTTTCACCGTGTTCGAATTAATAGGGGGAATCGATTTTCACACAAAGTTGGCCGCCATCCGCAAAATATTAGGCTAATGACCTATTAGTGTGGTCAAAGGATGTTCCCTCCATAATGGTATGTTATTGCAAAATTTGGTAGAGATCGGATGATTAAGTTAATCGTAATTTGATTTAAGCTTTGAATATGTGTGTGGCCGCCATTACGTTTCCGTCAAGATGGCGGCGATATAAAACATGACACTGAGGTCCCTTTGCTAGTGCTACCTCTGTACCAATTTCATTCCATTCGGTTTCACCGTGTTCGAATTAATAGGGGTAATCGATTTTGACACAAAGATGGCCGCCATCCGCAAACTATTAGGCTAATGACCTATTAGATTTGTCAAAGGATGCTTCCTCCATAAAGGTATGTTGCTGCAAAATTTGGTAGAGATCAAATGATTAGGTTAGTCGTAATTTGATTTAAGCTTTGAACATTTGTGTGGCCGCCATTACGTTTCCGTCAAGATGGCGGTGATATAAAACATGACACTCAGGTGCCCTTTGCTAGTGCTACCTCTGTACCAAATTTCATTCCATTCGGTTTCACCGTGTTTGAATTGATAGGGGTAATCGATTTTGACACAAAGATGACCGCCATCCGCAAACTATTAGGCTAATGACCTATTAGATTTGTCAAAGGATGCTCCCTCCATAAAGGTATGTTGTTGCAAAATTTGGTAGAGATCGGATGATTAGGTTAGTCGTAATTTGATTTAAGCTTTGAACATTTGTGTGGCCGCCATTACGTTTCCGTCAAGATGGCGGCGATACAAAACATGACACTGGGGTGCCCTTTGCTAGTACTAACTCTGTACCAAATTTCGTTCCATTCGGTTTCACCGTGTTCGAATTAATAGGGGCAATCGATTTTCACACAAAGATAGTCGCCATCCGCAAACTATTAGGCTGATGACCTATTAGTTTGGTCAGAGGATGCTGCCCCCATAAAGGTATGTTGTTGGAAAATTTGGTAGAGATCGGATGATTAGGTTAGTCGTAATTTCATTTAAGCTTTGAACATTTGTGTGGCCGCTATTACGTTTCCGTCAAGATGGCGGCGATATAAAACATGACACTGTGGTGTCCTTTGCTAGTGCTACCTTTGTACCTAATTTCGTTCAATTTGCGCTCACCGTGTTCGAATTGATAGGGGGGGGGGGACAGACATTCAGAGTACACACACTCACACACACACACACACACACACAGACTCACACACACACATATACACACAAACACACAGACAGACACACTTTTTTCACCCTGTAGTGATCTCATAAGTCTACTTTCATTTTTTGCAAAAATCGAAAGTAGGCTAAAAATATGAAAATAAAAATTTAAAAAATCTTCTAAAGAAACATATTTTAGACGGTTGTTTGAAGCTTTGAGTTTAAAACTAATTTTAAACAATGTGCGTTGTTTTAAACACGCTGTTTAAAACATGTTATTTTAAACATGCCAACCCTGATTGGACTTCATCCAAATTTTGTACTCTGTACCTTAAGAGATGAAACTAAGAATATATTCAGTCACCAGGGCTGCCAACTGTAATGCTCTATTAGGCTACGTTATACCAGGTATATTTCAAACTAATTAGACATTTCGATATTACCAACTTAATTTCGTTATTATTCAAGATAGGTTCACTGTAGATTAATTATTGGCATGAAACTTAATTTTAAGAAAATTAGGCTCTTTAGTTCGTCACGGAACTTCTTGTTAACTACAACATCGTATTACAGAATACTTCATCATGGATACTTATAGGCAGACAGATGGGTATAAAGAGAGCCACATCAGAGAAACAAAATGAAATCCTTTCCCTCACCCTTCCTTAACATCCCGTTTTAGAACGCGACAGATCGCACGAAGGCAAATTGCTCACGCTTAATATTTTCAGCATCTGCTATTTTGCTTTTGCAGTATATGTTCTGAGAAAATGACTTAGTGTACCCTTTTTTACTACCTTTCAAATGGTTTAATATAATTAGTGTGTAAAAGTACTGTCAAAACGTAAAAAAAAGAAAAAACAATACACATGTATTGCAAAATCTCAAATCATCCGTGAGTTTTCACTGCGCGTGAGCAAACTGACACAACCTGTGCATTTCAAAGAAAGATTTTTTCACAATAATTGAAGTAAATAATGTAAACCACTTTCTTTTTATTATCGTGTGGCCTCCTGAGAGGCCAATTGCAGGTCTTTCTAGTCGACGCCCGTGGGCGACCTGCGGGTCGGGATGAGAGATGGAATAGATGAAGATGAACGAAACTGGGCAAGGATGTGGAAGGAAGCGGCCGTGGCCTGTCAGAAGTTACCGTCCCAGCATTTGCCTGGTGTTGAAAATGGGAAACCACGGAAAACCATTTCAAGGACGGCCGACGGTGGGGCTCGAACCGACGCGTCTACCGAGTCAGCAGAGAGCTTGGCCCCATGACCTAATGCGGCGCTTTAGCCAGCGTAGCCTCTGCTGTCGGTATGTAAACCACTAAGAAACAATGATTTTCACTTGAATCAAACTATCCAGGAATTGCAGAATGTTGCAAAAAATTGTTACACGAGAAGTCGCCAAAAAGTCAAATTGCCGCGGTAGTCATAAACCACTCGGGAACGGGACAGACGAGACTCTGACAATCGTTAAGGTCAGGCGCAAGAGAGTGCTGAAACAGGCGCCCAAAACTCTACCGCTAATAACACCATAATTACTTTAAAATATCCAAAAGTGCAGTAAATTGCCGACCTCTCGCGTGTTAATTAGACCCTATTTAGTGGTTGCCTGGGCGATTGGCCTGTCACCATCCCCTGTTGTGTTGTTTGTTTGAGTCTTCAGTCTTTTGACTGGTTTGATGCGGCACTCCATGCCTCCCTGTCCTGAGCTAATCGTTTCATCTCTACATAGTTACCACACCCTACATCCGAGGCAATCTGTTTAACACACTCTAACCTTGGTCTACCCCTACAGTTCTTGTCCTCGACCCTTCCTTCCATAACTAAGCTTGCTATTCCTGGGTGTCTTAGTATGTGTCCTACCAACCTATCTCTTCTTTTCATTAGCAGTCGCCAGAAACATCTCTCCTCTCCCACTCGTCTGAATAACACTTCGTTTGTAACCCTATCTACCCATCTGATCTTCATCATTCTCCTGTAACACCACATTTCAAACGCTTCAATTCTCCTCTTTTCTGCAGCACCAATAGTCTAAGTTTCACTTCCATAGAGTGCCACGCTCCAGACAAAGGTTTTCAAAAATGTCTTCCTAATATCTAAATCTATATTCGATGTCAACAGATTCATTTTCTGTAGAAATGCTTTCCTTGCCTGAGCCAAACTACTTTTTATATCCTCTTTGCTTCGTCCATCACTGGTTATTTTGCTTAAGTAACAGAAGTTGTATCTACTACAAAGTGTGTTCAGCTCCCAGACACCGTACTTGCAACGGCGGAGGAATTTTACCTCCTAGAGTCCATGTGTGAGGCCAAGCTGGGATGATAAGTGTTTTAGAAAGAAAATTGTACTCAAAGATGCCATAACTGGAACAAACTACAGCGCGGGCCTTCTCAATAGAACGGAACCTCACAGAAGCCATGTGGCGGCCAGGACACTGTGTATTGTAGCGTGTTAAGCATGACATTGGCGCAAGCAGCAGTGAAATGCCCTAATACTGTAGTTTACTTACATGAATTTCAGAGTAATTGCTGGAATTGCTGTCCTTCAATTTCTTAACACATGTTGCACTGACATAGGAAGTTTTTGTACACTCACAATAATTCATCCTCACTTATATTTCGTATCAGTGCAGTTATTTCATGTTGAGAGCCTCCAGAGTACGCGAATTGTTTCTGTATACCTTTTGTTTGAAGTTCCCTCACAAGTAAAAATAAATAAAACAAGATGTTCGGGAAAGAACATATAGCCTACTTTCTCCGAAATGTATGGGTATAGTTATAACTCTCTGTCCTTATCATCTCCTAATTTCTTCCTATTTGAAGTGCAAATTGGCACACAGGATTTGAACAGTGGCGTTCAAACCATAGTTTATAATTTACCCCAGCATTTTGCAATTTCATCAGCAAACACTCCAAACACCGACTACTTACAATAATTGAAACTTCGTTGCTCTAATAAGGCCCATCTACAATGCGCAGTCGGCAGTCCGTAGTTGGTAGTCCTCGGTCGGCAGTCGCGATCGACTCCGTGTATACTATAGGCACCATACACAACATGAAGTTGCAGTTGGTAGCTGGCAGTTGGCAGTCGAGAATTTTATCCTTGACTGCCAACTACCCGACTGCAGCAATGTAATAGCCAATCAGAGCAGATCAGAAACTGACGTCACGTTGTTGTTCTGTGTCGTGTACGAATGATATAGAACTAAGTGAAGTAACTTCGCAACCCGTTAATTTATAGGCTAATCTTAAATACACGGTATAACAAAATAATCCATCTCCAAATCATCTATATTGCAAGTTTTGAGATTATCAACAACGCCTCTGTGCACAAGGAATAAACGAATGTTACTGTATTATTACTCCTAGCAGTCGTTAAGACTGGGTTCACTAACTGGCCGGTATAGAGCGCTGCTCGAATCTATAGTTTCTGCATAGTACAACTGAAGGCTGGAAGATGTCACTCCAGTGGAGAATGTCGTTTTTTTTAATATATAATTTCCATTGCAAAAAGCACCATATAAAGCTTTATTTTATAACGTCTCAGTACTCAAGAAACAATAAATATAAAAACTAGTCGTGATATCTAGTTGTGAAATATCGAACAATATAATCCTAACAGAGCGAGTGCATTCTAGCGGCCAGAAGAAGAAACATTTCAATAAAATCTGTTACCTTTTTGTCAGCTAGATGTCTCGATTAAATCTGCTGGCGAATTATGTTTTAATTAAGTATATGTTTTGCACCGTAATATGCACAATATAACGCTTAATTTTAAAACGTCTGAGTCATTACAAAGCAACAAATATGTAAAATGTCAAGCAAAAAACGTATCTCTGATGGGGTTTGAACCATAGGCATATGAATGACAGACTAACGCTCTACCACTGAGCTAATTGTGTCAACGAATATCGTCCTATATAAAATGACTTACATAGAACTTGTTAGCAAATAATGATTTATACTAAACGATTTCATCACTGAAGTATATTATTTATATATAAAGCATTTCATACAAAGTTTATTTATTTTGTTTCAGTACGCTATATTGCATACAATACTCAAATTAGTGAAATATAAGTCAGGCACAAGATATCCGCTGCCATCTTGTCTTATTAATGAATCAGCTGAGCTTTTTAAAATCACGTCTGCACTATAGTATTACAAAATAAACTTTTAATTTCGTACGTGCCTCTTCCTTTAGAACAGTTAAAACGATTCTCGGCTCGATAATCGGAACTGGTGGGTCCCATGATATGGATTATAAAGTTTGCATAATTCGCACGGCCGCCATCCTGAAATGGTATGGCGGACGACCTTGTAGTTTGGTCACAAGACGCATCCTATACGAAGGTATGTTGTTACCAAATTTGGTAGAGATTGGATGATTTGGTTAGTCGTTATTTGATTTTACGTTTTGAACGTTTGAGTGGCCGCCATTCAGTTTAAGTAAAGATGGCGGCGATATAAAACATGACACTGAGGTGTCCTTTGCTAGTGCTACCTTTGTACCAAATTTCGTTCAATTCGCATTCACCGTGTTCGAATTGATAGGGGGGGGGACAGACATTCAGAGTACACACACTCACACACACACACACAGACTCACACACACACATACACACACACAGACTCACACACACACATACACACACACAGACAGACACACTTTTTTCGCCCTGTGTTGATCTCATAAGTCTACTTTCATTTTTTGCAAAAATCGAAAGTAGGCTAAAAATGGTAACCTCCTCTTCCGGATGACGTTGCTTATCTTCTCCACGTGAGTATATAGGTCAAGGTTATGCCGTCTTCTGTATTCCCCATTGTCTTTGATGGAACCCAATATCTTTCTCAAAATTTTCCTTTCTTTGGCCTCCAGTTTCTCGACCAAGCCTTTTTTGTTCATCGTGAGGCATTCAGAAGCATGCAAGACCTCCGGACGGATGACACTGCAGTAATGTTTTAGTTTTGCGTTGAAGGATATTGACCTTTTCTTATAGATGTCCGTAGTTAAATGGTAGGCCATTTCCATTTTGCTCATGCATGATATGAATGCTTCTTTCTCTGATAATATCCCTTCCCTGACCCGTCCTGAAGTACATGGCCATTGGCTGAATAAAAAATAAAAAATTAGGTGTTATAATGTCTCCCTATATTGTATTATTATTAGTATTATATTATGGCGTACAACGACGAGATAAATCCCCTCGGTGCCAGCAACAAAACTCGGGGGCCCTAAAGGGTCCTCGAAAACTACATTATAAGGCTCTAAAGCCAACAGTTTCTGAAATATACCCAGAAAACTAATTTAATTTAATTTAACAAACTAATGAAGGAATGCAGATCGGTAACCATGAGAACATTATCTCAAGGGGTGGCATACAACTTTCCTTCTATTTCTGTAAGAAGTAATGTCACTCCATTTATTACATTTCTGTGAAAGTTTGCAAATGGCTATAAGGTTATCACGGAACTAACGTAGAACGTATAATTCATCAATGCAATTAAGGGGGTAAAGGGGTAACCTAGATTTTTTTCATGCAATTTTCACTTTCGACATATAGTACAGAAGGTCTATTATATCTCCAAACAGCAACATTATTTTCAAAAATTCCTGAATTGAACCAGCATTTTTTGCGGCTTTTAGGAATTTGGGCAATTTGAGGCTAAAGAACCTGAATTTTCATGCACCACAAGCCTTTATAATTTATGAAAGGGGTCTTCCTGTGTATGGGCATCTAGCACAACGTAGAGGTTCAGTTTTTATGTGACGTGTATTGCGTTTCGTCTACAAGGCTTTCAATTGTATTTCACGTCAGGAAGTACACGTTAGGTGAATTTAGTCTGAGAGCACATTTTAACTATTTTTTTTTGGTCGACATACGGGTTCATCGTAAGGATGATTTTATTTGATACTGTGTGGTAGATATACCCATGTTTGGATATCTGGGTAATATGTTGTAGACAATAGAATTGTCTGTCTGTCTTTCTGTGCATCTTTATGTACGCCTAAACCTCGTGTTCGGATGCTAGGTGCATCGTAAAATTAGGTATGGTAACCATGAGAGTCAATACACCAATCATTTATAAAACTCTTCACCGTACTTTTCATACAGTAGAAGGATGGATATAGAGAAAAAATTCTCAATATATGCTAAAATAGGTGAAATATAAAAATTATCCTAGAAGGACGACCAAAGCATATGTTGCGCTTCTCAATGTGAGACCCAAAATTCGGGAATCTATAAAGGGTCTCCGAAAACTACATTTTAAGGGCCTTAAATTAACAGTGTGTGTGATATTACAAGAAAACTAACTTCGCTCTGATAAACTTGAAGGAATGAAAAACCGCTAACCATCTGAAATATTTAGACGGTTCTCAATATCAACGAATCTATCACAAGCATCAAACTGAAATTTTGTATGATGATAGAGGCAATTAACATGAGTAGGATATATGAAAATAGGCTTTATAGTTCTTCACGGAACTACTTGTTTGTCATATGTAATTTCTTCATGATATCAATCGCTCCGGAGATAAAGTCGGAAAACGATGAATTTGAGTCCCTTTAAATCCTTCTTTGCTGCTGTTGTTCAAACAATATTTCTAGCCGACATTGGTACCCGAATGGCTTTGGTTGTAAAAACCAATTAAAATCATGTAGCGTTCGAATGTGATGTGAGTTCATACATACAGTATAGATATACGGACAGACAGGAATAGGACCGAAGCATTCCTCTATATTCAATTGCCATTAAACTCTTTGGAAACAAGTAAGAAGTTCCGTGACGAACTAAAGAGCCTACTTAAAAAAAAAGTGTTATGCCAATCTACATATACCTATCTAGAATAATGACGAAATTAAGTTGGTAATTTCGAAATTTCTAATTAGTTCGAAATATACATGGTATAATGTAGCCTAATAGAGCACTACAGTTGGCAGCCATGGAGACTGCATATATTGTTAGTTCCATCTCTTAAGGTACAGAATACGAAATTTGGTTGAATTCCAATGGATAGCATGGACGTCACATGTAGTTAGACATTGGATCTATCAGCGGGAATAAATCATGTTGGCAGTAATGTCATGCATCTGTTGGTCATAAATAATCTGAAATATTATGATCTCTTGTTGTGCCAATTTTGGATGGAATCCTTTTGTTAATATAGAAGTTACATGTATTTTAAAAATGGACTTATCAGCAGGCTTTGAGTCATGATTGCAGCACTGAAATATACTAGTTTCTCCAAATTAATCTAGAATGTCAGGTACTAAACGTGTGCAAAGTTTAAAGCTGTTGGCTTACATACTTTCTGATATAATAATATTAGGGTAAAAACATAGAGACAGCATTTATTAACAGTTGGCAGCCCTGGTTGCTCTTAAGAATATGCACAGTAATATCTGTTTATGTACACATAGTACATACGAAATTCGGTTAAAATCCAATTGATAGTGTAGAAGTTATATGCATTTAAAACTTGGACCTATCAGCAGGCTCAGAATCATTTTGGCAACACTGCCATTCATGGCCTCCTCGAAATTAAACTCAAATACTATTATCTATATGAGTGCTAATTTTGGTAGCATACCCTCCATGATATCCAACATGGAGTTCAAATTGCAATTGCGATTTTTCAGCAGTTGGTAGCACTGACACCATTTTCAAATATGGGCTTGATATATTCAGGTACAGATTTTTACTCATGCCAAATTTGGATTGGATTGCTGCAGCCGTTTAGGAGTTGATGGGGGGGGGGGGGGAGAGGTTGGGGGGACACACACACACAGCCAGATAGACAGACAGGCATTTGCCCGGATCGATCTCATTAGTCTACTTTTCCTCATTTTTGCCAAATGTGAAAAGTAGGCTAAAAAATATGGATTGTAAACAATTTACAGACAAAACTTTGATTCCATTAAGTATGTCAAAAAATGCAATGCATCTAAATTAGGAAACAACACAATCAGTTAGTCTTACTGTAAAACAATGTTTAGCCTACTTTCGATTTCTGCAAAAAATTAAAGTAGACTTATGGGATTTACACAGGGCCAAACATTGTGTGTCTGTGTGGTGTGTGTGTGTGTGAGAGAGAGAAGGAGAGTGTGTGTGTACTCTATAGTCTATGTCTGTCTGTCTGTCAAATTGCAATTGCGATTTTTCAGCTGTTGGTAGCACTGACACCATTTTCAAATATGGGCTTGATATATTCCCCACTATCAACTCAAACGCGGTGAAACCGAATTGAACGAAATTTGGTACAGCGGTAGCACTAGCAAAGAGCACGTCAATGTTATTTTTTATGTTTACCAAAACTGAATGGCGGCCACTCAAACGTTCAAAACCTAATATCAAATTACGACTAAACTTATCATCCGATCTCTACCAAATTTGGTAACAACATACTTCGTGCAGGACGTGTCTTGCACCCAAACTACAAGGTCATCAGACGTGCCATTTCAGGACGGCGGCCATTTGAATAATGCAAGCATTTTAATTAATAACTTTGAACCCATTAGTTCCGATTATCGTATCGAGATTGGTTAAAACTGTCTAAAGGACGTGGCCCGGTTGATATTTTAAGTTTATATTATATGGTAGCAGTGGCTTTAAGGAGCCAAGCCGTCCCTGTTACAAGACAAGATGGCAGCTGACTGACCTTCATTTCACTAGTTTGAGTATTGCATGCAATATAGCATACAGATAGAAATGATATTAACTTTGTATGAAATGTTTTATATATAAGAAATATACAACTCTGAAGTCCAAATCATAATTTGCTGAGACATTGTATGATTGTGAATTGATAGTGGCGAATATCGGTGGACATGTTTGGCTGCGTGGTTAAAGCGTTAGTCTATTACCCGTTTGATTTGGGTTCAAAGCTTATCAGAGTTGGTTTTTTTGCTTGTTTCTTTTTAAATATTTATTGTTTTGTAATTACTCAGACGTCATAACATTAAGCGTTATATTGTGCATATTACAATGGAAAATATACATATAATTAAAACAATATTCGCTACCGATCTGCACGAGACATCTAACAGCAACCAGATGAACTGTGATGGCCAACTGATTGCGATCTGCGCACCGGCCTGGACTTTGAAACAGCTTTAATTGAAAAGTTTACTTTTAAGCCCGCCAGAAAGCACTCGCCCAATTAGGAGTATCTTATGCGAAACTTTTCCGCCAGATGTCATGGTCTATGTGGGACTCCATTGGTTAGCCTACCGTTTGCATTCTATACCCATCGAATTTGAAGAATGACGAGTTGATAATACGATACACTTTTATTTTTAAATCGTTTTTAACAGCCTATTGTGTGTTGTTTGAAAATGTTATTTGAACTTAAGAACAAAACGATCTCACATAGTACCTGTACTCTATCTGTTGGTGCTAGTTCAGGATATTAATTAATACTTTCATTGCAGACGAATAGCAATCGTAAATTAAGAATGAACATGTACACTAAAATTGCGCTCTGGGGATTTGAATTGCATAGTCTTTGATTGATTGTTTTCTTTTACTACAGAGCTCTAAGTAGCGTTCACATGCTTGTCCACATTGTTGGCATACACACGTCACTGTAGAGTCATGGACATATTTGTTAATGCAATTAAGGTGGTGAAAAGCATTGACAGCCAGACGTGTAAACACATGCCTCAACTCAAAGTTGGATGTTTCTCCCGTCCGGTCTATTATAATGTCATCATATGTGTGTTCTCTTTATTTATTTATTTCTTTCTTTCTTCAATGATGGTAGTAGTTTTTCCGAGGTTCTGGTGTATGATAGAGGTAGATAGCTTCTAAGGTCTTCAACCAGGAAATGATTTTGTTATACTCCATGATAAAGACAAAGAGTTATAAATATACTCACACATTTAGGAGAAAGTATGCTATGTGGTCTTTACTGAACATCTTGTTTAGATCTACGCCTATGTGCACGTCTGAATTCCCTACGCGCAAGCGACTAATTGAATGAGACCGCAAACAAGGTGCTTCATCTACACTTGACATCAATTTATCAGGAAATCAATTTCTCCAGAGCAAATATATCCCGGGTCGTAAGATTGAGGTTATGTGTCAATAGAATATATTGACTCCATTTCCTTATTTACAGAATGAGGGAAATCGTGCGTTAGGCCTTCTCGTATATGAGAATGGTGAACTAGAAATGCTCAATAGGCAAACATAATATTATTTAGAATACGATCGCTGCGTCACTGACAAGGTATTCCTGATGCTAGGCTTCCTAATAAATGGATTTTATACTCGTCCACCATTGTGATTTTTTCGTTAACCCTTAATTTGACAGAAAAGAGAACATTACTTTTCATAGCGTAATATCACGAATTTCAAAGGAAGTAGGATCTGAGTACCGTGTTATTTACGAAACGTCCTGTTTTGCTGTTATATCGGCCTACCATATTTTATTTAGGAAAAGGATGATAATAATAATAATAATAATAATAATATCGTATGGCCTCGGGTCCTGGGTGCAAGCTTTGTTATTTTGAGGCTCAGAGGGCAGCTTGCATGCCGAATTTTGTTGTTCCTTGGAGCCCTATGAAATTCAAGGAGGTTAGATATCTAAGCACATTGACAGTATAGCGCTTTCTAGTAGAGAAAGGAGGAACTTTCGTGTTGGTGGTAAATCCCGAAATTATTCTTGCCATTATGAACACGGCCAACTTAATTCAAATGGATTCTTTAACATGCCAACAACGTATGACATGCGTGTCGTGATTTTAGCTGCCTTTCAAAAAAAAATCACTTACCATGGCCAGGAGCGAACCTGCAAGCTTGAGGTTGGTAGACCGACACGATAACCACTTTTTTATTGGCTCTTTACAGAATTACAGAATTTTCAGATATGATAAATACCATACTATTACATCACAAGAAAATCCAGATAGTGTCCATATTTATCGTACAATTGTCCACTTTCACTAAGCTTCCAACGCTCTTTCTGCAGGTGATACCTGAGATCCAGGAACGAGAAATGTTGAACATTGTCCATCACGAAGTGTACATATTGGCCCATTATCCACACAATGGCAGTCTGTTTAATTTGGGGGAAGGCGGTCACCGACAAGCGAATCAACTTCCTGTCATCAAGGTCATCCGTGGGCACATTTAATAGTTGACATACGTTTCCCTTACACCACAGCCACGTGGAGGCAACTCGCGTGCATGATGTGAAGCGGTGTATCGCCGTATCAGTTTGACCACATATAGTACACCATGGGTAAGCTTCAAGACGGATGGTATATCGCCGTAGAGCGGTTGGGATGAGATCGTTGAGGAAGATAAAAACCCGGGAGTGTACAGCAGAAGAAATGGTCATAGCTCCAAAATTTTTCCAAACAGTGGGCCAATGGACGTAGAGGGTGGTGGCCTCGATTCGCGGTTTGGAGTGTACCACTTGCCGCAACATGTTATAAATACTTTTCGTCGTTGGAACAGTCCCTGAAGGCATTTGGCGAACAGTTTCCAGAAGGTGCTGTTGATGGTCCCTAAATATCTTCGGCAAAGCTCTCTCACAACCACGGGCTGTGTTTCGAATATCTTTGTATAGCGCTTTCGTAAAAGTGTCATGTTGGGAAAGAATGGTGATATCGTTCTTGCAGAGGAGTGCACGGCATTTCATGCCATGAGCGGTTAGCCCTAGCCCGCCTTGCCGGGATGGGAGATACAACTGTTCCCGTTGTACTCGGAACAAAAATCCTTGCCATAGAAACCAACCTGTATATTTTGTCAATTGGCTCTCAAACATTTTGGGAAGTGGGAAAAGTTGTGCGACATACCATATTTTAGAGAGCGCAAACACGTTGAGGACTATGACCCGTTGCACTATATTGAGGTTTCTTTGACCAAATTGGATCAGCACTCCCCTAACTTTGGCAATGACCTTAGTCCAGTTTGCTTGCACCGTGTCCAGAAGCGATTGCTTCCAGGTAATGCCAAGAATTTTCACCTCATTTACTATCCGGAACCAGGGCTGTTGGGTAATCACTGAGTTATTATTGAGCGGAAGCAAAGCAGTTTTCTGGGGGTTCGATTGTGCTCCAGAGGCGATATGGTAGAGCTGAAGGACGCTATCGATGTGGGAGATGTCTTCATTATTGCGGATCAATATGGATACGTCATCAGCATAGGCGCACATGCCAAAAACATGTGTGGACAGTTTGTAACCCTGTATCTTCACCTGGGCAGTCCGAATAAACGGTTAAAGGCCAATGACAAAAAGTAGCATGGAGAGGGGACATCCTTGCCTAACTGATCGTTGTATTGGAATCAGAGGGGAAAGAAAACCGTTGACGAGCACTCGAGACGTAGCATTACAATTTATCATACGAATGTAGTCAATAAGGATTGCAGGAAATTCAAAGTGCTGCAAGACCATGTACAAGTATTCATGACTGATGCGATCGAAAGCTTTATCAAGATCCAAGGTGAGAAAACTCATTGGCTCAGTGGGGAGCATTTCGGATTTTAGGTGTAGGTCCCGTAGTATCGCTAAGTTTGTTAACAGAGTTCTTCCAGGAATACTGCAACATTGTTCATCACCAATGATATGATGTAGAACAGTCTTCAATCGGCATGCAAGTACTTTGGTAAGGACTTTATAATCACTGCAGAGCAGAGTAACTGGTCGGAAGTCACCAACTGCCATGGGAGAGGATGTTTTTGGTATGAGGACTATGGTACCCTCGTGATGTGATTGAAAAAGAGCACGACGTTGGAGAATGGTACGCAGGACATTACAAAATTCTTTGCCAATGAGAGGCCAGAAGTGTTTATACATTTCATATGGCAGTCCATCAATGCCAGGTGAGCGGTTGTTTGGGAGGTGCTTAACCACAGAGTGAATCTCTTCATCCGTAATATCCGCGCTGAGCCGAGTTTTGTTGTCCGGAGATAGATGGGTACTGCAAGATGAAAGCAATAGTGTCACCTGCTGTGGATCAATTGGAGCCTGAGCGTAGAACCGTTGATAAAATAGTGATATTTCACTACGTATAGCGTCAGGGGAGGTGCCGACACTTCCAGTACTGGTGCGGAGGCGGTGGATGTATTTACGTTGCCGCTCACGTTGTCCTTTGGCGACATGGTATACACTTGCACTTTCGTCTAGGAGCACTGTACGATCTTTTAAAGCCACGTTTATATGAGCGAGCGTTCGTTGCTGTAGAGACAGGAGCTTGGTTTTAACTTCCCGAATCTGGTCATATATACGCTCCCCAGCATCAGATCTTTGCTGGAGTTGGCGAAGAACTCGATAGTAAAATTCAACTGTATCTCGTCTTTCCCGACCTCGTTGGTAGGATATGTTCTTAAAGACGCGGCGGATCCCTGGTTTAACCAAAATATCCCACCAGTCTGCGCAGTCGCGAAATTTGCATTTTTGTTGGACCCATCGAGTCCAGTGTTGTCTGAAAATATCTTGGCATTCCTCCTCCAGTAACAGCGAGCAATTCAGTTTCCAATAACCTCTTCCTATGTGAAATATGGGATGGGGGTAAGAGATTGTGCATACGACAGCATGATGGTTAGTGAAACTGGCAGGTATCACTTCATATCGTCTAGGCTGGATAAGTTCCTGTGAAAAGTAGATGCGGTCAATTCGTGATGAGGAGTTGTGACTTATACAGGTGTAATGGGGCAGTGGCACCCTTAAACTATCCACAGCATCAATGAGGTGTAGGGAGGTAAGAAGGGTCCTGAAAGCCGGGTTGACACCTTTGTATGGACTAGTGGAATCCTCTGGGCGTTGAATACAATTGAAATGCCCTGCAAGAATAAGTTTTTCCTTAACGTCGTGCATATGAGGCAGTATACTCTGTTGAAAGAACATTTTCCGTTCCACACGTTTATTGGACCCGGATGGGGCATATACATTTATCAGGGTGGTATTGCTTATGTGTCCAGATATTATGCGTCCTGATGGATGACATAGCACACCTTCGAGTGGGATATCATGTCTTATGAGGAATCCGGTCCCTCTATTCGTATTACCGGTATTGATGTATTGTTTGTAGAAGGCAGATATGGGTAAACACGGTATAGCAACTTCTTGAATGAAGGCAATGTCAATGTCTGCATCTCGAAGGAATCTCTCCAACAGTTGAAATTTCAGAGGGCATTATATTACATTGATATTCACAGTGGCCACAGTGAGAAATTGCGCCATTAAGAGAAGTATAAAAGCTGTGCTAGACATACTGGAAGGTGGACTCGAAAGAAGACACAGGTGAGAATTATCCTGGTGCACTATGTCAAATTAGGTTGAGATAGTTCCTTATGACTGCCATTCATAGGCCGGCTGTCAGCGTTTGAGAGCGTTCGTGGGTCCCTAGATGACGTAGAATGAAGTATTTGTTTTTTTTTCACAGCTGCGGGAACGTTTGTAGAGCCAGTTTGATTCTTCTGGGCTGGTACGGCAATCGAGGCATTTGTTTTAATCTTCTTAGATACGTTCTCGGATCCCCGATCAACCTGCTTAAGTGAGTCGGTAGTGAACCCATGTACCATGGCCTCAAAGGGAGTCGAATCCATGTATTTTGAGAAAGGAATGAAAGAATCATACAGTTTCTAAGGGAACGGAGAAAGATTTCAAGCCAGGATTCTAGCCTAACATTGTGCAAACGCTAGGGCCAGGTGTTCATAAGATGAGCTCATGCCTCTTGACATTTATAAGGAGCCAGTCATGGATATATTTAGAACGAGTGGAAAGTTTGGACTGTAAGACGAAGAAGCTTGACTCGGAAATTGCTCTTACGTTGCAAGAAAATGGCAACCCTGCTTCTGAGTCAGAACAAGAATAATTAAATTTAACCCGTTTACGAGTATAAAAATAAGTAAACAGATACAGTACGGTGAATCATTTTGGATTAGAGATTTTTGTGTAAAGAAAAACCTTTTAATAATAGTCCAGGAGAAAAGTGCAAATGCAGCATACGTCATTGGGAATTCACCGGGACCCAAGGAGTGGGAGAATTAAAAATGAACAGCACCGCCCACACAGTTGAGGAAGAAGAATTAATTAATATCTCGGAAATGCACGATCGATTTCCATGCACAAGAAGATTATTTTACGTTTGGAAGACGAGCTTTCTGGAGATATCATTTTTATAATTGTGCGACAATTAGTTCAAAAGTTGGTCACGAAATGGACTAGGATTTTATCTTTTTTTGACTAAAAGGTATAAAACTCCTGGCCTCACCAAGCCAATCATGCAGTCTACAAGCATTCCGTGAGCGGAAGTGCTGCATCGCATCGTACACGCAGTATTCAAGAGCCCGTGAGTGGAACGTCACGCTGTATCAGTACATGCAGTCTACGATAGCCCAGGGAGGCGTTACGCTATATCAGACATCGAAGGCAGTTAACCAGTACTCCTTGAGGGGAGAAACGCTGTATTACACCGCAGAATTAATATCCGACAGCCACGGGCGTCGAACTATCAGTAACTTGCGTGCCTCCGGAAGGAGTTGCCAAGAAGAAGTATTAAAGTATCGCCGTGTTGAAAAATTAGGAAAATCCTAGTTACAGGATTTAGGTCCGACAGGGCAACGTTTACCGTAAAAGTTCCAAAAATACAGTCAAAGCAGGCTGCGAACTTAGGATTCAGGCGATAGGTCTTTCAGTAAACGACCAAAAGTATCATAACGTACGGATGTACCGGAACAACGAGATAAACAGTTTATCAATTTTAAAGAACCCGAACAGGGAAAAACAGAGTAAGGTTCGCAACGTATTTCAGAAAATTAGAAGTGCGAGAACCAAATAAACAAAGAAGAACGGAAACTATAGACATTGTCTCAAGAAAGCAGACGAACTATTCTAAAGCACTAAGACTCGAGAAGTATTAGTGGCTAGAAAATCCATAGGTCACCGATAGGTTATCGAGGGAACCTCGATCAGAACAGACTTTCGCTAGGATCGATAAATCAGATCTAAAAGGGGAGCCGTTTAAGCTAGAGAAATAGCCGATCATCAGGAACAGGATTCGAAGAATTGTTATTCCAGGGAAGTAGTAGATGATTCGAGACTTTCGTATTCTGCAGGATAGGAAGCCGACATTGAATAAATTTCACCCTTGGAGACGGGAGATTAAGAGGTCACGTGTGATAGGCTAAAAGGACGGCCTAGTGATCAAAAGTTGTGAAGTGTAAATATATCAAGAGTGTGTGTTAAAAGTAATATATTTTTTAGTGTTTTATTGTGTGTTCGAAACGGATACACCAGTGTATTAAAAATGTTGTCAGTGTTAAATGTATTGAATATGTGTCAAGAAATGTTTGTACATGAGATGAGTTTGTACAATATGGAGTAAGTCAAGAAGGTGGGCCAAAATGTCACGTCGAAGGAGAATAAAGGTCAGAAAACGACCTTAGACATGTGAGTAAAGATTTTCATTATGTTTTGGGGGTCGGGAAAATTTTTGTGTACAATTCCACCGGAGTTTTGAGTAAAAGGGATGTTTTTAAATAAATAATTACTAAATAAGAACGCGATCTGAACAAAAATAAAATTTTAAGAAATAATAAATAATTATGTGAAATAATAAATCCAGTAGAGGAAATGCATGGAATAAAATGTCAGTGTATTTAATGAATGTTATAAAAGCAAGCGTAATAATAATAATTATAACAAAGATATTTACATAAAGGTAAATTTGAATTATATGAAAGAAATAGCTTTTGAGCTTTTGTAAGGAATGAAGACATGATGTGAATAACAAGGTAAAGAAATCTAAATAAAGATTAAATTGAATGATATAAAAATATAGAGCGTTGAAGCCTTAACAAATGTATAAGACATGATGTGAATGCATGTTCTAAAAAATGGAGCGATTTATTGTCAACGGAAAAGATTAATATAAGAATTGAGATATGTATCAATTGTTACTATGAAATTTATCAGTTCTTTGGAAGACATTCGGCCGTAAAGTAATGTGTAGCGCAATGGAACGCAATTAAATAGAAGTCACGCTAGGAATGCGTAGAATTTAAATGTACTTGGTAAATTACTTATGAGGGGTAGTTGATTGTATTGAATTGAGTTATGTTGTAAGTCCTCTAATTGTGACGTTGATCACGAGGCCATGTGTGTGTTATTGTTTAAAAGGGAGCTAATGTATGGTATTATTGAGCGTATGCCATGTAGGCCACGGCCGACTTTAAATCGCGTCTTGTATAAGTCCTCCAATGTGGAAATGGTTCCCGAGGCATGTTAAGAGATTCGAACCTAGAATCCTCTGTTTGTTAAAGCCCCTTATTATTCGTCGTCGAATGTGTATTACTCTTATCAATCAACGAGGACCCTTCATAATTAATAAATGCCAAGATTACGAGAGTGGTTTATGAGCCAAGAATATTGTTGAAAGTGAAAACGATGAGTAGAATGCCATGTCTCCCCAAAGAACTGAGAATAAAATGAAGGTTTGTTTTAAAAGCATTGAAGAGAGCTCCAACAGTAGGCTAGGCAGGGAGCCGCTCTCCCTGTCATAAATCACGCTCGAGTATAATGGCCTGACCCTCATAGAGCGAGGGTGGGTAAAAACCGTCTTGTAAGAAGTGTTAAATACACCGTGAGTGTTTAAAGTTGTTAATGACCCGGGCGTTGAACCGAGGTCCTTGTAGATTGATATTATCGCTTGCCAGTTCAGATCGTAGTTTTCTTATGTGATAATGGTCTTATAAGACAAATGAATTAAATAAAAATCCCTATTGTAATGTTGTATGGAAAATAAGGAATCCACGAGTTTTGTGAAGATAACTAGATTTCGGGAGTAATCATAGTTTTTGACTTTGTCAAGTAATCTTTATAACTCTGGAGTACACAAATGTTTTCCCGATCACCGTAGTGAATTTGCAAACTTGAGAGAGATAGTAAATACTGAGAATATGTGAAATGCCCAAATATTGAAGTGAATAATTGACATGTAATTTTAAATGTAATTATATATTGTTTTGATGATAAGAAAGATAAAAATAAATTCTTGAGGTGTACAAATGTAAGACACCATTATTATGGAAAAGTATCGAGCCAAAGAAGCTCGTAGTTATATGGAACTTTAAGATAGGTACTTTGTGGAAGTGAAAATACTCATGAATTGTTGGTTTTAAAGAAAACCATGTGTTTAAAGATAATATTTGTTTTATTCTTATGCTATTCCTTGTTCACTTTGAACAAGTAGAAAGATATTGGTCAGTAGTTTATTTGTTTTATTGTTTGTAGCGCCATAATTTTTATTAATTAAATGTGTTAAAATAGGAGTTGATTTTGTTGTTATTTTTGCAAGTGTATCCTCTATTTAATCCAAAATATGGAAGTCACAGAGTGGGAGAACTTACCGCAGCCCCGAAAAATCCCGAATTGAGCAATGCTGGCATACTGTGATTTGCATATTTCTTGCTAAAAGGGCACAGGGGGGAAATAGAAGTACTGTGCTTGGATTAATGATTAGAGGAACACTAAAGATGGTCGATTCATGTAAAAGTAAAGTATTGATAGGAGTAGCTACAACGTATAATGTTAACTGACCGCATGGGTCCCTAGAAACTCACACCGAGCAGCCCTGGATTTAAACCACCCTCAAGCAAATCTTCGATTTTGGCGCCCAGTACGCAGGGATGAGTTTTCCTAGGGAAAACCCGAGGTTTCTCGAAAAATCAAAATTTTCATTTTTTGAAAAAAAATGGTTTTTCGAAATTTTGAATTTTAAATACTTCCATAAAGGTCTTTGAGTTTGAAGAAGAGTATCAAAAGGGTGCGGTGTAGTAAAAACCCGTACCAAAGTAAATTTTTGAAGAAATTGGGACACAAAGGTTCAGATTACTATCTCTCAAGCATGTTCTAGCGATGTGGCATTAGTGGCCCACTATATTCTAATAAGATGGCTTTGAGTGAGGAGATGCAACGGCTCTTGGAGGCCATAAACAGTAAGTTGGATAGCCAACAGAGTGAAAATAAAAGGGATTTAGGATCCATAAATCAAAGTCTAGAGTCACTAAAAACTGATAGTGCTAATATGGGAACTAAATTAGTAGATATCGAAGCTAAAAGTGATAACATGGGAACTAAATTAGAAGCTATCGAAGCTAACTGTATAAAAATGAACAATGAAGTGAAGGCGGAAATTGAGGGAATGAAAAAGGGGTCAAATGGACTCCGAGAGAGTATAGAAGAAACAACGAATACCAAATTTCAAGGTTTTGACACTAAGTTTGGGGACAAGTTAACTGAGTTAAAAGGGGAAATCGCAAGTGAAATTCAAAGGGAAAATAAAGCACTTGAGTCAGGATTGCAAGACCAAATAAATATCTTGAAGGGTAGCACGGAAAAATCCCAAACTGCATGTCAAGAAAATTTTGAAATTTTGAATAAAAGTTTGAGTTCCATGGAAACTAAATTAAGTAATATGGAGGGAAATGTAGATGCGTGTAAAGATGAACTTGTGAACCAGATCCAAGGTGTGCAGAAAGAATTAGAAGCTCAGATAAAATCTAACAGCGATATTTGTGAAACCTCCCGGAATGAGATAAAAGAAAGTTTTAAGAAATTAGGAGACGAATTTAAAGGGGGGAAAAGGACCAAGTAGAAATACTCGAGGGAAAAATCGGTGTAGTTCAGACTGAAGTAAATGAGATGAGAACTCAGAATCAGGAAGATGCGAAGAATAGGAAGGAGCAATTTGATCATTTTACCGGACAGGTAGATGAGAACTTAAAGAAGCACGAGGAGGAAATAACTCAAAAATTCGGTACCTGCGAAGAGCATCTACAGAAAGAAAGAAAACAAAGAAATAAAGAAAATAAGGAAAGTACTCATAAGATAGATGAAATAAGTCAGGGTATCAATGTAATCCAGGAAACAGTAAGTGGAATAACAAAACAAATGGAAGACACAAAGGGAGATATAGATAAGGTTATGACCGACATAACAATTATATTCGAGGAACAAGGAAAGACTCGAGAGGATATGAACAAGATTCAGGACAAAGTCTACAAAGGACAAAAGGAGATGGAGGAGAAAATAAAGGAAATACGAGAAGACCTAGATACCAGAGGTGACGTTAAACCAGAAATTATAACAGAACAGGTCATGGTCATCAAGAAAGAGGTAGAAGAACACTTAAATGAAATCAGGAATAGCTTCAGGGATGACAAAAACCAACTCAAACGAGAACTGGAAACCAGTAAGAAAAACCAGGAAAGAATTCAAAATGAATTAGGATCCCGGATGGAGAGGACTGAACATAAGAACAGTCAAATGGAAATCCAACTCATGGCAAATGAAGAAAGTGCCCGAAGGGAAAGGAAGTTAGAATTTGAGAATCAGGAGGAGTTTCCAAAGACAGGATGGGTAGATTCCCGTGAACAAGGCACCGACACAGATAGGGACTTAGGAGGGGAGAGCCCTTATAAGAACCCAGGATATCCGATGGCGATGTCAACCCCATACATGAACCAGACAAATGGTCAGATAATAAACATTATCAAATCGAATGAGGATAGACCGGTAAAATTTACGGGTAATAACATGTCAATTACTCCAAAATACTGGCTAAAGGAAGTCGCAGAGTACTTAAATGAAATGAAGGTTCCTCAGGATCGGAGACTGAGAGCTATTGAGAAGCTGTTGGCAGGTGATTGTCTCACCTGGTTCAGAAGTTTCAGGTACACCTTTGATACGGTGGAAGGCTTTAGAGAAGCCTTTTTAAAACGATATTGGGCAGCAGACGTCCAGGAGAATTTGAGGCTAGATCTGTACTCTAGGAAGTACAGCACAAATGCACCAACTAAGTACTCGGAATTTTTTACCGCTCAGCTGTGTAAATTCCGCGAACATGACATTGCTCCAGCAGAGAACGACCTGTGTGCCGCCATTGCAAGACAACTTCCATATGAGATTCAGAGGCTGTTAATCTCATCCAAAGCCAGAAGTGCTGTGGAAGTGGAGAGTGTATTACGTCAATTAGACATTACGACGTCACACGTAACTCCTAGGCATCAAAGACAGACTGAACAGGTACACATGGCCAGCAGTCAGGAAACCAGAGAAAAACCATCGACCAGGAATCAGTCCACTAGCACTGATACTCAGGGACTAGGTCGAGAGTATGGGCACCAAGAGCCTAGAGGAATACAGCCATACCACAGAGGAGGATATCGAGGAAGAAATCCTAGGAATACGGGTTATAGGCAACAAGAGAGCCGACCCTATAACAATAACCATCAGAGGCAAGAAAACAGAAAGAAATGGGAGAATTATCCCAGAAGGAACGTAAGGCCAGAGGATAGGGATGATGAATATCGGGCCGAAATAGAGGAAAGATATCAGGAAAGTCTTCGTTACATGAACGAACGACCAGATGAACCTGAAATACAAAAAGTCCGTTGGGGTGAGGCAATCAAGAACCGGAAATCACCCGACCGACTAGATGGAGCTCAAAGCTTGGAACTACAAGCTCAGTTAAAGAATGAGGGGAAAGGAAGCCCTCAGGATTAAAAAAAACTCCAAATTTAAATCGTCAAAAGTGTAAACATACCAGGAGCTGGGAGGAGGTAGAAATTGTGAATTGGATAGCAAGACCAGACGAGCTAATTAACGAGGAGGTGGGAGGAATCCCACCTATCAAAAGAGAATTACCCATAATTATGCTAAGGATAGAAGGATTACTGGTCAGGGCATTGATTGATACCGGATCAACAATAAGTTTAATTACGCAAACCCTTCTGAATGAATTGGAAACAAGAGGCCGCGTATTAAAAATCCCCACATCAAGTGTAAAGATTAAGGGAATTATCTCGGAAAAAACTTTAACATGCAAATTTCAGGTATACATTGATCTGATCATGGGTAACACTGAAATTTCGCAATGCTTTTTGCTGGTAAATCAATTACCATATAATGTCATATTAGGTATAGATTTTATCCGTGAGAACAAGGTCATTATAGATCTAGCGCGAAATTGCATTCGAATCCAAAGAGAGGATGTGGATGAACAAAACATTAACCTACAGGAACAGGATGTGAAAATAGGAGAACAGGTATGGCATGTGGAAGAAGTAACTGAAGAAGGTTATAAGGACATAGAAAGGATATTTGAAGTCCTCAACATAGAACTCGAAGATAATTTGGAAACTGAGTTCGAGACCAACCTGTCAGGAAAAGTAGAGGAAGCGAAAGTTAACCTTGAAAATAAGGAACAATTAAAGAAATTATTATTGAATTTTAGAGACGTATTTGATTCCAAGCCAGGGAAGATTGAACATTTTAAATACGCGTTCCAAGTCAATGATTTGGCACCGTTCAGACAAAAACCATACCCGGTTGCGGAAAAACATTACCCACAAACTAAGAAAACACTGCAGGAGATGATGAATGCAGGTGTTATAGAAAAGATGGCGACACCATATGTTAGTCCATTAGTGATTGTGAGTAAACCGGATGGTTCAGTAAGAGTGTGTCTAGATGCCAGAAATTTAAATGCAAAAATCATACCAGAAAATGATTCGGCACCACCCATAAAAGAAATACTGAGGAAGTTCAAAGGCAAGAAGATTTTTACAAATATTGACATGACTTCTTCGTATCATCATCTCGAACTGGAAGAGAAAACCAGCTTGTTGACTGGATTTCAGTTCGACCAACAAACCTATTGTTTTAGGAGATGTCCGTTTGGATTGAAGACCGCGGGATCTGCCTTAATAAGAGCGCTTGATCGAAACCTGTCAGATGTAGTGAAAGATTGCACTATCCGTTATGTGGATGATATTTTGCTTACCTCGGAGAATATTGAGGAACATTTAGAAAAATTGAAGAAATTATTGGAAGACTTAAGAAGGGCAAATTTTAAAATCAATTTAAAGAAGTCAAATTTTTGTCAAAGACAAGTAACATTTCTAGGGCATGTGATTGATAAGGATGGTGTTAAACCAAATCCATGCAAATTGGAATAGATAAGGGATTTTCCAAGGCCTTTGAAGGCGAAGAACGTTCGCCAGTTTTTGGGATTGATTGGGTTCTTCTCAGGACATTGTCCATCATACACAAAAACTGTTGCACCACTACAGGACCTTCTGAAGAAGGGGGGCAAGTGGAAATGGACGGAGGAAACAGAAAAAGCATTCGTGGAGGCCAAGGAAATGCTCTTAAACTATGTGAAGCTAGGATATCCTGATTTTAATCAGAAATTTATAATTCAAACAGATGCATCCCAGATTGGAATAGGGGCAATGCTATATCAGGAAAACCCGGATAACCCTGATAAGAAAAATTATCTAGCTTTCACAAGTCGGAGACTGAAACCACACGAGAAAAATTATACGATCAGCGAAATCGAGCTGTTGGCGATATTGCACGCGCTGCAATATTGGCGAAAGATCGTATATGGGTTTCAGGTCATTCTAAGAACGGATCATAAAGCCTTAACCTTTTTGATGAAGACTGATCTATCCAGTCAAAGGTTGATGCGTTGGGCTTTATATATTCAACAGTTGGATGTAAAGATAGAATACTGCCCAGGAAAAGAAAATATAGTTCCAGACTATTTAAGTAGACAGCCAGAGTCCACAGGAGAGGAAGTAATGGCTATTGATTTGGAAGACAGGGATCAGCGTACTCTAAATGAGTGAAGGAGCATTAGTCAACGGCAACGTGAGGATCCATGGATGAACATGCTCATATCTTTCCTTGAAGGAAGTTTGATAAGGGGAACACCAGCGTACACGGAAGCTAATAAGATAGCTCAAGATTACACATTTTATAATGGATTATTATATAAATTTGTGGACTCTGACCATACACGATTAAGGATTGTTGTACCTGCAATTTTGCAGAGGAAAATACTATGGTTAGCCCATAGATCGTTCGGACATATGGGAGTCGACAAAACAGTCTCGATGCTGAAAGAAGCATTTGTATGGCCGAGACTGAGAGAAACTGTAAGGGACACGCTAAAGACATGTGATCTATGTCAAAGGATCAAACCAAATGCATTTCTGATGAGACAAAAGCCTATACCATTGTTGCCCGAAAGGCCAGGTCAAATCATATCTATTGATAACATCGGACCTTTGCCAAAGGCAAGAAGAGGAAATCGACACATAATGGTGGCTATGGATGTCTTCACTAAAATGGTTGTCCTTGCTTCCATACAGAAGACTAGTACCAAACAGGTGTTAAAACGACTCAAAGAAAAAGTGATACCGATTCTGGGAAAACCTGAGAATTTGTTGTCGGATCACGGTAGTTGTTTCACCAGTGTAGAGTTCAGACAAGAATTAGAAAGACTTGGAATACGTCAGATGTTGTCAAGTATTCGCCATCCTGAGGCAAATCCTGTAGAAAGAGTGATGAGGGAGACGGCCAAGTATTGTAGAATATACTGTGCCGAAGAAAATGGATATTATCGAATTTTGCATAAACAACACAATCCATGAATCTACGGGAGAGATACCAATAACGTTACATCGGAATGAGCAACCAGAGAGACCTTGGAGTCTGGTAATTCCTAGGACAGCAGACTCTCAGCCCGGAAGAGATGTACGTATAAGAAGAGCCTTTGAGCATCTAAAAGCTCAAGCCGACAGGAGACAAAGAAGAAATAGGCACAAGAGGTATCATCGGCCACTATTAGCAGGGGAAATGGTGTTAGTAAAAAGACCCGCCATTTCGGATCCAGGGAACCGCGTGTACAAAAAGTTCCAGAAAATGTACCACGGACCGTATCAAATAATAAGGGATTTGAAAAATAATGCCTATAGAATTCGGCACTGTGAAACGAATCATGAAGTGACCATGAATTCAGCAAATTTAAAAGTGTATTACCCTCCCGAAGACTTCGATGAAGCCAATGAACAAGCCCTGGTTATGGAAACATTTAGAGATGAAGAATCCACTTTTGATAGGAACGAGAATGAGATAGAAAAAGGAAACAGAGCTCAAACATTCGAGTGCGAATGCGAATTGGAGAAATTATATTGGGAAATAAAAGAAATAATTGATTTTATTGAAGAAGAAAATTTCAATTTAGGTAAGGAGAATGCTGAAATAAGGGAACGGGTAGGGATAGACCACACCCGTAAAGAAGAATGATGTTCTGGAAACTTGAAGTCCAGACAAATAAAAAGGGGAAAGAAAGGGTAGGGACAGAGCGTACCCAACCGACACAATTACCGGATATGACTTAAAAGGATGAAAGAAATCAAATTATCGTGGGATTTTTTAAGGAAGAAAAATCAGAAGGTACGGATAACGTTATGATGGCTTCGACATTTTAAAAGGAAAAATTAGATTTTTTTTGGATAATTAAAATAAATTTCCTCAAAATTTTTCGAAAATTTATTAACCTAAGGAGGGGTGAGATGAACCCATGTACCATGGCCTCAAAGGGAGTCGAATCCATGTATTTTGAGAAAGGAATGAAAGAATCATTCAGTTTCTAAGGGAACGGAGAAAGATTTCAAGCCAGGATTCTAGCCTAACATTGTGCAAACGCTAGGGCCAGGTGTTCATAAGATGAGCTCATGCCTCTTGACATTTATAAGGAGCCAGTCATGGATATATTTAGAACGAGTGGAAAGTTTGGACTGTAAGACGAAGAAGCTTGACTCGGAAATTGCTCTTACGTTGCAAGAAAATGGCAACCCTGCTTCTGAGTCAGAACAAGAATAATTAAATTTAACCCGTTTACGAGTATAAAAATAAGTAAACAGATACAGTACGGTGAATCATTTTGGATTAGAGATTTTTGTGTAAAGAAAAACCTTTCAATAATAGTCCAGGAGAAAAGTGCAAATGCAGCATACGTCATTGGGAATTCACCGGGTCCCAAGGAGTGGGAGAATTAAAAATGAACAGCACCACCCACACAGTTGAGGACGAAGAATTAATTAATATCTCGGAAATGCACGATCGATTTCCATGCACAAGAAGATTATTTTACGTTTGGAAGACGAGCTTTCTGGAGATATAATTTTTATAATTGTGCGACAATTAGTTCAAAAGTTGGTCACGAAAAGGACTAGGATTTTATCTTTTTTTGACTAAAAGGTATAAAACTCCTGGCCTCACCAAGCCAATCATGCAGTCTACAAGCATTCCGTGAGCGGAAGTGCTGCATCGCATCGTACACGCAGTATTCAAGAGCCCGTGAGTGGAACGTCACGCTGTATCAGTACATGCAGTCTACGATAGCCCAGGAAGGCGTTACGCTATATCAGACATCGAAGGCAGTTAACCAGTACTCCTTGAGGGGAGAAACGCTGTATTACACCGCAGAATTAATATCTGACAGCCACGGGCGTCGAAGTATCAGTAACTTGCGTGCCTCCGGAAGGAGTTGCAAAGAAGAAGTATTAAAGTATCGCCGTGTTGAAAAATTAGGAAAATCCTAGTTACAGGATTTAGGTCCGACAGGGCAAAGTTTACCGTAAAAGTTCCAAAAATACAGTCAAAGCAGGCTGCGAACTTAGGATTCAGGCGATAGGTCTTTCAGTAAACGACCAAAAGTATCATAACGTACGGATGTACCGGAACAACGAGATAAACAGTTTATCAATTTTAAAGAACCCGAACAGGGAAAAACAGAGTAAAGTTCGCAACGTATTTCAGAAAATTAGAAGTGCGAGAACCAAATAAACAAAGAAGAACGGAAACTATAGACATTGTCTCAAGAAAGCAGACGAACTATTCTAAAGCACTAAGACTCGAGAAGTATTAGTGGCTAGAAAATCCATAGGTCACCGATAGGTTATCGAGGGGACCTCGATCAGAACAGATTTTCGCTAGGATCGATAAATCAGATCTAAAAGGGGAGCCGTTCAAGCTAGAGAAATAGCCGATCATCAGGAACAGGATTCGAAGAATTGTTATTCCAGGGAAGTAGTAGATGATTCGAGACTTTCGTATTCTGCAGGATAGGAAGCCGACATTGAATAAATTTCACCCTTGGAGACGGGAGATTAAGAGGTCACGTGTGATAGGCTAAAAGGACGGCCTAGTGATCAAAAGTTGTGAAGTGTAAATATATCAAGAGTGTGTGTTAAAAGTAATATATTTTTTAGTGTTTTATTGTGTGTTCGAAACGGATACACCAGTGTATTAAAAATGTTGTCAGTGTTAAATGTATTGAATATGTGTCAAGAAATGTTTGTACATGAGATGAGTTTGTACAATATGGAGTAAGTCAAGAAGGTGGGCCAAAATGTCACGTCGAAGGAGAATAAAGGTCAGAAAACGACCTCAGACATGTGAGTAAAGATTTTCATTATGTTTTGGGGGTCGGGAAAATTTTTGTGTACAATTTCACCGGAGTTTTGAGTAAAAGGGATGTTTTTAAATAAATAATTACTAAATAAGAACGCGATCTGAACAAAAATAAAATTTTAAGAAATAATAAATAATTATGTGAAATAATAAATCCAGTAGAGGAAATGCATGGAATAAAATGTCAGTGTATTTAATGAATGTTATAAAAGCAAGCGTAATAATAATAATTATAACAAAGATATTTACATAAAGGTAAATTTGAATTATATGAAAGAAATAGCTTTTGAGCTTTTGTAAGGAATGAAGACATGATGTGAATAACAAGGTAAAGAAATCTAAATAAAGATTAAATTGAATGATATAAAAATATAGAGCGTTGAAGCCTTAACAAATGTATAAGACATGATGTGAATGCATGTTCTAAAAAATGGAGCGATTTATTGTCAACGGAAAAGATTAATATAAGAATTGAGATATGTATCAATTGTTACTATGAAATTTATCAGTTCTTTGGAAGACATTCGGCCGTAAAGTAATGTGTAGCGCAATGGAACGCAATTAAATAGAAGTCACGCTAGGAATGCGTAGAACTTAAATGTACTTGGTAAATTACTTATGAGGGGTAGTAGACTGTATTGAATTGAGATATGTTGTAAGTCCTCTAATTGTGACGTAGATCACGAGGCCATGTGTGTGTTATTATTTAAAAGGGAGCTAATGTGTGGTATTATTGAGCGTATGTCATGTAGGCCACGGCCGACTTTAAATCGCGTCTTGTATAAGTCCTCCAATGTGGAAATGGTTCCCGAGGCATGTTAAGAGATTCGAACCTAGAATCCTCTGTTTGTTAAAGCCCCTTATTATTCGTCGTCGAATGTGTATTACTCTTATCAATCAACGAGGACCCTTCATAATTAATAAATGCCAAGATTACGAGAGTGGTTTATGAGCCAAGAATATTGTTTAAAGTGAAAACGATGAGTAGAATGCCATGTCTCCCCAAAGAACTGAGAATAAAATGAAGGTTTGTTTTAAAAGCATTGAAGAGAGCTCCAACAGTAGGCTAGGCAGGAAGCCGCTCTCCCTGTCATAAATCACGCTCGAGTATAATGGCCTGACCCTCTTAGAGCGAGGGTGGGTAAAAACCGTCTTGTAAGAAGTGTTAAATATACCGTGAGTGTTTAAAGTTGTTAATGACCCGGGCGTTGAACCGAGGTCCTTGTAGATTGATATTATCGCTTGCCAGTTCAGATCGTAGTTTTCTTATGTGATAATGGTCTTATAAGACAAATGAATTAAATAAAAATCCCTATTGTAATGTTGTATGGAATATAAGGAATCCACGAGTTTTGTGAAGATAACTAGATTTCGGGAGTAATCATAGTTTTTGACTTTGTCAAGTAATCTTTATAACTCTGGAGTACACAAATGTTTTCCCGATCACTTGAGAGAGATAGTAAATACTGAGAATATGTGAAATGCCCAAATATTGAAGTGAATAATTAACATGTAATTATACAGGCTGTAAAAAAAGTCCTGCACCAAACTTAAACTCCGCATGGGGGTGGGGGTAGGGAGTAATTTGAGATAGGGAACCCATGTCCGGAACGCAACCGTAACGCCCCTATGAGCGATTTTAATTTTGAGTACATCTGGCAACGTCGCGTGCTATCCACGGCAGAGGACCGATTACCGCTCACAAGTCTACCTAACTCCAGTCCCACTTCGTGGCTCAGTGGTAAAGCGTTCGACCCTCAGGCCTAAGTGACTACACGCTGGGGTTCGAATCCTTCTTCCAACCCATCTTGATTTTTTTTCCTCCGAGTAATGTGATGATGGATCAACTCAATTACCGTAAGCATGATGTTTTCAGGTAGATGTTTCAAGAACGTTTTAATAATCTTAATTAAATGTTTACGCGTATCCTAACAGCCACGTGTTCGGTAACGGTTCAAATTTCAGTAATGTTGCGACTCTGCCTTGTCTTAAGATGCTCTGACAGTTCTCTTTTTCATTTAATTTATTTATCTTTTTATTGTTGTTGCGGAGGGAGGTCTGTAATTAAAAAAAAATCTCGTTTTGAAAATCAGACAACTTATTAGTTTTAATACAAATTGTTCTTCATTTTCAATACATAACATGACTTTCCAGACAAGTAGACTTGGAAGAAATGAACAATAGCAAACTAAATAATTTTTCTTTGGGAGAGTTTTACAAATTTGTTTTCGTTAAAGCAGTTGCTCAATATTGCCTCCTTGCACATCGCCACGAAGGCAAAAATGAAGACGGTTTACAAGTGATTCGCGGACTCGTCCAAAAATTTCTTCTACTCTGTCCCGAACGACGCCGGCCGCTACAGCTATTCTTCCGACTAGCTCTTCTTGACTGTCGATTTCTGTCCCATCGTATATCAGGTCCTTCATGTATCCCCAAAAGAAAAAATCAAGTGGCGTCAAATCAGGAGAGCGTGGCGGCCACTGAACTGGACCTCCTCTGCCGATCCATCTTTCGGGGAACGTTTCGTCCAAAAAGTCCCGAACTGCTCGGAGCCAGTGAGCTGGGGCGCCGTCATGCTGGAAGACCATTTCAGCCCTTGTCTCCAGCGGGACATCCTCCAGAAGTTCTGGGAGAACTTCTTGAATAAACCGCAGATAAACGCGTCCGTTGAGTCTGGCTGGTAAAATGTATGGCCCGATTAGATGGTCCCCAATAATACCCGCCCAAACGTTCACAGATAATTTTTCTTGATTTCCCTGGGGGTTTTCGTGACTCCACGTGTGATTGTTGTGGATGTTGAAGCAACCATCCCTGGTGAACGTCGCTTCGTCGGTGAATAAAATTTTCGACAAGAAATCAGGGTCCTCCCCCAAGCGATCGATCATTTGATTGGCGAAATCCATCCGCACTGGAAGATCCTCAGGCTTTACTTTTTGTACTTTTTGAAAATGATACGGATACAGGCCATCATGTTGTATCACGCTGTGGACAGTGGTATGCGTTAACCCTTCCGCACGTCCGATCGCACGCGTGCTTGTGGAAGGATTGTTGCGCACACGCTCCAAAACCCTTTCTTCCATTTCTGGAGTTCTCCTCCCCCGCGGTCTTCCCGGTCGGGGGTTGTGAGCCTGTGTAAGAAAAAATAACTTAATGAAAAAATGTGAATTAAACCATTCTTCTTTGTTCCCACTAAACGATAACTTGAAAAATCTAACCTAAAATTCAGATTAAAAAACAAAGCAGAAAAGAAAGCACCGTTAGTAAAGAAAATCTTCTTTCAAAATGGATACCTCTTATAGGAAAGGTACTCAGAAAAATCACCGACGGATACCCCTAATCATAACAAAATGAACACCATGAATCACTAAAATTAAATTAATTTCAGGGGGTGTAAAGTTTATTTTTGCATCCAAAAACCCTGAATCCGCCTTGAAATTTTTAGGCTTCACAATCAAAGAACATACGGTCGGAAACCCGCCGTTTGTCGTCCAGGCTCTTTCAAACGTTGGGTATCGGTACCCGCCATTCAGACCGGGCACTATTTTTTCTACAAATATTCGAGTTGAATAAGGTGCGTGGTATTTTTTAAAGTAACTTTCATTTCAGATATCTTTGTCCTATTTGGAACAGTTAGGGTTTTAGGAGCCAAAAGCTAGATGCGAAAGTATTACGTTCGATGGGACAATGTTTACATTCCCTTTACGGCTTCTAGTACCTACACCGTTCCATTTTTAAATTGTTAAAACACTAAGACGTAGCTATTATTTTATCACATTTACAGGGAAACAAAGGATGAATAAGAGATACACATTGACATATATGGTACTTACCCGAATCGATCCTGTTGCTCGCAAACGATTGTGAATTCGCATAAAAAATTGGTAGTGTGGGATACGGCGCATGGGGAACCTCTCTTGGTAGATGCGCTGGGCCTGGCGTTTATTCCCGTCGGCCAACCCGTAGACGTAGTGGATGTCTGCGAGGTGTTCGTTAGGATATCCGTCCATTGCGATTTTTCAGGAAAGCTACGGTTTAGAAGACTCTCGCGGAAGAAGAGATAACGCATCGCTGTTCTTAAGGGCTTTTATACACTGACAGAATTTTCTAGACTTTACAGAAACCGGAAACACCGAAATTTCCTGAAGTTCGATATTTGTTCCACAATGTTCTCGAACAAATTATGTGGCACGAATAAAAATACGTGTAGTTACTCGGATTCGAACCGGAAACGCCCGATTCGTAGGCCAGCACGCAGACCCAAGGCTACGGTATCTCACGTGCATTGGAATAACGTGTAACAATAAGGATTGGGAGCAACAAAACGACGGTTAGAAAATTCGGAGTTTCATCAACATACAATAATTAGGACATCTAAGAAAAGCGACACAGAGAAGTGATCTTACGCAAAATTCAATAAAATAATTGATACGCATTTATGTTCCTCAGTTCCAACGATTGCTGAACCTGTATCTGTATCTTCGCTGTAACTTTTTCGAACTCGCAATCTTTTGCTTGTAAAGTAACCACCTATGACCTTTATCTCAAATTGCGATCTTAATGATATCATTGCGAAACAATCATACAGCAATTAACACAAAACCAAAGAGATTATTTGTGTCCAAACAAAATCCTACCGCGAAGAAATAAATCGGCAACGAACAGAACCAATTTGTTTTCCTTTTACAACGCAATATTGCGGCGTATAATTTAGCTTCTTTTAAAACGAAATTAGAAACAAAAAGGATCTAATCTAGCCCTATGTAGTAATTAATTGATGCAAATCCAAACGACTCGAAGAAAAAAACTCAGTACTGTCGGAAGGGGGATTCGAACCAAGTCACCTCAGTGTGAGAGTGTAACGCCTTGCCACTGAGCTACGAAGTGAGACTGGAGTTAAGTAGTCTTGTGAGCGGTAATCGGTCCTCTGCCGTGGGTAGCACGCGACGTTGCCAAATGTACTCATAATTAAAATCGCTCATAGGGGCGTAACGGTTGAGTTCCGCACATGGGTTCCCTATCTCAAATTACTCCCTGCCCCCACCCGCATGCGGGATTTAAGTTTGGTGCAGGACTTTTTTTACACCCTGTAAATGTAATTATGTATTGTTTTGATGTTAAGAAAGATAAAAATAAATTCTTGAGGTGTACAAATGTAAGACACCATTATTATGGAAAAGTATCGAGCCAAAGAAGCTCGTAGTTATATGGAACTTTAAGATAGGTACTTTATGGAAGTGAAAATAATCATGAATTGTTGGTTTTAAAGAAAACCATGTGTTTAAAGAGAATATTTGTCTTATTCTTATGCTATTCCTTGTTCACTTTGAACAAGTAGAAAGATATTGGTCAGTAGTTTATTTGTTTTATTGTTTGTAGCGCCATAATTTTTATTAATTAAATGTGTTAAAATAGGAGTTGATTTTGTTGTTATTTTTGCAAGTGTATCCTCTATTTAATCCGAAATATGTAAGTCACAGAGTGGGAGAACTTACCGCAGCCCCGAAAAATCCCGAATTGAGCAATGCTGGCATACTGTGATTTGCATATTTCTTGCTAAAAGGGCACGGGGGGGGGGGATATAGAAGGTGGGGGCAGTGAAGACAAAATTTCTGTGGCAGCCTGTAGTGACGGCATAATTGTTTCTAAGGCTGCGATACAGGTTGCCGATAGCACAGGGCCACTCTGTGGCTCGCTGAGCTGGTCAGTGTATGGTACCAGTTCTGCGTCAAGTGTACCCGAGGCCACTTCTGGTGTTGTCCCAGCTGACTGATCAATAAGCATGATTTCATGTGACGTTTGCTGTGCCACTACTTCCGAGTATTGGACACGTCGTTGTTGTGTAGGAGTTATACCGAGGGGAATCATTTTCTGTGGGCTGTTGATACGTAGATGTGTGTTAGCATTGCAAATTAAACAGGTCTGTTTCTATCCATTATACTATATGTAGCCAGAATGGCCACCAAAGGTCTCAGTGGAGGGGATATCTTGTTTGATTTCCATAGTGACTGCGCGTATTCCATTATACACTGGGAACTGATAAGCAGAAGACCATTGTTCTTTCCTGACTTCACTCACAGTGCCATATTTCGACAGGACGGATTTGAAAATTTCAGGGGGAACTTCAAGTGGGACATTAAATATACGCACTGTGGTAAAATTGGAATCCGCTGTGGAGAGCTTAACATTAGTCATTTCGCCTGAGTCATACTGAAATTTAATAGGATCTGCAAAAGTATTTAACAATTTCTGATAAGTAGATATGCTGATTACCTTGATGTACATGTTTTTTTCTTGTGCATTTAACTGGATGGCTTCTACTTGGTCGACAGTCAACCGGAGAGAATCGCTAATCCAGCGGTGAATTTCTCCTGGTGTGGCGCGAGAACTCTGCCTGTCCCATTGGCAGCGTACGGTGTTTTTCCTCTGGTATCCGGACATGATTTTCAGCGGGGTTTTCTGGGTTTCCTGGTTTTGTTGTCCTATCTGGAACACTACTTGAAAAAGTATTGTCCGAATGACACACGGAAGGTCAGTTCACCCGTGGAACTATCGGAAGCACCGGTATGAGGAAACGTACACTCTTCCAATGCGGTCACACAGCGCGCTCACACGCACCTCACTCGGCCACGACTAGTGACCAACTATAACCACTCACCCACCGTGACAAGCAGAAGGATGATACAATGGGGGGATTGTTTCACGTTGTCTACAGTGGACATCATGCCAGTTGCTTTTATTCGATAAGTTGTTCATAAAATTCTTAAAGAAATTCTTGGATGGTAACTTCTTTCAAACCCCGAGACAACAAACCAATCAAAAATAATAAAAACATACCATGCTATCGAGCTTATAGTAATAATTATTGTTATTATAAACACACGGTGATGATGGCCAAGATGACCTTTACAACAGCGACAAGAATACTGGATGTTTAATTAGGTAAACAAGCCATGTCACCTTGCTATAAATGAAGTCTAACCAATATCACGCCCAAGGTGCTGTCACCAGCTGTTGTATTATCCACATAGACAATTTTTACTGACATTGGAGAAGCACCATTCATGAAGGGATTGCTGTTTTGGAAGAGAAGAGGCGTAGTACTGCAGCAGAACTGCGCACGAGGAGAAACCAGTGTGAGATCTTGAGGCGGAATGGCCATTTGCCAGCTGGCTGCTCAATATACAGGGTGATTCTTATTAACGTTTAAAACTCTCTGTAGCGACGTAGATGGCATTGAGACAAGTAAATTGATATAGGACACAGGGTCGCAAGTGTCCGGAAATACCTTGAAAGTGAACCTCAACTGTTAAACATATGACGTAATCAGGTGACGGCTCTGCTCGAGCGGTCAAGTCCGTGCTCTCTTACGCACACCAAAGCAAACGTTGAATATAATATCACTCTGGTTCCGTGTCCTGCTTCCATTTGAAAAGAGAAGAGAGCGAACAAAGAAAGCTGATGGATAGGCCCCAGATTTGAACCTCGAACCCCACGCGCCCGGGTCGCACACGCAGACTCG
Organism: Meconema thalassinum; assembly: GCA_946902985.2. NCBI lineage: Eukaryota > Metazoa > Arthropoda > Insecta > Orthoptera > Tettigoniidae > Meconema > Meconema thalassinum. The sequence goes on from OX336391.1 coordinate 351,942,610, forward strand.
GAGCCAGAGTGATATGACATCCAACGTTTGCTTTTGATGCTTTGGTGTGCGTAAGAGAGCACGGGCCAGACCGCTCGAGAGTAGCCGTCACCTGATGACGTCATATGTTTAACACTTATGGTTCGCTTTCAAGGTATTTCCTGACACTTGCGACCCTAAGTGTCCTATATCAAATTATTCGTCCCAATGTCATCTACGTCACTACCGAGAGTTTTAAATGTAAATAAGAATCACCCTGTATGTGTGTCATCACTGCAGTAGAGTGTGTAGCTCACGGATTGGACTGATCAGTCATCTGAGGAAATATCAGTAGGAAGACTAATTCATACTCGCTCGCAAGTGAATGCCAATACATTATACACATAACAATATTTTCATGATTTGCTTCAGAAAATTAGTTTAAGAATAACTTAAATCTTAGCAATACAGCAGTGATTTTGTTATTCTCCTTATTGCCATGGACTTGTAGTGAGACATTTGATCGAGACAGTTTGTCTCCGTTGTGCAGCAAAGGTAAGGATGCTAGCCGTTAGGTCAATGATGGAGGATCCTCGGGAAATGGTTACAAATTCACTTGTATCTCCTACATCCTACCGATGCCGCTCCACCAGAGCTCTCTCTCATCGCTACCCACAACAATACCAAAGGTATTAGTTACACAGCGGCTGCTAACCAAAGTTCAGAGAGTTTCATGGATCATCTTGACTCATCCACTTGGACATACAAGTTCTCAGCAGATAATATGGGGATTATTAATACGGTTGTAGCCCAACTTCCGGCGCGGCATTTTGACTGGTATTCTTGGCTGCCAACTTGGGCCGTTTCCCGGCTCAGTCAAAAAATTAAATTCAGCTCTGAGGGAAATAACGGGACACACTTAATCTCGGGACACAGGACTGAAAGGAATTGATATAGTTCCCACCTCACCCATCCTAAATGTGGTCGTGGTTTTACATTTCTAACCATTTCTACTTATTTCTCCTTATGAAATACCATGTCAATTTTTTTTTAAAGCGTTGAATCTGTTTATAGAATAATTTTAACCAACACCAGATATTTTAGATATGCATATTTTTCAGAACATTATTTTATAGTACTGTATCATCAATTTAAAGGACACATTGTTAGAGATCTGTTTTTTGAATACTTGTGATGGAAAATTGTTATCAAGGAAAGGAGAAAACCCAAAGTAAATAGTGATCAACTTTGCTCGTAATTCAATTAGTTACTGAAGAGGGCCAACATGTGTCCGAATCTGGTACTTAGATTTTTGCAAAAAAATTAAAGTAGGCTTATGAGATCTACACATGGCCAAAAATTGTGTGTATGTGTGTGTGTGTGAGAGAGAGAGAGAGAGAGAGAGTGTACTCTGAATGTCTGTCCTCCCCTATCAATTCGAACATGGTGAAACCGAATTGAACAAAATTTGGTACAGAGGTAGAACTAGCAAAGGGCACCCCAGTGGCATGTTTGATATCGCCGCCATCTTGACGGAAACATAATGGCGGCCACCCAAATGTTCAAAGCTTAAATCAAATTACGAGTAACCTAATCAACCAATCTCCACCAAATTTTGCAACAACATACACTTATATGGCGTGCGTCTTTTGACTAAGCTACAAGGTCATCAGCCCAATAGTTTGCAGATGGCGGCCATGTATGTGTGCAAATCGATTCCCCCTATCAATTCAAACAAGGTAGAACCGAATTGAACGAAATTTGGTACAGATGTAGAACTAGCAAAGGTCACCTCAGTGTCATGCTTTATATCGCCCTCATCTAGACGAAAACGTAATGACGCCTACCCAAATGTTAAAAGCTTAAATCAAATTACGACCAACCTTATCAACTGATCTCTACCAAATTGAACAACATTATACCTTCATGTACGAAGAATCTTTTTACCAAACTGCAAGGTCAGCAGCCTAATACTTTGCGGATGGCGGCCATGTATGTGCGCAAATTGATTCCCCCTATCTGGTCAAACACGGTGAAACCGAATTGAACGAAATTTGGTACAGAAGTAGCACTAGCAATGGGCCCTCCAGTCTCATGGTTTATATCGCCGCCATCTTGACGAAAACGTAATGGCGACCACCCAATTGTTAAAAGATTCAATCAAATTACGACCAACTTAATCATCTGGTCTCTACCAAATCTTGCAACGTTATACCTTTATGTATAAAGAATGTTTGGACCATATTACAAGGTCAACAGTCCAATAATTTGCGGATGGCGGCCATATATGTGTGCAAATCGATTCCCCCTATCTTTTCAAACACGGTGAAACCGAATTGAACGAAATTTGGTACAGAGGTAGCACAAGCAATGGGCACTTAAGTGTCATGTTTTATATCGCCGCAATCTTGACGGAAACGTAATGGTGCCCACCCAAATGTAAAAAGTCCTCTCGGCACGCCGGAAGGCGGAGGTAGATTTCATCGGGCAAAATTGGGGATAAGCAAAAATAGGCAGAATATGCACGTTTTCGTAGAAGGATCAGACATCATTTATTGCGAGAAAGTATTTTATAATTGGAGATTAATTAACTTTGTTTTTCGTCATTTTATGCATATTTTAAACATTTTATTGTCTTATGGGGACGGTAACCTTCTTGTCATTTGGGGTACATTTTTAGCCTACTTTCGATTTTTGCAAAAAATGAAAGTAGACTTATGAGATAAACACAGGGCGAAAAAAGTGTGTCTGTCTGTGTGTGTGTGTGTATGTGTGTGTGTGAGTCTGTGAGCGTGTGTGTGAGTGTGTGTACTCTGAAGGTCTGTCCCCCCCCCCTTTCAATTCGAACATGATAAACGCGAATTGAACGAAATTTGGTACAAAGGTAGCACTAGTAAAGGACACCTCAGTGTCATGTTTTATATCGCCGCCATCTTCACGGAAACGTAATGGCGGCCACACAAATGTTCAAAGCTTAAATCGAATTACGACTAACCTAATCATCCGATCTCTACCAAATTTTGCAACAACATACCTTTATGGGGGGAGCATCCTTTGACCAAACTAATAGGTCATCACCCTTATAGTTTGCGGATGGCGGCCAACTTTGTGTGAAAATCGATTCCCCCTATTAATTTAAACACGATGAAACCGAATGGAATGAAATTTGGTACAGAGGTAGTACTAGCGAAGGGCACCTCAGTGTCATGTTTTATATCGCCGCCATCTTGACGGAAACGTAATGGTGGCCACACAAATGTTCAAAGCTTAAATAAAATTACGACTAGCATAATCGTCCGATCTCTACCAAATTTTGCAACAACATACCTTAATGGAGGGAGCATCCTTTGACCAATCTAATAGGTCATTAGCTTAATAGTTTGCGGATGGCGGCCATCTTTGTGTCAAAATCGATTCCACCTATTAATTCGAACACGGTGAAACCGAATGGAACGAAATTTGGTACAGCGGTAGCACTTGCAAAGGGCACCTCAGTGTCATGTTTTATATCGCCGCCATCTTGACGGAAACGTAATGGCGGCCACACAAATGGTCAAAGCTTAAATCAAATTACAATTAACCTAATCATCCGATCTCTACCAAATCTTGCAACAACATACCTTTATGGAGGGAGCATCCTTTGACAAAAATAATAGGTTATTAGCCTAATATTTTGCGGATGGCGGCCATCTTTGTGTCAAAATCGTTTCCCTCTCTTAATTCGAACACGATGAAACCGAATGGAACGAAATTTGGTACAGAGGTAGCACTAGCAAAGGGCACCTCAGTGTCATGTTTTATATCGCCGCCATCTTGACGGAAACGTAATGGCGGCCACACAAATGGTCAAAGCTTAAATCAAATTACAATTAACCTAATCATCCGATCTCTACCAAATCTTGCAACAACATACCTTTATGGAGGGAGCATCCTTTGACCAAACTAATAGGTTATTAGCCTAATATTTTGCGGATGGCGGCCATCTTTGTGTGAAAAACGTTTCCCTCTCTTAATTCGAACACGGTGAAACCGAATGGAACGAAATTTGGTACAGAGGTAGCACTAGCAAAGGGCACCTCAGTGTCATGTTTTATATCACCGCCATTTTGACGGAAACGTAATCACGGCCACCCAAATGTTAAAAGCTAAAATGTAATTGCGACCAACCTAATAATCTAGTCTCTACCAAATTTTGCAACATGATATCTTTATGTGGGAAGCATATTCTGAGCAAACTGCAAGATCATCAGGCCAATAGTTTGCAGATGGTGGCCAGTATGTGTGCAAATCGATTCCCCCTATCAATTCAAACACGGTGTGACCGAATTGAACGAAATTTGGTACAGAGGTAGCACTAGCAAAGGGCACCTCAGTGTCATGTTTTATATCGCCGCCATCTTGACGGAAACGGAATGACGGCCACCCAAATGTTAAAAGCTTAAATCAAATTACGACCATCCTAATAATTTGATCTCTACCAGATTTTGCAACAACATGCCTTTTTGTGGAAAGCAGCTTATGACTGACTACAAGGTCATCAGCCCAATAGTCTGCAAATAGCGGCGTTGTATGTGTGTAAATCCATTCCCCATATCAATTCAAACACGGTGAAACCGAATTGAATGATTTTTTTTACAGAGGTAGCACTAGCAAAGGGCACCTCATATTCATGTTTAATATCCCTATAGCACGTTGTATTTCAACAAGCTACTACAACCAACATTCAATTATACTCCTTGAAAAGGACAAAGAGTTATAACAATACCCATGCATTTAGGAGAAAGTAGGCTATATGTTCTTTATTGAACATCTTGTTATACTTGTGGTCACACTGTCCTTATGCAAGGTTTCGACACTGATATGTAACTATGTAACGGTCTGTTACTTTTTCACTCAAAATTATATTTCCCGCAGAGATTTTGGTTGGTTCCTCAGTTTAGCGACTGGGACAACGCGGTCATGTAACCCCGTGTACTTTGGGTGAGTGTAGAATCTGTCTGATAAACAGTGTGAATTGTGATGGCTGTATTAGTCTGTAATTCAGGTAAGGAGTCCAGACGGTCAATTTCAAGCAGTAGTTCCTAATGTTGCTACCAGATACTACCGTCAACGACACCTAGCTGTGGACTTGGCTACTAGATGCCACCGCAACCAGCATCTCGCAACGCACGTTGGAACTTCCCCTCCAAAGGAAAGCATACTGAGGGATTTTTTACGCTCTTAGAAGATCCGACGACTTCGGCCGGCTTTGAACCCGCGACCTTGGGAATAGAAGTTCAGCATGCTACCAGTTACGTCACCGAAGCCGCTTCGCACTTAGTCAGATGGAAATCTGAATCTGATCTCGTGCAAGTGCGTTGTCATGGCAACGTCTGATGGCTCATCCATCATCAATTTAGTAGTGTTGCCATGGCAACCTCTGATAGCTCTTGGCATTTTCTTATAATTCCGAAATCATTTTTCTCATCCCTTGGCGTAATGGTGGGTCATATCAAAAATTCTTTCAGACAAAAGTTTTAGGTAATTATTAGGGGAATATTGTCCATTTTGTACGGTTTTGATATTGTGCCTATTAAGAAAAATATGATTAATGTTTCCCGAAAAACCTACTTTTTCCCAACCCTTTGGTCAATGGTTAGTGTTATCAAAAAACTCTTCAAACATAATTTTTTGGGCCTTATTCGACACATAGTATGAACTTTGGATGGATTCGATATTTCAAATATTAAGAAGAGTTATAGCGATATTTCACTTTTTCGAGAAAAGACCTCTATTTTCACCCCCGTCGACCGATTGTGCCCATTAACGAACTCGACCGAGATTTTATAGGGACTCATATTGTGTAAAAAATTCAAAGTGATTGGTGCAAAATTGCGGTAGTTATCGTGTCCACAGGAAAGTGATATATGTATATATATATATTGAACCCTTGCAAAGAAGCATTTGCGACTCAGTTTCGGGGGGTGTAACAGTCTATTTCGTAAAGTTGTTATTATGCGCTTCTTATAACATGCAGGGTAACATATAACAAAATAACATGCAGGAAAAAGTGAATACCAGGGTTAAAACATATGAATTTAATAACAGATCAACGAATTTACACTATTTACAATAACAAAACAAACAAGGTCTCCCAAATGACTCCCACTTGAATTAAATAACTGCCAAACTAGGCCTAATCTCAGGAGAGATCGTAAAAAATCTGGACCAAATGTCCCAAGTTACTACAATGACATGTGCGTGAGCGGCTGTTCTACATGCGTTACGATGTGTACAAATTAATGCGAGATTCGTTACCATCCAGTAAACCTTCAGGGGACGAATCTGCATTGTCTTAGAGCTAGACAGACACGGGGAACCAACTAAACACTAATTGAACTAATCCGACACTTCCTACACTAAATAAAACAAAAATAATTTCCGCGTGAAATTGGAATCAAAGAACTGCCGTAGCAAACAACATTAACGCCTAAAACTAGGACTTTTCAAATCAACACAAGTAAATTAACACGTGACCAATCAAGAAAAACACATATGGCCGCTTGCCATTTTTACAAGAAAATACTACATACACCCAACGGTGTCACAACAGACAAATCTAACAATGAAATGAGTCATAAAATCACTAGGCTCAAAGCCAACATTTACATCATAAAATCAAACATTTCATTTCATACGATATGCGGTAATTCGTAACGGACATGGCGAACTCCCAATTAATTATTATCCAATGACCATTAAAAGAACAGGTTCGCTACAGATAGCTTACAGGGGTCAGTCGGTCAGCTGGACTGCCTAAACGATGAATCACTGGACATAGACGGGCGCAAAGTGGAATCTGCACATCTGTCAACCCACGTGTCAATAACCTCGACCTGCCGTGGCACTGGTTCGAGTCTCGAAGAAGCGTGCTCCCAACAGCACATAATATACGTGTGTGTGTCAAAATAAAATATCTTAGCATTTCCCACGGAAATCCAAGAATCAGCATAGGACAAGGTACAGTAGCGTCTGAGAGCACTCTGCCTTTCCATAAAATACAACCACAATATTATGAGGGCGGTAGGCACATCCTACCCCTCATCACGAAGAATCAATACACACACTTTGACACCATACACACACACCAGAATCACACGTATGGGTTTGACAGAAACCTGAAATAAAGGACATAAAATATTTTCCACCGACTTGCGCTCCCAATCTAGTCCGTGACTAAATAACCTGAAAAGGACTAAAAAAAACTCAAAAATATAGAACTAAGGTGTTCTACAGTGACATCTTAAATTTGTTGCCCTCGGCAACCCTAGTATGAATAAAAACCTGTTCGTAAAACATCTAACAACTATTACCCCCTTTTCCTACAAAAAAATGAACTTGAATAAAGCACCACTTATCGACCGAGACGAGTTTCGTATTCGCATGGATAAAATCAAAATTACACACGCCGTGCATACTAATATGACTCAAGAAAAATATTCAATCAAACAAACATTTTGGCCACGTGCCAACGTACATTTAAATAACAGTGTCGGCACACAAAAATCTAATTACAAGAAAAACAATGAATAAAATATTTACAACGTTCCCGCGTCTAATCTAACTACATATTGGGTAAATCAATGGTTTGTACATCACCGTGCAGCTTGTAGAACTCAACCTCCATCCCAAGGCATTTCCCTACGGGAAATCTACTCGTCCATCGTCGACGTATTGGTAGAGGCGTAGCACTTCATTCCACCAATCGACCTTCCAGCAGACATCTTGGCGTTGCTTCTTGGAAAGAAATGTTCAAAGTTATTATTTTGCCTAGTTAGAATCGCTATGAGCTACTGACTTTCACTCACAATAAAGTCCTAGGCGATTACTCAACGTAGAACTAGCCCTATCTCAGTATTTGCTTAATCACACGCACATATACGTTACACAAAATATAACGCAAAATTTTACAGAAAATTACACTCTCCGTTCACCACGCAACTGGCTTTTAACGAGTCTCTCACATTATGTCTACCGCGTAGCGCTTATCTCGACTAGAGATCTCCTCCGCTAAGCGTGCACTCAGCTCCCTTGAGCACAAAAGAAAATGTTTGTCCAAACAGACGTGAAGTATGCTCACTAGAGCTTGATAAATCGTGACTCAAACTGGCGTGAACGTTGCTCACCAGAGCTCAATAAAGTTGTGTCTCAAACAGCTCATCACCGATCAATTTATTAGAAACTGACAGAACGGGGTGGAGTGGGGGCAATCTGTGAAAATAATCCGTAGTTTTCAACTCACAGACTTGGGATTAGAATCAATCTTCTTGTTTTCATCCAAACGTCTCATTGGACTTATGCGGAATTATATCGCATCGGCGGTTCTTCAGACACGTGTTTTAGCGCGCTTTTTTTAAGGTACGTCACTCTCCGCGTGGCTTAGGCGTCCTCTCTCCTGATTTGCTGATTCAATCGTGTATCGGTTGGAACTTCACTTCTGGCACGCCCATAATGACGCCGACTCGGATGCGCGTTGATACTGAATTTGTCCTTGAACTCGGCTTAACCGGTCATCGTCAGGAATAACTACCACGCTACTTCTGTTGTAATCGTTGCGACACACTACCCGTCTCCCCTTTGTCAATTTCCAACATGTTCTGCCTGGGCATCAGTAATAATAATAATAAAAATCATGAAGACTTATTGATCGGCAAATCAATAAGGGTTCAATATATACATAAATTATGTATAAACTTTATAACTGACGGTGGTTTTGGGGTCTAGGGGATGTGAAACGTGAAGATATGTCGCAATTTTCCGGAAGTCGAAACATGGTACCCATTGCAATAGTTAGCTTTCTAATGAAATCTACCTAAAAGCTTAAATCAAATTATGACCAACCTTATCATATGATCAGTACCATATTTTGCAGCAACATACCTTAATGTGAGTGGCATTCTTTGACCAAGCTTCAAGGTCATCAGCCTAATAGTTTACATATAGCGGCAAGGTATGTTTGCAAATCAATTCCCTCTATCAATACAAACACGGTAAAACCGAATTGAACGACATTTGGTGCAGAGATAGCACTAGCAAAGGGCACCTCAGTGTCATGTTTTATATCGCAGCCATCTCGACGGAAACGGAATGGCGGCCACCCAAATGTTAAAAGCTTAAATCAAATTACGACCAACCTAATCATTTGATCTCTACCAAATTTTTCAACAACATACCTTTTCGTGGGAAGCATCTTTTGACTGAACTACAAGGTCGTCAGCCCAATGGTCTGCAGGTAGCGGCCATGTATGTGTGCAAATCGATTCCCCATATCAATTCAAACACAGTGAAACCGAAAGGAATGATTTTTTTTACAGAGGTAGCACTAGCAAAGGGCACTTCATATTCATCTCTATATACGAGTATATAAAAAAGAAAAATTGTCTGTTTTTTCTGAATTTCCACGGAAATTTGCGATATTTGCGCGTTTCAGACTGTTTTATGATGGATGAGCGCAAGAATAAAATATTTGTCTGTCTGTCTGTCTGTCTGGGGACATTTCTTTGTGTCCATATAACTCGAGAACGGCCGGGTGGATCAACGTAAATTTTGATACAGATATCTAGCAGAAGCACGACACCAATCATTGATGTAACTCATCTCCGTACTTCTCCTAAAAAGGGGCATACCTCCCTTAGAATACATGCTGAAATAGGCGTAGAAGGGTGAGACAAAGCCCATTTTCAACCCCTCAATATGAGAATCGAAAATCGGAGGCCCCAAAGGGCCCCCCGAAAACCACATTTTAAGGCCCTAAAACGAACAGTTTTTGAGATATTCCCAGAAATCTAATTTCACTTATTACATTAATGAATGAATGCAAGCCGGTAACCAGGGCAACAGAAACTCAGAGGTCCATCTATTTCTTTAAGACACAATGCAATTCCATTTATTACGTTACTGTGAAGGTTTGCAAACGGCTATAAGGTTATAACGGATCCAAATTAAGTTGAAATATTCATCAATACATATAATGCGCTTAAGGAGTGAAGGGGTACTCTAGAATTTTTTCAAGCGATTTACACGTGCGCGTATGGTATGGAAGGTCTATTATATCGCCATCCCTATATTGTGATATTATTATTATTATTATTATTATTATTATTATTATCATCATTATTATGGCTTACAACGACGAGATAAAGCTCATTTTAAACCCCTTGGTGTCAGAAACAAAACTCGGGGCCCAAAAAGAGCCGTAAAGGGTCCCCGAAAACAACATTTTAAGGCTCTAAAACCAACAGTTTCTTAGATATTCCCAGAAAACTAATTTCATTTAATAAACTAATGAAGGAATGCAAGCCAGTAACCATGACAACAGTATCTCAAGAGGTGACAACCAACTTTCCATCTATTTCTGTAAGAAATAATGCCACTCCAATTATTACATTTCTGTGAAAGTTTGCAAATGGATATATGGTTATTACGGAACCAACTAAAACCGTAAAATTCGTCAATGCGCTTAAGGGGTTCAAGGAGTACCCAAGATATTTTTCACGCGACTTACACGTGCGATATGTCGTACAGAAGGTACAGAACATTATTTTCAAAAAATCCTGATTTGAAATAGTAGACCATTTTTTCTGATTTTAGAAATTTGGGCAATTGGAGGCTAAAAACCTGAATTTTCAAGCACCACAAGCCTTTATAATTTACAAGCTGTACCCGGCATGCGTTGCAATGCCAATCAAAGAAAGTGTCGGCGTTGAAATTCTGTTTTTTGAAGTGCTTTTGGATACGCAACATGTTTTTCAATTTCCGTTAACTGCCCCTATGCTATCGTAATATGGATTTTCTAATTTAGAATCAATCGTGGGAGCGTGCACAACAACTTTCAAAAGTTTCATCGCAATCGGATGAATGGTATATGAAGGTATACGGGATTTTGTTTGAACGATTCGTGCGCTGTCACTCATTTGTTGATTCTACTCGTACGCTACCTATTGAGAAATGAATTTGCTAAGTCGAAACCCTATCCTGGCGTGTACACAATAACTCATCAAGGTTTCATCACAATCGAAGAAGGTTATATGAACGCATAGGGGATTTTGTTGAAACACTTCGCGCGTCGTCACCCATTTGTTGCATATACTCTTGCGCTACCAATTGTGAAATGGATTTATTAAGTCGAAACCCTTCCCTGGCGTGTACACAATAACTCATCAATGTTTCATCGCAATTGGATGAATGGTATATGCACGTATACGGGGTTTTGTTTAAACGATTCGTGCGCTGTCACTTATCTGTTGAATCTACTCATACGCTACCTATTGAGAAATGTATTACTAAGTCGAAGCCCTTCCCTGGCGTGTACACAATAACTCATCAAGGTTTCATCGCAATCGAAGAAGGTTAGGCTATATGAACCCAATAGGGGATTTTGTTGAAACGCTTCGCGCGTCGGCACCCATTTGTTGCATCTACTCTTGCGCTACTTATTGTGAAATGGATTTACTAAGTCGAAACCCTTCCCTGGCGAGTACACAATAACTGATCAATGTTTCATCGCAATCGGATGAATAGTATATGAACGCATACCGAATTTTGTTTAAACGATTCGTGCCCCGTCACTCATTTGTTGAATCTACTCGTGCGCTACCTACTGTAAAATGTATTTACGAAGTTAGAGACCGTCACATAAGTGTCCACAACATCTCACCCCAGTTTCATCGCTATCGGACTAATGGGATATGAAGACATAGGGGAGTGTATTGAAACGCTCCGCGTGTCGTCGTTCATTTGTCGAATCTACTCGTGTGCTACCTACTGTGAAATGTATTTACTAAGCCAGAAACCTTCCTTGGAGTGTCCACTATATTTCACCCAAGTTTCACCGCTAACGGCAGAATGGTATATGACCTTATACGGGACTTTGTTGAAACGCTTCGCGCGTCGTCCCTCATTTGTTGAATCTACTTGTGCGCTGCCTGTTGTATAGTGGATTTATTAAGCCAGAAACCTTCCATGATGTGTACACAACATCTCACCCAAGTTTCATAGCTATCGGACGAATTGTATATGAATGCATACGGGACATGGTTGAAAGGCTTCGCGTGTCGTCGCTCATTTGTTGATTCTACTCTTGCGCTACTTATTGTAATATGGATGTACTCAGCCAGAAACCTTCCCTGGAGTGTACACAACATCTCACCCAAGTTTCATCGCAATCGGATGAATGGTATGTGAACGTATACGGGACGTTGTCGAAACGCTTCGCGCGTAGTCACTCATTTGTTGAATATAAACGTGCGCTTCGTATTGTAAAATGGATTTACTTAGCCAGAAACCTTTCCTGGAGTGTACACAACAATTCACCAAACATTTATCACTATCAGACGACTGGTATATGACTTTATACGGGACTTTGTTGAAACGCTTCGCGTGTCATCGCTCATTTGTTGAATCTACTGGTGCGATACCTATTGTAAAATGTATGTACTAAGCCAGAAACCTTCCCTGGAGTGTACACAACATCTCACCCAAGTTTTATCGCTATCGGATGAATGGTATATGAAATTATATGGGACTTTGTTGAAACGCTTCGCGCGCCGTTGCTCAATTGTTGATTCTACTCGTGCTCTACCTATTTTTAAAGGGCTTTACTAAGCTAGAAACCTTCCCTGGAGTGCACACAAAATCTCAGCCTAGTTTCATCGCTATCGGACGAATGGTATATGAACGCAAACGTGACTTTGTTGAAATGCTTCGTGCGTCGTAGCTCATTTGTTGAATCTACTCGTGCGCTGCCTATTGTAAAGTGGATGTACTAAGCCAGAAAATTTCCCTGCAGTGTACACAATATTTTACGCAATTTTCATAGCTATCGGACGAATGGTATATGAATGCATACGGGACTTTGTTGAAACGCATTGCGTGTCGTCGCTCATTTGTTGAATCTACTTGTGCGCTATCTACTGTGAAATGTATTCACTAATTTTGAAACCTTCACGTAAGTGTACACAACATCTCACCCAAGTTTCATCGCTATCGGACGAATGGTATATGAACACATACGGGACTTTTTTGAAATGCTTCGCGCATCGTCGCTCATTTGTTAAATCTACGCGTTCGCTACCTATTGTAAAATGGATTTACTAAGTCAGAAACCTTCCTTGGAGTGTACTCAACATCTCACCCAAGTTTCATCGCAATCGGACGAATGGTATATGAACACATAGGAGACATACCCACAGACTTACCAACAGACAAACTATCACGTTACATTGATTTTTAGCCTTCTTTTCACATTTTGCAAAAATGAGGAAAAAGTAGACTCATGAGATCGATCCGGGAAAATGTGTGTCTGTCTGTCTGTCTGTCTGTCTGTCCGTCCGTCTGTCTGTCTGTCCTTCTGTCTGTCTGTCTGTCTGGCTGTGTGTGTGTCCCCCCTATCAACTCCTAAACGGCTGCAGCAATCAAAACCAAATTTAGTATGAGTAAAGATGTGCACCGGAATAGCTCACGTCCATATTTGAAAATGATGTCAGTGCTACCAACTGCTGAAAAAACGCACTAGAAATTTGAGCTCCATGTTGGATATCTTGCAAGGTATGCATGGGAGCTATTCCAAAATTGACACACATGTAGATAGTACTATTTCAGTTTAATTTCCAGGAGGCCAACCATGACAGTGTTGCCAAAATAATTTTAAGCCTTCTGATAAGTCCACATTTTAAATGCATATAACTTCTACACTATCGATTGGATTTCAACCAAATTTTGTATGTAATATCTGTACATAATCAGATATGACTGAGCGTATTCTTAGGAGCCACTAGGGCTGCCAACTGTTAATAATTGCTCTCTCAATTTTTTTTATCCAAATACCAATATATCAGAAAGTATGCAAGCCAACAGCTTTAAACTATGCACACGTATATTCTGACATTTTAGATTAATTTGGAGTAACTTATATACGTCAGTTCTACCAACATGATTATAAGCCTGCTGATAGTACCAATTTTTAAATACATGTAACTTCTATACTATCAGTTGGATTTCAACCAAATTTCGTATGTGATATGTGTACCATAACAGATATGACTATAAGTATTGTTAAGAGCAATCAGGGCTGCCAACTGTTAATAAATGCTGTTTATATTTTTAGCCTACTTTCGATTTTTGCAAAAAATGAAAGTAGACTTATGAGATCAACACAGGGCGAAAAAAGTGTGTCTGTCTGTGTGTGTGTATGTGTGTGTGTGAGTCTGTGTGTGTGTGTCTGTGTGTGTGTGTGTGTGAGTGTGTGTACTCTGAATGTCTGTCCCCCCCTATCAATTCGAACACGGTGAATGCGAATTGAACGAAATTTGGTACAAAGGTAGCACTAGCAAAGGACACCTCAGTGTCATGTTTTATATCGCCGCCATCTTGACGGAAACGTAATGGCGGCCACACAAATGTTCAAAGCTTAAATCAAATTACGACTAACCTAATCATCCGATCTCTACCAAATTTTGCAACAACATACCTTTATGGGGGTAGCATCCTTTGACCACACTAATAAGTCATCAGCGTAATAGTTTGCGGATGGCGGCCATCTTTGTGTGAAAATCGATTCCCCCTATTAATTCGAACACGGTGCAACCGAATGGAAGGAAATTTGGTACAGTGGTAGCACTAGCAAAGGGCACCTCAGTGTCATGTTTTATATCGCCGCCATCTTGACAGAATCGTAATGGCGGCCACACGAATGTTCAAAGCTTAAATCAAATTACGATTAACCTAATCATCCGATCTCTACCAAATTTTGCAACAACATACCTTTATAGAGGAAGCTTCCTTTGACCAAATAACTAGGTCATTAGCCTAATAGTTTGCGGATGGCGGCCATCTTTGTGTGAAAATCAATTCCCCCTATTAATTCAAACACGGTGAAACCAAATGGAACGAAATTTGGTACAGAGGTAGCACTAGCAAAGGGCACCTCAGTGTCATGTTTTATATCGCCACCATCTTGACAGAAACGTAATGGCGGCCACACGAATGTTCAAAGCTTAAATCAAATTACGATTAACCTAATCATCCGATCTCTACCAAATTTTGCAACTACATACCTTTATGGAGGGAGCATCCTTTGACCAATCTAATAGGTTATTAGCCTAATAGTTTGCGGGTGGCGGCCATCTTTATGTCAAAATTGATTCCCCCTATTAATTCGAACACGGTGGAACCGAATGGAACGAAATTTGGTACAGAGGTAGCACTAGCAAAGGGCACCTCAGTGTCATGTTTTATATTGCCACCATCTTGACTGAAACGTAATGGCGGCCACACGAATGTTCAAAGCTTAAATCAAATTATGATTAACCTAATCATCCGATCTCTACCAAATTTTGCAACTACATACCTTTATGGAGGGAGCATCCTTTGACCAATCTAATAGGTAATTCACCTAATAGTTTGCGGATGGCGGCCATCTTTGTGTCAAAATCGATTCTCCCTATTAATTCAAACACGGTGAAACCGAATGGAACGAAATTTGGTACAGAGATAGCACTAGCAAAGGGCATCTCAGTGTCATGATTTATATCGCCGCCATATTGACAGAAAAGTAATGGCGGCCACACAAATGTTCAAAGCTTAAATCAAATTACGATTAGCCTAATCATCCGATCTCTAGCAAATTTAGCAACAACATACCTTTATGGAGGGAGCATCCTTTGACCAAACTAATAGGTCATCAGCCTAATATTTTGCGGATGGAGGCCATCTTTGTGTGAAAATCGATTCCCCTTATCAATTCGAACACGGTGAAACCGAATGGAACGAAATTTGGTACAGAGGTAGCACTAGCAAAGCGCACCTCATATTCATGTTTAATATCCCTATAGCACGTTGTATTTCAACAAGCTACTACAACCAACATTCAATCATACTCCTTGAAAAGGACAAAGAGTTATAACAATACCCATGCATTTAGGAGAAAGTAGGCTATATGTTCTTTACTGAACATCTTGTTTTACCCTAATATCAATATATCAGAAAGTATGCAAGCCAACAGCTCTATACTTTGCACACTATAGCACCTGACATTCTAGATTAATTTGGAGTAATTAATACAAGGCAGTGCTGCCAACATGATTCTATACCTGGTGATATGTCCAATTTTAAAATACATGTAACTTCTATACTTCTTCTTCTTCGGCTTTTTCCCAATTAATTGGGGTCGCCGGAGGCAATCAGGCTCATTTTGGTTTTGGCCGGGGATTTAAGGCCGGATTATCTTCCTGACGCCACGTGATTTTTCAGGTGAAAATTCCACCCCGCTGTCACCGGGATTCGAACCCCGGCCGTCCGGGTGAAAGACGAGCAGCTAAGCCACTGCGCCATCACGCTCCCCACATGTAACTTCTATACTAATAAATGGATTTCATCCAAAATTGGCACAACAAGATATCATAATAATTCAGATTATTTCTGACCAGCACACGCATGGTATTGTTGGCAACATGCTTTTACGCGTGCTGATAGATCCAGTGTCTAACTGCATGTAACGTCCCTTGGACTTCAACCAAATTTTGTATTCTGTACCTTAAGAGGTGGAACTAAGAATATATTCAGTCACCAGGGCTGCCAACTGTAGTGCTCTATTAGGCTACATTATACCAGGTATATTTTGAACTAATTAGATATTTCGATATTACCAACTTAATTTCATTATTCTAGATAGGTTCATATACTGTAGAATAATCATTGGCATGAAAAGTAGGCTGTATAGTTCTTCACGGAACTTCTTGTTATATATATAGATAGATAGATAAAAGGGGTCTTCCTGGGGCTGGGCACTTGAAACAACGGTTAGGGTCGGTTTGTATGTGGTGTGTATAGCGATTCGTCTACGAGGTTTTCAATTTTATTTTCACGTCAGGAAGAACACGTTAGGTAAATTTAGTTTGAGAGCACATTTTAACTAATCATTTTTCTTTGTCGACAAACAGGTTCCAAGCCCCTAAGCATTGCAACAGTAGCTCAATTAAAAACGTCTGGTTATTAATACCGAAGAACTTTCGAAGAATGGGTACTTCTGCTAGTGTTTAAGACACGTATAGCCCGTTGTATTTCAACAAGCTTCTACAACCAACATTCAATTATACTCCTTGAAAAGGACAAACAGTTATAACAATACCCACGCATTTAGGAGAAAGTAGGCTATATGTTCTTTACTGAACATCTTGTTTATTGACTTAGGTGTATAAATTTTAATAAATAGTTTTGGCATTTTACATTCTTGTGATTTCTACTCGAGGTAAATGGTGGGTTGGTGTTTTTCTGTGGTTTCCATACTTCTACACCAGGAGAATACCGCAATGGTACCAATGATGAGGCCATAGCCACCTACTTCTGAATTATAATCACAAATACTGTACAATTACACACACTATTTCAGAGTTAAAGTCAGATTGCTTACACACTCACACCTAACTCCCAAATTGTCGGGGCTAATTATAAATTTTTCACAAGGCCCACATTTCAATGAGAACAACTGAAGTATATCATGGCCAAATGAATTTTAAAGCATAGTTTTCATTATTCGACTCGAGTAATATAGAATAGGATGGAAGTCTTAGAGTTGCTGCCATGTAATCGAACTGCTCATTACTGGTTCAGTAATGAGACACTCTTCTGCCTTGTGATGATAAATTGGTGCTGTGATATGCAGTAGAGCAGTGACGATTCCTTGATTGCAGAGTATTACTTCAGCCTGCTCTCTCGTCATAATAAAACATTCATAATTATTTTAAATGGATCTTAGATATTCTTGTGGGTTAGTATTCTTTAATATTCTAAGCTGTTTGATAATTAAAATACAAGAAAACTTTCTACGCAGTCAAAACATGTGTCTTTGTTCTTGTTGTTGTTGTTTTTGCTGTTGATTTATGTTGATCGGTTTCTTTCTGTGGGTGTGGGTGGAAATTGTCCGATAACTTGTTGAAATGAGATAGTTTTACTCGGGTGAGTATTTGTATTTGAGGAGAGAATACGGGCAGGAGGTGGCTCTATCCTTAATTTAAGTTCCATCGCAGCAACAGCCAAGAGTTAAAGTAGGAAACAACGGAAAACGGGCAATATATATTAATGGTCAACTTTAAATATATTAACGAACGCCTTTACGGTCATTGGTTCATTATGAAAAAATCTCTAATTTCATAGGGGTCACAGGGTAATAGCACAGAAGATAGGGACATGTGCCCGTAGTAGTGGCCCAAGAACTGACCAAAATTAATTATTTCCAATTTCGAATCTTAATTTCTTGTTATTAGTGTGATTATTCGTCACCGAGCTCATGGTGACATGTCACCTCATTTAGAGAATAAATTATGAGACCAGGAAAGTTAATATCCATATTCTTTTAAAACTCATTAAACTGTCTACAATCTACATCCGAACGCTTTTTTCACATTCTCTTTTTCTACGAAGCTATGGTATTAAAAACTAAAAATATATTAACATTTTCAATCGTTTAAAATTTTTAAATTATAACGACTTTATTGTTAATGGCATAAAATTAATGAAGTCCACTTTTGTCGCTCGTGAATTAAGGATAGGTGAAGTGAATTTCTCTTTTGCCTAATTAAACGATATTTTTTCAGTCTGTCAACGCGTATTTATGCCCAATTAAATTAGGCTTGCCGAAACATTATATCCGCGTAATCCCCACCTCCTTATTATCTGTGAATATATAAGTGACAGTCAATGGAAAACGAGACAGATGGAAAAAAGTATGTACACTGTGTGTTATCTAAAACTACTCGCCATAACCGTTAATACATAATATCGAGACATATGGACAAAAACTAAGTAGTTATTGAATTTAGAAAATGTATAGTTTTAGCCTATTTTCAATTTTGAAAAAATAGGCTTATTAGATCACCTTTTGTCCGTGTGTGTGTGTGTGTGCGTGTGTGTGTGATTCGTGTGTGTGTGTGTGTCCCTTATAAAATCTAAACGGCAGGAGCGATTTCAATGAAACTCGGAAAGTTCATAGCACTATTCCCGGCGACCTCGACCGGGCCCTTCAAATTTTGTTACGACTCACCAATCCAACATGGCGGCTGTGCGAAATATTTCACTAGCATTCAATATCTCCGAAACTATTAACGATATTACCCTGACATTTTCTATGGTGATAGAGGGAACTACTATAAGTTCACTTATGTGACTTTTGAAAACCTGGTAACTACAAAACCAACATGGCGGCCAAGCGAATTTGCGACTTATAAATAGACGTTTCTCGCGATTTGACCAACCAAACGCAATGAAACTTGGTACAGTATATGTTTAAATACATTGTAATGCACCGACATCTAACTTCGTTCAATTGTTTACATAATCACAAGATGGCGGATGTGCGAAATATTTCACCGGCATTCTATATCTCTGAAACTATTAGCGGTATCTCCCTAAAATTTTGTACGGTGATAAAGGGCACTACTGGAAGTCCATCTAAAAGATTTTCAAAAACCGGTTAACTACAAAACGAACATGGCGGCCAAGTGAATTTGAACATTTTAAATAGACCTTTCTCGCGATTTAATGTTCCAAGCGCACTGAAACCTGGTACAGGAAATATTTATACACATTGTAATCCACTGGTATCTAATTTTGTTCAATTGTTTACATAAACTCAAGATGGCGGCAGTGCGAATTTTAAAATTAAGTTTTTATTTCTTGTGATGTAGTCATGCGATCGAAGTGAAAGTTTGAATAATGAACCTACGCAATAATTTTTCTTTAATGGTAGGTACATGACTCTATGGTCTATACATTTAACAATCCAACATGGCGACCAACCGAAATATTTAGACGATACTGAATATCTACGAATCTATTTTAGCAATCAAACTGCATGTTTTAATGTTCATAGGGGCTATGAACTTAAGTTCACCTATAGGACTCTAAATAACCTGGTGATCACAAATCCAACATGGCGGTGACGCGAATTATAAATATTCACATGGACGTTTCTCGCAATTTAACCATCCGCGTGCAGTGAAACTTGGTACAGTAAATCTTTATCCGAATGTTAATCCACTGGCATCTAATTTATTTCAATTGTTTCCATAACCTCAAGATGGCAGCTGTGAAATTTTTTTAAATCTCCTCGTTTTTTTGTGTCCTAATTATGCGATTGAAGTTTGAGTACTACACGTTCACAATAATCTGCATGTAACAGTACCTACATATATAAAATCCAATATGGCGACCATCCGAAATATTTAGTCGGTTCTCAATATCTACGAATCTATTACAGCAATCAAAGTGAAATTGTGTATGTTGATAGTGGCAATTAACATAAGTAGGATATATGAAAATAGGCTGTAGAGTTCTTCACGGAACTACTTGTTTAATTCTAGTAATTTGGCCACATCTGTAAGAAATTATTCACATCGCCACAACCATTAATAATGGAGATACAAGACTGTTTCTGAAACGTCCGTAAACTCTCAAGTTCTTCAGGATGCTAGAGGGGAATCAAAGGAAATACTTGCAACAGAGGTCAAACAGCTCACCAAAATTCAGTTTCCTAGTAATTTTGGCATAAAACCTTTATTTCCTGTTCTTAGGTGGTGATGGAGGCGAAGTACTGTTGGCCTGACGGTGCATATACAGCAACTCTCTGCAGCCTATGTGATACATTAATGATCCCAGCGTGGGATTGTCATAATGGCTCATCAGTGTGGTTACTTCACGCTTCGAGTGTATTTAAAACAAAATCGTGTCCTCGTAAAACAAAATAGGTTACAGTTTCTCATCAATTCTTCCAAGTAATTTAAATGTTAAGGAGTATAACACTTTTTATAAATAATTTTCTTTGGAATACCAGGTATTCAGAATCACAGCTAGGCCATCCGAACACCAATTTGGTGTTACATGTTTGAATTCTAAAGTAGATACTAGACTGCGATTGAACAGCGCGTGATTACTTACTGGCATGCTTGTCAAGAAACAGTCCAGCTTACATTACAGTGGACTTACAGGAAAATAAACGGCCCCATTTATTGCATGAACAACCAGTATAGCTTTCTTAAGAAAATAAAACAATGGGTTGGTGAAGAAGACAAACTGAGTTCAGAAATAAGTGAAGAAATTTGTAGACAGACAAATAAAACAAAATATGGCTAGAAGTTCCCAGCTACTATAATATCTTTGTCAAAATAACGAAGATTAGCATATTATTTTTATGAAATTGAGGTATTTCCCAATGTTCTATGCCACATTGGTCATTCCTTTTAGGTTACTCCAGTGTAAGACTGACTACAGGGCAGGGAGCAGATGGTCCATAGCTTTCGCCTTGCATCAAAGCAAAATGCATTATTCCCATGTACGTGTTTTGCGTACAAACAACCAGTCTTTTGTGATTCAGATCGAACCAAGTCTAGGAATTGCACACTTTGCGTTTTACGCCAAATTGTCCTACATTTGTTAGTCTCAATCATTTTTCGTCAGTCTCGTTCCATATGCACTGAGAATTCCTAACGCAAGGGCTTGGAGGAAGTACAAGTACAGCTTCAGACCAACAACACTTTGCCTCCACTACCACTTGTTTAATAGTGTAATGACACAATTCCTATGTGACATAGTTTGTAGCCTCGCATTTCAAAGAAGAATATTTAAGAAACATGATGTTATATTCCAAGGAGCCGCCTTCTGTGGTCTCATATCCCAAATGTCCTTTGTTCGATTCCCGGCTCTGATAATTCTCGTAATATTTATTAATATTGATTGATTAATATTAATGATGGCTTCACTCAGCCTTGCCAGATGTAGTTTCCTTTGTTTCCCACGTCTACCCCATGCAAATGCTTGAATGGTTTTTTACCTTACACAAGGCCAGGGATATCTCCATCCCGTGGTGTTGGAGTAGTGCACCTGCCACTCACCCAGAAGCCCTGGGTTCGATTCCCGGCTCCGTTAGGGATTTTAGAAACTGACGTGAGGGCTGGAACGGTGTGCACTCAGCCTCTTGCGGACAATTGTGTAGCTGTCTGACGGTGAGGCAGCGCCCCGGACACGAAAACCAAGATTAACGGCCGAGGGGCACAATGACCACGCGTCACCCCAATATATGCAGGCCAAATGGCTGGGCTGCGGTTGCTTGGTAGGCCTAGGCCCTTCATGGGCTGTAGTGCCAGGGGTTAAGGTTAAGTTAAGGTTAAGGGACATCTCCTTCTTTATGATGGCTTAAGTCACAGGTTCGTCAACTCTACATACCCCACAAAAACACAGGTTATGAAACAAATTCAACAAGCAATAAGGGCTGATAACCATGATATTCCAAGTCCCTTAATGAAAGAACAACAACTAGAAGAAGATGGGCCTGTGTTAATTTCAGAGACGCCCTTCGGTCTGATGTAAAAATAGGGTATATTGTTATGATCTTGCCAAGATATCAACATCATCTGCGGCTTCGGTGGCGTAGTTGTTAGCATACTGAGCTTCTGTGCCCACGATCGTGGATTCCAACCCGGCCGAAGTCGTCGGATTTTTTAAGAGCATAAAAGATCCCTCAGTATGCCTTCCTTTGGAGGGGAAGTTAAGCCGGCGGTCCCATGTCATAGATTTATGGCATGCTAAAGAAACTTTCTCTAATTACACCTGTGTAAAGCTAAATTATATAGGTTTAGAATGTAAACAACGCTCTTAGGTTCCTACGTTCATTGCCAGGAGCCGACTGCGGTTGCATCTAGTAGCTAAGTTCAGAACTAGTAGGCATTGACTATGGCGTTTGGCGGCAAAAGTAGAAAAAATTCAAAGTCTGCAGTCCTTACTTGAATTTAAAAAAAGATAACACGCACTAATACAGTCATCACAATGAACACAGGTTATCAGACAGATTCTACAGTACACTCACACCAAGTACATGGGGCTACATGACCGCGTTGTCGCAGCCCCTAAACTGAGGAACCAACCACCCATCAACACCATCTGTTAGCGTTTAGTGAAGTTCGAGGATGAGAAGAAGAGGAGCCAGAGGGTGTATGGAGATGTGAATGGGTAGCTCAGGAAATTGTGCTCCGAGAGGGCGACTTACGGCTGCGGTGTTAAGAATATGATGTCTCAGCTTGGCAACCCTTGACTGCTGACGTACCAAATTGGCGACAATAACCCAGTGTCCACGCTGTAGGTGCGGGAAAGAAAATATGAGCTGATAGGGGTAAATGACAAAGCGGGTTACAAAGTGTATGGAAAAATCGATTGACATTCACTTGGAAGAGGTACTGGTGGTATTTTCAGGGAAGGAATAGGGAAAACTTGCCTACTCTCACCTCACTGCTCGGTGGATGTTATAGTCTGGCCTTCGTTTCTCTTCTCTGGTCTTCCGCCACAAAGTGCTATAATCTCTGGAGTACTGGTGAACTTGTCCATACGTAAAGCCCTACGCGGATGCGGATTTCCGCAACATTTTTCGGCATGCGGATGTAATTTTCATGACTTTACGGATAGCGGATAAGCTGCGGATAATGTTTGGAGTAAATTTGCGGATAGTTTATGGAATATTTTTTTATTTTTTTTTTATTTAGTCAATTTACCCTCTAGGTTGGTGGTTCCCACGGACTCAGCGAGGGAACTCACCACTACTGCCTCTATCGGCAGTGTCCTGGAGCTGGGAACATCTGGTCGGTAGGGATACAACTGGGGAGGTGTGATCAGCACTTCGCCCAGGCGGCCTCACCTGAAAAGCGAACAGGAGCCTCATGAGGGATGGGAAGGGATGGAAGATTGGGATGGATAGGCTAGGAAGAGGGAAGGAGGCGGCCGTGGCTTTACAGTAGGTACTGTCCCCATAAATCCGGATAGTAGGCTGTCAGATATCCGCCCCCCTCAATCGGATTGCCAAAAATCAAACGCACCGGCACAGCTACATCAATGAAAATGGCACTGACAGATACTACCGAGATTAGAGCACAGCAGTTAACAAGAAATTATTGTGGAACACACCAAAATATACGGGGGTTCATACTTACCTTTACTTACCTCTTCAAATTAATCTCGGGTATGGGTTGTCAACTGGTTCACTTAAAGTATGCCCACACAATAACCTCCACCATGATATTTAAAATGAACCAAGACGGAAACAAGAAACTTTAAACTGTACAATAATTTATTTCACATAAAGGGGTGACTCTAACAAAAACTCAACAAAATACACGTGGCAATCAGAGCCATTGTCAATATAATCATGTCCTCCTGTAGGACTTGTAGACGTTACATACAAAATTTTATCTTTCACTTGCTTATAAAGAACGTAATAATAGTAATACACTTGGAATGGATGAGGAAGTTGGGGCGAGACATGTAGCAATTGTTTTCCTCTTTCATAAACATCACACTTTATTTATAACTGCAAGCCTGTTATGTGGTCGACCTTGGCCTCTAACATACAGTTGTCAGGCCAGCTGCGATCCACCCTACATCATGTCGCATGCCTACGTCGTCAAGTGGACCCACCTGTCCAGTCAGCCTTAGCATATGCTCGTAACCTCGGAGCCTAGCTCCTTTTCAAACACTTTAAATGTCCTCAACTAAACTCAAATATTATCACGCAAATCTTTTAAATGCTTCAATCACATGTTACTGGATTACTCTAATAATCCCAAAACTTGTTTAATTACATAATCCATATGTATAATTAGCGTTCTTTAGAGTATATTAACAAAACTCTTAATGTTTATAACAAATGCTCATTAATGGTTTATAACAATTACAAATTGTTTATAATATTGTCAAATGACAATTGAAATATCTATACACGCCTCTATTAATTCCTTTCATTCCAAATATTATTAAAGATATTTACCCAATTATTTACAATGTTAATATTATTTATTTTAGAAATACATTAAACCACACGTTTATCCGGTTGATAATTACTCAAATCAGGTTAATATAATCGACCAATGAAGGTTAGTTATATTTAAGTGTTATAAATCAGGTTTAATAAGTTTTAATTATTATTATTATTATTATTTGTGACGGTAACCTCCATTCAAAATCGTTATCTCAAATTATTTAACACTTGTTAATTATAACAGCAATTTCACATGATTAATTTTCAAAGGACCTGGACAATAAACTCAGCGGAAAAATACTTCGCTTCAAACGCACAAAATTGCATAAAATAGGCCCAGAATTCATCATATATTTCAATATATATGGCATAAAAATCTTCCACAATCCATACACAAAACCTCCACTTATAATCTCATCAACTTCATTAATATTACTGTGGGAATCTCCTTCACTTATTCAAGGGCATTATTCATCAGCGACTTTTACATGTCCACTGAACTAACGATTATACATCCATAGTTCCACTTCAAAAATTCTTATATTCATTAATTGTTTCAAAACTGTTATTTATTTAACCTTCGTGGGTTTCATTCATGAATCGATATGAAGTAAAAATTTGCCAATCACAAATAAATTTAATAGCAAATACGATTATACACGCCTTTCTGGTCTATCAAAATTGAGATTAATATCTCCTAAGTATCGCAGTATAAGAATACTATCTTCAATCAAAGTTCATCTAAACTGCATAAATAGTCGAATAGAATACAATTAGACTGTGTAATGCAAACATTATTGTTCCAATCTAGTATTGAGAAAAATTCCTATCAAAAGTTCATTACTATAGTGTATTCAATAAATCGTAATCAATGTTCATATTTCATAAAATTGTCTATAATGCAATGGTAATTTCAGAACTGACGATAAATGTCTATGTTGCAATCATGTTCATAAAACGACTAGTATTTCCAAGATCGTCGATACAGAAATAGATTTTAACGCTCTAAAATCTTTTAATTATTCTTCTTTCTTGAGGATGACAGAAAATTGGTCAAAGTAATTTACTGAAAAGAATTACTTTAATAAAGTGACACGCTGTCTGAATTCAAATCTGCCATAGAAAATCATAAACTTTACAGTCAAATCGTGACTACAAAAATATGCAAATTACTGAAAGAATCTAGATATCAGTCTCAACTGATCCAAAATTATTTAAATATGCCAAAGACCTAACAATGTCTTAATAAATCGTAGAAAAAGGCATAAATCATCGAAGTGTACTGAGTACAGAATTATCAAGCAAGAATATGGGGCAAAATATAGGACAGAACATATGGGAAAAATGGTTGCTCAGATATCGCTAAATGACTCAAATAAAACAAGAAACGTTCACGACTACCTTATCTGTTGATTGAAGTTCCAGAGGAAAATCTTCCAAAGAAGACTGGTGATGGTTCCATTTCACCAAAAAGATGTGCTCCGACCTCGAACCTGGAACCAGCGCCCTCGGAGAATAGAACTGCTTCCTCCTCCGGAAATTGCACTGCTCCGTGTATACGATAGACATCCTTCTGGCAAAACTCTTCTTTGTGAGCCGGGTCTACCCTGGCCTCTCTTGATAGTTCCCTGAAGTTCTGGTAGAAATTCGCCATGAAGTTTATTGCAGTTATTTCCGTAGAAATATTCATATTTGTGGAGTATGAATATGTTTCCACTGCCATTTGATATAATTCAGCGTTGGACCACGATGCATGAGTGTAGTTGGATGTTCACTACATGCTCGCTTTTGTAGAAAGACGATTAGCGAAGTTCCATGCTGTTATTTCACTCCATTGATATATGTCCCAATTGCATTAAAGTCCTTAGCCTTCCATCTCCATTTCCGTTATAATAGTTGAAATAACTGCGATATTATATTGTTCCATGTTAGAATGCAGCGTTATATCATCAAATGCAATATGTAGTAGCACGGTTGCAATACCAGTGTCAGCCGTAGCGTAGAATGTGATATTTAAAAGTGCTTCTCAGGTGGCGAGAAAATCACTTTTGTCTGCCGTGTTAAAATGCCAATATCTTTCGAATTATAATCTTGAAAATGTTCAACCTTTCTACACACTTTAATATAGTACTGCACAATCGAATTAGCTTAAAGGCATTAGTCAACTCTTGATATATTATCTTGTAGACTTGAAAATGTGTGCGTTTCAACTTCGCCTAGTTTCAAACACCGTAAAATGGAACTGCGGCACGCTCGAAGCTCGTTCGATGCGGTGGGCTATACCACACGCGCTAAAGACGACTTGTTTCACTGTATCACTCGAAAACGACTATATGACCTCAGAAATATATATGCGGTATGAGATATATATGCAATATGAGACACATGAGCTATGAGAGCTCCTCTCTGCTGTGCAAGACCTTTTATCAACTTCTTAAGGGGCGTATCCATCCCTTCCATAGCTTGTTTCTCCGTCATCGCTAGAAGTTCTAACTTTGGCAATACTTGACGGATTTTCAAATTTCATAAACTCAAAATTAATTTCTTCAAAATTCCAAATCAATGCCATAACTGAAAATAGTTTTCCACAATTCTGCATTCCAAAAGTAATTAAATATGATAGTTTCAGTAATCTCCGTCTCCCTCCTAACTATCGTTCATTGGTTCGAGTCTTTCCTCCAATCGCGTAACTTCTTCCTCAGCACAATTCCACGTTTCCCTGCGACTGCGTCGTAAATCTCAGATCTTTCTCGAACAAAATCATGACGTCACCAAGAATCTCAGCTCAAGCAGCCTACTTGCGTGAAGTCTGCGTCATCCGTGCCTACGTCATGAGTATCCACGTCACAACTATGACAGCCATAACTTTCTTCATATTGGCCAATACAGCCACCGTGGTCTCAATATAATTCAATTTACGGGGGCAGTACCACCCCGGCATTTGCCCGAAGACGAAGTGGGAAACCACGGAAAACCACTTCAAGGATGGCTGAGGTGGGAATCGAACCCCCCCTACTCATTTGGGCCACCCGAGGCTGAGTAGACCCCGTTCCAGTCCTCATACCACTTTTCAAATATCGTGGCAGAGCCGGGAATCGAACCCAGGACCACCGGGGCGGCAGCTAACCATGCTGACCGCTACGCTACGGAGGCGACTTTTAGAATACAATCCGTACTTTTTAGTATCATTACTGGGACCCGGATGTAATGACACATATTTTTCCGTTATGTTCTCTTCTCATGGCAATTGTAAGATGATAATTTAAGCTAATCTCGTTCAAATTATGCCATTAAGCACAATTAACTCTCCGAACTGAAAAAAGGTTCAATTTCAAGTAGTTTTTTACATGCCATAAATCTATGCCATGGGCCCACCGGCTTTATTTCCCTCCGATGGAACGCATACTGAAATATTTTAGCACTCTTAAAATTCCGACGACTTCAGTCGGGTTTGAATCCACGATCTTGTACATAGCAGTTCAGCATGTTACCGACTATGCCACCGAAGCCGAAGTGATTATTATGTAATACTCTCTCTCCGCTTAAGCATCTTATGCTGCCTGGTTCAAGTGGAATTCCTTCATTTGGTGTGGGAGTACTGTTTTGTTGGTGGGGGGTGTAACAATATGCACTGATACTAACTTTGAAATGAAATACATCCGCAAACAGGTGGTTTCCTGGAGCACTCCACCTAATCAGAATACAGTCACAGAACATCAGATTAACAAAATAAGAAAATAG
Organism: Meconema thalassinum; assembly: GCA_946902985.2. NCBI lineage: Eukaryota > Metazoa > Arthropoda > Insecta > Orthoptera > Tettigoniidae > Meconema > Meconema thalassinum. Next base: position 351,971,138 of record OX336391.1, read on the forward strand.
GGTATCATATAGGTGGTAGATGGTGACGGTTTGCAATACAAAGGACTACAGGAAGAGTTCCGACTTACCTGCAGGTCCTGCCATCCTCGCTTGCCCCATCCTCCGTTAAGATCCTGCCAGCCTCGCTTGCCCCATCCTCCGTTAAGATCTTGCCAACCACGTTTGCCCCATCCTCCATTCAGATCTTGCCAAGCTCGCTTGCCCCAAGAGGACCCCAGATCTCTCCAGCCACGCTTGCCCCATCCAGAGTGGAGATCTTGCCATCCCCTCTTGCCCCAACTGCCCTGCAGGTCTCGCCATGCCCGCTTGTCTTCATCGGTCTCCAGAAGTGGAGTCTGAGGGTGGACCTCATTGTTACTGACAGACGGCTGTGCTGGCTCGGGCAACGGGTCACCCTGGTAGCTCGGGCTCACCCACAAGATTAGCAGGAGACATAACATGCCCAGCACGCTAGACGTCCATGATGACGGAAGCATAGCGCACGCAGAAAGTCTGAAACATTAAATTATAAAATTATTAGCAAAAAATAAAAAATGGACAATATTATAGGTAGCATGATCAAAAGCAAGATGTTCAGTAAAGATTACATAGCCTACTTTCTCCTAAAAGCATGGGCATTGTTATAACTCCTTATCCTTTTCAAGGAGTATAATTGAATGTTGGTTGTAGTAGCTTGTTGAATAACAACGTGCTATATTATACATTGATTGATTTAATCCTCGCCTGAATTAGTAATTCACACACTAATACAGCCAACACAACGACACAGGTTAGCAGACAAAATTCAACACTCACCAAAGTATACGGGAGTAAATGACCATGATGTCCAAGCCTCTCAAATGAAACAAAACAACAGCTTCCTAACCAAATCCTTCCTCATTTAAGAGTACAGACTCATACATTACAGTGACACAGGTTGTCAGACAACTTCTAAACACACTGAAGTACACGGGACTACATGACCAAGATGCCACAAAGCCCCTAAAGAATGAACAAGAGTAACAACAACCACAAACAGCAGACTCTAACGCGGATCTACGACAACTTCCTACAAAATCCTTCCTCATTTACCGTACAAGTACAAACACTAATACAGACATCACAGTGACACAGGTTATCAGAGATCTTCTACACACACCCAAGTACACGGGGCTACATGACCATGATGCCGCAATGCCCCTAAAGAATCAACAAGAACATACTCTACCACGGATCAAGGACAACGAATTTGAATCGCTGTTAACCAGTGTTGAAATATGTGGTGTTATAAATACATACGAGTACAATATTTTCGATTGCAAATATATACTATAACTAGCAGAAGTACCCATTCTTCGAACGGTCTTCGGTATTAATAACCAGATGTTATCAATTGAGCTACTGTTGCAATGTTTAGGGGCTTGGAACCTGTTTGTTGGCAAAGAAAGATTATTAGTTCAAATGTGCTCTCAAACTAAATTTACCTAACGTGTTCTTCCTGGCGTGAAAATAACATTGAAAACCTCGTAGACGAATCGCAATACACGTCACATACGAACTGACCCTAACCGTTGTGTCAAGTGCCCAACTACAGGAAGACCCCTTTTATAAATTATAAAGGCTTGTTTGGGGTGCATGAAAATTCAGTTTTTTTTTAGCCTCCAATTGTCCAAATTCCTAAAATCAGCAAAAAACAGTCTAAAATTTCAAATCAGGAATTTTTGAAAATAATGTTGCTGTTTGGAGATATAGACTTTCTGTACGACATATCGCACGTGTAAGTCGTGTGAACAAAATGTAGGGTACTCCTTGAACCCCTTAAGCGCATTGATGAATTTTACAGTTTTAGTTGGTTCCATGATAACCTTATAGCCATTTGTCCCTTTCACAGAAATGTAATTAATGGAGTGGCATTACTTATTCCAGAAATAGATGGAAAGTTGGATGCCACCTCTTGAGATACTTTTGTCATGGTTAGTGGCTTGCATTCCTTCTTTAGTTTATTAAATGAAATTAGTTTTCTGGGAATATCTAAGAAACTGTTGGGTTTAGAGCCTTAAAATATAGTTTTCGGGGACCCTTTTTCGGCTCTTGAGGGGCCCCGAGTTTAGTTTCTGACCAAAAGGGTTTGAAAATGAGCTTTGTCTCTTCGTTGTACGCCATAATAATGATAATAATTCAAAGAATAATAATAATAATATAACAATATAGGGATAGGGATATAATAGACCTTCCAGACCATACCCGCACGTGTAAATCGCGTTAAAAAATTCTAGATTGCCCCTTGACCCCTTAAGCGCATTATATGTATTGATGAATATTTCATCTTAATTTGGATCCGTTATAACCTATTGCCGTTTGCAAACCTTCACAGTAATGTAATAAATGGAATTGCATTGCGTCTTACAGAAATAGATGGACCTCAGAGATTCTGTTGCCATTGTTACCGGCATGCATTCCCTTATTAATTTATTAAGTGAAATTAGTTTTTTGGGAATATCTCAAAAACTGTTGGTTTTAGGGCCTTAAAATGTGGTTTTCGGGGTCCTTTTAGGGCCCCCGAGTTTCGTTTCTCACATTGAGGGTCTGAAAATGAGCTTTGTCTCACGCTTATTTCCGCATGTATTTTAAGGGGGTAGGCCCCCTGTTATGAGAGGTACGGAGAAGAGTTACATCAATGATTAGTGTCGTGCCTCTGATGGATATCTGTATAAAATTACACCTTAATCAACCCAGCCGTTCTCGAATTATAAGGACACAAAAAATTGTCCACAGACAGACAGACAAAAATATATTTTTGCGTGCATCCGTCACAAAACAGTCTGAAACGGGCAAATATGTCAAATTTCCGTAGAAATGCAGAAAAATCAAACAAACATTCATTTCTATATACAGTAATAGAGAAGGGATATAATAGACCTTCAGTACCACACCCCCACGTGTAAATCGCGTGAAAAGATTCTAGAGTACCCCTTGACCCCTTAAGCGCATTGTATGTATTAATGAATATTTCAGCTTAATTTGGATCCGTTATAACCTTATAGCCGTTTGAAAACCTTCACAGTAATGTAATAAATGGAATTGCATTGCGTCTTACAGAAATAGATGGACCTCTGAGATTCAGTTGCCATGGTTACCGGCACGCATTCTTTCATTAATTTATTAAGTGAAATTAGTTTTCTGGGAATATCTCAAAAACTGTTGGTTTTAGGGCCTTGAAATGTGGTTTTAGGGCCCCCGAGTTTCGTTTCTCACATTGAGGGGCTGAAAATGAGCTTTGTTTCACCCTTCTACGCCTATTTCAGCATGCATTTTAAGGGGGTAGAGCCCCTTTTATGAGAGTTACGGAGAAGAGTTACATCATTGATTAGTGTGGTGCCTCTGATGGATGTCTGTATCAAATTTTACGTTGATCCACCCAGCCGTTCTCAAGTTATAAGGACTCGAAGAAGTTGTCCACAGACACACAGAAAAACAGACCGACAGACAGACAAAAAATAATATTTTTCGGCGCATCCGTCATAAAAAGGCCTGAAACGCGCAAATATCGCTAATTTCCGTGGAAATTCAGAAAAAAACAGACAAACTTTCATTTATATATATTATACCCTTCCGCGTTCTTCTAGGATGCCGACTCTCACTCGGGTGGTGCTCTGTTCGGGGTGGCTCTAATTTATACTAAACATCCTAGGAATATTGTCACAGGATCACAGGTGGCTTATCTTAAAATCAGTAGGTCAGAGAACTCCTAATATAAAATAATTTATTTCACAAAAACATCATCTCCCTTTTCTCCCAACCATAGACAAATAAAATAAAATCAACTCCCTTAAATTACTGAAAAACAACAATATCAAAAAAATGCAAAATAATGTTTCACACTGGCTGAAACCAGGAATAGAAAATAGTCTACTTTACTGCAGTCCACTGCTTCAAGTCCAAGGGTTATTGTCAACAGACTTAATTCAAATAACTATGGCTTAAATAAACCAGCCATTCTATCACAATAATATTGCGCACTCATTTTTATAACTTTCAAAACTTGTTCTTTGGGAAATCGGACACGTCTATTCGTACAATCATCACCTTTCCTCACAAGAGTCAGATAATGAAGGCAATAGGTTTATTCTAGGTTACGGGCATGTGTGTTTTTATACTTTAAAAACAATTACTTCACTCAGAGCTATAACTCCGTTAATTATGGTAAAATAAACAAGTCAACATACATGAAGCATCAAATAAATACTTCGGCTGCCGGTGCGCCGTGATTATTAATAAACAACAACACCATAATGAATGCACTCCCAAAAATAATGACAAATATAACACATCGCTTCCTGGAGCGGCACATAAAAGAAACCCCGGGGAGTGGGACTCTCTCCCTTCACAGAATACAATACCAAACTCGACCTTGTGACAGACGTGCTTTCACCATGCTAACCGGCAGGCCAGCATAACCTTCTTGGCTGCTTTGAGAATTCAGACGGCTAACCAATTCATACCTGCTTCCTAAGATTCCCTTTTACCTGCTTTGGGCTCGAGCAATTCAACCTCTTTCCGACGGAGCTAAAGTGGGCTCTCATCAGCTAATGAATTCAATCATATTACTTACCATTTATATATCGTCGAAGAATGCGGGAATACCACCTCCGCTATTATTTCACTCACCATTATATCATCGAAGATCGCGGGAATACCACATCCGCTTTATATCTGCTCGACCCGAGATCGACTCTTAGCCTCATCTGAATATATCTCATACTACCCTGTAGCCATTCATGTCTTACCACTTGTACCTTCGCGTGATAATCACTTACCATTTTCATTACTCTTATAATTTCATTGTCACTTACCGGTCTTGTCACACTATCGAGTGGTCTTCCCCATTTAGCTTTTACAATTACATTGTGCATAAGCACTATCAAACAAAATATTCCCTTGACTGTGCATTCACAAAGATAAATGACATCCAAAAAACAAAACCATATTTAAAATAACACTTTGATGCTCATATACTTATTACATTATAAAACACACAAAATCCTCATTACTGATAAACACACAAAATTCTTATTACTGATAAACACACAAATCTACACAACCATGCCCGGTATGCCTAAAATACCTATTTTTATCATAACTGCTTATGATCGAGATAGACTTATCCGACCCCAATAATGGGAAACATTATGACCCTCATGCCCCATACAATATTTACTTATCTCTCATATTTCCTGATGCTGTTCTGGTCCATGATATCAGTCTTCTTCAATAGTTGATTCATCTTGATGGGAGGAGAATTTACACACGGTTTTTCTCAAAATTTCACCAAAAACAAAGGTCCACTGTGAATTATTACCATTAACACAATGCACGGTTCTTGTACATGAAGCTCCTATCTCATATAGCTATCATTACAACTGCGTCATACTGTTATGATATGCACTGTTCTACTTGCACTCGCGAATACTTAGCGATGTTCAATTTCGGAGGTATTCTAGCTCCTACTTATAACTTGTAACAATGTTATTTATTATTATGCCTCTACGCAGGCTCTCGCGTTCACAGCGTATATTAAGACTTAATAAAACTTGTAAAAATCTCCGTATTGTCCGAAGGTTCGCGGCACGGGCTACCGCCGCTGTCGTGGCCCCAGAGTAGACTTACAGAACTTATAAAAATCACCGTATTGTCCGAAGGTTCGCGGCACGGGCTACCGCCGCTGTCGTGGCCCCAGAGCAGACTTACAGAACTTATAAAAATCACCGTATTGTCCGAAGGTTCGCGGCACGGGCTACCGCCGCTGTCGTGGCCCCAGAGTAGACTTACAGAACTTATAAAAATCACCGTATTGTCCGAAGGTTCGCGGCACGGGCTACCGCCGCTGTCGTGGCCCCAGAGTAGACTAACTTCGCTGTGTTTCAATCCATTATTTATACGATTTCTCTTAAAGGGACGTGGAGTAGGGGTTCTCAGAATTTATTTCCAAAATAATACTCACATGAATATGTGAACTAGCTCCTTAGAACGTCCTCATTCCCAATGTCTCAATGACTCCTTCATATTCAAAATTTGATCGTAGGATCGTTAGATAATGAGCTCCGTAATTTGCTTCATTGTCCCTCAATTTCGGCGGGATTTGATCGCGTCTAGCGTCTCTCACTGCCATTGGTCGTTTCAAATCCACCCC